>JAXDDW010000137.1:0-600000 GCA_034670385.1 Hoplostethus mediterraneus | reverse complement strand
AAGACTCTGACTGACAGTTTGGAGGAGAGAGAGAGGGAGGTTCAGCAGCTCCGAGCAGAAAATACAGGTAAATGCAGAATGTTATCTACAATATAGTATATATATATATATATATATATATATATAGAAGGTTTATAGTTAGCTCACCACACATCTACATGCCACTTATGTACATATATATGGCCTCCTGTAGACCCATTAATGTGAAGATGACCGTATGCTGCAATCTTCTTGATACACTGTGTGTGTGTGTGTGTGTGTGCGTGCGTGTGTGCGTGTGCGTGCGTGTGCGTGCGTGCGTGCGTGCGTGCGTAGTTCTAAGTCAACAGTGCTTGGAGCTTCTCTCCATGCTGAGTGTTAAAGAGCAGAGGGCTTTCCAAGGAATCAAACCTCCATACAGTTTGGACAGAGAAGGAACTGTTCTGGAGGTGAGAGAGGATGACTGAGCATCATATAGACAGAAAGAGAGAGTTCGAGAGACAGGGGAGCCACACAGGGTGAGGGGTGGGGTGGGCGCCGGGCTCCTCCTGAAGTCCACTACCATTGTTAAGGCTGCACCAGGAAGCCAGCCGATCAGCCTCCCTGTGGTAGGCAGTCTCATCCACATCAGAAATGAATCCAGCTGTTGGTGTAGAGGGAGAAGAGCAGGGGAGAAAGCATACAGCCCTGTGGAGCGCCAGTACTGGTGGTCTGGCTGTCTGACACTTGCTTTCCCAGCTTGATATGATAGGACTTTTATTGTAGTGATTGATAGGTTTAGGTTGTGTCTTGCGAGGATGACCTGCGGTTTTACCCCAGGGGTCTGTTCACAGGCCAATCTTATTTTCCCCTGGAGCATATAATCCGTAGAGCCATCAGTTTCCATTGTTATGTGGATGACACACAGGTGTACCTCTAAAGTAATATCATACTTTTTAGTAAGTAACTTTTAAGTACATTTTAAATTAACTACTTTTTACTGATGTATATTTTTATACCAGTAATTGTACTTCTTCTACTAAAGTAACATTTCAGAAAGTACCAGTACTTCTACTTGAGTAGGATATTTTGGTAATCTTTCTCCTTCCTGTCTGTATGTGTGTTAGCTGGCAGCATTGGGGGCTTGTCGGTGTCCCGGTGTTGCTGAGGCTTGTCTATGTAGTCGAACCGCTGCCACCAGCAGGAAGCGGGTCCTCCAGCTCCAGCAGGAGGTAAACTACCCAACGCTTCCTCTAGTATTGTTAAATACATCTACTTATCACTAGTACTGCTTGCTCTGTCTTGCAAATTTGAATCCAACATTCATATAGCACATCATGTATATGTGCTGTAAATTCACTTACCTGCTTTCTTCATATTCACACCCACTACATCAAGGCCAATTCAGGATCAGAACCGGGAATTTTACTTTTATAGTTATTTGTATGTACCCAGCAGTCCAGCTGATATGCAGCAGTAAGCGACAAATTGCAAGCATGATATTCGGCACATTAGCAAAGCATATTGGGCACTTGAGCTCATTGTTGTTTGAGCAAACAGGACTATTTTTATAGAAACATGTAGTATTCATGGACAGTGGAAAATGAAATAAGTGTGCCTACCGCAAAAGATGCCACTGGGAGGGGTGCAACAGCATCCAATATGCTGATATATACGACACCTAACATATACCAAGGTGAATAATTGTTTGGATGACATTGTCACTGACTTACCTAAAGGGAGAAAGGATCAAGTTGAATCAAGCTATTATATTGGAGTAGAGCCGCTAAGGGGACCAGTTTATCTTCTGAATTAAAAAAAAAAGTTTTAATTAAGAATGTAAATATTTGTGTGAAGACAGGCACTGATAGTTGTAGAACATGTTGCCTCACAGAGCTAAATTTGAATTATTGTCAGGTTCTTCCTTATGCTGGGGATACACTTCAGTTTCTCTAGACACCAAAGCCACATTAATCCTACACACACACATCCTCTCTAAACTCTATATTTAATCTGATTATTGTAATTCTCACGTCAGCCAACTCCATGGCTTTCATGTGAATCATAATGGCAAACTGAAATGACATTTGAAACTTTCAATTTCTATGAAAACATTGAAAAATACTTTTAGTTTTGCAAAATGATTCAGAGTTTGGACAGCTGTGTTAAATGTTCTGAGAGTATAAATGTACTAAGACAGTTGAGAAACTGTAAAGTTTGTGTTTGTGTGTCCAGCTGGATGCACAGCATAGGAGGAGAGACGAGGCGTTGATGGTTGCTGATGCATTCCGCATCGCCTTCGAACAGCAGTTGAGGAAACGAAGCGAACACTTCCTGCTGCTAGCTGAGGCCAACATGCTGAAACCCCTCCAAGGCAAGTCTGAAGGCAAGTGTGATATCAGCACAGGATGCTGAACTACATCACAGTAGTCTAGTAAGATCTTCATTTGACCAGTGGTTCTCAACCATTTGCCATGGGGGTCTAAGAGTCTGCAGGTTTTCATTCCAACCAAATTCTACAGAATCTCTGGCTCTGTGTGTTCAGTGAAATCATTGAAATGAGCTGCTGTAGTGTTTGGTTGGAACGAAAACCTTCATTTAATCAAACACTAATTGATACAAAGATAAGCTGGCTATAACTATTCAACCATTTTCTCCTGTTTTTTTTGTACAGTAATAGGTTTACAATTGTCATTTTCTTGAAATAACTAGACTAATGACTAGATATCCTCAATCCTGGTGTATAGACATTCCAACCTCAATGATTGTGACCGGTTAAGGACAAATCTCCCCATAACACTATTTAAACAGCTATTGCTGATGTACCTTGCATTTCTGGGTCCATTTTGTTGTTTGGTGGTGTATTTTTCTTATTCCTGTGAATAACTGACCATGTATACAACATGGCGTCACATTAAGATATTTCCTGTGCAGCTACAATGGAGTTTGAAAATGTTTCAGGTGTCAGGTGTCAATGTCAGGTTTTGGTGTCAAAAAAAGCAAGGGCTTCTCTCTAGGCCCAGCATTTTGTACAGAGGGCGTACTCTTTAGTAGAAGAGGCCACCGACCGTAGCCTCAATAGGCCAGAATGCAATGCAGCCACAAGCGTTGCGTTTTGAGTAAGGGGCATGACTTGTTTTTTCTTGACAGGTAAGAAATGTAAATGTAAGAAATCTCTAACTAAAGTAGAGTTATGTGGAATTTGAGGCCTAAAATCATCAAAGACATCACATAAGTCTAAGGAGATAAATTAGGCTTTTTGCACAGATGGCCCAAATATTTTGTACATACCAGAATTTTTTATTAAAATACACTTAACTTAGTTAATAGTTTGGGCCTGCTGCACTGCAAGTTCACAAATCTGTCTGCATAGACAAAACATAGTGCTCAACTCAAGGCAAATATCTTGCTAATTATGACTGAATAGTTGGAATTACTCAATTTTAGAAGAGTCACGATAGAATAATTGCACATTTGTTTTCTTAATGGATCACAGAAGTGTCAGGTCACTAAATCATACACATAGAAAGAAGGAATCAGTCCCCAGTCCAAACCTCCCAGCAAATATTGAGACAGGTCCTCCCAACAGGGTCAGTCAGGGTATGCTGTTATTTATTTTCAGCATTTTTGAAAGTCCAATCCGTGACAATCAGTGCTTATGTCCACAGATTACTGATTTTCTTTATGAAGGTATATGTGGCCCTGCACGTGTGAGTGAATCATTGTTCCCACTTTTTTTGAGAGTTGTCTCTTTGTATTCCAGGTGCTAACAGGAATTATTTAATCAGTGTGGGCCAGAAGTTGAGAGGCTTGCTGCCTTCCAACTTGGAGGTGAAGATGCCTGATGATCCTATAGAGACTCTCTACAGACTGCTGGACCTGGTTGGTATTCCTCCTCAATTTGCTCTTCTGCAGCAGACTGGCATTAAGTCTTCCCACTAGTGCTTTTTAGATATTTCTCATGAATGAAAGCATTTATGTATTTGCTTTTCATAAAGGCAACTATTTATTTCTACAACTTAAAGCAAGCCAGTCCAAGAATCTCCTTTAAAACTCTAACTGGATTCTGATTTACTGGCCAAAAAGGCATATTAAGTATTTGCCTCTGAAACAATAGGATGAACAATTATGCCATCTGAATAGACATTGTTGGAAAAAACGACTCCCTTTTAAGGGAAGAAATATACAAGGGGAAGTTTAAATGTTTATGTCAGCACTAGCATTGATCCTGCTCTTTAAATAGTGGCTCTACTAAAACCATGTCATGAAAAGCAGTCTTTCCCATAACAGAGCCACCTGAATATTTGACTGGGTGGACTTTAAGTTTCCATTACTTGGTCTTTACCCAACTGTCCATGATCTCTAAACATCACCCAAGCCTCCTCCTAGCACAGTCTAACCACTACTAACTGTAATTTACACTGTACATCTCTATTCTGTTGCTCTTGATTGGTCATTGTTATTATTGGCTGAATTTGGTCCGGAAAGAATTATTTTTTTTACTGTTTGTATGTTTTCTGCTATAGCTGAATGACAAGGAGGAGGCTTTGGCCCACCAGAGGAAAGTGAGTATCATGCTAGCCCACAATGCTGAGGAGCTGCAGAGACAATTGCATTTAGATTCAAAGCACCCACCAGACCCATCACAGTTCCAGCCACAACAACCTCTAGACCCATCACAGTCCAAGATCCAACCACAGCACCCATCAGAGTCCAAGATCCAACTACAGCAACTACAGCAACCACCAGACTCAACAGAGTCCAAGATCCAACCACAGCAACCACCAGACTCATCAGAGTGCAAAATCCAACCACAGCACCCATCGGACCCATCAGCATCAAATATCGAACCATAGGAGCCACCAGACTCATCACAGTCAAAGATCCAACCACAGGAGCCACCAGACTCCAAGCTTCAGCCACAAGAGTCAATACTTGAACCACAGCCACAGGAGTCAGTATCTGGTTATAAGCCTCACAGCCAAAGAAGTCTCTGGCCCAATCCCAATGTCCACACTCACAGACTCACGGACTTTGAGGCGTGTTCCCGCTAAAACTGCGAGGGTTTAGGGCTGTCCCACTGTCAAATCGTCAAGTGCATGAGGGCGCTCTCGCAGACTTTTTGAGCCCTTTATGCACACTTTCCGTAAGTCCGCATATCTGCAGACTTTGCCTGAGGGAATTACCCACAGTTCATAGCGTTGTAACATTGAATACAGGGTTACCAGGGGAAGCCCGGAAGCATTTAAAACAAATGGAAGGACAAATGTTTATTCATCAACCATTTATTTAAATCTTTGCTTGATGATGCTGTTTTGACGAGTCAATTGATTATTGACAATTAACTCTCATCCACTCTGTAAGGCAAGAGCCTGGAAGACGTTCAGATTGGGCAGTCGGTCCCTTAAGTGCCTTGGTCGTGAAGAAAGTAAAAAACGGAAGATAAAAAGTCCCAAACCCACAAGCGTACATACATTTTTCTTTGGTGTCGTCAAGGTAACGCGATATGTTGCAAAGTGCTGTCCCATTCCTATGTATACAATTTCGAGCCCTTGCAGCCTCTCGCACTCAAGCATTTACCAGGTGACGTCAGTTAAGTCCGTGAGGGTTCAGGGTGTAGGCCTTAGGGGGGACATTGGGATTGGGCCTGTAACGGTCTCCAAACTCCACCCAAGGGAGCCTGTATTGAAATGGTAGTGACAATTCCAACCATGTCCACAGGGTGTCAGTAGGCAGTAGGACACTGGCCAAGCCCAGATATGGTGCTTTTCTAAAGGGGAGCTGCACAGCAATAGAGGGGCTTTGAGGAAGGACATTAATTATCTTTTTTTTCTCCAGAGGAGACAGTGGTGCTAACAGTTAGGTTACAGTGCTAAATACCAAGGTAAAATTATCAATATTGTGTCTTACTATATGATCATACTTTGCCTGCAGAGACACAAATTTCAGGATGATGCGGTGGTGGGGGCCCTTGCTATCACCTCAAAATGGAAAAAGTCCCTGACTGATGCAGTATTGTCATTTCATATAACAAAAAAGAAGCATAATTAATCCAAATGGAGAGTGATATCTGTGTTACATAGATGATTATTAGACTGGGAAAGTCAGGGAAAAAAACATCCTATACATTTTTATATATTATATTATGAATATACAATGTGAAACACATTCCTATGTTTCACATTGGTCTGGCCAGCCTAGTAGGCTTTGTGTCACCTAGGCGATTCAGTTTTTGCTCAGTATTTGTCTGTAGTTTTACTTTTTCTTCAGTTAGTTTTTTTTACCTCTGAGTTTGACAATTTTTACCTGGGTCTCTGTTACCCATGCAACATGCATGGTTGCTTGGTTGCTACACAAGCATTATAACAGACAGTAGCATTGGGACTACAGCGCATTCTTCTGGGTATGCTCCTCAAGAATTAAGGTTCTGAGTGATCCGGTACAATGATCTGGTAAAAATAAGGCAACAGTAAATGTGTCTTCCCCCACGAATGATGCAGGCACCCCTTGGACCAATCAAGATGCATCATCTCTCCAGGTTTTGTTTAATTATAATTGAATTATAGCGTGTAATCAGTGTAATGTTTCTTCTAACACAAGAACACAGTAACAGGATGCATCATCCCTCCAAGTTTTGTCCGGGCCAGTGGTGTCTGAGATGTCTCATTTGAGTGTAAAAGTTTGACTTTTAATTATAGCAACCTCATTAGGCCAGTCAGTGTCATTTGTAAGGATAGCTGAATGTGTGTAGCATTCATGAGGTATCATGAGGTATACATTTTGACATGACCATTAAATATGCACACACAGTATTTCGTCCCTATATTATTCAGTATATATAATATATATTTTCATGCCAAAAAATTGGGCATTGCTGAAGAAGAGTGTTCTACACAGTTACACAGTTACCTGTGTAAATAAAAGTTTATATAATTACAGTGACCAGCAACTTTATTTTTTACTTTTTTATTTGAACGTGATGTGACATTGAACATGAGCGTGGTGAGCTCAGGCAGTAAATCAAGAGACTCACAATCCCCACTTTAGGTGCTTGGTTTGGGTAGCAGGCTGGCCTAGTAGTAGGGAGGCTGCCTTTCAAGACACTGAGTCCCTACCAGCTTCAGGAGTGCAGCTGACCTGAACCCTGACCCCCCTGTGGAGGGCGGGGGGGCAAAATAAAATGCAGTTTCCCTATAGGGATGGGCAAAGTATCACATTATTATCACTATAAACCGGTGGATAACATTTTAGAACAATACCCAATTTGGTCACCAGATGATGGTATAGGCTAGCATAAAATCCTTTCAATTTTGAACCAACAGACCTGATCATACTGTGTTAGTTTTATGGCATGAGAAATATTTGTTTTGTGGTTTGTCGTGTCATTGCTGTTTGAATTACTGTCTGTCTTGAACTGCGCATAATTCCATTTTGCATAGTGTATAGAAACCGTGCTGTAAATGCACGTTAGCCGTAATGAACTTGAAAATTGAAATTCAATTATATGCAAGACTAATTTTCAATTCATACTGTACAATTGAATTATAGGCAAATCATGTGCACAATTAGGAAGTGTGCTGCGTATTATGTTTAGTCTGGGAGGAACGTTCAACATTCAAGAGCCCACGGTCAGAACATCACAATTTTAAAACATCAACAACTAAAATGTTACTTACAATTCAACAAATTTTCACTAAGATTTTTTCCCCAAGCTCCTGATTAATCTCTGAGCCAAACAGGTTGGCCTCTGTCTGCTGATTGTGGGGGCCCCGCCAGTGGCTTCTCTATGGGAGGGTAGAGGCAAAAGTGAAAGTTTCAATATCGTTTGTAGGCTCCTAACCCTGTGTGAGCAATTTGCAATCCATCAGACCTATCATCCAGTCACTGAGTAGCCAGCTTCTGAGTCACTCACAGTGGCTTTGGCCACAGTGACAGTAAATGTGTGTCACCCTTATATCCAGTGGTGATGTGTTTAGTAGCAACTTCTCTGTTCCCCTCAGGGTGATCCACTGCTGCCATTTTACGTCACGCTGTACATTTTCACACAAGCTTTTCGTCATCCTGGTCCAAAGAGAGCTTTCAGGTGATGCAACACACTCTCTGGTGGCCATATTAGAGGCGCTCAGCTCTTGGGCAACAGTGGCTGTGAACAGCTGATTGCATTTCTTGACCCATGGCTTAGCGATTGTGACAGAACTCAACAGATGTGGTTAATTTTTGTTGTTTTTGACTGGGAACTAATCATTTTGCCACTTATGAAAATTCTGTCCTTGAAGGAACAACAAATTCAGCTGTTCCTGGTGGCCGATGGATGACCAATTTTCCAAATTTCGGTTCTGGTGAAAGCTTTCTGCCGAAACGTTTTTTTTTTTCTGTACTGATAAAGGTTTTTTTTAGAATATACATCCAAGAGTAGCTGGATTTGTTCTTCCTTTCCAGTTCAGCACTTAGGTTGTGTGAGGTAACAACAGTTTTGTTTTTGATGCAATTTATTTATATAAGTCCAGAAAGTAAAATTCCCATTAGAAATGACCTATTGCGATCTGATGATAGCAATTGCGTACAAATGAACATCTCCATAAATTGCTACGTTGTCGGTGTCAGATTGTCGTGACTACATATAACAAATAGGCTACTTGTGCAAATAGCCACATCACGTTAGGGAGGAATAAAATCAAATCCCTTCAGTCTTGCAAGATAATCAATTTATCTCTCGTATACCAGCGTAAGCAGCTAGCTACATCTAAAGTCTAGTGTCAGACGATGGAGCATTTGTTCCTGTAAAAGAAAATGGTTGTTGGTAATAGTTTTTTTCTGGATTGTTAGTTTTTGATATGCTCGTATATCCTTACATTTCATTACACCGTCTGCACCTGCACCATAACTACATGTATACATCTGTATACATATGTATGATCATTCATTTAGTTTTTTTACAATGCACACCTACCTCTGGCTTTCTGTAGACTTGCTATTGTCAATACACAAGCACATTTGGCTTTAAATATACTGTTTTATTCATATTATCCTCACTTTCTAGTGTGTTATATATTGTATATATCTTAATATTTGTATATTTTACTTGTATTGCTTATATTTCACACTTATCTTTCATTCTTTTTTTTCCCACTGCTTTGAATTTGCACACCATCATACTGTTGTTAATTTTTTTCATACTTTCATTCACACATTTCCACCACTTAACATAGCTCTAGTGTTGAAATTACTGGTTGCGCTATGTTTAATAACCCCCGATTTGCTCTATTCCTATTAACAGTCTATTTCTTTTTCTGTACACTATTGCTATTGGCTATTGCAAGGTCCCCGTTTCCCCATGGGGATCAATAAAGTTCCATCTTATCTTATAATGCTTGTGTGACTGAAGAGTGTGTGCAAACAGTGCCAGCTTACTATATTTAATGAGGGTCTCTTAAGGTGTTTGTATGCTGTGTTATTTTGATCGCCCTGTGACTGACATTTCCTAGGATAGATTACTGCATTGTTATGGAGTTATATGAAGAGTTTTCTGAAAGCGGGAAATTATTAATAGTGACTTCAGTAGGGTGTTAGACGAACTTAAAGGAACCGCTGAGAGTAAGTTAGAAAAAATTAGGGATATTATTTACAAGTATGGAGTAGAAAGGGTTGGTGTCTTTGAGAAAAGGTAGAAGGTGCTGACGTAGTTAAATCCAAGAGACAAAAAGAGATAGGTTGGTGGGAAAAGGTTGGTTTGATAGATGTGTGTGTGTGTGTTTGTGTGTGCGGGGTGGTATTTGGACAGTCCAAGGACTCGGCGGTCTGTCATCTTGTTTCTGTCGACCTCTCTGGCACGGAGGGCCATTGATGAGTATGTTTGGGCCCCTACGGGTCCCGGGGCGGCCTGCAGCGCTCCTGTTTCACAAGAAACCCGAGATAAAAATCAATCTGGGTCAGCTGGCCAAAAAACTGAAGTGGGTAAATAGCTTAACAGGAAAAGCCATACTGGAGAGAGAGAGAGAAGGAAAAAAAAACAGGTGTCTTCTTTTGGCTACCACAAATATGTTAAATACAATAGGGT
Source organism: Hoplostethus mediterraneus (assembly GCA_034670385.1). NCBI lineage: Eukaryota > Metazoa > Chordata > Actinopteri > Trachichthyiformes > Trachichthyidae > Hoplostethus > Hoplostethus mediterraneus. The sequence goes on along the minus strand of JAXDDW010000137.1, from coordinate 589,985 downwards.
TGACACAGAACATGATAGTGGAAATGTGTTGTGAAAGAATTGCTTTGGGAGAGGGTTTTATTTACAGTGATGTTGTGAGAGTCTTGAGGGCTATTTTACCCACTAACCCCTGTCTTGAAGGCAAGCTTTTAACAAATACCAGGTTAGAGTATGTCTTCTGACTTGGGCTCTACTATTGGTTAATATGGTGGACTGACCTTAGCGATGACTGACAAATAACTCACTGAGCTGATCTGTATCGCGGTTTTACACTGCAAACGACTCGACTTTAATGGTTGCGCCATTTGCGGTTAGGCTGTGATTACATTTATGTGGCGGCCTGCAGCTGCAAGTTTTTGAACAGGCAAACCTGGCAAATTTTTTGCCGCTATGGTGTCGCCTTTCATAATGTTATTGTTTTGATGAGCGCTATTTAGCTAGTGTTACAGCTCCAGGATGGTAGGAGAATGATTGGGCGGCTGTGGCTCAGGAGGTAGAGCAGGTTGTCCGCTAATCGGAAGATCGGCGGTTCAATCCCAGGCTCCTCCAGTCCGCATGTCGAAGTGTCCTTGGGCAAGACACTGAACCCCAAATTGCCCCCAAAGCTTCACCTTTGGTGTGTGAATGTATAAATGGTTAGAATCCCCTGATGTGCAGGTTGGCACCTTATGGTAGTGCCCTGCCATCAGTGTATGAATGTAGTGTAAAGCGCTTTGAGTGGTCGGAAAAGACTAGAAAAGCACTATGTAAGTACAGTCCATTTACCATTGGTGAGGGGAGACAACATAAAGGTGATTATTGTGATGGTAAAAAAAAAGGGAAGGATGAACCAGCAGGAGGACAGACACACGGCTACGCGAGGGTATGGTGGAATAGTGTTTAGTGTGGTTTTCTTTGCAGGTAGTTACAGACACAGTAGGGGTGGTTAAACACTGAGGACAGCAAGGAGCCCGAGGGATATCAAAGTAAAGAACAAAAGCAAACCAGAACTAACTCAGAAGGAGAGGTCTAACCTACTATCCAGAGAAAACATTTAAACAAAAAGCTACTCTTGGCTGTCTGCTCTATCCAAACAAAAACATACAGAGGTTGGCATCCACTCCTAACCTAGAGGAATAACAGAAACATCTACGTGTTGCCAATGTAGGGCCCCTTACCTGCTCCAGGTGTCCTACAAACTAACACACCACATAAGGCTTGGCCTTAACTACCGAAACAAAACCGACAAGGAAATGGCCATGCGCTTCCAGCACACACACAACAATAGGCCAACAGCAAGAGAGCAGAGAGATTTCCAGGAAGTGCCAGGGCTTTATAAAGCGTCAAGGAGGCCACTGATTGGTTGCTGCTGATTGTTGATTTAAGATTGGCCTCCTCTGCACTGGGCACCAAACCAGGAACCTGGGAGGACAGGTAGAGGGGAGACAGAGGCCCAATCCCAATGTCCCCCCTAAAGCCTAAGCCCTGAACCCTCACAGACTTAACTGACGTCACCTGGGGCCTCATTTATAAAACTTTGCGTAGATTCCATCCTAAAACATTGCGTACCTCAGAATCTACTAACGCAATAAAATATTCAGATCTATAAAACCGTGCGGCGCACACCTGTATGCAGTTTTCTCTTTATAAATACCCACCTGCGGTGAATTGTGCGGCCGTGTACTCCTCCCAGCGTCCTCCCACTACTCCTCATAGTGTCGTCCCACAATCAACCATAAATGGGCAATGCTAAATAGCTCATGAATATGCTGACGTTGTTAAGGAGCCTTTGTTGGACTATCAAGACGGAGAGACGCCAACTGCAAGAAATTTGCAGATTGAGGTGCTCATTACTGAGGTTGAGCGCCGTAAAGGTGTAGCTACTGTTTGGGGGTCAGTAGAGGATCTGGGCCACATTGTGGAGAACCGCACAAGCTCTAATAATCCTGGCACACCTTAATAATAATAGAAATAAACTTTTGTTATATAGCACTTTTCAAAACAAAGTTACAAAGTGCTTTAGAAGACAAAATAAAAATGGGAGACAAACTGATGATGAACAAAATGATAAAAACAATTTTAAAACAGTTTAAAAGTTATACAACATTGAGCATTAGGAGCTACATATGAAAGAGTAAAATATGCTTTGCCCCTTAGTTGTATTTTTGCCCCCTCTGTTTAAGCTTTATGTATCTATAGAAAAATATTTCCATTGGTGTATGCTGGGGCGTCCATAGTAGCCCACTGAAATGGAGCGGAGGAGATGATAGACAGACAGACACGTCACTTGGTTCGGTTTCTCAGCCTGCTTGCTTTTCGTGGTGGTAAATACAACTTTCAGCCCTAATTCCATTTCCCCCGTAGAGAGAGAGAGAGGGAGAGGGAGAGAGAGAGAGAGAGAGAGAGAGAGATGCAAGCTGCAAACTGCTGTTTCTACTCCTCCGCCTGCTGATTTTGACAGAGAATCATTATCGTTCATAAATTCTCTGCAGTGCTCCATTCTTATGTGAGTCTCTGATTAATAAATGTATTCTTTGATTTTGAACAGTAGCCTCATGTTGTTGTTCTTTAGCCTTTCTGAGGCTGTTGCATGGTTAAATCACTGAGTTTTATTTTATGAAAAATTGCCCCTTCAGTCACTTCATCCTGGCGCCGGCCTGGTAAAATAATCAATAAAATAAGAGTTAAGTAGTGGCTTAACAGATACAACAGACCACAATCCCTGTGAAAGCACACTTATAAAACTATGTTTTTAAGAGGACTGAGCTTTACTTTGTGATCTCCCCATCGGGCGTCGCTGATTCCCATGTCTGACAAACTTTGCGGTGAGCTCTACACATGGGTGAAAGGAAGAATTTTTCTATAAATCCCGACGTTTGCGGTAAAATATGCGTACGCACATTTCACCAACGTTATCGCCACTTTTTTGTGCGTAGCAACCTTTATAAATGAGGCCCCTGGTAAGTGCTTGAGTGCGAGAGGCTGCAAGGGCTCGAAATTGTATGAATCGGAATGGGACAGCACTTTGTGACATATCGCGTTACCTTGACAACACCAATTTGTTTTTATGTATCATTGTGGGTTTGGGACTTTTTATTTTACGTGTTTTACTTTCTTCACGACCAAGGCACTTAAGGGACCGACTGCCCAATCTGAACGTCTTCCAGGCTCTTGCCTTACAGAGTGGACGAGAGGTAATTGTCAATAATCAATTGACTCGTTTTGTCAAAACAGCATCATCAAGCAAAGATTTAAATAAATGGTTGATGAATAAATATTTGTCCTTCCATTTGTTTACCTTTTTTTTTTTACCGCTTCCGGGCTTCCCCTGGTAACCCCATATTTAACGTCACAACGCTATGAACTGTGGGTAATTCCCTCAGGCAAAGTCTGCATCGATGCGGACTTACGGAAAGTGTGCATAAAGGGCTCAAAAAGTCTGCGAGAGCGCCTTCATGCACTTGACGATTTGACATTGGGACAGCCCTAAACCCTCGCGGACATAGCGGGAACACGCCTCAAAGTCCGTGAGTCCGTGAGGGGGGACATTGGGATTGGGCCAGAGACCGAGAGGGAGAAACAAAAAACAACCCTCCAACAGAACACCTAAAAAATACAAGGAATGTAACACTAGCATTCGTTGAAAATAATTAGAAAATGCTCAATAAAATGTCTTCAGGACTTGAAAATGGACGAGAAGTTGGTCCCAGCCGTTCAAAGCTTCCCAGTTTTCAACAACTTTTATTTAGCAATAGGGAATAAAATACATGATTTGCCTTTTGGAAACTTTGTAGCTGCAGACCACTACGTAGACGCAATCGGTGCCTTTCAAACTCAGTCAGAATAGAGCGACCAGTCAACAGAGTTGCTCGTAGTGTGTACACCATGGCGGTGGGAATGCTGTAGCGTAGACTCTTGTGGCATATAAAAGTGACTTGACTGAAACCGCCTGCAAATATCCCTCTTCATCAACATAACATATCATATCATATCTTATGGTTTGCACTCAGTGGCCAAATCCAATAAAGGCTGGTCTAAACTTTGTCCAGACTTTGTCCGTTACTTAGCTACCACAGCTGTTATCGAGTCAATAGGACAACTCCCACTTGTCACAAGTCACCGGTTATGATTCCAATGACTCTGATTCTTCTCATAAGCTTTGCGGCCGCAGAGTTCACTAACTGATACCCGGGAATTGAACTGCATTACCATAGCCACTATATCATTTTCACTGCTCACATCTCCCCATTAGCTTTAGATAATGGCACCGCTTTTCACACTTGGGAAGGCTCACAAGCCATCCAGCTATTTGCATCTTTAGGCCGCCGTAAGCACCATGTGTCACTGATTGCATGCTTTTTGGGAATTGCACTGACAGAAAGAATGACAGTTGGGAAGTAATAGAAGCTTATGCTTGCATTTTAAACTCAATGAATATGACCAATCATATTCTAAAATGCCAATTTATTCCCTGTACATGTAATATCAGACCTAATGGGGAAAGGACTGAGCGTATTATATTACCTTGTGACACTTCCTGTAACACGTCTTGCACTTCCTATCATACAGTGCAATTTTATCAGAGCGGAAATAATTGATATGAAGCAAATGAAAGGATTCATGTACACGTGAAAGAAAATTATTGTGAGTGGAAGATTATGATTGTCTCTGGGGGGCAAATTTATCCCCAACTCTGTATTATTTCATGGGCACATTGATCCACATACTGCTCAGTCCTTACTCCCTCCCTCCTTATGACAGTGAACTATAATATTAAATACACTGTAAATATTTGTTGATAATTACCACAATTTTCCATGCTCGTATAGATTATACGAATGGTTCTGCCATCCTGCAAGGCAAACAAAACTGAACTGAATCGGTTTTCTTTGTGCGAAAGTAAATGTGCCGTGGGTACATGCTAAATGGCATGCCGCAGTCAGACCTGACCTGACTCTGTAGGTCACAACCCCTTTCCGTCCGCCTGCCTCTACACCCAACTAGCAGGAACAAAAGAGAAGAGTAGCACGGCGGAGATGCAGGCCACAGTGTGGGGCTTTTTGGGGCCGGCTGCATCCCCAGGGCACTTTATTGGGGGCAGCCAGAGCCTCCGGGACTTTTTTTTCTTTTTTTTTTTGTTGCACTTTCGAAAATATTGATGCTCCCTGAGCTCTCAACCCCGGGCCATTGATTGGAGCTTAAGCTGCACGGCCGGACCTGGACGAAAGCCGCTCCATGGTATTGGCATGATTAATTAAATAGAAAACGTTTTTTAGCATGGTTGGCTGCATTTCACTGTAGGGTGGAGAGTGGCGGCGGTGAGAGACAGAGGGGGGAGAGAGGGGAGGTGGCAAAAACACACATACGCACACATACACACACATACACACACACACACACACACACACACACACACACACAGTGATTGACACATTGCAGTGACTGGGGGGTGTGGGGGTGTATGAAAAACATTAACCCTCAGTGCACTGCTGAGTTTTGACAGATCCCTGCTCTGGGGCTCCTGAATTTATGAGCCATTACTCCTGCAAGGCCCGGGATCTAGTTGGTGCATTATGTTCCATGTCATCCACCATTAGTCTAGGGCTGACTGACGTCCATTGAGAAAGCCAGCTCTCTCTCCCGACACTGGCCAGCTGATAGGGCAGCATGGCATGGCTGGACTGGGATAGCCACATTGTTGTTTTGTTTTCCAGACTCTCTCTTTTTCTTGTGCATCTAGTTCAGTTCATGCCTGCAGTGATCGGGGGCACAATGCTGCAACCCCAAACCCCTCCGCAGCAGCCATTGTACTCTACAGTAAGCTCCAGCTGGCCTTCTATTTTGTTTTTTTAGGACACTATGGACTTGGGTTTCCTCCATGGGAAGGATTTAGCCTGTACTGTTTATGTCGTGTATGTAGGGAATTGTGAAAATATGCAGTGTATTCTTAGAACTGACTATAATTGTGTTGAAGGCTGATGTTAAGAACTTGAATGTTTAGATGTTTAGCTGATGTTTACAACTTGAATGTCTCACCTGTTTCATGTACATAAGTAAAAATAAAAGTCATAACTTACAGGATGTGAATAAAGCATCAAAAACGTATGGACTGTGGCTTACTAGCCATATCAGCCAATGCAAAACATCCAAATAACAGCAAAGTCTGCAAAAAAACATCAACTTTGCCCAGTGTTACAAGATCAACACGAAATGTCACAATTTTCCCCCCTTGCTGTGAATTAAGATACAACTGATGATTTTCCATATTCACAAAGCCACAAGGCCACAGTAATGGATCACTGACCCCTCCCAACCTCTCTCTCCTCATTAGCCTCCAGTCTAAACAGCCATTAGATGTGATGACGAAGGTTAATAACAGCATTCAGTTCCCTGCAATGTTGTTTACACATTTCTTAGGGAAGGTCAATGTATTGAAGGCCCCTGGATATGGGCGTATGCGTGACAAAACGCTGGCAAATAATCTGCACGGCCTTGATGTTCCATTAAATGATCGATGCCGCCGGCTTCGGGGGTGGGGGGAAAGCAAATGCTCAGGGACTATGAAAAGGTCAGTATCTGTTAGTTCATTGGTAGAGTGATTAATAAATCAATAAGAGCTGGGAAGAGGCGCAGGGAACCAAATGATTCCAGTGGGTTTGTGGAGGGCCAGTCAGCCCAGAGCCCTGACTCCTCTTCAAAGTTGAATTATAAGTGGCTGCATGGCTGAATAAGTCAACGCCACATGTCAGTGCAGCGCTGCCAAAGATTAATTCTTTATCCCCTCCTCCTTTCTATTCCCCTCTTATCTGTCGAAATGCATTCAGCTTGTTACAGAAAGTCACAGGAGGCACGTGATTTGTATCGTTCAGGTTTTGATTTATTATGAATGTGATCTAATGGTAAGCTCAGACCTTTGAAGCGACTACAATCAGCCGCTGGGGATGTCAAAAGGTAAAAATGTGTGAGAGTATGTGGATAGCTCAGTGGGTAGTGGGACTGTGGACAGTGACTACTAATGAAGCTAATGACAAAAAAGAGCACTGAGTGGATGCAAATGACTAGGAAAAAAAGTTCAGATTTAAACATAACACGTCAATAAAAAGAGACTAGAAAAAACACATTACCATGTCAACAGAAAAAGGAGACAAGATTTATTTTTTCAGATTTTAACATTCCACATCAACGAAAAGGGAGACTAGAAAAAAAAGTTTAGATTTGAACATACCATTTCAACAGAAAGGGAGACTAGAGAAAATGTTTAGAATTAAACATATATCAACAGTTTGAAATGAAAACATGGAATGGTAGTGGTAGGTCATAACAGAGACTGTAGGGGGCAACGGGGTAAAATGAGTCACTTCTTACATGATGTGCTACTATGGCAAAATAAATGTGTTGTTATTTCAAACAATAATTCCAACATATATTTAAGGGTGTTGAGAATTAAAACACTGTCTGTAGCTCATAGAGTTTTAGTTTTTAGACTTTAGACCCATTAAAAAAACGTTATAGGGAAATTACTATAATAATTAAAAATTATATTTTTTCCATCTTAAACACATAATATGCGGTTTACAGTTTCTATGTAAAACACACACATTTGCAATCCAAAATAAACACTGGGAATCGCTAAATAAGAAATTTCCAATTAACATACTGAGGTCATATTTACTCTCTAATTTAGTCTCTAATTAGCAAGGTCAATAGTTGCAGTCATAATAGAGGCCTGAATCTCCATTTTACATGAATGCAATTTATATATATTGGTTTTTTGGCACAACTTGTCCCAGGGCTAGTTGACTCATTTTACCCCAAAACCACCATTTCGACAAAACGTCTTTAACACAGCAACTCAGAACCACTGTTTTTTACTTTAACCTGGCTCTGTTGGCACTCTCTCCACGTACTCTCCTCCACCACAGATAAATAAAAATGAATGACTCTAAATCTGCGATCACATGATTCATTTTGTGTATGGTTACCTAGATACTCTTTCTTATAGACCAGAATGGTATGGGTGTAATCATTCTCTCCATCAAGTCTATCACTTCGGTCGACTGAAACAAAGAACACTTAATCTAAGAGAAGGCAAAATACCCTAATTTGTTGTGAATGTGTCTTGTGGTTTGTTGACATATTTCCAATAGTTTTTCTGCATACAATTAAGGTCTCCCCAACTGGGTTGAGCTCGTAAATGCTAATCCACAATTAACTTAGAAAAAAACAGAATAGACTGTCATATAATTTAAAACGCAACACATACCTGCTTTCCCTCATTACGAAGCCAAGACGCTCCGTTGGTTATTCATTTAATGGAGTTGGGAGCCTTTGATTGGGCTTTGCCTTTTCTTGACATTTCCTGCTGTTGATGCAGACAGCGGATGCTTTCATACGAGCTGAACCGAGAAAACTAATAATAAACAGCATAATTAGAGAAACCAAGTGTCACACGGTATAGAGGGGAAGCTGCAATTTGTCATCACAGTGTTTGTTCATTAGCAAATTGCTCACCTTTGCGAGAAGCGCTGCGGCAGCTACCTCGGCCAACAGGGGGCACTGGCGCCCCATGCCGCAGAGTGGAGTTTGTGTCCAGTGAAGCCTATGTATTTAGGTGAGGGAACAGAGATGGTTGGCACATGTTTATCGTATAATGTATCAGAGTATGTTTGAGTGGATTTCCAACATTTCCCTCGGAGGCATCTCTCTTTTGAATGTCCTCCTCCGTGCAGGGCTGGGATGAGATGATGCCTCCCTGCAGCAGGTTCTGGATTAATGAAGGGGAACTGCACACACACACACACACACACACACACACACACACACACACACACACACACACACACACACATATAAATCTGCAGGCACACACAGTTTTTGTGCTAATGATTTTCTTATGAGTCTTTGGATAAAAGAAGTGATTGAATTCACTGGGAAATAGGGAAATTACTTGGCATCAATAATTAAAAATAATATTTTTCAACCCTTAAACACAGAATATGTGGTTTGCAGTTTCTATGTAAAACACACAAACTGCAATACCAAAATAAAAACTAGGCATCGCTATATAAAAAAATTGCAATTAACAGACTGAGGTGGGCTGAGAGATGTTAAGATTCATATTTACTCTCTAATTTAGTCTCTAATTAGCAAGGTCAATAGTTCCAGTCGCAACAGAGCCCTGAATCATTTTACATGAATGTAATATATATATATATATTGGCACAGACACACAGACACACAGACACACACACACACACACACACACGTTCATGTGCACGTAGATTAGATACTTCCCTCCATGTCTCTAAGATGCAACAACCCACCTGATTTGAGGTGCTTGGTGTTTGAACACATGTTAATGACCTGTATTATACTATTTTCTCTGTGGGTTGCATTTTATCATAATGCATGTTGCAGGAAAGCAACATTCTTTTTTTTTCTTTTTTTGTTGATTGCTGTATATCAAATACAAAAAAATGTAAGTAACTTAAATGTGGTGTGGGTGCAGGAATTAGTGTTGCAGTGGCAACTCCTCTATTTCCAGCCCTGTGTTCACATCATTCAGGGGGAACAGATATGGAGGCGGAAATCTTTATTATTTATGCCTGAGCGTATCTTCCAACTAAATCCACAAAAAGAAAAGAACACACGCGTGCACGGCGGATGCATTCGCAAGGGAAATAATCGTGCAATAGCCAGCGTTTTGCACGAATGTCTATGAATTTCACATTAACATTAAATTGACGTGACACAAGTTAGTCAAGGCGGTCTAGTGTGCCCTGCTTGAAAAGACTTTTTCCACCTGAGCAGATGCGATTATTGATGAGAATTTCCATGACCATTAGACGCTTCCTCAGACCGACGTTTCCACTCAGGGCTGTCTTTACTAGGCTGAGGCCAGTACATGGGTTTGCCTTTTTTTGGGCCGATTTAGGCCATTTATGAAACATCAGATGTCAGCCATTCATGTTGTCTACCACCTCTGATATGATGGAGGTTTCTCCCTGACCGCAGAAATGTTATTTTCTTTGCACATTTTCTAAATTAATTCATCTTTGAAAGGAAGTAATGTATCCCAGAGTTTCATTGAATAAGGGAGTTTATGCAGAAATTATGCAGTTATACTGAATAGTTGGAATTTCTTGGCATGAAAATGGCCATATTTAAAGATATTGAATACCAGCGTGTCAACTTCAGCCTTTAAATATTGGTATTGGTCTTTACCTGGGCCTCTGAAGGGACTGTGTGTGTCTATTGTCTATTGTGACAGGTCCATACACACAAACACACACGGCCCCTTCAACCAATCTGGCACAGAGTGCTTAATCATAAGAGAAATATCTGTGTCAAAACTGAGGGAGCGGTGGGCAGCGTCTGTGTCCGCCACTGGTCTTTGTCCAGGACTAATCTCTGTGCAATATCAACTTCAAAGTAATGGCAGCACTTCCAGTACCTGTTGCCCCTGAGGCAAGATCTGCGCTTCACTTCCATCCCCATAAATCCACGACCTGGCCACGCCGATGTGGGGGTTGTTATTAATCCATGCACGACACCAACGGGCTTGGAGGGAGTAAAAGAGGGGCGATAGGGGACATCCTTGCTATATTCTTTTATGTGGGAAGAAAGAGGTGTGGTGAGTGACAATGCTGAGCGATTGTGGGGAGTGGCGAGGGATTCTGCTGACACGTCAAACACTGAATTGTCATTCCGGCGATTGAAGTAGTATTTGGCATGATTAGAGGAAGGAGCCAAATGTGTTTCTACAGCTCTCAGTGTGACATGCAACACATGATGCATTGCCACTGCATGACAGGAAAAGTTTGGTGATGTGATGAATTGCAATAGTGGGTGTTTATTTTTAGACTGAGGTGGCATATTGGCCAAACATAGTGGCTGATATTTTATGTCGATATGCTTTAAATCTGAAAGTATTCAGTGTTTCCCACCAGAATTTTATCATCAAGGTGGAAAAGCCTCTAAAACAGCATTTACACCAGCATGGGACACTAAAACTCTCCATTGAAACCCAGACTAATGACATTATTTTACCAATGAAATAAAAAAAATGAATTTCACAAAAACCGAACAATGAAACGAAAAAATAAAACGAGCAAAGGAAATCTTTTCCTTCGCCATCCCCAGTGCTTACAGAAATGCCAGGAACAGTTGTAAAGAAAAAGAATGGATGAAATGGATGAAATGAAAATCAACCCGGAGTGAAAGAGAGAGCGCAGGTTAGAGAGCGCCACTCCCTCTATACAGACCTTTACCTCACACCCTGGCATTCAAAACCTCCCCCGGCCCATCCTTCCCGATAAAGGTCCTGGAATTACCATTCATCGGACGGTTCTTTCATTTCTTTTCCCCTCACCTCTAGATGAGCGTGAACCTTTGCCTCAAAAGGACGATATGAAAAAAAACAACCTCCGGAAGGGACTCACCTCTGTTCTGCAGTTAACATCTCAGAGATTGGGGGCTCACGCAGGTTCACTGCCCAACAAGAATATAGAAAATGTCTCTGTCATTGACTTGTGTTTGGTCTGAGTTGAATTACATCCGGGCCATTTGATACAGCAAATGACTATATTCTTATATGAGGCTTAAATTTAAAATGACTGACACTAAAAATTCTAACAAATTACTTTAAAATGATAGATTTGATATCGCTTGACACTGTATACATTGTAGCTTTTGTAGCATTGTAGTAGGGGCCTATGGAGGTTGTCTTGGATAAGATTATCACCAGTACCTAGAGTACCAGATTAGTAAATTAGTACCAGTATTTACCATCTGCCAGAAAAAGCAGGGTTCTTCCAGAGTTCTAGTAGTCCTATGTAGAACCATGACTTTAAAATGCTGATTACTAAAATAAAATAAAATAAAATAAAATAAAATAAAATAAAATAAAATAAAATAAAATAAAATAAAATAAAATAAAATAAAATAAAAAACAACAACTGGAAAATCAATCAAAATAATCTGGTGTGGTTCTTAAAACATTAATATTACTGATGTGGATCGATGTAGAATAATTTCTATATTTCTACACCCATATGGAAAACATGTAAAATATAAAATATATGGACAAATAGACTTTTTCTTCACCCTCAGATACAAAACAGAGATATGACAGGTCTCCGCATCTACAACCAACTGGTGACCAGTTAATGCTCATAATTGTTACTGCGGGTATATTTATATTTTAATTTGTTTCTCTTTAAAAATTTGCTCATTAATTTTCCATACCTGCTTATTCCTGTCCAGGGTCACAGGGTCATGCCTATCCCAGCATGCATATCCCATGCATCTACAAGGTGAACGCATGGACAGACAAATACAGTCAGACACAGATGGCCTGTGGGAGGAAACCTACATGAACATGGGGGGGGGGGGGGGTGGGGGGGGTTGGTGGGATGCAAACACCACACGGAAAGGACCAGAGGTGAGATTCGAACCCACCACCTTCTTGCTGTTGTGTTAATGGATTACTGTTAGTCTGAATCCCCCGACTATTTATTGTGCATCTTTAGGCCTACTGTAATTATACTCTTGTTTACATTCATATGAAATATTGTCTAAAATAAATACTTGTGGTCATTTGTAACTGCTGTTCATTTAATGTTCAACATAACTTTATATCAATTCTGATGATTAGTAGCTTATAATGAAATATGCTGTGACATAGTTCAGTGTATATTCAAATATATTTTGAATATAAATAAAACATTTGAACGAGAATGAACATATTTTGACATATGTTGGTGATATATTGTGGATATTTGGAAATATAGGCCAATATATTTTCTTTTCCATATGGGCAGCAATGTAAACGGTCTATGTAGAACCATGTGTGCATGGTGGACACAAACACAAAAAAACACAGTCACACACACACACACACACACACACACACACACACACACACACACACACACACACACACACACCACACTCAAAAACACAAACACCGTGGTCTTAATCCATAGTAGACCCCTGAAAGCAGATCAGTCAGTGGCACACCATGACCCTGGATGGGGTTTTGTTATCTGGCCCCTTGCCATATGGGGGAGGGGCTGAGTGGAGGATAGGGGGGCGGGGGTGGATGGAGTCCAGTTCCATGCAACAACAGCTGTTCAACTATCGCCCCCCCCCCCCCCCCCCCCCACACACACACACACACACACTCTAGGCCCCATCCATCCAATCTTCCTCTGAAACACACTGACACAAAAAAGTGCAGGCACGAACACACTTGTGCATCAATGTACATACACACTCACACTCACACGCACACGCACACGCACACTCACACGCACACGCACACGCACACGCACACGCACACGCACACGCACACGCACACACACACACACACACACACACATGTTATCCTGTCTGGTTGCCTCCCAGCATGGCTGCTCTTCAAGTTGAGAGGGAGCTGGTTGCTACCACTAAATGGCCGGGCTGGCGGTGGATTAGCAGGCTGAGAGTGTGGATGCATTTATCCCTGGTTGTTAGCGCGCAGGAGGACACGCTCCTCAGCGCTAACTGAAATCCCTCCGCTATCACGCAGGCCCCGGGGAGGATGGGGAAATGACGGTGAGGCGACGATCAGATCAGACCGGAATACGTAAGGGGGACAAGTTAGAAAAACAAGACACACCGGATAACTTTCAAATACTTTCAAAATCAAAATGCCACTTTTTTTCCCCAAACATTTCCCATATGCCCACTTACAAAACCACTGTCACTGACATCACATGCACTGAACCACAGCCTTTGTGCACCTATGCACAACTGATGAAATCATCCAACTAAAACATTTGTTGAGAGAAACAAGACAAAAACTGTATAAGACTGTAAACGTCTCATCGCGAGCCAGTTCCTTGCAAAATGCGACAGCCAGCATCAAATAGCACCAGCAAAAGTGCTTTTTGCCAGGTAAGTACAGTTATTACCAAATTGGTGTTGGTTAGCTATGAGAAATGATCCATGGTTGATAACTGCAGAAATAACAAAAAGTCGACTACCTCAGAATACACAGTTACTAATACTTCCTCTGTGATTTATCAGTCCAACCAGACCTCAGACACAATAAATCTGACCAGGCCGGGAAATAAATGGCAGCCACCAGACTAATATTGATCAATTTGTTGACTCTACCAGCAACTGTAGTTGACTAATAGCCATCATTTGGAGTTCCTGCTCTGGTCCCATATCCCTCTAAATTACATATTGCATATATATTGATACTTTTATAATAGTTCCACTGTTTCATACTAATCCATACAGTCTATTTAAAATGTATTGGAATCGTCGGCTGCGTATATTATGTTTATACTGTTTATAAGATAAGATAAGATAAGATAGACTTTATTGATCCCGCCGTGGGGAAATTCACGTGTTATGGCAGCTCACAACAATAGAAAACAGAATAGAATAGACAATATAGTGCAAAAAACAAGTGTGCAAACAATAGAGTGCCATAAGAAAAAGATAAACAAGGAGTATTAACAAATATAATATATATAATAAATATAATATATTCTATATTATTGCTTTTATCGTTCATTATTTAATTGCTTATTGTATATTCCATTGCTGTGCTTATATTCTATATTTCTATTTTTCTGCTGTACCTAGTACTCCCTATGTATATTTTCATATCGTACCAATTTTTCATTCTTTTTTTTTTTTTATCCCTGTATGCTCTTTTCTTTGCTGTATCCTGTTACTATTTGCTGCTGTAACTTTCCCTCAGGGATCAATACATTTTCATCTAATCTAATGTTAAATTAGAACAACAGAGCTTCCTTTCCCGGTGTTAACAGACACAGTGTGTTGATCTGTTCTAGGTAGTGTACTTCTATGGCCATTACAGCAGGGTGGGAGGGCGAGGCTGACAGTAGATCAGTGTAATTCCTCCCCGGCAGATGCAGGCCAGATTGAGCTGGAAGGATTAAGATGTTACCCAAGAGCACCGGCCATGGCCTAAATGACAAATGGCAGCCTGGTGTGTGTGTTTGTGTGTGTGTGTACGTGTGTGATTTTAGGCCTGCTGTATGCTGACTGAATAACCAGCAGGCCACTTTAACAGGGTCTCACTTAGAGCTGCTGAGGCCTCTTATAGATGCTTAAGATCTGCCATAGGGATGGAAGTAGCACTGCAATCTGCTATTCATCGAGCTTGTTGGATGTATGAGCACACACACACACACACACACACACACACACACACACACACAGATAGATAGCAAGATCACCAAATAAATGAAACAAATAAATCAATAAAATTAAAAAGCCTGCCAAATTGTATATTTCCATTTTTATGCCACGAAAAAAACAACTTGGATATAGGACCATACCTGCTTGAAAATGAGCATTATATTGCATTTACCCAGAATGCCCCACAGTACAGACTGCTTTTAGACAGAGAGGGAGGCAATCTCCTAAAAGCACTCTGGTTTATTTGGTTACAGGCGATGTAGCTGTGCTAGATGTGAATCAGATTCCTTGCTGTGAAGAAATAGGAAATCAGCGTAAAAGCTACCAGCTCCAGCCAATGAACCTGCACCGTGGGGGGTCAAAGATCCTGAAAATGTTTGCCCTATGAACACCCCAAAGCTTTCCCCAATATGAAACCTCACAATCCCAATGAAAAGGAAAAGTACAATACTCATAATAGAAAAGGACCGAGTCCAAAAAGGAGGAGATAAAATAAGACAACATCTATATGAGTGTATCTTGCATCTGCTGGCAGGCTTGATCCTTGCCCGGAGTGAAAGGAGATTATGTTAAAGCCTAAATGGAGCTTTTGCATTTTTTTAAAATCCTGCAGGCATAATCTAATCTTATCCGTCTCAATCCAATTTTTAATGCTGGCTACACATAGGATTAAAGTAGTGCAGTTTGCTTTGTAGGCCATTTGACAGTGGAGCAGCATCTGTTGCTGGTGGCTGGAAGATGTGCAGGTTAAAGAGGGAAGAGATCAGGGCCAGATGAAAAGGTCAGTCTGGGTTTGATGTTATCACTATGTATATTGCCTTGTTCACATTATTCTATTCTTATAGAAGTCCATTCGTTCCTATAGGAGACAATTGTGATGGAGCATCGACGCAACGCCCCCTTGTGGACAATGATTCATTTCGCAGAGTGGAGTGGACAGATACATTGCAAAAATCGAATCTTTTCTTATAATACCATAAAATTAAAAAGTAGAAAATCATAATATTTCACTCTAGATGAAATAGATCACTCTAGTTAAGAATTTTCTTAACGCATCATAAATTTGAGTGAGTCTTAATGTGTAAGTTCCTTAAATGTCATATACTGTCAACCCCTGGATAAAAAGCTCAAAGGGTAAATTTCCTGGTGAAAAATGGTCTTTAATCCAATAAATTACTTTGTCATTAAAGCCACAGAGGCCAAGCAAGGTAGTAGTCTACCAACATTTCCTTAAATGCAGTCAGTTGGAATGTAAATGCAAGGTATGAAACAATTTTGTCTTTTTTTTATTGATTTAATAACAAAAATGTGAGCCTGAGGTTCTGAAACCATAATATTATATTAGTCATGTTGAAGAGTAAGAATGTAAAGTGTGCAAGTATACAAAATTTATAATATAACTGTTAGAGTCATGTTAGCCTCCTAACACAAACACTAACACTGACATTTGACACTGATTTTATGTAGAATTTGAAATTTACAACAGATGGCAAGTGGTACATCGTTATCAGGCAAAGATGCATTAAACTAAAATCCCTATCAATGGGAAATGAATCTGCCCATACCCATGCTGATTGGTCGTTTTGTAAGGATCGTCCATTTGACCAGATTGGATCTTAGATAGGACACCATCAGAAGATTTAAAAACAGTGGGCCTGACATTTGAGAACCACTGCTTTAACTTAAGTATAATTTCTGCATACTTTTTACACTCCTGGTGATTTTTTTTCCTGATGAGGCAAAGTTAGCATCACTTTGTGTTGAGAATGGTACTGTCAAATTTCTGTGAGCGCACAGCCTAATTGTTTTGGCAAGCGCAGGAAATTAATGCAACTGACGCTGTCAAGAGTACAGAAGCCAAACTTGTGATAAGTGATAAGAAGTTAGCATCAACAAGCATTAACATCAACTTCTAACTAGCATGTAACACATGGTCAATAAAAAAGAATTCTAGCCTGAAGCCTACCACTTTTGCTCATATCCTATCAAACTGTTTCTGATATCCTACAGAAATCTGCAGGAATTGATGCTGTGACATTTTATACTGTACCTTGCCAAGTCATCATATCCTATAGGGAGAAAACTTCAATGCAGCGTGTAGCTAGTGCTAGAGGTATTTTCAGTTTGGCTCCACCTAGTGGCCAAAATGATTGGCTGTTCATTATATTATTTTGACTTAATGAGGAACAGTCCCCCTACAGTTTAAGAGAACTGATGTATTAAAATGCCTTGAGAAACAGATTTAATGTATTACTGTATTATTTTAAATGTATTAAGACAACTTCATTGCTCATTTCAATATGTATATAAATTGGCCTTTGAAGGCTTCATGAACATGGCGCCAGATTTGAGTCATGACCTAGGAGACACAGCTACCAGGTCATCTTGTCCAGATCAGATCTCTTGGGAACAGATGGCTGTTTTCCTACTGAAGAGCTTTGCTGCTGAGGCAATATCTATATTGTAGAGAATAAACACGTTAGCAGATGATACAGGATTAAACTTTCACTGTTTTTAAGCAGATATCAAGGCTCATCTTTGAGAGGAGGCCACCCAGTATACACTCAGTTCCTCACAGAGTTGGTTCAACCAGACACACTCTGGCCACATTACACATGAAATTAGGTCACTCCCTGGGGACTGACACCTTAATATGTAGGAACAAACAAGAACACATTGTCTCCAAGGTGAAGCACCACAGGTGAATAGGAAAATAAAATTCCTTTAATCCTATTAGAATGAAATGTTGAATATGGACACAACTACAAACATTTTTCGTATTATGACTTATTACGTTATTAATATAATCAAATTGTCTCATATTTCATAAAAAAAGAAATGACAAAAGATATCAAAACATCCTCTATAAATTTCGAATTTGGTGGCCATATCTAAAAAACATTTAAACACACACACACACACACACACACACACACACACACACACACACACACCTCCCCATATGCAAACATTAGGGTTTTTTTAAGCAAATTTTGTGCTTGGTGTACTTGATACAGCTGGTATAAAAACATATAAATTAACTTTTTATATTTGTTTTTGATGATTGTTCCATATATCCATATAGTATTGAATCAGTATTCATGACTGTCATTTAAGCTCTTGTCCAGATGGTATGAACCACTTAAAACACCTAAACCCTCTGTAACAGCTTTTTATTTGCAGAATATAGAATTTAACTACCTTTATAGGATGACATAAATCTTTATGATTTAAATTCATTTTATACAGTATATCATAATAATTAGTATTACTGCAATTCTCAGTTATCTGAGAATAGGGACTTAGAATAAATAGATGAATGGATGCTTTTCTGAAAATATAACTGATTTTTATTGGTGGTTGTTTGCCATACGATGATCACTGATTGGAGTTCAGAGTTTACACTCCCTTTCTACTACCTACTACATCACCTAGCATGAATGAGTTGTAACCTTGAGTTCACGCAGGTTGTTGTCCTCTTTGTAGGGTTGTAATAAGCCATCTGACCTGCCCACGTGGTATCCAAGTCCTGGTACCATTGTGCACTGCTACCTGGAACAGGTCATTCTCTATGGCCTGGTCACCCTGTGGGTCATGCTAAAGGTGTTTATATAAGTTGTTTGAACGCCGATAAGGCAACGTGATGGCAGATAGCGAGAGTGAATAAATATTTGACAAGGGGATGAGCAGCTGTTTGTCAGGATGCCATTAAGTCAGCAGGTCGCATAGCACCTTCCACTAAAGGCTTTAATATTTCCCTTCACTCTGTGCTGGGGCTCCTCAGACACAGCTATTACTTGTTCAAATATGAGAGGGTGCAAAAAAAAAAAAAAAAAGTACTCAGGGTGTCCTAAACCAAAAGTAACAACAAACAACAGGATTGCCATGCTGCTGAGATAAAGTGGAGGACCTATTCCTGTGAGGCTTGGGTGCTGGTATTGTTTTAACTTTTAATTAATTCATATACTGTTTCGTAAATCACAAAGTCGTTAGGATGTCATTCATAGAAATCAAATCCACATATTTTCATCAATATGGAGCTCAGCATCACCACATGGAAATAGTACCAAACGAAAAGAAAAATACATCATCAAATTTGTACACTTGCTCCCTTGTTGCTGAATAAAGATTATGACTGAAGAATATTAACCACAGACCGCAGCGAGGAGTGATATATCTCACTTTAAAATACAATGTCTATGGCAGGAGCTGGAAATTGTCACTCAAAGAAATCAAAGTCCTGCCACTGAAAAGTGAAGACAACGGTAAGCCACTGAAAATGGTCTTTCTCTCTCTCTCTCGCCGAGCTTTATTCCCTCAAACTCACAAATGACTGACCTTTGAAAATTGCCGTGTTTAAGCCTTTGCTTTTTAGCGTTCTGTAAATGTCACATAATGTTATTGGGCTCTGGCAGCACAGGATCATTAATCTTTCCCGTGCAAGCTGGGCGAGGGAAATATGCTGGGTAGACCGCCTATATCACTAAGTAGGGACATCAGAGCAGAAGTGTAAACATCATTTGGACACTGCAGTTTTTCTGCTCAAATGGGTTTGATGTTGATGAAGAGGGACCTTCTTTTCAAAGTGCAGTGATCTGCACAGTGTTTGATCGATGCTGCCAGGAAGGTTGGGTAATTATCATACTGCTGCAAAAGGTGGAATCCCCACCTTCAGAAAGCTGCGGAACAAAGTTATCTTCTGTCCTCCATTTTTTTTCCCACTCCATCAGATAAAGGCAGCTGTAAAAAAAAAAACAAACAGAACTGATGAATATGTTGAATTGGAGCTTCTGAACACAGGGATTTTCTTTCTTGAGAGAATGGACTGTTATTCCATTCCATTTGCAGTCTTCTATGCACCGCTGAAGAAGTGAAAAACCAGCATCCCTGTTGGTCATGATCCACCCTGAAAAAAAAAAGTCTTCCGGTTCCTGTAAATGAATAAACAGTGGCACATAGTTAACATCATGGACTTTGGACAGGATGTTTTTTGCTAAAGTAATAAAACCATCTAAAAAATAAAATACATAAATAATTAAATATTGTCTGTTTCTGAGACTATTAAAGCAATATACACTCCACAACAATTATATAACACAATGCTTTGGAGAAGTCAAGCCTTTTTTCTCTCTGCTGCTTGGCTTCCAAATGATTATGTGACCTCCATCTCTATAGAGGGCTTTCAGGTGACGTTAACTGCCCCTGTGGCGGCCATATTGGAGGTCTTCCAATGGAGCTCTTGGCCAACAGTGGCTGTGAATAGCTGATTGTGTTTCTAAACGTACAACTTGGCCGTCTCAACAGAATTGAATAGACATAGTTAATGTCCGTGGTGTTTTTGACTGGGAACTGATCATTTAATCACTGATACATTTGATTGTTTTGTGCTAGCTAACAAGTTAATGTCAGCTTGTTAGCTAACTAACCATGTAACCAGTATCTTGTCTACTAACAGATCTGCACACTAGCTAACGTATCTAGTAGAAGCTAGCATTAGCAGTGGCATGTAGTCACATGTTAACATGAACTAAATTAGCCTGCTGGCTAGTTAGCTAGCTAACAATTTGTTCAGGTTAACTGAGCTGACTCTTTTCCAGCTTAAAGGGTAATTCCGGGATTTTTGAATCTGGCCTCTATATCCACAAAATCACCTATCATAACGCTAGGAAGAGGACGGTTGTTTATACGATCCTTTTCTTGCAACGAGTGAATCCTCTTGCTTTCATAGATCACCTTTGTCAGAGTTCAGAGTTCAGAGTTGTTGTTAAAAAAAGGTCTATTTCTGGTTAAAAAAGGTCTATTTCTGTAGCGATCCTTTCGGTAATGTTGTCAGACACTTGTCAGACACACGAATAACAATCTGAGCCTGTCAGTGGCAAAATCAAGCACTTTTAGTGGACGTACTTTGACCACATTGACATGCCCTTGATTACATTGGAGCCATTGAGCCGCCGTTTTGCGACTGCCGGCTGAGCCGATCTACCGGAGCAACTCCAAAACTTTTGGGATCTACTTAGCGGTATGATAGGCGATTTTGTGGATATAGAGACCAGGTTGAAAAATCCCGGAATTACCCTTTAAACTCAGAGTGTTTTGGAGTAGAGACTAGGACTAAAGACAATTTACTGAGTCACAGTAATCTACATTTGGAAACAAATCTACCTGATCACACTGTTCACTTTTACTGACAAGGTTACTGAATGGATCTACAGACACACCACGACAATATTTTTCAGATATCTCTTTTTTTCCTAGCATGGGTTTTATATATTTAGGTAATTATTTGTGAACAGCCAATTCTCTGATGGACCTCCATTGCCATAACAATACCAAAACTTTGTGGAAATGTATCAAAAAATTATAACAAACTCAGTTTTTCATCATTTCATCAACCACATCTACATATGAAATTATTTGCTCAGTTTGTGTGTATGTTTTTAGTCTTCCACTCTTTTTTTCTTTTCTTGACTTGACTTGTACAAATCATAAAGTGAATGTTATTGAAATTAGAACATTTTGCTTTACAAAAACTTCTTCACACTGAAATGTTTGTCAGTGGATGGCATATCCTTCTGAAAATCTGATCTACTGGCATGATTGCCTAGAAAGTAAAATCATTTAAAGTAGTAGTAGTAGTTTTGTTTTTTTTAGTTTTTTTTTTAAAATGTAGTCTCCATGTTTGTCTCTCAGCCTCATTGCTGTGGTGTTTCTCACTGCTCTTCCCAGAGATCACCTGTCAATCAAACAGTGTGTCCAGTACTGTGACGTCTTTCTCCTTGGATTTTCTGTTGATGAAGTTTGAGTTTCAGTAGATGGTGCTCTTTTCTTTGTCCGTTCAGCCATGGTGGCTATCGCTATTGATAGACTGCCTTATCTACACAAACACACACACACACACACACACACACACACACACACACAATCTTAAGATGGGATGTCACACAAGAATGGTCCAGTACCCAATAACGCTCTTGGGAAATTGAAAAGAAACTTTGGCTGTGCTGCCAACAAGTCTTGCTTGGCATTCACATGGCTGTGGCAGGTAGTGTCACTGGATGGTGACAAACTGTTGTTTTCTGCTTCACAACACCAGCAGCCTGAAGCCCTTTCAGACTCTCAGCTAGTGCGCACGCACGCACGCACGCACGCACGCACGCACTCACACACACACACACACCTCCCCATATGCAAATACACATGTAGTCACTCATGCACACATGGGTGTACACATGCATGCACATGCACACAACTTTGCACTCACTCCTTCTTTGTACATAGACACACACACCAGAGCTTCCCAACCATGTCACAATGTCATCTCAGCCCTGCAGAGTCACTTTATTATAAAATGTAAAAATCCAGTCAATTTTATTTAATCAGACGAAAAGGCAACGCATTTCCAGATCATTAATCGAGTAGACCCTCTCAGAGGGGGCCCTGTCTGTCTCCACACACACAATCATTAAAGAGAAAAACACACACACACACACACACACACACACACACACACACACAGAATGCAAAAGGACATAATCATTTTCTAAACAGTGGCAGCCACTGTCCCTAATGGAAGAAAACAAATGCACTGTGTTCACAAGACAACCTGTAAACAACAAAGACAGCTTCTGGATGGATGTTTGCCTCGTGACACGTGTTGTTTTAGTCTCTATGTGTCCCCTACAAAGGTTTTGTCAGCTCTTTTGTCATTGGTTGCTGATGGATAAGAACAATGTTAAGTGCCCATGCAGGGTTGGTGTAATACTGATGAGACTATACGGGATGTTTTAAAAATGCTGGATAATATCTGTTCAATATTTTTTGTGACACAGGATTTTTTTTAGAACATTAGTGTCTAAAATAAATCACTGCTGTTGAATACCTACAGGGTTTCATGGAAAATAGAAATAAGACATTACAAACGAAAGCTCCTGATAACAGACCTTATAAATTAAGATAAGATGAACATAAAATTAAACGTTATTGAACCCCGAGGGTAAATTGGGTCGCCACAGCAGCAAATAGTAATAGGATAAAGCAAAGAAAAATAGAATACAAACAGCAAATGGGAGGTATTAAACATAACTCATTCCAATACCAGAATATAAGTAAAAATATATGGATGAAAGGTTTGTGTGCAAAAAACAGCGGTAGTATAATATACAAGAAAATGAAATATATGCAGTGTGAAAATAAATAAAAATTCTAGAAAAATCCATATGTATGCCATATGTAATGGTCGTAGCATATCATATTCATATCATAAAAAAAAACAATTTAACTTATCAAATAAATTAATGTTTCCGATGTAGATAACGCATGTCTTTCACTCCCTGGACTCGTTGCAGGATCAGCCTTGCAAAGACCTTCGTTATATGCCATTGCCACTGGTGTAAGCCTGGTTCATGCTTCATGCAGAAACAAGACGCAACTGAACACATGTGGTCAAAAACAATGCCATTGCAGTCATAACGTAAATGCGCCCTCATTCAGGATTGCCCGGATGAAGACATGCTGGAACTACTGGCCCATTCTTATGGGTTTTCTTGGGATGGGGGGATGTGGAGAGCTGAACTGTCCTACAGCGCCACTTAAGTATTTTTGACATGAGAAGCATGAATGCCAAAGGAATGGAGCTAACCACAAAGAAAGCATGAACCAGCCATTAGGTACTGAGACAATATGCAGGAGTCTTTGCAAGAGGTTGCCGGAAAGCATCTGCTATCTGGTACATCCTCTGAGCACCCTGGGGCCAAGCCATCAGGACTCTTTGCCTTGCCTGGAGCCTCCATAGCCTCCCTTCTCACCTGGGTGGCAGTGGAAATCTCTCAGAAAAAATCTTATCACACTAAAGCATATTTGTCCTTGACATAAAAGTTTGGGAACCCCTGCTGTAATGTATACCAACTAGCCTACAACTTACATGAACACCAGGTTATAACTCATTTATAATGTCTGAAGAAGACATATGTATTGATTCAATCGTTATATCAGTTCTCATATAATTATTGTCATTTGTAGCATAGCAGTGAAACATGTTCTTATATTGACCAAAACTTTAAAATTGAAAGTCCTAAACAACTGCCATTTTCAGCTGATGAATGGGGTTAGCATGAAGATTCATTAGAAGCTGTTTCTCAGGCATTTGCTCTATGTGTCCACCTTTCCATGGGCTTTTCATCTGTTTTGCTCAGATTAGCCACTGATGCACCGTGGTTGCCTTAAATTGTGTTCAAAGTTGGAAATAGAAAAAAAATGAATAGAATAATCAGAGTTCTACCTACCAACCTATTTCACCTAAACTGAATTGCAGCACCTTGGTTTTAACAAAGGGATCCCCACAGGTTCTTCTGATTCAGGCATGCCAAATGAATGGTAACATAATGGTATTCCTTCAACATGAATTGCATTGGTAATTATGAACTGACGTCTGTCGAAATGTCTCTCTGTAAAAAAAGGATGAGCATGTCTCTTCGTACTCTACATGGATTACTTACAGATAGTGTCTATAGATAATTACAACTGGAAACCATTCCCAAAGGACGGTATCTTAGAGCTATAGGAGTCAGGAGCCACGTTTGCTTCACTTCAATAAAGCATCACTATCTATAGATTTATTGTAGGAAACAATTCAGTTGGAATTGACACTTATATTCTAAGTAGGCTATGGAAATTCTGGCTGCCTTTATCCTAATATTTTTAGGATAGGATTCTTGGACCAAACATAAGAATTTTTGTTAAATATATTGGTAAGACTTGCAACATAAGGTATATGGATGATGTCTCCTGTAGCTACCGATCTTAAATAACAAGAGCTAAATTAAAATTCCACATGCTCAGGATGAAAGATCTTGATTCCAGAGAAGAGCCAGAAGTGGCATTGCTGCTAGCTAGCCGGCTAACCGGTGAGCTACAGTAGTGAGGGCTGACAAAAAAAACAAAAATCAGCATCCCAAGCCCTGAACAAGGTCAGAGCCACTGAGTGTGTAATAAATCGGGACGGAGTGCGCCGAAGCCATTATCTTTTCCTCTCTGCCAGCCGAGTAGTGCAGTGACCTGGCATTATAACAAATGGAGGGGAAAACTCTGCAGCGAGATGTAAATTCCCCGCTCCGCTCCCCCTATGAATGGCGGAGTCTCTCCAAAAAGCGAGGCACTGACCCGTGGCGTCCACCAAGATCTGACATGACAGGGATGGAAGGATTAGAGAGATGGAAGGGGCTGCCGGGAGAAAGAGGTGGGGAGGCGGCGAGGGGGGAGTACCTGCTGGGCATAAGGGAAGGGTGTGTAAAAGGGAATTATGATTACAGAGAATAAATGAGATGTCACGGCAAGCAAAATATAACTGTCAAATTGACTTCTGCGGCACTCTGTGAGTGACAGGTGCTGGGCGAGGCAGTGTGTGTGTGTGTGTGTGTGTGTGTGTGTGGAGGAGGAGGTGGGTGGGGCCTCAGTGCAGTCATCCAATTTTTTCATAATAATAAAAAAAAAAAAAATCATGTACATTTTTATGTAGAAATGTAGAAACCTATTTGCTTTCGGGCCTGTATTGAAATTCAATTTCTCACACACACCAGATTTTCTCATCTGCCATAGTAGCGCTAAACATTGTAGCGCTAAACATTGTAGCGCATAACAACGCGTACGATCAAGGTAAAGAACCCTTGCATTCTCAAGCTGATACGCTTTGCTAAATGGACTTCAAGACTCCTCTACTTCCTGTATGTCTGGTCTGAAAGCCCAGTGTTCATCCAGAGCAATCCAGAGCATCCAGGTATTACACTCTGCTCTAACGGCAGAAATGTCATCTCACTGCTCTACCGGGGCAGTTAGCAATGATTATCATCTTCGCGTCGCGTGATGTTTGGATTCAGAATGCAGAATCAGAATGTATGGTCTGCACTAACAACAATTAGGGTTGACAGAGTCATTGCAGTCAACACCGCAGATAGAGAGATATCCATTTGAAGAGCTATGTGATGGATAGCTCTACTCAAGTACAGTACCATGAGCGTGTGCATTTTCACCACGGGTGGCCCCTGCTAACCATGGTTGCATTAGTGCCATGCTCAACCCATTATGCTACACAGGACCATTATTTAGGTTACTATAGTTTCCTGCATGATTTACTGCAATGTATTGTTTTGCAATAGAAATAAATGTATTTTTGTGTTCTATAATATTTGTGTATGTAACCTTTAAACCATTCATTATAAACAAATGGACCACGCAAATTCCAAATATGTTTTTGCACTGCAATCTACAAATGAGTCATTAGATCACATTTTCTCATTTCAAATTGAAAACAAATACCCTTCAGATGTGTATTTGATTTCTGCAAGGGTTTATAAAGGATTGTTTGCTCATATCTTAATGATGGGTGTCTTGGAGTGTGTTTCATTCAATCAGATTGTTGTTTCATATGCTAAAAGCCTTTGCTTTATTGCATGCTTAAAATGATTGTGACCACTCGCCATATACTGTATGCACACAAGCCTTTGCAGGTATTAGAAAAATGAGGGGCTTGAAATCTGTTGGATTTGACTTCCTGTTGTTTGATAATATGAAGATGGCTCTCACTTCTGGAATTGTTTTTTGCTGAGCTTGGCAGGGTCTTTTCCTATATTGCTATTAAAGCTCCCCGGCCACAGTGCCGGTAGGGTGCATTAATAGTGCATTTAAGCATATTATGACACATTGTGCCCTCCTTCATTTACTGCGTGTATTAGGTGCCATAATCTACCCTACTGTTTTGAAAAGCTGCCATTTGGATGTAGCATTTGGCCAAACCTGGACAAATGATGACTAATGTGATTTATATTGCAGTGAGATGCTAAAGAGCTCTGCATTCAACATTGAATTATGAACACTAATATCTGCGTCAGGCAAACCATGTATATGAAGTATATAAGTAGTGATGTATATCACTAAAACTTTAATTATTTCAAATTAAAACTTCTGACTATAAATTCACGTTTCTCCTCCCAGGTAGCCCTTATAGCTTTGAGCCCTATTTTTCTATTCAATACAGCTCTTGTAGTTAATACGCACTGTGATGAACTGAGAATCATGCATTATGACTCAATTTTTGATTCAGTTGGTATAGAAAGCTCAAGATTGTGAAGATTTTATGCTGTGGAAAAATGGTTGCTTTGTGCTGTACATTACTTCCTTTTCCCTTCACTTGTTCCCTGCTCCATCATTGTGTTCCATTGAAGTGCTTGCCGGTGAAAGGAAACTGGCTGCCATTGAGGGAAAGGAGCGCCTCTGCTTAATTTGAATCTTTTCTCATTATGAGACTAGCAGGTGGTATGTGGAGAATATTGCAATTTAATAAAGGCTCATTTCACCATTATAGTGTTGCAAATAAGTGCATCTACAGATGAGCATAACAGTGAGGCACTGGCTTTTTTTCCTCACATGAGCTGAGGGAGATTGTTAAAATGATGCTTACTTTGTTAGGAGTGTATTCTCTTGTCATATTGTGTTTCAATTGTGTTTCATATTGGTACTCTGTACCATTTATTAATTGACTCCATTGATTAATCCATCAATTGTTTTATGAAAACAAGATAGAACCATGTTGGGAGAATACAGATGCAGCAACTGCATTTATAAGACTCTATTATAGGATTTTATATTATAGAACCATCCATAAGTGTAACAGTCTTAACCTTTGTGACTTTTGGTGCCTGAAACCCACTTTAGAATTAGATTTTCAAAACTCAGTCAAAACTCTCTTTAGTTTACATCTGACAGATGATGGCCAATAAAGTTATTACCCCTTTAGTTATCATATCAGCAGACCAGGGGACTAATGTATAAAACTCTATAGATTTAGGTGTAGAAATCTGTGTACGCACAAAACAGGAAACATGCATATGCTCAGATGTATAAAACCCCAAGAACGTCTGTTCCCACGTTTTTTCTTCATACATCTCAATCATCCTGAAATTGTGTGCATGTGCGCGAGCCTTCTGACCACAATTTACTATAAATGGCTTCCAACACACCCCCAACTGCCTGGTTTGCATATAAAGGGCCAGCATTTAGTTTAGTTGAAATAATGGTTGATCAAAACGACAGAAGAAAACGTGTATTATTTAGAAGCCTAAACTCTGGCATTACCAACCAAATGAAACAAGTTGAATGGCAGAAAGTAACCGAAACCATCTCCCTTTTAAAAGCCCAATGCAACGCTCTACCACAGAGCGCACGTCTGTTGTGGGCTCTGGGGGGTTTGTAAATGGCATAAGTAACCATGGCTTCAATGCATACCCATTGTCACCTGAGGGTATCAAATATTATATACATAAACAATATTATATACATATATTACATTTGGGAAACCGGACATCGCTGCAAATTGCATTTTGATGGTTGGTCTCTGAAGACTCGTTCTCGCCTAAATTGCGCAATAGCAATATCTTCCAGCAACGCCAAAGCAGCCATTGTATCATTTGTGTAGCGTGTTGAGCTTCGTTATGAACGATGAGACTATTTGGTCAATTCTGGAAATTGACAATTATTGAAATTATTCTTAGTAATTAATATCTTATTAATTAACACTTGCGGGGCACCACCAGTTTACACTGGAATTCTCTTTATAATGATATCAGTCTAATAATCAAACAAGGTAGAAAGTTAAACAGTGGCAGAGGATATATCAAATAAGAGTGGCAAATGATATTGGGATCAAAGATGGCAAGGACATTTTCACCGACAAAACGACTTGAGCTGTAATACGTCTAATTGTGGCAATGTGGCAACAGCGAAAGATGGCTTGGGTTACAGCTGACAGTTTCCAGGGAGACTTGGGACAGAAGGACAGAGAATAGTGGAGAGAGAGAGAGAGAGTATTCTAACCTCACTTTCACAGTTCAACCCTGACTTTGCATCACCCATGCATCAACAAGAAAGTTGGTTACCGTCTGGTTTGCAGGGTGTCAGCGGTGTCCTCGTCTCCGTGGTAACCGTAGCGCAGTCGCAGTGGACAGGTAAACACACACACGTGTTGGTCTGGACCAGTCGACGTCAGGAGGGCCGTAGTGGAGTGCGGTCTGGGGGCCGTTGTTCGTTGGAGTTGTCGTGCCAACAGTTCACCTCAGTGGATATAGAGGGATAGGGCGATGTGTTGACTCACGTCGTTCAGAGTAGAGTAGCGGCTGGCTTCTGACGTGGTTTCGTAGTCTTCTGGATCAGGTGGAGTGAACTCAATCGGCCGTCTCGGCAAGATTCACTCTAGAGCTGGTCTGGTACTTGAGCTGAGAGAAGAGCTTTGAGCCAGGTTCAAACTTAGTTACAGGATGGGCTGCAGGACGGTGGAGTTGAGTTTCTTGATGTCCTTCTGCCTGAGTTTTGCCCGTCCGCCCGTTGTAGGAATTGTCTGTCATGGCCCCAGCCCGGCCCCCTGAGTTTCCCCGTGTTTTTACCTCCCCTGTCGGTCTCTCAGTCTGTCTCCGTGTGGTTGTGTGTGTGTATGTCATGGGTGTCGCTTCCTCTCACGGCCCTACCTCTCCTCCACACCTGTCTCCTATCAACCTATCAGCTCTGCAGTATTTAAACCCCGGCTCTTCAACCACTGTTCGCCAGATTGTTCTCCAGCTACAGTGGTAGTCATTTTCTCGGCCTCTCTTGATCGAAACTCTAAAGTAATATCTTGTGTATGCCTTCGGGTTTGTCTAACTGTTTTGTTCTTGTCTCTAGTGTTCCCCTGTGTGCCTCCTTCCTCTTGTCTCTTCACCTGCCTGCTCCAGCCCCAGTCTGCTTCCCCGGCTCCTCGTCCACCCTCCGGTCTCCCCTGTCCCTGCCTCACCTGCCTGCTCCCGCTCCAGTCTGCTTCCTCCTCCGTCAGTTACCTCGGTTCCGTCCAGCCTAGCCACTACACCACGCCACTTTTTTTTTGAGCCAAGGGCTGAGAGGGCTTTATGGCAAGTCAGGAGAGTAGGTGTTTCCCTCATTTGCATGCATCAGATTTACAACCTGATGCTCAGTGATTAGCATTTTCCTAAAACTGCATTTTCAGCTCAGGTTTGGAAAACATTGTTTTTCTTGATCCTTTGGGGATGCAAGTGACATATTTAATCACCTTAAAACAAATGTGTCTGTATGATACCAAACATCACTGTCTTACCACAAAACACTGGCGAGTAAACCAAACATCTTAATAACACATGCTGTGTGCTTTGAATAAGCAAGATAATACATTGGGGAGTAGGGTACATCATCTGCCACAGGATGTGTTATTCAAATCTAATAAAACATATAAGGAAAGCACATTTTTACAACACATTCCAGGGTTTCTTTGTTCTCTTCTTCTGTGTCTCCCTTGGAGGGCAGATTAGGTACATTTCCCCGGCCCTTATCATCGGTCCCATCTCCTAATGGCACCAGAGCGGGCTAGTCAAACCTGCAAAGTGTTTTATGGGCAAAATCACCCTTTTGCTGCAAAGGGGGTTCCTTGGGTTCCTGGGAGCACAGCAGGGGTAAATGGACTGCATTTATATAGTGCTTTTATCCAAAGCGCTTTACAATGTATGCCTCTCATTCACCCATTCACACACACACACACACACACACACACACACACACACACACACACGGCAGTGAGCTACCATGCAAGGTGCTTCCTGACCATTGGGACATGTGGACTGGAGGAGCTGGGGATCGAACCTACGATCTTCTGATTGGAGGCCAACCCGCTCTACCTCCTGAGCCACAGCCGCCCCATAAGGGGTCTTGGCCTCAAAGGAAGACCCTGGGAGAGGAATGTGTTAGTCTTTGGGTGTTGCTGTGGTCCTAAAGAGGGGGGGAGGCCGATGTCTCCTGCATACACTACATTTGGCACAGCTATTACGCACGGCTACGGCCTTTATATAGTGTAGGTTATTCTTACTCCCCAATAATACAGAATAATAATCATTATTTATATAAAGATCATGTATTTGTTTATTTATATGAAGATCATTATCATTATAATGCATAGTGACAAACATTTACTCAAGATAGAACGAAATGAATGCTTGTCCAAAAAAAGGCTGTTACCACTCACGCATCACTATGTAATCATAGTGAAGGCTTTTTTAAAAATATAGATTACATCCTAACACAATGTAGTGAAAGAAAAAAGCTCTAAATAAAATGTCACCCAAATTCACACTTTTATTATCCTAATCTGACTCAAAAATAATGCATATGGTACGCACGGTGTGAAGGATGTGTACCAGTACGCACAGTCTCGCCGCCCATGGATTTTTATACATTTGGAACCTGCGTTGAAAGTGACGCAAGTACACTTTTCGTGCGTACGCATGGTTTATACACCTTACCCCATCACTGGGCGCCAATTGATTGCGGCCAAGACTTACAAGGCCTGAGGGAAGAGTCTGTGCCCTTTGCAATGGCGCTACCTCAGAGGAGTCGTGTACCTGACACAATCCAACTGCAGGAGGAAGAAGCTGATCTAGCTGGGGTTGACTGTGCCTTTGCTCTGATTTATGAAGGCAAATCCACACCCACGCATGCACACACATTGATAAACAGACACCAAAAAGTGCAGACATCAAATGGTATTCTGATGCTTTTTTAGCATTCCAGCTTCTTTTAATGGAGTGGTATTACCTGAAGTTCAGGACCAGGCACACACCTCAACCCTGTTCTTCCTGCTGTGTCAACCGTATCACTTGACCTACATTTCACTGTTTACCTTTGGGTTTTTTTTGCATACGCCAAAAACACTCAGAGGTAGACTATGGCAACCTCTTCATCTTCAAGACGAGTCCCAAACGATCCCCACCATTGAACCTTGTCCGGTTGCCGATGCTCCTACCCGCAAAGATGAGTCTCTCCAAATGATATCAAATGCAATCCAACCGATGTGCTCTAGTGTCCTTTCACAATCTCTCAAGCAGTGACTCCCTTCAGTCAGAGGCTTTAGTTTCCACCACCAAGCTCACTGCATTCCTATGCTCCATTCAGGTCCTTCGTGGATCACCTGCCGTCAGATTTCTGACTGAACTGTTGCAGCGGTTGAAGGGCCCTAAATGAAGAGGGATCCAAGCCCAGCTGGACGACTGTCATTGGTTCTCACCTTAGTACTTAAATGTTTCAATGGACCAACTTTGCTCATGCTTCTGCATGCCTGCACCAGCTCAAGTAAACTACCTACCAGGGCTTCAAAGACAACAAAATATGCTCATGTTCTCGCAACACGTACCTCTGTCCATCGAGACAGCTGAAGGTCTAAACTACATAAGCAAAGAAAAAGGACATCAAAAGAAATACTAAAGTTGAGTCCTTAAACTGAATTGAGGTCAACAAATGAACACAAAAGAAGACTGCCCCAAACAAACCTGACCTCCCAAATGACCCACAAGGGAAATAGACAGACACTAGTGGGCTAGCTCACACAGACACCAAGGGGGAGAACAATTTCAGACAAAGGGTCCCAAAATAAACCCAACAACTAATGACAAAATACAATAAAATAAACAGTAACTGTAAATACTAATACAACCAAACTCAAAAGGGAATATCCAGATGCTGCCATTTTTAACTCAAGTCTGAGTTCCCCCGCCCAGCCCAGAAAGTTGGTCTCTTCCACGTCGAGCGTTCAACTTAAAGGAGTGGCTCGAACTTCAACTCGTCTTTTGGGCAGGTGGCTCAGTAGCATGTGGAGAAACAAAGCAAAAACCCAGGTAATATATTAATTCCAAAACAAAATAAACCTATGACCACTAAATGTTAACCAAAATGTGTGCACTCAAATTGGAAACTGTCATAATTTAAACCAAAACACCAATAAACATTAGCAGCTTAACTAAATTGTGTTTCGTTTGAGATTTGTTATGTACTGAAATTAGTCACCCACACTGCAGTATGGTGTCGGCCATCGGTAGGGCCGTCACATGGCACATGATCAGTACCCTTTGGTTTTCTACTGCAATTTTGAACATAAGAGACCCTGTCCAGAATGCATGTGTGTAACTATAGCAACAGCAGAACCATAGCAACCAGTGTCATCAGAAGACAGTCTGGAGTCTTTTGTATTTTGCCTGGGATTATATCTTCCCGTTGAAACTAATGTGTGATGCAGTATAGACTATGCCACCCTGGGAATTACACCCAGGGAAATAGTTCAGTTCATGTGTGCTTGGGCCCACTCAGGCCTTCAATCGAATGAAGTACACAGACCATTGCTCAAGTGCAAATCATAACAATGTTTTATTGATATCAACTTAAACCTGGGACAAAGAACTGGTGGAGAACACTTAAAGAAAGTAGCAAACCATAAGGACATGACCAAAACTGGGTTATGATAATCAGAAAGGTTGAGAATAATAACAGGGATGAGAATAAAATAACGGCAAGGGCAGGACTGCAACTGCAGGGGAGATACTTACGGAGCTAGTCTCCCCCTCTGGGAAACACCACACTTGACGTGCCAAATGCAAACACTGCAAAAACACTAAAAACAAGTTTTTGTTTTTGACTGAAAGGTGTAAAGGACGGCACTAGTCCCACACTACTACCCCTGCAGGTCACAGGCCTCTCTTGAAAGCAAAGAAACAAAAGAAACACTTAAATGACAACAGACAGGTATAAGGAAAGAAATGGGAATCATCACAAAAGACAGCAAAAACGACAACTAACAGTGCTCTGCAAAACAAGGACACTAGTTAAGAGTTATTAAAACAATTAGGCTACAGCCACATTAAAAACAATTTAAAACGCACCTCTAGGACGCCAACCCTGTCCTACCTGGACGCTATACGGAGAAGGATAGGGAAACAGAGAAACCCAGGGGCCTCATTTATAAAACTTTGCGTAGATTCCATCCTAAAACATTGCGTACGCACAAACCTCAGAATCTACTAACGCAAGAAAATATTCAGATCTATAAAACCGTGCGGCGCACACCTGTACGCAGTCTTCTCTTTATAAATACCCACCTGCAGTGAATTGTGCGCTCGTGTACTCCTCCCAGTGTCCTCCCGCTACTCCTCCCAGTGTCGTCCCACAATCATCCATAAATGGGCAATGCTAAATAGCTCATGAATATGCCGACGTTGTTAAGGAGCCTTTGTTGGACTATCAATGAGGGAAGGACGGAGAGACGCCAGCTGCAAGAAAGGCGAAATTTGCGGAGTGCGAGATCGAGGCGCTCATCAGTGAGGTTGAGCGCCGTAAAGGTGTACTGTCTGGGGGTCAGTAGAGGCATCTGGGCCACATTGTGGAGAATCGCACAAGCTCTAATAATCCGGCACACAATAATAGAAATAAAAATTATTAAGTTAAGTTATACAACATTGAGCATAAGGAGCTACATATTAAAGAGTAAAATATGCTTAGCCCCTCAGTTGTATTTTTGCCCCCTCTGTTTAAGCTTTATGTATCTATAGAAAAATATTTCCATAGGTGTCTGTTAGGGCGTCCATAGTAGCTGAAACGGAGCGGAGGAGATCGATAGACAGACACGTCACTTAGTTCGGTTTCCCAGCCTGCTTGCTTTTCGTGGTGGTAAATTCAACTTTCGGCCCTAATTCCATCTCCCCCATTGTAGAGGGAGAGGAAGAATTGCCCCTTCAGTCACTTCATCCTGGCGCCGGCCTGGTAAAATAATCAATAAAATAAGAGTTAAGTAGTGGCTTAACAGATACAACAGACCACAATCCCTGTGAAAGCACACTTATAAAACTATGTTTTTAAGAGGACTGAGCTTTATTTTGTGATCTCCCCATCGG
This sequence comes from Hoplostethus mediterraneus, assembly GCA_034670385.1. NCBI lineage: Eukaryota > Metazoa > Chordata > Actinopteri > Trachichthyiformes > Trachichthyidae > Hoplostethus > Hoplostethus mediterraneus. The sequence goes on along the minus strand of JAXDDW010000137.1, from coordinate 555,066 downwards.
GCGTTGCTGATTCCTGTGTCTGAAAAACTTTGCGGTGAGCTCTACGCATGGGTGAAAGGATGCGTAGAACTGCACACCTTTTACCGCATAGAATTTTTCTATAAATCCCGACGTTTGTGGTAAAATATGCGTACGCACATTTCACCCCCGTTAACGCCACTTTTTTGTGTGTAGCAACCTTCATAAATGAGGCCCCAGGACACCTACACCACCGACCAAAGCATAAATAAGCGTAAGGAATTTAAAACAATTACTTTAGAGCGGACATGCAGTCCTACCTGCGCAGCTGGTTGCCAAAACCAAGGGCGAAACCAAGTGGCTTGCCAGTAGTGATGTTACACTTGATACCGGGGCTTCGAAGCACGTATCGAGAACAAGGGCAGTTTCTCGTGAACCTATGTATCGGGGCGTGTATCATTTTACGTCATTACGTCACGATGATGTTTGAAGCCTCATTCACGTACGTGCTTCAGAAATGGATTCGGGTTTGGCTTGAATCACGGATATAAGAAAAGAAATTCCCCCCATAATTCGTGGGTTGTAGTAGGACAGGAGACTTTTGAGACAGTGTTGAGATAGCAGTGAGATCGGTTTGAGATGGAGCCACAGACAAAGATCTGAGGACCCATTAAATCAAATCAAATCAAATCACATTTATTTGTATAGCCCTTAATCACCGTTACAGTCTCTAAGGCAGGGGTGTCAAACCGTGTGCCATGGAGGGCCGAGCGTATGCAGGTTTTCGTTCCAACCCAAGAATACAGCAGGTGATTTCACTCGTTAGCCCCTCCTCTCTGGTTGAAGGTGTGATAATCAGTGAAATCACCTGCTGTATTCTTGGGTTGGAACGAAAACCTGCATACTCTCGGCCCTCCATGGCACACGGTTTGACACCCCTGCTCTAAGGGCTTCACAGTGCCCAACATGTGAAAATAATAAATGATTAGTACACGACATCCCCCAGCCTTATACCCTTACAGTGGACAAGGAAAAACTCCCACAAAACCTTATAGGGAAAATTGGGAGAAACCTTGGGAGGAGCTAATCAGAGAGGGATCCCCCTACCAGGACGGTTGGGCATGCAATAGATGCCGAGTTTGGGCAAGCAGAGTATACACAATATATGAAAGTTAATTTTGGTGGGACATCCAGATCTGATGGGGCAGCATCACAGCAACGGCAACTCAGTCAGTCTCATCATAGGACTAGGGGACCACGCAGGCGCCAACTCTGCCCAGATAGGAGAACGCAACGCCTGCTCAGTCAGCATCGTCCTAGGAAGGGGGACCACGCAGGCGCCAACTCTGCCCAGATAGGAGAACGCAACGCCTGCTCAGTCAGCATCGTCCTAGGAAGGGGGACCACGCAGACGCCAACTCTGCCGGGCTGCAGCCTGGAACAGATAGGAGACACACCCACACACACGCTCGCACTCACACAGACAAACATGACCAGCATCAGTGGACAGGAATAGGAAGACCAGGAGAATAGGACATGTAGACAGGATGCTAATATCCATCGGCAGGACCCTGAGCTAGGATGGGCTAACTGGTCTAGCCTTACTCTGAGACGAGACTGAGCCACTCCCTCAGGGCTGGTCAAATGACAGAGAGAATAAATGGGTTTTTACGACTTAAAGACTTCGATAGAGCCTGCCTCTCTGACTCAGGCAGGCAAACCATTCCATAGATAGGGAGCCCGGTCAGAAAAGGCTCTGTTACCTGCAGTTTTCTTTTTGACTGCTGGGATAGACAGGTAGCCAGCGTCCTGAGATCTGAGGGCACGTGGCGGTTTATATGGTTTAATCAAATCGGATAAATAGGACAGTGCCATCCCATGTAATGATTTATATGTAAGTAAAAGCACCTTAAAGTCATACCTGGCCTGAATTGGTAGCCAGTGTAATGAGGATAGAATGGGAGTTATATGGTCAAATTTCCTAGTTTTGGTCAGGATTCTGGCAGCAGCATTCTGAACCAATTGTAGTTTTTTAGTGCGCCCAGTAGGTAAGCCCGAAAAAGGGCATTGCAATCATCGATTCTGGATGTTACAAAGGCATGTACTAACATTTCTGCGTCTGCCTCTGTTAGCATGGGTCGAATTTTGGCAATATTACGAAGATGATAAAATGCTGTTTTAGTGATCTCCTTAATGTGCAACTCGAATAAAAGGGTAGGGTCGAATTTTAGCAATATTACGAAGATGATAAAATGCTGTTTTAGTGATCTCCTTAATGTGCAACTCGAATAAAAGGGTAGGGTCGAATTTTACCCCAAGTTTTTTAACGTATGGGCTATGGGAGATTACACAACTATCAAAGTTGAGAGTAGTATTCTCAAATAAGTGTCTATGTCTAGCTGGTCCCACAATCAGCATCTCAGTTTTGCTGCCATTAAGAAGTAGGAAGTTTAGGGACATCCAATATTTGACCTCTGATAGGCAGGCTTCTAGTTTTTGGAATTGGGTGTTGTTGGTTGGTTTGACTGGTATGTAGATTTGAGTGTCATCGGCGTAGCAATGGAAGTTAATGCCAAATTTGTGAATGATGCCACCAAGTGGTAGCATATAGATAGAGAATAGCAGTGGTCCTAGGACAGAGCCTTGTGGGACACCAAAGTCCATATTGCAACACTCTGAGGTCATGTTGTTGTAAAAGACGCGATGTGACCTATCACGTAGGTAAGACCTAAACCAAGAAAGGGCTGATCCCCGGATACCAATATAATGTTCAAGACAGTTCAAGAGTATCGTATGATCAATTGTGTCGAAGGCTGCGCTCAGGTCAAGTAGCAATAGTGCTGAGGTTGAGTTGGAGTCAATAGCTAACAAAAGGTCATTTACCACTCTTGTGAGTGCAGTTTCGGTCGAGTGAAAGGATCTAAAACCCGATTGGAAGGGATCAAGTAGGTTATTTTTTGACAAAAAATCTGTAAATTGACTCGCTACTGTTCGTTCAAGTAATTTGGAGAGGAACGGCAGATTTGAGATTGGTCTATAGTTCTGGAGTACTTCGGGGTCAAGGTTCGGTTTTTTCAGTAGTGGCTTGATCACGGCCGCTTTAAAGGCAGAGGGCACAGTGCCAGTGGAGAGCGACTGATTGATCATATAAAGAATGGAGGGTCCTAGGATAGGAAAAACTTCTTTAAGCAGTTTAGCAGGCAGAGGGTCTAGCATGCAGGTCGTGGGTTTCGAAGACAGAGTTAGCTTGGTGAGAGAGTCTAAGGAAACTAACTCAAACTGTGAGAAAAGAGATTCAGTTTGGGAAACACCAAGTGGACTTCTCAGGGGTGCGACGGCACCACCAGTAGAGAGTGTACTGGTGATCTCATCTCTAATCAGCGTGATTTTCTGACTAAAAAAGGACATGAAATCATTTGGAGAAAACAGAACGCTATCAGAGGGGGAGGGATTCCGTGTTAGTTTAGTAACAGTGTCGAATAGAAATTTTGGGTTGTTTTTATTTGCACTGATTAACCTAGAGAGGTGTGCAGTTTTGGCTGACGAGAGTGCACATTTATAATTTAGCAGGCTATCATTCCAGGCAAGCCGGAAGACTTCAAGGTTGGTCAATCGCCATTTACGTTCTAGTTTTCTACAGGCTTGTTTAAGTGCACGAGTGTCGTTAGTAAACCACGGTGCAAACTTCCTAGCGTGGTGTTTTCTAGTGACTAACGAGGCAATTGAATCAAGCGCGTTGGCTAGCATTTAGTTCGTTGGCAAAATTGTCGAACGAGCCAACATGACCAGAGAGTGGTGCGAGAAAACTGGGCAGTTTTTCAGATAGTAACGAGGCCGTAGTGGCATTAATACGACACGGCTAATATATGTATCTTCACACTTTTGCTGTGGGACGATCAATTCGATTTCAAATTTAATGAGATAGTGATCAGATAGGGCGGGCACATAAGAGGAGACCACTAAAGCAGAAACAGGAATTCTGCGGGTCAGAACCAGGTCAAGGGTGTTGCTGCCATGGTGGGTTTGTTCATTAACAAATTGAGTGAGGCCGCAAGTATCAATAAGATCTAGGAAGGCCTTACTGAGAGGATCGGTGGGATTATTCAGATGAATGTTAAAATCACCAATAATGAGAATATTATCAGCTCGGGTCACTAAGTCCGAAATGAAATTGGAGAACTCTTCTAAGAACAGCGAATAGGGTCCAGGTGGGAGGTAAAGTACTGCTAGGTAGAATGACGGGAGGTTCGCAGCTGTAGGGCGCAGAATCAGGACTTCGAAGGATGTAAATTTGTTGCTCGTGTTGGGAGTAAAACTAAGGCCAAATCCCAATTCTCATTTTCGCCCCTACGGCTTCGGCTTGGCCCTTCGGCTTGGCCCTCGCAACCGAGTCTCAAGGGCTAGGGCTAGAAAATATCTCCCTAAGTATTGGGACAACCCTTCAAGACGCTGATACGTCATCGATGACGTTTACATAAGCAGACGGGACAAGTTTGTTATCGGAGATTACTATGGCAATAATGGTATTATCACAGTGACATTTGCCGTTCATCTGATGGAGATAGAAAAGCATGGACGCTCGCGATTCGTTCACAATTTATACTTTTCACGCTACTAATCAATCAAACAAGTCATCAAATAAAAAAGACCACTGCTTCATTACCAGGCCATTTCTTGACAGAATAGCATTAGCGGTGCTCTGTAGTCTAGCAAGCCGCTCCTAACGTTACCCTGCCAGTCTGCACTGATATTAGAGGAGCCGTAACAAGTGCAGCAACTTCGCTGCTGGACTTTAGTTATATTTCGTCATATGCCATCAAAGGGGAAATGCGACATGTAAATATGTCAAAATGCGGGACTGTCATGCACAAATCAGCCTAAAAACAATGTTGTAACGTAACTAACTAGCGAAGTAGAGACATCGGCATTTTAGCGATTTTTTGTTATGCTTGTTATAAAGAAACGGTCTATAATACATTGAAACGACATTAAACTAAGATAATACCACGGTTAGAATATTTTTAAAATCTTTATTAAAGAAGGAAATACTACATTTGTGATCACTTTGGATGGTAGTGTAGCGGTCCCCATGATCTTCCAGTTGATTCGCAGGTCATTCTGGGAGATTTCTCATAGCCCTTGGTTTGAAGTGTGCCCCTGAAAAATCTCCGTTTCGAGGGCCATGAAGCCCTCGCACTTGGCCCTACCCCTCGATCACAAGAGAATTTGGACACCCCTACCCCTTCACGTGAACGCGCAAAACAGAGGGGAAGGGCTAAGGGGTAGGGCCAAGGGATGAATTGGGATTCGCCCTAAGGATAGGGTTAAATATCAGGGCAACACCCCCTCCTTTTTTCGTCTCCCGGGCAACCTGAGAACTGAGAAAGTTTGGAGGAGAGGCTTCAATTAGAGGCAGAAACTCATTGGGCTTTAGCCAGGTTTCACAGAGACCCATCATATCTATTAAAATACTGGTCTGCACAGCGAGCCATCTATCCCCACCTGTACCAGCTGGCACTGGGATTTTTGTGCACCCCTGCGTCATCTGTTCCATGTGAATGCGTGTTCTCCAAAGCATTGTAACCAAAAAAAGAAACCGTCTGAGCCCTCACACTGTGGAACAACTGCTATTTCTAAATACAAATCCATAATTTTCATCCCTCTGAATAAAAATCAATCATTGTCATCCTCCATCACCTATGCCCAGTTACACAAGCACTTTCCTTGTCCTCAAACCAGTTACACAAGCACTTTCCCTGTCCTCAAACCAGTTACATAAGCATATTCAAAACCCCATACACCGCCCAGTTAAAAGAAGCACTGTCACTCATCAGTTGAAGGCTTCTGTAGCCACGACATGCCTTGTCTGTAGCTATATTTAAATCTTATCATACTGATAATTACACCAATGGACTATACAACTGGTACATTTGCCCTTTACGAATCATAGCATTATAATAATAAGCCATATAACGATATGCTGTATCATAAATAAGTTACATTTTGTTGACATGCCAGATTGGAACCCACAAATCCCATGTTTGCTGAAGGGCACTATGAGCGGTATAGCTACACACTCCACCACCGAACGGAATAAGAAGTCACTACACGTGGAGACATTTCTACGGCATTATTTCAAACAATGATTTTTGTTGACCAGTAGGTGGCCCTAGTGTGCATTTGAAGCCTCGAGAAATGAACCCATTTTCAACCCATTTGGCTGGAATGCTTCAATGCTTTGAGAAGCTTCATCTCGCCATCACTACTTGCCAGCAACACAGCTGCTCTTAAAGGATGGCTGACCCTAATTGGTCGGCCTATCGAGCCCCTTAAAGGGGTAGTACCTGCTACAGTCGCATCAAAACACACCAGCCACACAAGCTGGAACACAAGCAGCAATAGGCCTTTTCAGAGGAGAAACAACTGGAGGAGAATATTGGAGCTGGGAAAGAAATGAATGAGTCACTATTTTCCACTTTCGTCCTGTTTACTTACACCAGCTGGGTATTTAAAAATGACGGTTGTAACTGACTGTTGACCCTATGCATTGCTTGTGCATCATTTGTGTCGTGACGACAATCCTGCCAGCACCCTTTGAAAGCAGGCTGGTAATACATAAGTACATACAGAACATGCTGTACCATGACAGCACAGGTACAGTATGGCACACGAGTGCAGTGGAAAAAGCAAGAGTTCCATCATCTGCTCCTCTCATAGTTTCTAATTGAGACCCGTTGCCAACAGCTGTGATTACTAAGCCATCTCAAATTTGCTACTTGCATCATTCCCCAAGTACTCTCTATCTCTATACCTTGAGATCCAGCAAAATGGCAATATGGTGCACCACTGATCACCAAAATACCGAAGTAGACTGGACATGCCCACTTGCACCATACACCCTAGAATTTAGACCTGTGCCTTGATTCACGAAAATACAGTCTGTGGTCTTCACAGACGGAAGGCTGTGAAAAATTAAAATTAAAATTAAATTTAAATTGAGTTATTAAAGAATTTAAAACGCACCTCTAGGACGCCAACCCTGTCCTACCTGGATGCTATACAGTTACAACCGTCATTTTTAAAATACCCAGCTGGTATTTAAATTTAATAACTTCACCCCAAAACTGACACCAAAATTCTGACACTAAAATTCACACCCCCTGTTGGGCCCCCCACACACCCCATCCCGGCCCAAATCTGTCCACCAACTGACCAAACAGGATGGCGGGGAAAAGTTGTCATTGCGCCTCACAGTATTGCCAATGTGCCGATGAAGATTGTCGGCACGGAAATAGAGCCCTCTATCTCTAGCATCAACTTCCCTTGAACCCCTTCACTTTCTTTTATGAACATCATCTCACATAAATGCATAGATCATGGACAATATTTAGCTATACACAGCCTTTATATAGCAGATGGCCTCCAGAGTACTCTGCACTCATTGGAATTTCAGCTCTTCTTCTTGGTCTCTCTTTATTGTTCTGTTTCAGAACTTCAGGTATTCAGCTCCTCCTGCAGAATTCAGCCCCCTGTCTCATCCATAGCCACATTCCCAATACTCTCTCTTCATGCTAGACAGCTTGGAATTGCTTCGAGTCACCCCACAGTTCTGCTTAAAGGTCCCATATTATGGAAAACGGTTTATTCCTGGCGCTTATACATGTTCCACAGGAAATTACTTCCCTAAGCAGCTGAGAAAATTTGAAATCTTAAAGTCAACCCGTTTTTCTGTATTTTCCTTTTTCCAAAAACGGTGCCAAAGATAGCAGAAAAACAGCCCGTTTCAGTAAGTGGTTCCTTTTGGCGTCATAAGGGGCTAATCCAGCCCCTCTCAGAGCATACCCACTCCCAGGTGAACAACCAATCCCATTTATGTCATCGCAAAATGCAGCTCGGCAGTGCCGTAAGCCCTTGCTTATGGTGCATTCCATTATACTCGGAAATTTATAATTCTGAGTCGGTATTCCTAACTTCCAATCTAAATGTGTTCCAGTGCATCTGCTCGGGAAAACATAATCGCCCGCAGCAAACTCATGTTTGTATGGTAAGTCTCAGAATGTTACAAGCATCTAAACTCAACATCAACTACTACAGTGCCATTAGTGAATAGAATCGGCACATATAACATTCGGACACTGTTTTTTCCGAGTACACTGGAATGCACCATTACTTTGCAACGAGTGAAGCTAAAACAACATATCTAAGGAGATATATCAACTCTCCAGTTATTATTTTGTAGGATGCAGGCAGCAACATAGATCCCTGCACAGTCTCCCAACACGCGAAAATGCCAGGACAGAGTGGATACATTTTTATTTTTAATGGCAACGGCTACAGTTTTTTCTGTGTGTGATGATCGGTCCTCAGACTGCTTGAGCAACGGCAGGATTAGCATCTAAATTGAAGCTTAAAGATGGAGCAATTCATAAGGTACGTGACCCATCTGCAAAATTGGAATCTGTAAGTGTCACCATGTTTTGATTCAATTTACCAAATTAGTCTGGTTAGTATATTCACTGCTGGTTAGCTAACGAGCTAGCGGGGCTAGCCACAGGCTTGTGGAAGAAGTAAGAAAACTAAAGCTGGAGTCATTAAAAGTAAAGTTATTTGTTGGGACCAGTGTCTGTTTTATAAGTCTGTCGAACGTGTCAGGCTTGGTAAACTTTAGCCACCATTAGTACAATCGCGTTTGGTTGTTTGGCTGCGCTGTTTGGATGCAAATAGATTGCATCCAATAATATTGTAGCATCCCGCAAAAGAGGCTACGAAGAGTTAACTCAGTTTTACAGTGCAGGTTTATTTGGAACTGTACCAGGTTACTGTGGGCCGTAACCAACGCCAACATAACAAAGGAAACCCTGCTTCAGTACCTCACGCGCGCACATGTGTAGTCGCTAACTTCACACACCCCACTACCTAACCTGGGCACGTAAGAGACTCTCAACCAATCAGGACTCACCATCCCACACAACCCACAGACACTGGCTGCATGAACTGTCCATCAGAACTGTGACGTATTCACTTGCACACCGTAATCACATAACCAACAACATGTTACTCATTTGAACTCTTAACAACAGAACATTATTACAGTCAAACATGAATGTTTCACCCAGTCCATTACAATATATTGGCTAACAAGCTCAACAAAATTGTCAATCCTAGCTTGTCTGCAAGTTGTATTCAATAAGCTTGTGGACATGAGCCATAAATAGACCGGCTACAGCAGAGAGTGTCGCTCACACATCCACATACACAAACACAAGGCACGAAAGTACAATATTACACAGATTTGTTATCAATGAGAAACTAAGTGGAACCGCCTCAGCTGCCTCTTCCCATTCTGGGTCAGACTCCAGCTCAAACATGTCTCAGTGTTGGTTCTGGAGCGGCTGCCATGGTTATGGTAGATTTCTGCATCAAGCTTATTTGTTTACCTTGAGCAGTATGGGTGCTCTGCTCTAGGTTGTATGTAATGAGCACTGCTCTGATTGGCCGCCTCACTCACGGTGTGAGGCGGCCAATCAGAGCCCTCAAAACAGCCTGTTCTTTACAATGGAGAAAATGAGAGACTGAATCACACCACAGAAGCTGGTTTTAGGATTTTTTTGATATTGACTTCACAAATGTCTTGTAAAGACCCCCAGGAACAGTTTAAATAGCCCAAAGTGAGTACAATACCCCCCCTTTAAGCTTCCTGCTCTGCTTCAATCTCATCACCACGACCAGTATCATCTTACATGCCCATCTCAGCCTTCTAACAAAATTCTCTAAACAAGTTCTACAGCATAATCCATTCTCTCGAAATTCTCTCTACATAGCTTCCATAGCTTGGCAAGGCAATCCCAGAGCATACCTATTAAGTCTTCATAGTTCCTATTACCTTTCCTATCAGAATGTACTGGACCTTTGTTATTGGACCTTTGTCACGTCCATTCTAACATTGCTCAGGAAGGAGCAGTTTCTGTTGATGTATGATTCCATACTGCCATTCCAGTCTAGATCATTTTAAAGAATTATTCATTTTTTGGCCAGTAGAGAGACAGGAAACATTGGGAGATAGAGGAGGCATCACATGTGATAAAAGTTCCTGGCTGGATTCAAACCCGTTTTCATATCTTGAGCCACCATGCAGGACACCCTGGTTCAGATCATTTTAATGTTGATTCAGAACATTTCAACAAACAGATCACACTGTTCAACACAGCCAACAGACTGAACCAGAGCTTAGGTGGCTTTGCTATCCAATGGCACTGAATGATGAAGTTAATTCTATAATTGTCCTTATCAGTGGTGGCTGGTGACTCCAAAATATTGGGGAGTAAAAGGCTGTGTAAATTGCGTTGTAAAATGGACTAGATAGTGACATGAGGGAATGTATTTTTAAGAAATCTATTTTGCAAATAAAACTTTTAAAGTTTAGAAAACATTCCTCCTGTTGGAGGAATCCTCTTTTTCGTTGTGCCCTTTACAAGCCCTCTACAAACTCCTGCATCCCCAGAACAGCTGTGGTGTCGATCAGTCGTTTCAGAGCATCCCTGTTCCTTCTTACCTTCTCGTTGTGTTGTGCCACTTGCAAACGCAGCCCCTCATCGATGGCTTGGTCGACTTGCATTGTTCCAAGCACTTTATAGTGCACGTTAGCCTGCATATGCTCATTGCATTTGTAACCGGGTGGAGGGCATATTCATTCTGTTTGTCCCTCTAGAGCCACCATACCTGACTACCTAGACTCCGCCCAAGCACTTCCTGATTCCTTTGTTCTGGTGTGCTATAAATAGTGGCTAGGTGGCAAATTCAGTGTGCCTGTAGTTTTGTACACTGGGTGGCTGTATGGTTTGCTTGGGGGTGCTTTTTGAAGTAGGTTTTGCATTTCCAAACCTTGCTGTCCTTTTTAACATTCTGTGGCTCAAACATTTACTGTTTGTAGCAGAGTTAGTTTGCTGAATGTATATCGGCCTTCCTGTGTTAAATGACTGTTCTTGACCTATCATCAGAGATAGTGTTTTTGTGATTCTAACAAACATTTTGGTTCTTTCATGGGTTGTCTGTTTTTATGGATTTTGGAGCTTGAGTGCCGGCATGTGCCAATGTGTTTTCCTTGGCTCCAAGCATGGCTGTTGGACAAATGGAGAAAACAACTTGTCACTGCTGCTTTGTCATTTACTATTAGTAGTGTGGCCCACTGTCTTAACTTACCCTGCCCTTTTACTGTGTATGGTACAGATTCATTGTACCTCCTGTGCTGTTAAGTAGCAGTTTTGGGTTGTATTTACCTCACTTTATTTTGCTGTTACCGCATTGTTTTTTTTTGTGTGTGCCCATTTTCTATTGTGGTGGTCCTGACTTCCCAGCCTCTTGCTAACACTGCTTGACAGCGTGCGTAGGATGTACAATAACTTGTACATCCTACTCCCTTCCACTCCTTCATCCAGTTATGGAGGATGAACTTCAATAGCTGAGGGAGCAAGTTCATCAGCTCCAGGCTGACAAAGAACGTCTGTTACAAGAACAAGCACCAGACTTGGGGCCAGGCCAGAACCAGTAACTCTGTCTCTAAGCCGCTGCCCCCCGCCCCCCGTGTCTGCTTCCGATGTTGCTCCCCAAGTGTTTGTTTTATGTCTCCAGAGAGCAGAAGTGCCCATTGTTTAGAGGTGGTGGTAGTTCTGTCTATGGCCCTGTGGTTAATGTAGGCCTTTCACGTGTTACCCTCTACCTGCAGAGCTCAGTGGGGTTGTCCACACAGGCCCAGGCCCCTGACATTGTCAGGGGGCCCCATGCTGTCAGTGCCACTGTTCATAGACAAACAGCCCACACTAGCTCAGTGCAGGACAAAATTCAGGCTGTTGATCTCTGTCCTCCCAGAGTCGGAGCAAGATGCATCCCTCCCTCTGGCTATGACTCTGTAAAGGCCCATATACGTCAGCTGTTGGATAGCCAGGTCATCCAAGAAAGTAGTAGCCCCTACGCCTCTCCCATCGTCCTGGTGAAGGACGGGAGCCTACAGTTGTGTGTTTATAGACAGCTCAATGCTAAAACAAGAAGATGCCTTCCCGCTTCCTCAACTAGACTAATTGTGTGGGGCCCAGTGGTTTTCCGCCCTGGACCTGGCCAGTGGGTACAATAAAGTGACATAGTAGGACCGACCGAAGACTGCTTTTAGACTGCCTTATCAAAGTCCTCTCAGCCACAGATCCGGGCTCCTTTGGGCCACCTTCTTGCCTCCCGATCAAATCATGGCTGTTGATTTCAGCTTCCTTGAACTTGAAATAGGAAAAATACCATGGACTGGCGTATATGAAGAGGAAAACCCAGAAGTAGCATTAAACTTATTTATGAAACTATTTTCTTCAGTGTCTGACGTGCATGCACCTATTAAAAATGTACGGTTAAAACAGCTAAGGCACCGTGGATTGACGAACTGAGAAGTTGTATGGGAAAGTGAAAAGCATGTGGGTCTGGTTGACTGGCAGAACTACTGTAAGCTCAGAAATCAAGTGACATCAAGTTGAACAGAAAGGAAAAAAAGTATATTTCCAAACAAGGATAAATTAAAAATTATGGCAAGCTATTGTGGAAAACAATTAACAATGCATTGGGTAAGGGGTGTAACAGTGGGTCTACATTTATTGAAGTTTGATGGATCATGTATTACTGTGGGTGTCTTACCGTAAATCCAGCATGCAGAGGTTGCAAGTTGCCTACAACGATGCTATGAGAATTCTCCTTAGAGTACCTAGAGGGGGGAGTGCCAGTCAGATGTTTGTGTCTGCGGGAGTGTGCACTTTTAAAGCTCTTCTAAGAAATCTCATGTTTAAGTTTATGCGACGTTTGGATGTGTCTGAAAATGCCATCATTGTGACACTTACTGATCCTTCTGTGAGCTGTGCCCGCTACTATTCAAAACTGAGAGTGCATTGGATGAATTGTATCTATCGATACTCGTGATTTTTAGTGTCTTATGTTTATTTATTTTTATTGAATTGTCATGTTTATCTATGGACCTGAGTCTGCCAATAAAGCTTCATTCATACAAAGCCATATGAAATAGCTCAGTATTTTAACGATTTCTACACTTGTAAAGTTAACAAACTAAGGAAAGATATGTTTTGATGATGTGAAATGTGCTTCCTACATATTGGACTACATCATGAAGGATAAAATCTGTAAGTTTGAGTTGTGTACAACTGAAACTACAATGGTGGAAGACCTTTTAATATCAATCGACAATGTAAAACCACCAGGCCTAGATAACCTGGACGGTAGGTTGCTGAAAATTTCAGCACATCAGATGGCAGGTCCAAACACTCATATTGTTAATCAAAGTATAAAATGGGGAGTATGCCCACAGGTTTGGAAGGAGGCAAAGATCATACCATTACCTAAAAATACAAAAAACAATCTAACAGGTGCAAACAGTCGCCCTAAGCATTCTCGTAAGCATTCTGTCCGTTATAGCAAAACTTATGGAGAAAATAATTTTTAATCAAATACAGAGCTATTTTACTGAAAATAAATTGAATACAGACTTTCAACATGCATATAGGGAAGGGCACTCAACTGGTACAGCACTGACACAAATGGTGGATGACTGTCTAATGGACATTGATAATAAAAAAACTGGTGGGGTCAGTTTTACTAGATTTTAGTGCGGCCTTCGACATTATTGATCATGGATTATTGTTAGAGAAACTTACGGCCTATGGCTTCGCATCATCTGCAGTTTCCTGGATAAAAAGCTATCCAGTAGAACACAAAGTATATTTTAATGGTGGCCTATCTGAAACAAAACAGGTGCAGTGTGGAATACTACAAGGGAGCTGCCTAGGACCGCTTTTATTCACAATTTTCACAAATGACTTGCCATTGGTCCTGGACAGGGCCAATGTGTCCATGTATGCAGATGACACAACATTGTATATGGCAGCCACTACTGTGGGGGATTCATCTGTAGCTCTCAACAAGGAGTTACAGCTGGTATCAGATTGGATTAGGAATAATAGAATGGTTCTTAACAGCTCAAAAACAAAGTGCATGGTTTTAGGGTCAAAATTTATGTTATGGTCAAACCCAAAGCTAAATCTATCATTAGAAGGAATTAAATTTGATCAGGTGGAAGAAACAAAACTGCTTGGTGTCACACTGGACAGTCAGCTATCTTGGTCAACTCATACAGACAATATTACCAAGAAGATGGGGAGGGGGCTATCAATACTGAGGAGATGTGCTGAGTATCTAACATCAACCTCGGTGGTCCAGGTTATCCAGGCACTGGTTTTATCTCATCTTGACTATTGTCCCGTTGTGTGGTCAAGTGCAGATAAAAAGGACTTAAATTACAAATTGTCCAAAATAAAGCGGCTCGCCTTGCCCTTAAGTGTGGAAACAGGACCAATATATTATATATGCATAAATGCCTATCATGGCTTATGGTTGAACAAAGATTGCTTGCTAGTTTGCGTTTTATAGTGCCAATGCCTAAATCTAATGCAATGAAGAAGACTGTTATGTATAGAGCTATGTCAGAATGGAACTCCTTACCTACAGACATCATAGAAATTAAGAGCAGAAAATATTTCAAACGGCTTAAGAGCGAGCTAAATAATTATTAATGAATTTCCTAAGGCTAGTGTGAGTTTTTCCTTTGATTTTAAAATTGTCTAGTTTCTTTTCATTGTATTGTGATTTCTTGTATGTATTTTGTATGTATTTAAAAAAAAATTGTCTATTGTTATTTTCTTTTAATTGTATCGTGATTTCTTGAATGTATTTTGTATGTGTTTTGTATTGTATTTTGTGTTCAATGTGGACCCTAGGAAGAGTAGCTGTTGCCTTGGGTAATGGCTAATGGGGATCCTAATAAACTAAACTAAACTTTCCAGGGACGGTAAAAAGCAAGTGCTAATAATCACTGACATCTTAAAGTTAGGCACGTCATACCCACCCAGGTTCTCTAGTGGTTCTACAGATATCGGGTCCCCACCTGTCTCCACTGACCAGGGCCGTAGCTTCGAGAATGCCCTCATCTACCAGCTCTGTGACTTGTATGGTATACAAAAGACCCACACCACCCTGTACCATCCACAAGGGAATGGCCAGTGCGAGCGGTTCAACCGAACAATGCATGACCCGCTGCCCACACTCTCCCATGAGCAGAAGAGTCGCTGGCCAGACTACCTACCCCAGCTGATGTTTAGTTATAACACCATCATCCATCAGTCGACTGGAGAATCACCCCACTTCCTCATGTTTGGTCAGGAACCCCAGCTTTCCATCGACTTCCTCCTGGGCCAGAGCCGGAAGGGGGAAGTATCTGCAAGTGGGTCCAGGAACACCAGAGGCTTCTGGGAGTGGCATTTGAGGGTGCTAGGGGAAAAGATGCGGGCTGCAGCCCAGCGGAGAAAAGAGGCATGACCAGAAGGTGCAGTGTGACCAGTTTGCAACAGGACAACTGGTGTACCTTTGAGACCACTCGGTGCGAGGGCGCAAGGAGATTCAGGATGCCTGGGATCCAAGGTTGTACAAAGTACTCCAGGTGCCAGACCCGGGTGGCGTAGTGTTCTCGGTGGCACCACTTCATGACCTGACCCAAGCACAGCAAGTGCATAGGACCATGGTGAAACCTGTCCCACAAGACCTCTGCCCTCCAGCTCCTGAGACCTTTCCGGCAGAACTCCCGAGGATCACTGCCGGGGACGAGGGTGAAAACTCAGGCCAATGGTTTGCTTTAAGGCCTCTCGACACCCAGCCACCACCTGCTTTACCAGACTCCCCCCCCACAGCTGTAATGGGTGTGATATTATTGTTTATTTGCTTTAGTTGTATAATTATTAATCATGCCGTTCTCTCTTACTTTTGGGATATGAGAGTACCTGTTATAATGAGGAAGTGGGTGTGTCGCTGCCTTGGGAATTGGCAGGCTGCAATGCAACCAATGAACGCGTCCTCCGCTGCCGAGCCTCCTGCTGCACCAATGAACGAGTGGCCGGCAAGGCGGCTGTCCCTTTAAAAAGCACGCAGTTCAGCCGCTTCGGTGGCGACCCGTTTTCTGCGAGACTGTGCGAATTGGGACACGCACCGTGATCTGCCTGAGTATTGGTTTTATATTACTAAGTGTTTTACGATTGTATTAATGTGCAGCTAAATCTTCCTTGTATTGGCATAGTTGGGATAAGTCTCTCGTTATCCTACAGGCGCATATGTTCCAGCTCGCACAGATTTCTGGTGACGCCCCTTTTCTATGCTTTTCTTTGTTCTCCTCAGCGCTCCCCCGTATATAGGATAGGAACGCATTGTTAGAAAGAGAGGGCTGCGCTGTTATTGCCTGTACAAATTGAGTGGGTTGATTTATAACCATGGCCCTGAAGCACCTATAGGCCTACTAGCCCTTCTACTGCCCTTTTCACATGTGTTATACTGGTTTGCTGTGAATACCACTGCTCTTGTGTGCTGTGTGAGTTTTGTGTATTAGGATTATATTCCTACGTTGAGTGTGCAGTGCCTCTTTGGTGTTCAGTATCTTGCAGTGTTTTTGCTTGTAGGCTTAGTGTTTTCTAATTGTATGGCGTAGCTGTGCCAGGCATTCTTTGTGCAACAGTGGCCTATGGTCTCCTTGACTGCCCATATTTTAAAATGAACCAAAGAAAATAAACTAAATACATTTTCTACTTTTATAACTTGTGTGGTGTACACCTTGATTGCTGAAGTCCTATTCCAGATCTTAACCTATTTTAAGCATCTATCACACAGCCTTCCCGGGTGCCTCTACAGCCGCGAGCCCACAAGCTACTGGCTGTCTTTTGTTCCAAAAAGCCAAAAAAAAAAGAGGAAAAAACAACTGTGGACCCGTTCTTGGGTTGCATGAAGAGGGGTTGTCAATCCTTCAAAGAGAACTTGAGGTAAAAAATAATGATGTTTTAGCCTGTAGTGAAACCTAAATGTAGCTAGCTGGCTAGCCTCTACCGGGGTGTTGTTGCCACAGCTCAACAAACCTTTCCTCTGTTTCATAGTTCCACCTAGCGTCACCAACAACTTCATTCCTCCTTCGCGTTGCCATGTTTGTTTATAGTGCTCCGTTCTCCTATTAGTCAATGTCACGGACGAGACGGAACACATTGTGGACGGCAAAAAAGATTCTAACATGCTAGTCTTTTGTTGCAGATGCGGCGTTGGTTGTCGTCCACTATGTCGCACGACACAAGATACAACGATCGATTATCGCACCCTGTTGTTCCCGACTTGACCCAATGCCCTATGTCTGCCGAATCGGGCTATAATTGGCCTGATATTGTGTAGTCTGATCCCGGCATAACCCAGCCACTTTTGAATAGTCCCTCCCCACATTATGTCCCATGCATCCTGTTCCAGAAATATGTGGAATTATGGAAGAAAGACACCATCGAAATGCTGCTTCCTTGTGACTCATTTACTAATACATTTTACATTTACATATACCGTAAATATTTTATGTAAGTGACTTTTATTGGCCATGATTTTATATGGGACCTCATTGTCCATACTCATTTTGAATGCAATGTTATTACAAATAGCGTGCTGTATGTCAACTTTTCCCAGGATAAGATTCTGCCATGAGCCAGTGCACGTCATGGCATGACATTGATCAGAAAATCCCTTCACCCCAACATAAAAAAATAAGGACCTTTTCCACTAAAGTACCACCATCTGCTTTGATCTCACTGAAAGAAATGTCTCATCAGAGCTGCTCTCATCAGTGTTTGCCTGCTTTTCATTATTTCCTATACTGATAAGAGTCTTCAGCCTTTAGCTCCTAATGAAGATCTCTTGAACCTCTCCCTCTGCATCTCCCCAATTTAATGTTCCTATTTTACTTCTTATATTCCTAATATATTGAGGAACAACGATGGTGCATGCTGGAAGCCAAATTTGCTTTGTGTACCCTGTTGGCGCTGGTTCATAAGAGAAAACCTCCCTAATATCAGCATTTCAAATATTCAAGAAATCACATGTCTGAGTTGCATGGTGTAGGCCTGTCGCTGATAAGGAAGAAGTCAGCGGACTGTAGCATGAGTAACATTTAATCAGAAAGTCATTGTCACTCAGTTAGCTCAAGATCAGCCACAAGTGTTTGATGATGATCTTCAGCCAGTTGTCTAGCATCCAACATCAGGGCCGGGGGATGGAGTACTCAGGCTCTTCAAAGTGACCTGAGTGTTTGACCCAGATCTCTCAGCCATACAATGCAGGGCATGTGCGGCCTAATTGAATATGTAGCTAATGAGGGGAAATTGCTGCCCCAGAAATCAAACGCAGGTGCTCTCTCGGATCTTTATTCTTTATGCTCTTCCACATTAAAAGACTTCTTGAGCAAAACAAAAAAGATTGTCTGAGAGCGCTGGACACGAGCCTATTCAAATAGCTAGGGAACGACATAGCCTCCTTACAGAGGCTTTTGTTTTGCGCTGCGCTGGTTCAACAGGCAGCAGAAAATGAATGTCATTTTGTCGCCTATGGAACCAGGCTTCAGTGTCTCGTTTCAATTGGTTGGCTGGTCTGCAGCAAACCCTTTTCATGTAAAATGTAGTCATATTTGCAGTTTAAAAAATGTGAAGAAAATGTACCGCGCAAAAGGCATTGTGTATAAGCAAGATATGCAGACCACACTGCAACTGAAAAACAGAAAAAATAATTATGCCGTTGCAATAAGTCCTGTATATTTGATTATATAACTGTTGAATATTGACTGGGTGTGATTTCATTCAAAATACATGCATTTAAATGATTGTCCTTTGTGTTTGTTTTGAAATAATGCGCCTTCTCTTCTTTTACAATGCGAAAATAATATTGTATGATGAATTGAAATCATGCTTTCACCTACTGTGATGTCCGCTGTGATTTAACCCCGTATTATCATAATTCACACTTACGCTCACGGCTCTCCAAGCACTGATCATAGACTTAAGCTTTTTAATCTGCTTTTAGCTTCCATTGTCTGAATTATTGTTTGAATTATTTTCGTCTGCCCAGATGTTACTTGCGTGGTTTAGTTCTCCAAACGGACCCCCCCCCCACCTTCTCCCTTCAAAGGCACTAATCTGACTCTGTGATGATGCCCCGTGCTGGCAACACTGCTGCTTTTGTCTCTTTGAGTTTGTGGCTTCAGACTTGGGTTGAAAGTCATTCAAATGTGGTTATCAGAACGCCAACCATGGACTATGTTCCCTGAAAACAATTTACTGAACCATAAGAACTTGAGCTAATGTGAGTTATATTTCTTATAAGTTGTTTTCACTCAACTGACACTAGGTTTATACAAATATATCTGTTTGCCAATATTACTCTTAATTAAATATGACATATCGGTCATATCCATATGATGGAGGTTCCTCCCTGACCACCACTGTCTGGAAAATGTACAATGATGTTTTATTTTCTTTGCGCACTTTATTTATTAATGTTACCATTCATTTATGTTTTTTGTTAATCATTGCTTCATTTAAAGGCCTAATGTATCCCAGAGTTTCCAGTACCATTTAATACATGGGGTACATCGTTTTATTGCCCCATGATCTAAATGCTGTTTCAGGGGCTTTTCCACCCTGGCAAGAATAAAATTCTGGGGGAAACGCTGAATACCTGGAATTTATAGGCATGAAAATGGTCAAATTTGAAGACACTGAACATTGGTAAAAATATGGTCTTAAAATATCGGTATTGGTCTTGAAACACCCATATCAGTTGAACCCTAATGGTTACCACTAAACGTCAAACAGGGAAGTCACTGCTATTGCCATTCTTTAATATAGAGGGTGACTGGCTACCAAAATGTCAGATACTGTTGGTCAATGTCAGGCGGCCAGCTTGGCTACAGCAGAGGGCAGTCTTACCTCAACTTTACACAGATGGGGGAAGGATAAGCTTTTAAAACCCTGTTTTGTCACCTACTGTTATCATTGCGGTCCGAAGTCATGTCAGTGTGTTTTCACTGGGATCTTGAAGGACAGCTTGAGTACGTAATTTGAAATGTTTAGTGTGTGCAAGAGCTGGTACAGAATGCTAGCATTATCATCTGGGTAATATGGGATGGGATATGAAGACGACAGCTAAATGGTAGAAATGATAAGTAAAGGTCTGAACTTATTATATGCTTATGGGGTGCTGTACGTTAAGCTGCAGAATACAGTGCAATGTGCATATTACTGTATAGAGCTTTTCATTTAATGCTGCTCTACCTTGCTTCAAGGTTGGATTAAGGATTTTATGTAGCCTCCATCACTTATCATTGACCAAAATACATTTCAGGATGTCCATAAAGTTAGCATGACAGTGCTTTAGTTTTTGAGAACTACTATTGGCATGTATTAAGTACTAATTTAAGCTTCACTCTTATAAAGAGAACAGGGAGATGGGAGAGAGTACATGCTATGTTAAATGGTTATAGATGTATTTATAGTGATATTGGTAATTTTAGAATCCTAATTCTACTATATCCCGAAAACACAGTGTGTGCCTATTGAGGCTGATGGCAAAAGCCCTTATCATTATAGCATTATAGTGAAACTCCTGACTGCCAGGCATATCAACCCTGCAAGCACACACGAGCACGTACAGCCTGCTATCGCCTGGCTAAGATACAACAATCATTGCTGCCATGGCAATGTGAGAAAATATTTTACTATGAAGGCAAACGATGATAAAAAAAGCAACAATTTATGCTACATGGCCTTGAGAATTAGATTTTGACTACACACTATAGTGCATATTCATCGTTGTATGAACATGAACACATGAACCAGTCAAAGGTAAATCATGTAAACCTAACCTTTACATATATGTTGTTTGCGTATGCCAAGTGTTTTGGTGTTATGAGATTGGGGAAGTGCACCAGAAAGGGTAGGTACTTATTGAACAATGAGTACTTGTCGCTGATTGGCCAAATTAACTGTCTGGGAGGAACGGAAGTAGCTACTTGGCACACGCTAAGCAGTAGAGGAAGAGCCAACAAGTTGTCAACGATACTAGACAACCAGAATATGTATTGCACTTATTGCAGTTAATTGTAATGAAAGGTTTCCAGTGGGTGTTTTGGGGTACAGTGGGTTTCCCTATTCACCTGGTTTGACAGTTCGTCCAATCAGCGACAAGGGTTCATTGAATATGTACCTACCCTTTCCGGTTTGAGTCACTTCAATGCGTTTTGTTTTCTGCTTCAATGTGTCTTGATTTGCTGTTGTTTTCTGACATGCCAATTTATTTTGCACTTCAGGGCCACCATAGAGGACAAAAAGATTACACACAATCTAATGTGATTTGTCTAGGTTGCCCTATTTTAATGTAAACCTCCAGCCATCGTCACAAAATCACAAAGTGTAGCTGCAACAGAGAAGAACGTCCCAGTATGGTCACTGGTGGGAAATGTTCACCACACAGGAAGTCATCCATCCAACCCCCACCACACTAAGAAGAACACATTTAAAGCTTTAAATAGATATCAACATTAAATCTAATAATCTTTTTGAGCTGTAAACATATTTGTATGACTTCTCTATGGTGAAACGATCAATACTGGGCAGAAATTCCCAAAAATGTATTTGTAAAAATATGTCTCTCCCTCCTTCAGTTGAAAGTTTCATGCTGCTGCACTGCTGGCTCCACCCCGATCAGTGATGAAATACTAAAAAATTAGGGGTAGTAGTATGAGCAGAAATGGGCGGAGACATCGAGGAGAGAAAATCCTCCACCTCAAACGACCCCTCCATCACAAAATCGCACTCTCGTCACTCTCCGTTGTGTAATGCTAGCTAGCTAGCAGGCTAATCTCCAATACGCTGTCAAATGGATGTGTCAGGATGTGTCAACCCTAAAGCCTGTAGCAGCTCGTCACAATCCACATGCAAATCAGTCCAGTGAGGCACCTTCCCTTTGGAGGGAAAAACACATCAATCAGTTGGCATGGAAATTTAATTGTCCAACAATCCAACAGCTGACGTCCCCCCCCCCCCCCCCCTCTGGAGCATAATAACATAATTCTTCCATATGACTGCTTGCCGCCACCGAGCATGTATCCATCACACCGACACAGCATCGACGCTGCTGCTGCAAAAAAAAACATGGAAAAAACGAAATATTGATTATTTAACACAAAAATGACAATAATACTTCTGCCAAGAGATGTTTTCACTACTAAATGATTTATGAACACTGAGGGGTAATTTTGCTACATTTCGCTAAACACCATAAGTGAAAAAATGTAACTTTAAAGGTGCCGTAACTTTAAAGCTTTGGAAACTATGCTCTCTCTCTCTCTGATCTCTCTCAGATCTCTGATCTTTCAATCCTGTGTGAATGGTTGCTTTAGCCTGGTGTAATTTCATCAGAAATATTGATATGTCTTGACAAATGACAAGGGAATGCACAAACAGCTTTATTGGCAAATCTTTTTGATCTTCTGTAGAGGTACATCCACTATTCCCTAACCAAATGCGTCTCATTGTGTTACACAAGACAGATGCAACGCCCCCTGATCTAATTTGACTCAAAATAGCCAGACAAAATGACAGAAAAGTACTGCAATTTTCTCATTTTCCTGTATTTGAAGCTCCTGTTCCTTCAAAAGGATACAAGATGCCATTGGATGAGGTACAGTAGCACAAAATAATGCCATTTTCCCCACAATGAAGAATTTTCCTGCAAGGGCCTCAGAAAGAAAAATCATGATTATTCAAGCATTTTTGACTATTCAGCATCTGAAGCAAAATAGCATATTTTTAGTATGTTGACAACTAAGCTATGATGGGCTACTGTATGATTAAGGTGATCCTAGATTGGTGAAACAAGGAGGACAAGCAATGATGTTGGTTTAGCTTTGATCTGCACTGACAGCAGAGGTTCGGTTCCAGGGCCGTAGCATCTAATTGACTGTCAATACAATATTGACTTATTTTAGAGTAACTAAGGTGAAATTCAAAGCAGGCCATTATTTAATGTGGGACAATCAATGCATGCATACGAACATACATGCATTACCATGTACAAATGCACAGACAGACATAGGCATAAAGACACATATATGGCTCCTTCATAGTGGGTACATCACCTCCAACAAACACGTGCATGTGGTGCTCGAACACGCACGCACATGCACACGCACACACACACAATGCAGGGCCTTAATAGAGCCCCCAATTAAAGTCTAATTATAGTTTTGTCCTGATGGCGGGAGGCAAAACTCTATC
Organism: Hoplostethus mediterraneus; assembly: GCA_034670385.1. Classification (NCBI taxonomy): domain Eukaryota; kingdom Metazoa; phylum Chordata; class Actinopteri; order Trachichthyiformes; family Trachichthyidae; genus Hoplostethus; species Hoplostethus mediterraneus. The sequence continues at coordinate 531,895 of JAXDDW010000137.1, read as the reverse complement.
AGTCCCCTAATGGCCGTGGTGCTTTTGTGCTCCTAGAAACCAGTCAGTCTTTTGTATGGGCTACATACAGTCCGAGGCCACGTGAAAGCTGCCTATGGATTGCTGCTTTGTTATTTATAGAGCAGCATTTCATAATGGCCTTCACAAAAGCAAATAAATCAGTGCTAATAAGCTGGTGTCCACCAGGACAGATGCCTACAATACAGGAGGAAAATTAGACAAATCTACAATGGACAAATAGACAGGGAAACTAATTGACTTTTGAGAGAGCCCACATCTGCTGTCCCATTTATGGTGTACAGTAAGCCTACATCTATGGGATCTACATCTCTTTAATAAAAGTCGCAAGGGTTTATGTGCTAGGTATGTTTGACTGATTGAACCCTGATAATATCTTTAAATCTGACCATTTTCATGCCAAAACATTGCAACAATCCACTGTTTCTCCCAGAATTGTATTGTCAGCAGGGTGGAAAGGCCTCTGAAACAGCATTTAGACCATCATGGGAAAATAAAACTCTAAATTAAATCTACAAAGAAACTAAACTGTCACCTCAGGAAGTTGTGGTCAGGGAGGAACCTCCATCATACGACATTAACTGGCTGATATCTGATATTTAATAAAAGCCCAATATTGGCCCCATAGATTGGTCCAACCCTAGTGCTAGGTACACAGGTAGGATGAATAAGCTTTAAAGGCAGAGTTTTAAAAAGATTTGATTATTCATTATTTAGGTCTTTGTTGGTGTATTTTTATCTAGTCTCTCAGTAAGTACACTTTCTGTATCATTCATTCATCCAGCGTTGAATATTTAACATAAAATAAGATGAAACTTTATTGATCCCTGTGGGGAAATTGCAGGAGCAAAAGTAATACAATTCTGCAGGGAAGAAAAACAAAATACAATATAAGTGCAAAAATAGAATGAAAAGCAGTAGGAATAGTAACGATTAACAGAATAAAATGGAATAGAAATGATTGTGGGATTAAATGAACATATGCAGTCAACGATTCCAACACATTTGAAGTAAACCGTATGAGTGGGAAGTATCGGAATGAATATGGATTTACTTGCTTGCTTTGGGTTTGGGTTTAAACATGTTTGCTTCACTGGCCACCACAGCATATGAACCTGTGTTTTTAGATTAGCCTCCTCAGCTGTGTAATCATTTGGCACCCATGAATCAATACAACTATCAATAGCATGTTGGGCTCTTTTATTGTAGAACAGGATTTATTTGAGAAGCAAATTTAAAGACCCAGAAAAATATTTGACTTGTCATGTCAAGGGTCAGAGGATGGGTCACAGGGGGCGCAAAACAGTAAATCTTCCCAATGATGCTGCTATGGATTTTTTTTCGGCTCACCGTTTCCTTGGTAATTGAAAATACCATGACAGATCACAATGGAATTATTCACCCATAGGGTAATAATGGCTAGTGGTTGAGCTACTTAGTGTGTGCAGTGTGCAACTGTCTCAAGGTTAGATCATGTCTCTTTATCAATCTTTAAAATATTGTGTCTGCAGACAGGCTTGGAGAAAGTCTGACCCAACAGAGAAATAAACGCCCCAGCATCAAAACAATGCAAAATTAATGTTACGTCTTCCCAAGGCTAGACATTTTTTCCTTTCTTTATAAAAGAGAACATTGAGTTATACCAACGTGAACAGACTTGAACAGGAGACTCAAAAGTATGAGGCATGCAAAGTTGGGAAATGAAAGTCATTGTTAGAGTGTCCATAGAAAATACTTGGAAATGGAAAATGTGGATAGGAATAGGAAAAATGTGATCTAAATGCATGCATTCTCTGCTGCATTCGAGCTGTCTGAAGCAAATCCCAACAGTCTTAAAGCATATTTTGGCTTTTATACAACGGTTACCAATGCATGTGTACTGTCTGAAAAGTTTTCTTCAAAATAGTGGACATATGAGCATGGCTGGAACATGTTTTTTACCAGTCAGATTGGTCCAAAATTGGCTGAAACTACATGTTCTATGAACTGCCATTGACAAAAAAAATTGTCCATTGACTATAATGAATGACTTGCTTCTAATTGGCATTACAGACCCGTATAGTCTCTGACTCGAGAGACAGATAATATCAATGCACCAAAAAAAGTCAACATTTTAGCAGCCAGATTCCTTTGCCATGAAGACAGCTGCATTTAATAGAGTTAAACAGGACCTTTGAAAAGGAGAGGAATTCTCATTATCCTGCTGTCAGTAGTAATGTAAGCGCGAGGTGAAAGCTAAGCTAAATAAGAAGACAATACATAAATGTGCTGAAATGGAGTTGTGATGGAGGAGAGAATGTAATCAGAGCTCAATGTCATTTCCATGCTGGGTTGGTGGAGCCAGGTGTAGCAAACTATCATTTTATCACATCATACTCGTGAGTGTCACAAGCTCATATCTCATTGCTACATCTCATTGCTACTTATCATTTGGCATAACTTTATAGAGGCTTTGTAGTAAATCTATCAACCAGGTGTGACGCCATCATGGAGGTCCATTTATGCAACAAAGTCGTCATAAACCGGTAAATACAGCAATGGCAGCGCACTTAACCAGCAATAGCCATAGTTTTTGTAGTGGTGTATTGCTCCATAGTATTCTAACTAAAAGAAAGCAGTCAGACATTTCTTTTCATGAATTTCCAAAAGACATTGAGACAAAAAATGTTTTGAATGGGCTTTTAACCGAGATTAAGGCCCAAACTTTAGGATTAAAAGGGGTAGCACATTTGTATGTGGGCAACATTTCCAACCGGGGGATTTTCAGCTGTCACTTACAGGAGGATTTGTGAAATGTCCGCCCTGGACAGCTCAGTCAGTAGAGCATAAGACTCTCAGTCTGAAGGTTGTGGGTTCAATCCCCATTCGGTGGAACAACTATATCTCGGCCTGCACAAATTCAGTCATAGTGTAAGGGCTTTATCAAAGACTCAAGGGCTCTTGCAACCTGCTTCACTCAATATTTGAAGGATTCCTTTGACCAACTGCACATTTCAGATCTCACCATAGGTTCTCAATAGGATTGAGATCAGGACTCTTGCTGGCCACTCCAGAACAGTCAAACATTTGAACCATTCCTGAGTGCTTTTGAATGTGTGTTTTGGGTCATTGTCCTGCTGGAGGACCCATGACCTTCGATCGACATCCACTTTTCACTTGTCACTGGGTAACAGTTTGCTCAAAAATACCTTGGTAATCTTCTGATTTCATGATGCCCTTCCTACATTCAAGACATCCAGTACCTGACGCAGCAACGCAGCCCACAGAATTATTGAACCTCCACCGTATTTGACTGTAGGTAGGGTGTTCTATTCTTTAAAAGCTTCATTTTGTCGTCTGTAAACAAAGTGCTGATCTGCATTGCCAAAGAGCTCTAATTTGGTGTCAACCATTTTCCAAGAAGGACTTAGGTTTGTCCAAGTGGGTCTTCTGTGGCCTCTGACCGTAAAGCCCTTTTTGGTTCAGTGTCCAGTGAAACCATTGCTCTAGACCTCTCCAGGTCATCCTTGAGCCTTGAGACATTTTGTTATTGTTTGATTATGTGCTGTTGTAAATTGATAGATGAATGTGTGAAAACCTAAGGTGGTGTCAATTTCCAATTCTTTCAAAAGATGTACATGATGCATAACATGCAAGGGTGCCAATAATCTTTGCCATAACTGTATAACAACCAAAAGCTTGAAACTAGTTTTGAAAGCTCCATTTTTAATCTTATTTGAAGTTCCTTGGTCGCAAGAAAAAATTGAAATCAACTGTTCACAACCACTGTTGGCCACGAGCTCCATTGGAAGACCTCCAATATGACTGCCAGAGCATGTGTTACATGTCAAGTCAAGTCAAGTAGCGTTTATTGTCATTTCAGCCATACATGTAGCACATACAGTAAAACGAAATGTCGTACCTGCAAAAAACAGAACATAAGACATGACATAAAATACAACATAATGAATAAAATAAAATATACAGTAAAAAAAACAATGTGCTGAGTTGTGGTGTCAAGTGTAAAGTGTCAAGTGTAAAGTGACCCGTGCAGGGTGTGTGTGTGTGCATGTGTGTGTGTCAAATAAGGCATGTATGTTTTTTGGGCAGCAGCGAGGTGTTGAGCAGTCTGACAGCCTGGGGGAAAAAGCTGTTGCACATCCTGGTGGTGCTGGCTTTAATGCATGCGGTACCTCCTGCCAGACGGCAGGGGGTCAAAGAGTCTGTGAGAGGGGTGGGAAGAGTCTCCTACGATGCTGGAGGCTTTCCATAGACATATTTCCCGGTAAGTGTCCTGGATGCGGGGGAGAGAGACCTTTGATGCCCTCCGCCGTCCTCACAATCCGCTGCAGGGTCTGTTGCATTGACATCACCTGAAAGCCCTTTATTCTGTCATTTTAAGCTTTCAGTTCCTTTCAAGAACAGTCTTTATCCTTTCATAGCTTTAAGTGGTATTTCTCAATGTATTCACATGGATTAAGTTTCAGCACCTCTCTCCATCATTAGATTCACCAACCTGCCATAGGATCTATAATAAGGCATCATATCAATGCAAAAGTACCATCCAGTGTCTTCAACACATGCTTGCTGTTATTTTTAGCAGATTTTTGTTTTCACTGGACACATCTTGAACATAATTCATCTCTGTGTCTTGTCTAAATCTCTGCAGCAACTGATAATGTAATAATTGACGGTTAATGCAAAAATCTAATAAAATGTCCCCTTAAATGGGTCAAATGTTACATGTTAATGCAATACAGTTATGATGTATTGGATTATCAGAAAAAAGTAGGAACATTGCTTGATGTTAATGTCCTAGACCTCCAAATAGTGCTAATAGTGGTGAGAGTGAAACCTGTGATACTTTCACATTTCCTCATTGGCATAATTTCTAGTGATTTAAATTCTAGTGGCATTAAAGTATTTCTCATTTTGCTGGGGACCCTCTGGAGCCCCCTCATGGGCCCCTGGAAATACATCAAGGACCCCTGTAACCTTGTCAAAGATCCCTGGAGCCATCTCTAGACCCCCTGGAACACCCTCAACGATTCCTGGTACCTCATGAAAACATCCCTGGATCCTCCTCAAGGACCCATGTAACCTCCTCAAGGATGAAACCCCCAAAGACCACTGGAACCCCATTGAGGATCCCTAGAACCTCCTCAAGGACCCCTGGAAACCCTCAAAAACCCCTGGAACCTCCTCAAGGACTCCTGTCACCTCCTCAAGGACCCCTGCAACCCCGCCTATGACCACCGGGTATGCAGGTAAGCCCGTGTGTCTAAGTTGTGAGGCCTGTGGTTGGGACTGAAGCAGGGTAGGGGGGAGGCGGGGGTGGTCGGTCAGACACAGTGACGTCTATGACAGATAGATCCTTCTCTCAGCCATGCTGGAGACAGAGGAGCTGCTCTTCAGCCTCTCTGGGGAAGCTTCTAGCGTGTCTCCTAATGTGGTGGCGGCACATTGGGTAACCAGATCACTACATGCCCGGCGCTAAAAAGCTAACAGTCTGGACTCAGAAGGCATCTGTGGTCAAGACTTTCTCTCTCTCTTCCCTTTCTCTCACATCCTTATCTCTGTTTCCTCCAGTAGCACAGCATTAGGGCAGCTGCCATTTACCAGAGTCAGACCAGGGATGGAGGAGTGGAAAGGAAAAGGAAAAAAAGGAAAGTAAAGAATTAAGGAACATTTTCAACAAGAGATTTTGAGTTGTCAATCCACAACCTCAGGTCTACAGGGTTCCTACACATTTTTTCCTTTTCCATTTAAAAATATGATTTTGAGACTTTAACATCTTGATTCAGTGTCATTACATCTTCAAACCACGATGTTGAGAGATAATGAATGTGTGCCACTCAGACCATTCCATATCTTCAATAATGGCAAGATAAGGTATATTTAAGTCTGTCCGAATTTGTCCATTTTGCTAAGCATGTCATGATTGGTCACAGCTGTTCCACAGTTGATCAAGCTATAGTATGTGTCACAATGCACTAATTGAAGCTAAATATAAGGCTTCTACTTGCAATATGACAGACTTTGATGGACAGTTGAGTGCAAACAATTCTTCATTTTCATACATCTACATACTGTTTTCTATATACTTGATCATGCAGTTTTGACTGTCTTTTCAGCCATGGTGGCAATCACTGCTCATTACTATTAAAGTAATAATTGTCTTAACACCAAAAATGGAAACAAAATTTAAAAAAAACAAACACCACAGCAATGATGACTTGGCACCAAAAATGGAAAAAAATTAAGAAACAGCACAGCAGTCATTACTGATTAAAAGGAAGTACTAGCAGGTGTAAATGTGAGTTTAACATTGGGAGTAAACAGTGAGTTGGTTACTGTGCTAACCAAATGGCCAACAGCATCAACTGATTCCACAGTTTTGGAGAAGGTGGCAAAAAACCACAAGAAAGCAGTGCTCAAATATGTGTAGTCAAGCTGATGTTATCACCATACCTGCTGTAACTTGTTGTAACATACTTACATACTACGTCTGATGTTGAAAGACCTGCAACACCCAGAGACCCAAGATTACACCAATAGTGTTGATTGATGATGTAAAATCCAGAAGTCAATGGGGCCATTTTGTGTTTTTTGGAAATTTCTAGTATGTCAATCTGTGGTAAAGACAAACTGAAAGAATATTGATGATAATAATCTGATAATAATGGTAGTAATGTCTACAATAATAATAGCATAATAGCAATATAACAACAACAAGGTAACATACTTTTCGTCAATGTTTTGAGCAACACAGTCTCACAGTATTTTGTGAAATGAGCACACCCTCTGAAATGCAGATTGCATGTTGTGGACACAAATAATATGAAGATTATGTTCCTCCACCATGACAGGATTATGTCACAATAGCATGAATTGGACATGCCATTTTGAAGTGTTCGTCACAAGGTTAGCTAAAGGTTTAGTTTAGTCAAGTAAACTTTGGTTTGATCAGGGTTAAGTTTGGTTTCTTATGCAAGAAAGACAATGTGGTTAAGGTTAGTTTTTGGTTAAGATTGCTGTAAGGTTTTGGGTAACACTTTATTTGAAGGGGTGTGCATAACACTGTCATGAAACTGTCATAACCATGACATGACACCTGTCATGACCATAAAGGGCGCTTCATGAATGTTTATGACTGTTGTCATTAAGTGTCATTCGGTAAAGACATCTCAAACAATGTCAACTTTGCATTAACAATGACATAATTTACCAAATGACACTTAATGACAACAGTCATAAACATTCATGAAGTGGTTAGGGTTAGGGTTATGGTCATGACAGATGTCATGTCATGGTTATGACAGTTTCATGACAGTGTTATGCACACCCCTTCAAATAAAGTGTTACCCAAAACCTTACAGCAATCTTAACCAAAAACTAACCTTAACCACCTCAAACAATGTCAACTTTGCATTAACAATGACATAATTTACCAAATGACACTTAATGACAACAGTCATAAACATTCATGAAGTGGTTAGGGTTAGGGTTATGGTCATGACAGATGTCATGTCATGGTTATGACAGTGTCATGACAGTCTTATGCACACCCCTTCAAATAAAGTGTTACCAGGTTTTGTTGCTGCACAATTAAAATCCCCAATGGGTTGCTATAGTTCAGAGCCAAATCAAAACTAGGCCTATCTGATGACTCATATATGTGATATACCGAAGATATATACCCATGATAAAGGTGCAATAAAGCTTGTTTCTGTATATTGTGATTCCATACATGATAACACATAACAGATAAGCACAAACCAAGCAGGTGGAGGCTGGGGAGATGGAGGTAGCTTTCCCAAAACGAGCGAGTAGAGCTGTAGTGGCAGCAGTGCAGCAGCATTGATAGGTGGAGTAAATGGTTTAAATGCACTGCCAAATGAGTGTTGAGCTTTGATTGGTCAGAGTCAGAAGTCAGCTGGCATCAGCTGATGCTGCTGTGAGTGTGTGACAGCACAAAATGAAGTATAGTACCACCATGCAGAATCATCCAGGCTTTAATGTAATTGGGGCTAGTCCAAGATGCATGAAGTGCAATGCAGTAGATCTGTAACATTGTAGGACTAGTCTAGGATAGTCTGGCTGAAGGCCGGGCAAGGAAGCCTGAATGAAGTGTCGTTAGATTACACGATTCTGAATTCCTGAAACTGGGAGCGGGAAAGGTATTTTGTTGGGCTAGGTGTGTGAAAACCATTGATCTCTGTAGAACCAATTCTGAAAAATTCAAGGGCGACTGATGTTTCTACATTTTCGTTTTAGACAAAATAGACACATATAGTATAGACCAGAAACATAAATCCTACGCTTTCAGATGTTTTAGAGAGGTTGTGATGTCTAGAGATAAAAGAGTGGAAGTTCAGGTGGCCTCGTAGCAATAGTCGTGCTTAGAAAAGGATTCTGCATCTAACAGCAGGTAAACAAGGCATTGCAGTTGTCAAAGCAAGATGAAATAAAAACTGTATAATCCTCTCTGTATCACTGAAATTCAAGACAGATCTAACGCTGGTGAAGGGGCATAACTTTAAATGCGGCCATGCCAAGAAATGCATTTTTACCGGCAAATTTTTATGGCATGGTACTGTACTGTGATACTGTAGCATAATAAAGTGAAAAGATGGTAAGAACAATAAGGCTGTTTAATGTAGGCACACTATCATGAAGGGCAGACAAATCAATAATCAGGCACTTTCTAAGTGAATATTTGTGAGTTGAGAAATTACGTTGATTCAGGTTGTTTCAGTACAGATAGTTTATAGATTTTGGGAAGCCAGCTAACTTGAACTAGACCAGTGAGCAGATAAAGAACAAAACAATGACTGGGGTGCTTCGTCAAGGCTTTAGAAAGCTTTGGCACACTGATAGGAATGCTATATTCTCTTTTTCTTTGCTGGTTGAGCTGTGCGGCATGGGTGCAAGAACCTCCAAGATAGCTGCAAGCAAGTATAGTGCTTAAGGATGCAGATTTAGTAATCAGCTTGGAGTTATTCCTCAGATTATATTTAATGGGGGTGTGAAGAACAGGTGACTGTTCAGGCTAACTAGCTAACTGTTATCACAGGACTCGCCAGTGCAGGACTGAACACGGTGGCCAGTGAAATGCCTACCAACAAAGGCTAAACTTACCATAGACCAGTCCAACCTTAGATTACGTTTTTGTATGTACATTGCTGCTTTAGCTGAAAAAGATTTGCAGCATTCATAGAATAAAAGAACCCCCATATGACATAGTGCTCTGCGCTCTGGAAACACTGAATGCAACGCTGAATTCAGCCATGGTCAAGTTCTTTGACAGACGTGGATCTCTCTCAATGAGAATGAGAGAGTGGGGGGCCTCTCAATGCCTCAAGCGTTTTCAAGAAGAACTGAAAAAGATCTTTGTGACTGGCTCCTAATGGGGCTTCTATTTCGCAATATAAAGCATTTAATATTTTCTGCACTGGCCAGTTGTTGATCGGCGGGGACTACTTATTTGCCAGTCAAAAGTTGTACAGAGAGATTTACAGAACTTCCAAGATCCTCCTCCTCCTCAGGATCTAACTAGCTGAATGTCGAGAAAACACTTGATTGCCATCTGAAATAATTGGATCTTGATCAGGATCCATCGTGAGAAGGCAGCAGATGGTAAGTAATGCTATATTAAGAGTAGCTTTACCAACACCTGCGAGCAGAGCTGTAGCACTGTAGTAGCATTGATAGGTGGAGAAGGGGTTTCAATGGACAGCTGGATCATGATGCTGCTGTGAGTGTGTGACTTCCATGACCTGCCTGAACTCGCGCTATGCTCCATTTGTTGACATGAGCTGGGAATTTAACCAGTTGAATTAAATTGTTTGTTGGAGTTGGAGGTAAGTGTACCCTCCGACTTCCACGCCCTTACTTTTCAATGTCAAACTACTTTCCGGAACATTTATGGAAAAAAAAAATCTCACTTTTGTGCATGAAGCACGTTATTTGCATTTGAAGGCATCATGCTCTATGTCATGAAATCTGAAATCTGAGACCAGGCTGTTTTGGGACATTTATTGTCTTGGTCCTGCTTTGGTTGTTTTTAATTTCCAATTTTAATTAAATTTTGTTTTTAATACTTAAATGTTGAACTCCTTCACCAGCCCTAATTTATTCTCTTCAGTTAGACTCAGTTAGTTAGAGGAAGAAATAATTATGCCATTGTCGCAAAGTCAAACCATTCACCGTGAGCAAGTTTTTATCTACGTCCCAGTGATTTGCTTTATGCCCCAGTGTTTGCATATTCTAGGCTTTCCTGACTATTATACTGTATGGTTTACCTGTATACATGATGAACTAGATCACTCAATCATCTTTTCATTTGGAGTTGCTTTATAGAGCAAAGGCTTTTTGTCTTGTTTATTTAGGATTATTTCACCATAAACATGTATACATTTGTATGGTATTCAAATAGAATCACATTCAATTGTACAGAATTGTACATTATCTACAAAGAGAGGATGTTTATTGGCTACCAACATATTTATACAGTGATATGTGATATTATTGGAAAAGGAGCTATATTTACTGCCCAGCTCTGTATAATGCATCCCTGCGGAGTATAAAACATTAACTCCACTATGTGTATCCCTAAGCATAAGATCATACTAATGGCACTGCCAGATCACGGTTACACACCACCCACCTGCACTTTAGAGGATAAATCATCCATCACTTCCCTTTTAAAATGGACAGAAAATGTATCGTTCCATACACTCTGCCTCATAGCCCCAACAAATGAAGAAGACAGTATCAGCGCAAGTCCTGGACCAGACTCACAACAACGTATTGATGTTCTCCCCCATCACCCTCTAAGTGAGTATAAGGTATCCACAAGCTCCAAGGTTGGCGCCAGCCTCTGTCTTTTATGCACCGCAAACCAGAATTAATTGCAAATCAATCGAACAAAGTACAACTGATCAGTAAACCAATTAGTAATTTTAGCTTTTCGTCCAGGTTTAGCTTTCCCGAGGCCTTCCACTGTATTATGATTTTTTTTTTCCATTCATGTTTATAGGTCAGTTTTCTGTCTTGGACCTCATGCATGTGGGGTCTTTTACTTGATAAAACAATGGAGCAGACAAAAATCACTCTACAGCCCCTAGACTAAGTTTGACAGGAGTAGTACCTAAGGCAGGCGCATAGATAGATACAGTAGATGATGCATGGATGTGCTAGTCCAGAAAAACACAAAGAGGTCCTCCGCCAAATTGTCACACTGACAGATTGAGCATGATATAAAGCAACGCGTGAATGCAATGTTTGTTTAGTATTTTCTAATCCCTCCGCTAAACTGCACCTCAAATTGAGGCCGCCGCTTTAAATCATAGATGACTCTGGTAATGATGACGGAGGAATTATACGTGTCTGGCAAGCTTATCAGGCGGGCTAAGTATATCCCATGTCCATTGTTTGTGCCGGCATGAGACTCAGTCAGAACTATCAAAGTATTTATGCTGTCACGCTTCAACAGAAAATCACCTCCCAATCCCGCCTCGCCGGTTCCTCAAGCATAATCATCCCTAATTTCAATGCGCGGGGGCTTCGGAATTTCGGCGGTGGCAAATCTTGGTGTTTTTTTCCTGTGGGCATTTACTCAGCAGAAGGGTGTAATATCAACACGCAAAGAGGACAGAAGGAGAATAGGAGGGCTATAACACATTCTTTGCCAGTAATTCCCCCCCCCCCCCCCGACAGTTGATAGGTAATTTTCACGTTGGTCCATTCAGAGGTGAACCAGGGCGATTACACCTCGCCGTCAGTGAGGCAGGGATCGCGGTAATACCTGCTTGTCTTCGTGCCTCAAAATCCATTTGATTGTGGGTGACCATCGACCACTGACGATTTCAGAGCCGGGAGGCCTGAAGAAATGTATTTCTTTGAATTATGTTGATTTGATTTAGCAGATTGCAATGTTCCCGGACAACAGGCACAGCGCAGCACCTCTGATACCAAAATATCACAGCAGTTGTTATCGTTTCCTTATAGACTGAAGTTCCCATGCAAGGATATGAAACCAAATTAATGATCAACCAATGCCAGCAGGATGTCAGCAAGCAGACAACCCTTAATACTGGCTTTCTAAAGATACTTTTTTTTTTTATCATAGTTCTTATCTCAGACCGTGGGAACACAGCGGTATCTTGCCCAAACAAACTTTTGCCTGTCTTCAAATTCCATTTTTTTTCGCAAACCATTTCTCCCAGCGGTTCCAATTGCGATTCGATGCCCATTGCGGCGCATGTCGGAATTTGAACCGATTACAAACGCTACAAGCAAACATCACAGGCTATTTGCTATTTCTTTATGATAACATTCAAGCAGACCTATGCATATGATACCATACGCTGAGATAAGACTATTTGCGCCCGGGTAATCTGCTGTTTGCACAAGTACCTAATTCATCTGCATTTGAAAGGAAACTCTTTACTTGACAGACACGTTTGAGACAAAGGAGCCAGTCAAAACAGATTTTTGGTCGTTCCCAAGGTCTCTGATTACCATTGAATGACTTGGAAATTAATTTTCATAAACAACCAAGTCGACCAACGGCGATAAAAGGCACCTGGGATAGAGGCTGTGGCAAAAAAAATAAAAAAATAATAATAATAATAATTACCTTCAAAATGTTACATTCAAACTAAAAAACAACAAGACGAGCCATTCCCAGCGAGCTGGAGATCTCATTGATTATTTCATTTAGCGTAAAGGGGGGAAAGAAAAAGAACCAAATCTGGTGGAGGAAAAATGACCGGCCTGGAGCTAATACCATGATGTACCATCTTGAGGCTCTAAGATCTTTTTTAATGTATTCTCTTCTCTGTGGCCGGGGCCTGAAAGGGAAAAAGGGAAAGAGGGGAGCTGAATGGATTCCATTAATTTAATTGAAGCAGGCCCTGACAAGAGATAAAACATCTTGGGCCCACATCTCTTCAGGGTTGGGCGCTGGGCTTCATAGTAAACAAGCCGTGATCCGTAAACAAAGCCCGGAGAGCACCGCCACGCTCTATAGAGACTTCAAGGCCATGGAATATGTCAGAGATGGGCTTGAATGGATGTTGAAGAGCATCCACTCCCCACCCCCCACCCCCCTTCCCCTGCATCCCCCCGCCCCCCAACCCCCCACTTAAGTATTCAAGCTGTATTCTGACCATTGTGCCTCTGCTTGTGGAGATTTTCACGCTGGTAGCTAGCTATTTCACTGGCGGTACCTGCAGTGGATCAAGCAGAAAGAGAGACATCCACTCCAACAAGGGCATTGAAATATGGATGTCATTGTTCAAATCCAGAGATGATAATCCACTTTGATGCCCCCCCCTCCTCCTCAGATATTATAGACTCGCACAATAATATGCTGTAAGCTAATGTACAGTATGTCACACATGATTTCATGATAAATATGTCAACTAATTCCTCAAATCATCATTTTGTTTAACAGGAAAGACAATCTTGTGACAATCTGGATTGTATGGTGGAAACAGCGCATCCGTGAATCCGGACGATCAGAGCTGAAAGCTCAGTAAATGGGGGTCTGGCGAGTGCTGAGAGCGCATGGCGCATGTTGCTTGCCACTCAAAAGCAACTGGTATTTGGATATGTCACATTCTTACCTGAATTGTTACTCAGCAGGCACCGGCTTTTCACCGAGGTTGAATGGCAACACAAAACCCACCAGAATCCATTAGAAGAGGAATAGCTTTATCCCCCCCAGAACAGTGAGAGTAGATGGCCAGGACAATACAAGCCATCTACCACAAACTGGGGCCTGCGCGGCTGGCGAATGCGACTTATGAACAGAATGCCAAGGTTGCAGCCTTTGTCCACTGCAACCCTATAAGGACCCTGTTCTGCCGGCAATTCAGTTGCATTTTGGCTTGAATGTGGACTTTCAACCTTCAAAACCATCACAGTTGAGTGTAGCCTCTTTAACTTAACCACAACTGCAAAATGTATACTGCACCATAAATAGTAACTTGAATATTTCTTATCAATCTCTAGAAATGATCAAACTGACAGAATTGGCACCTTTATATTTAGCAAGAATTTTTTTTTATCCTGTGATCAGATTCTATTGCAGCATGCTAAACATTAATTCATATTAGGTATATACACTACTTTGCTTTCATAACCTAAGCGCTGCTTTTGTGAACAGCTACTTGTCTTATCAGTAATATTTCACATTGGATGCCTGGGACTTGAACGCAACATTAGCAGGAACATCATTACTGAACAGTTCCTCATCATGAGAGACAAGCTTGAGAACTGGATGGTGAAGGGTGAAGCAAGAATGGACTCTTCATAACTTCTGTAGGTCTCTGTTAAGTCTATCTATAGCAATATTTAAAACGGTTTGGTGTAAATACACCAAAGCTCCACAACAAGATGCACTAATATTGTTTGGCATCTCTCTTCATTTTATTCCCCATGCATCTCTCACACTTGAATCACAAAGCATGTTCCAAAAATGTCATTTGGTGAATTCTTTTACACTGTTGCATGTGTCTTAATACATTACTCTGACTTATTCTAACAATGTAACAAGAAAGCCATGTTTGCATTTCACTTCACAATGACCTTATCCCAGTGTATAACCTGTGTATTAACCTAGTAAAATCCTATTTTCTCTCACATGATTTCCTCCAGAGATGTGGGCTGGATAGAGATGCCAGATTATCTTGTCAGTTTATAAACCGATATCTATAAACTGTTGCAAGATGCTATTTAGTGTTAAGATGCTATATATCTTGAAAGCTGACCTTTTTCATGGCAGAAATTCTGAGTACTCTGAGTATTCTGAGTATCAGGGTGGGTAAAGCCTCTGAAACAGCATTCAGACCATCATGGGACATTAAAACTCTCCATTGAAACCCAGACTAATGAAATTATCTAATGGTTAGCAGCTCTTTAAGGCCAATCCACCTATTCAATGGTAGGAATATACATCACTGCCTTTAAATGAAGAATTCATTTACATAAAATATATATTTTATGTAAATGAAAATAAATGAAGAAAAAAAAGTAAAATGAAAATGTCATGTCAGATTTTCTGGGCTGTTTTTCTGCAGCTGTGGTCAGGGTCCTCCCTGACCACAGCTGCAGAAAAACCTCCGTCATTATCAGACACTGACTGGCTGATAATGCCCAAATATCTCACTTCCAGTGTCACAAACAAGAATTTGTAAATGCATAAGACTAAAGGTAATCTCTCCCATGTCACAACCAATAACTACTTTGTAGTTACTCCCTCAAATCCTTTCCTTGTGTGTGGTCCATACTAACATGCTGAGAAAATATTATCCGATGTAAATATTATCACTTCTGAAACTCTAATGACCAAATCAACACTTTGAAGTAAGTAAAATAGTATTGACCCAATTAAAAAAATATGACCTACCACCTTAACACTCAGTGAGACAAAAATAACCTGATCTCAGTGAAGAAAACATGCACATTGCTCAGCAACACCTGCATTTGGAGCTGTAAGTAATTATTTTTTAGCGCATTATGTTTTAACCCTTTAAAGCCTTTAAAGTGGTGTGAATACAGTGTAACGAAGCCTGCGGTGTGAGCTCATGAACTGCGTGTGGGTTACAGATGTCATTGACGGAAAGATACCTCTGGGCAATTCTGCGGTCTCGCAAGCCACTCTGCCACCGTCGGCGCATTATTTCCATCTATTTGCAGGCATATTCTCAGAAATAATACAGAGGGACTTAAAAGAGGGGGCCTCTGAAACGAGAACGTAATGACATTGCGCGATCGTTTGGCCTCTCAGACGGTACTCAGGAGCTCTAAAAAGTAACTTTAGAATATTGTGGTGAATCAATAATGAAACTATCTAATTTATTTGGCCGTCCACCTATGCTTGCCTTACGTCATTGATATCACAACGTTTTTTAAAGCACACGTCGGCAAAGTGGATTCCTGGGGCCTGGAGCAGGAATCCAGTAATGGAACAAAAGATGGAACAAAATCCAGTAATATGTCGTCGAAGTGGCGGACCCTCAGTAGTTCATATATCGCCGTTAAGTGATCCGAGGAAAGAATAACCCGCCTGAGATGGTTTGCGCCATCTTTCAAACACACTTTATCTTGTTTTGTGGTATATCCGCTCTCTCTATTACCTCATTATATCCCCCTCTCCCCCCCATCTCTTTGTCATGCTTTGGCTTTTCCTCCAGCTCTCCGTTGTTGACTAGCATGACCTTGCCCATCTGCACGCAGGCAATCCAAAAAAAAAAAAAAAAAAATTTGAAAATCAAACTTTTATTCTGAAAAGTCGAGATTATCCCAAGAACAGAAAGGCTTATTCTCCTCTTGCTTCTGTTTTGAGGGTTAAGATTTTTTTTTTTTGCTTACGAGAACTGGTTCACAATAGCCTTATCAACGTTACACTGGATAGTTTTTGTTGAAGCTGCATGATATCCCCGTTATCTCCCCCACCGCAAACAATGGAAATGCTTATCGACAGCAGTACCTTTGAAAAGTTGAAGTGATTACAATATTTTCAAAGCGCTCACATGCAGCATATCCAAGAGATAACATTTAAAATGCCTATCGACGGCGCAAACATTAACCTGTGAAAAGATTACGCTTGTTACATTTTTTCACCTCTGACGTCTTAAATAGCGCCTGAGAACCGCCGGCTCTTTGGGAATATTGTTTGTTTTCCCACATCAAAACTGGTTTACTTTCCCGTCGATCCCGGAATATGTGGGATACTGTGATAGATCCATAGATAGATCATAGATCGATAGATAGATCCATTTCCCAACATTTAGAGATGATAGTTGTTCAGCGAGCATCACGCCACACGTTCAAGTCGGATGTTTCTTTTAAATGTATACAAGCTTACAGTAACGTCCGCTATCGGCGTCTTATCGTACACACTATCATACGAATGTGCAGGTACCGTTCGGCCCTCATGAGATCGGCTACTGAGACAACAACACATTCTTGTACGCAGAACTTTTTTTTTTATCTCGATGTGCTTGATCTTCTCTTTTTTTCGGGGAGCAAATCAAATCACGGCGGCGTTGTCTTTTGCGAACGTTGAAAGTCTGCAGATGACTATCTTGAGGGGACGCTGCCGTGGATCCTGCTGCTCCCCTGTCTTTTTTCCCCCCGAGATCAACTTTCAAAGCTGTCCTGATGCTGGTATTGTGTAAATAACCTAGTGTTTCACCTGCCAGGGTGTCTAATCGGCTCCCCCGGACCACGCCGCGGGCCCACACCTCAGCCCGCTTTATCTTTCTTGAATTATCTGATAACCCTCCCCCCCTCCTCCTCCTCCCTCTATCGGCCTCCATCGCTGGATGAAAAGGGGAAACAGATCAGTAACACTTGAATGCTTGCGTGACCTTTATTTCTTGCTTAACATCTGTGCGCAAAGTGCAACGGGGAGAAGGAAACATGACCACTTGTGCTGATTGAGCTGAGATTGGATTCACGGCCAGAACAAAGAAGAGAAGGAGAGGCAGGGAGGCCGGGGAGGAAAGTTAAGGACGCGTGGGCAATGTGTGTGTGTGTGTGTGTGTGTGTGTGTGTGCGTGTGTGCGTGTGTGTGATAATAACATTAGGTGTGTGTGCAGTGTTTGAATGTAGTTCCCTATGTAATTATAGCTCTTGGATATGTGCTTGCGTGTATGCATGTATGCAATCGTTTCTTGTGTGTGTGTGTGTGTGTGTGTCCTCGGAAAGATGCAAACATAAGGAAAATCCCTTTAGGAATCACATTGAAATTAGGGTTCAGTTTAGGTAAAGGGTTGAGGTCAGCATGCAGCCGTGAGGGTGCAACTTCAGGAATGAATGTAGCCAATGACTCACAATACAGATGTGTGTGTTTGTGTTGGGGTCCTGAGTGAACATTTGCGTTGAGATGTGTCAGGAATCTGGTTATTCTAGCCAGTGCTTAGGGTGTGTCCATCCTGCCAGCCAGCGGACAAACCCCTACGCTACACATGTAGATGATTGAATGCCTACGCTGCTATCTCGCCATCATGTCTTCACACAAATGATTTACCTCTTTTAGTGTGTGTGTGTGTGTGTGTGTGTGTGTGTGCGTGCATGTGTGTGTGTGTGCGTGTGTGTGTGTGAGTGAACAGTATCACCACTAACAAATCTAGCAAAGGCTATGATGAGACTAGGCATAAGACTTATTTCATGACTCCAACAAATGATAGATACATAACAATAATATTGCAATAGTAATATTACGCTTTTAATACTACAATAATCATATTACAATCATTCTTGATACAAATGCTGGCTTTGCTAACCTTACTTTAAGATTTTTAAACTTGAACAAAAATGAAACCCTTTGTGATTCTTGTCTTTGTGTTTTCCAGAACAAAGGCCAACTGGAAGATGCTGAGCAAAGCCGGACGGAGCGAGAAGCGATGGAAAAGTCAAAGACTTTATGTCAGCTCTGTCCGACTTATTTAATCACTCGGAGTGGTGGGGGGAAGACAGACTTTGATTAAGACCGGCTCGCCGATCAATAAAGTCCTTGAACTTGCGTAAGTCACTGCCGGCCACTCACAATATTACTGATAGCCGCCTCCAACACACACACACATACACGCCCACACAACACACACACACACACACATACACACACATGTTTTATGCAGAGACCTGTGAGCACACAGCTGATGTCTGCTCACCTTACCTGAGTGATTTCTCTATTGATGAATAGAATCATTTGACCCCCGTGTTTTAAGGGTAAGCATAAGTTGAGAGTATTTCAGAGTAAAAGCTGACTCCGCCGTATCTCTGCTGGCCTCGGCCGCATCCTAGGCAATGTCACAGACAGACAAACTATTTGTTAATGCGACTTGTCAATATAAATATACCCACCCATGAAATAGCTATGGGGGTGAGTGGGGGCGTTATTTTCCATGAGTCCAACCCAGTTGAAATGATTTGCCAGCCGGGGTCTCCATAACATGTGGCAGATGAAGCAGGGGTTAGGGTAATCTACAGTCCCCCCCCCTTTTTTTTATTTTATCTCGGCCACCCTCCCCAGATATGCATCCTAAAACAAACAACAAATTGCTTTTATTGATTGAATGCAGATTGAATGAGTGCAAAACAAATGTTAAAAAATCTGTGCGCTGTCAGAGGTGGCTCACCCTCATCATTGGTTAACACAGCCTGACTCAATCTGCTTCAGCCTGCCACCAGGGTTACACGTGTCACTCAAACGGGCTTGCATCAGACAAAAGCCAAGCCCTCGCTATCAAAACAGCACACACACACACACACACACACACAACCCATCCGAATGGTGGAAACGTTCATAGGTCCTCCCGCCCCCTGCGGCATCCCTGCCCTGACCCCCTCTGTCTGTCTAATCAGGTGGTTGCTGGTAGAGACGTAGTGACATGGAGAGAGTATGGAGCCCACCAGTGGCCATCCTGTGGAGGAAAATATGTTTTTAGGTAACAGAGTGCAACATGCTATTGCATATTCATGCATATTATATATATATATTATATATGATATATAATATGTATGCCCAAGTTGCAGCATGCAAATAGATACAATAATACAAAACATGCAAAAAGTGACCCAGTGAGACATGGTGTTGGAGAGAGTGGTGATTGATACAAATCCTTGAAACTGATAAACTTTAAAGTCTACAATATCTAATTGTTCACACATATTATGTGCACAAAAATAATGAAAATGAAGGTACAGATGACTTAAAACAGGGGATAGATGAGTGTTTTGTTCTCATTCCAGAGGAGATCATCATCGTGGAGGACTGTTACCTTCCCATCTTGTCACTGCTGCTTCCTCCAAATCTTCCCCTGTCCTCTCCGGAGGGAAGAAAGCAGGAGGAACACTTGAAACTTGGACAGAAAGAAGAATGCACCGTGATTGGGCCGAGAGATGAAGGGAGCCCTCATGGCGGACTGAAGTCAAGTGCATGAAGGGTATCACTGAGTCACTGATAAGTTGTAGTAGTCAACTACCCTCTGAGGCAGTCTGAAGGAGAGGCAGGAAATTATACGCCCCCAAATTTGTGATTTCTCTCTTCTCTCTGGGTCATCATAGCAGCGGAGAATACATTACAGAAAAGAGCAAAAGCAAACAGTGAGCACTGAAAACAATAAAGATAATTACAGCTAAAAAAAGATTACAATAAGAAACTAAATTAAAAAAAACATTACAATTAAAATACATTTAAGATAAATTAAATAAATATTGTTTTAAATCAAATAAAGTAAAATTTAAAAAATTTAAAAAACAAAATTAAACAAATAAGCAAATAGGGATAAAGGTACATCTTCACTGACACATTTTGATAAAAACAAATGTGAAAACCAATTAATGTGGTTGAAACCGATATGTGCATCTCTAGCTATTCACATTATTGTTGTACAGAAAAATACACAGAAATGTGTCCTTAAAGTTATACACTGTAAGATGTTGACTTTTCCATTGTCATAGTAATAACATCTTTACTTTAACTTCATGCTCTGTGTTCAGCCTTTCATTACTGACACAATGTTGCTTTACCCCAAGATGCCTTTGGAAATGTTCTTGTCAGATGCATGATGGGGGGGGGGGGGCATCTATAAATGTGCAACATTGTCTGTCAAGAGACTGAACAGGGAACTCAACAAATGGACTGCCCAGCCTAATGCCAGACATTCGGCCATCCCATCTAGAACCACTGAGTTGCTGTCAAACAAAATTCTTTGTTTGACAGGAAAGATGAGAACCAGTCCCAGAAATACTATCCCACTGCCTAAGTCTTAAGTATCAAGAATCAAGAAGGGTGGCATCAGTGCTATGGTGCAAGTGAAAACCCAACTGAAACTTAAGATGTTATTACTTTCCATCATCGCTAAAAGTTGCTTTAGAGACACTTTCTCTATAATCTTGAAGATAAAGGGCAATTTAGAAATAGGACTTTAGTTATTAAAAATAGTTGAATCAGGGTTTGGTTTCTTCAGAAGAGGCTGAACACTCAGGGACACACCCAGTCGTCATGGAGCTATTTCCAATGGACAGTAGAGTAGGTCCTATCACCTCAGTGACATCCTTGTTGAATTTGGTGGGTATAATGTCTAGTAGACTGGTGGATGGTCTCATATGTGATACAGTATCCATGGGTTCTTGCAGAGAAATAGGTGTGAAGTGGCTGAGTAAGTCCAAGTCCTGTATTTTCATGAATCAATGATGCATGGTGAAAGCGCATTCAAAAGCACAGGATGAAAGTGTGACAAATTTTGGTCATTTCGTGGCCAGAGGCAGACGGCGCACCTGTGGTGCAGTTGGAAATGGGGTTGAAGTAGAACGAATACATAATCAGTAGGTGTGGTCGGCCTTTGACCAATCAAATCACCTCTTTTCCTTCCCTTTAAAAGTAGTGCGCTGTGCGCCACGGCTCTCTGACAATTTGGTGATGGAAGAGAACAGTCTGCCACAAAAGTTTCTCCCGAGAGGAAACTGATGTGCAAGGTGAAGAATTGCCACAAGTGACTATACAGCCCAGTTGACCAATCAGGAAGCCTTTGATGAAGAAAAAACAAATGTGCCCCCTGACGAAAAGGCCACATCCACCATGCACCATCACAAAAATAGAGCCCCAAGAGAGGATATGTTATTTTCTCCATGAGTAAGTGGAAGGCTTGGATTCAATACCCTCAACCTCATCAACAAAGAAGGAGAAGAACCTTTCACTGTCAGCAGCAGAAGATGCATGGACACTGTTAGGAGCAGGGGTTGTAATGCAATCACCTCCACTGAAAGGGAACCAAGCATTTTGCTGACTGGTGGAAATTACATGAGACAAGTATTCAGCTTTTGCAATATGAAAACAATTCGACAAGATTGGCAGGACGACGGCTGTGGCTCAGGAGGTAGAGCGAGTCGTCTGCTAATCAGAAGATCGGCGGTTCGGACCTCCTCCAGTCCGCATGTCGAAGTGTCTTCGGGCAAGATATGAACCCCAACTGTGCCTTCAGTGTTTGTATGAATGGTTAGTTTCCCCTGATGTGCAGGTTGGCACCTTATGTGGTAGCCATCAGTGTGTGAATTAAGTGTAAAGCGCTTTGAGTGGTTGGAAAGGACTAGAAAAGCGCTATATAAGTATAGACCTGTAATGAATCAAATACTGTGTGTCCTTTATTAATAACAACACAATTAGAGGCATTTTCTGAATATTTGTGTCGTTTGTTTGTGTGTGTGATGAATAACAACTCTCACTGGTCTCACAATGCATGGTACTATAGACCCCTTTCCCCCGCTCAGCCGCTGTAGCTGGTGGCTTCCACTTGTGTCAGTGAGTAGACTATGTAGATAACCTTCAGGATGCTGAGACACCTTTGTGGAAAGACATACTACTTCATATCAAGCAATGAATTGCTCTTTGTTAACTTTGTTGGGATGAATACAAACATCGGCACAATGTTGAAAGGACTTATTTAAGGTGTTGCAATTCTTCTCCCTCAATTCAATTGAAGTAGTAAAAATCTACAGTAAAAAATCTACAAAGCGACACCTTTTCTTCACTTTGTTGACATGGCCATGGTCAGCGATGCGGTGGTAAATAAACAAGGGAGGTAAACTGTGACCTTCAGCCGGTGTTCATCATAAAGAAAGCATTGCCGGTTTGATACCGCTAACAATGCGTGCTATGAGTTTACATTGCAGAGACTTATATCAGCCTAAAAAGGTGGTAAAAATATGAAGGTGTGTAAAGTGAGTTTAATCTGCACTGCATGTCGGGCCCAAGCATATGTTGTCATTACCTTATCAGCGGGGCTAAAGAGATCAATACATATGCCTTTTCTTCACATGTAGGGGCCACCAGGTGACAACTTTGGGCTCCTATAGCACCAGTACATCACAGTCCCCATAAGCTATTGATTTTATGATGAAATCCTGCAGGCGATCAGTAGTAATCGAAGGTATAGATCAAGAGAGTGCGGCATGTTAAAGCAGAGGAGGAGATAGAAAGGACTCTTCTCTTTGTGCGAACAATGTATGATATTATTCATTCTTTGTTGTTAATGTACATCAATGCTTTTCAAACAGTCAGACATTTCACTGAAATGGAAATGAGTTGAACGGGCAGATTGTTAAAAACAGAATGAAGCCATTTAACATCAAAAAGAGCATTTCCCCCCCCAAGATGCTAATATCTGCATTGTATTTCCGAATACAATAGCTCCATAAAGCTAAGTGTATAGCAGCAGTTATATTCAATAGCAGTGACAGATCTCAAATGTGCCCCACTGACTCACCGAGTGAATAAACTTCCCACCTTGGTCAGTGGATAACCAAAGAATGCGGTGGATCAGGTTTGCTATCGATAACACCACGCTGACCTCACTATTCTTGTCTTTGAAAGGAAGCGTCTATCAGCGGGGCCCCCCCGGTCCTGCTTGTCAGTCGTGGCCTGAGCACCTGATAAAAGCAACAATTGAGGAAAGGGCCCCTGGACCCTGTTTGTGCATCCTCCAGGCGGGACGAGGCAGGACGAGGCAGGCTCTGGCCAGTCCAGCCCCACCCCACCCCCAAACCAGCGGCCGCGATGACTGAGGAGGATGGAGTCTTAAGTCGGAGGAAGTTAAAGGACAAGCGTTGTGCCCTCACCTCAGTCTAGCCCGGTGAGACAGTGAGTCAAACACCCCACCCCCAACACCACCACCACCACCAGCCTTCTTCCTGATCAAGGGAAACCTGACTGTGTTTGGACAATCCCTGGCAACTTAGATGTTAAGTCTGATAAGAACGGGAGTTTTTTATGTTGTTGTTGTGAGGAACTGTAGGCTTAAAGAGGTACTTGAAAACCTTTTTGACAATTGCTTTATTTTGAAAGATCAAAAACTGGCAAACCGTAAATTTCTAAAGAATTCATTACTGTCTATACTCTAATACCACGCTCTGTATTGTGCATGTTTTCTGTTCTGTATGTTTATTTATCTTAATAATAACACAATTCTAAGGCCTAGGATTTTGGACCCTTCAGGCTTTCTGTATAAAACACTAATAATAAATCAAACAAATTCCCTTTTCACACTTAAGTTAATTTCTTCAAAATTCAAAAACTGGGAAAATACCAAGGATTACGAATTCCAAATTCCAAGGAAATCCAGAATGAATGCTCTGCAATTAGCAAACCAAAAATCCATAAGGTAAGGTAAGGTAAGATAATAATGGGATACAGCAGTGAAAAATAGAAAACAAACATAAAAATACAATATAAACAACAATATAACAAATTGGGGTTATATAAACATGTAACCCACAATTTAAACATGTGTTAAAGTAAGAATGGGAAGTATGGGAAAATATCCGGATGTTGAAACCATAAGGAAATAATCAACAGTGAATTATCGGACGATGGCAAACCAAAAAAGGAAATGCATAAAATTGGATGTACATGAGGACAGTAACACAGACCACCGATGCGGTCCATCCTTATGGATCCCTCTTAATACTTCTATGCTACAGGATGGAGAGGAACTTCTCCGCCACACCGAGGGTCGCATCCCCGGAATTGTGTCGGAAAAGCAGAGCTAATCCCAGCGGCAAGGTCAAACGGCTCCTGATAGCCACATGCCTTGGAGACATGCCAGCCTCTAATTGAAATGTTGTGATAAATTTCCCCACTAGCAGGTCAGATGTTACGTGCTGTCTAAGCAGGGGTCAGGCTGGAGAGAGGGGAGGGTGGGGGGTTTGGGGGGGCTCTGAGTTCGATGGGGAGGATCTCCTTTGGGATCCTCTCTTGATCTTTATACCGTCCACTTATTTGCTCAGTTGCGATAATGTGCTCGGGAGGCAGCTGATCCTGAGTCAATGTTCTCTGTTGGATTCAGGGGGTCAGAGAAGACACTAGAGTTCAAAATGAGATACAAGTGGCAAAGAATAACAGCAGGACTGCTTGCCTGAAAAAAAAGATTACAAAATAAAATAAGAGTCTTGAGTGAGTCACTGTTTCACCATAGATCAAGTCTGTCCGCACTTGGCCTGAAAATGACCACGCACGTATTTACTTAAATCCAAGGGAAGTAACATTACAGTTACATGACTGATTTTAAGTATACTCAAAAAAGAGCAAAAAAACTTACTGTATCAAAACATTCTGTATAAATTACTGTAACAATTCTATACTTAACAATGTTTTGACTGAAGTATTACACTATGCTACATTTTAAATCACATACAAGACAGAATATAGATATTGTAGGCTGAGAAGCGAAGAGCAATCCGGCACTTTATTTTGTAATTTCATTTTGTTTCTTTTCAATTAAACACATCTAGTTTGAACTCTGTCCTCACACACAATGCAAACCTAACCACTTCCATATATAGTTTTAAGAAATGCAAAATCAGATTTTTATTCGTCCACACCTGTCACTCAACACATCCTGACGTGACTTAGATAGCAAAAGCCACATTGAAGTGATGAGTGTAATCCCAGCCTCTGCAGTTGGGATTCCACCACTGCGCCATGTGTTCACTTACTTTCAGTCTGCGTCCTTTTACATGACAAACTGCTTGAGCACTAGACTTGCGGCCGCCATTCACATGTAAATGAAAAGTGTGTCCCATTATTTGCAATTGACATGGTCAGACCGAGAGGCTTTGGGGGCCCAACTGTCTCTTTTACGACATCAGCTGTGACATCGAACGCAGCGCTCCTTTTGTGACTTGACTGCTGGAAGTAAATGGACAGTGGTAGGGGTCTCTCAGCTGTAGGTCTGGCGGAGGGCGTAAAACAAGTGGGACACACATGGAGGAAACAAGACCGGCAGCCGGCCCATCAGATGGGATTGCTTGTAATTTTGTTGTTTAAAGGCTAGTTTGCAGTGTAAGCTGTCAGCGATCGGGGTCATTGTCATGCATACAGGAGAAAAGCAAAGGTTTTGTTATTAATTGTTATTGTTATTTTGTTAAGAAAAGTAGTTTTAGGGCAATGCGGGTGGCGGGCTTAACAGGTGTGTAACACAAGACACAAAGGGTTTAATTGAAAAGCAAAAAATAAACAAAGAGAAACTAATAGCAACAGCAACATTTTAATCAAACTTTTATTCATGGGAGTTTTACTCACAGTTTTATTCAATTCAAAGTTTTTCTTCACTTCAAAAATATTACAATGTTCTTGCTACTACTGCATATTTACACAGGTATAAATTCACATGAATTCACGTGAATTTTCAAACACGCTGCTATTACAGTGCAACAGCATCAGTCTTTACACTGCTTCCCTGTTGTTCACATCAAAAGTTGTGCTAGATCGATTGCCTGAAAGCTGTCGCCTTTTGCCGTGACATTTTTCATTCCGTCTGCACAGATTGCCAGCGCTTACCGATGCATCCCTATAGATTATTGCGCAGTAACGGATTTGACATGCAAGTGACATATTTACACATAATTTGAATAATTTATTCTTCTTCTCAGCATTTTCTGACAAGCAAGTGGAAATCAAATTTTCAAAGTTATTAACTCCATTAGGGGTTTTTGGAATGTTCAATAGGGAATCAGGAATTACATGGCAGAGCAATTGAAATAATTTAACCTTCAGTGTCTCGACCACAGCCACTCTGCACTACACTGCTCTGTATATCATTTATATTTATCAGTTATTATTCGTACATCATGTCATTTATAAAATACAAGGTGTTAACTTTGAGGTAAGGTGGCTCGATTCCTCCGTCTCTACAGCTCTTTAAAAATAGGGTTGTTTGTTCAATTTCCGGTCCTGTGATGGGAACGCTTGAAACCAGTTCACCACGATTCAGAAAAACAAAAAGCTCAAGGAAACATCAAACGAGCAGGCGATGACCCCCCGCCCCGGTTTCCTCCCCTCTGACACGAGGTATGACATGATCCATAAATAATAACACTAATCCTGCCTAAATAATCCCATCCAAAGAAGAAAAAAAATGGTGGAATAAATCCTTGAATAAAGATCCATCTGTCAACAGGGAGTGGGTGGTGGAGGATGGGGGTTGCAGCTATTTAAACAGAGTTGGTATGACGGGGCAGGATGCATGTCACCCAGAGAGGAACAATTGAGTGAACAACTCCCTCATGGCCCATATTCAGCCCGGAGGCCATGTGGCACAACAAAGCCTGTTCATCCCCGCTGCCGGCCTCCTCTTGCTCTCCCAGCAGTGCATTGTTAGCACCCAGCAAGCCTCCGTATTGACTTCGCAACCCCCCCCCCCCCCCCCCTTCGCCTCGGTGGGTGATAGAGCCACACCATTAGCATCCCTAAGGTGAGGGATGCTGGGAGCCCGTCCAGCTACAAGGCAGATGGACTGGTCTTTAATCCGACTGGCTTCTGAGTCGGGGAGGGATCATTGCTCTTTTCTCAGCCCCCGGATGAATTTGATGCAGTTGCACAACTTTTTTCTTTTTCAAACTCTGAAGCAACAGATCATGTGTTGTGGACAGGAATAATGCGATTACTTTCTTCCACCAGAAGGGATTATGGGACAAGTGTGAATTGGATCAGCAAAAAAACAAGAAAAACAACTTTGGTTGAGGTCAGGGTTAAGGTTTTGGTCATGGTTAAAATGTTCACTCCTTTTTTCTACTTCACGGTAGAAAGCCTCTTGACATGAGTTGGGAACTGAACCCCGGGTCGTCGGAGTTGAAGGTAAATGCCGCCCCCCCCGCTGACCTTCACACCCTGACTTCCCACCGCGCCATTTCAACGTCAAACTACTGCCTGTTTCTAGTTGTGTCTCAAATCAAATCAAATCAAATCAAATCACATTTATTTGTATAGCCCTTAATCACCGTTACAGTCCCTAAGGGCTTCACAATGCCCAGCATGTGAAAATAATAAATGATTAGTACACGACATCCCCCAGCCTTAGACCCTCACAGAGGACAAGGAAAAACTCCCACAAAAACCTTATTGGAAAAGTGGGAGAAACCTTGGGAGGGGCTACTCAGAGAGGGATCCCCCTACCAGGACGGTTGGGCGTGCAATAGATGCCGTGTTTGGGCAAGCAGAGTATACACAATATATGAAAGTTCATTTTGGTGGGACATCCACATCTGATGGGGCATCACAGCAACGGCAACTCAGTCGACGTCATCATAGGACTAGGGGACCATGTAATGGATTTCTCTTGCTTTTATTTCACGGAAAACGTGATTTGCACTTGAAGACATCACTGCTCATTTCACACAATTCCACGAGACAAACCCGATCTCTCTCGGTGCCTCGTTCCCAACACACCTTACCCCTGTTCTTTGCAACATAAGTGATGGCAGGACATCTGCAACATTTTCTTCTTTGGAACAACGAAGTTCAGGGCTGCCTCTCGCATCATTTGTTTAGGGTGGCAATTCCGATGCCGGCAAATATCCAAATCATTCAACGGATTCATAATAAGGAAGTATTGTTGCCGCGGTTCAAAAGCACAGGCTGTTATAATTGACCCGTGTGGAATTATTCACGGTGCTAGAGAATGGGACAGAGGACGCAATTGCTCTCAATGAGGAGACACTCAGGCTTTGAGTGTGAACATGATGGTAGTACAGTAATAGTAGTAGTGCTCTAGTATGTGTAGTCCAAGAGTCCGCTGAGGTTTCCACCATCGGATTGGTTTTAGAGTGGAACCTCGGGTTTCAACATCGGCTAAGCCTGGAGACTTTGCGCGAAAATGGAACGGAATCACCCCTTCCGGGGCAGCACTGGATCCTTCATGTGTTCAAAAATATGTACAATTTGATGATTTTGATTATTATAACAATTCACATTGACAAATCTAGAAGACAAGAAGGACATGTAACAGAATCCTATTTTCTCAGCTTCCATTCTTACTTTACCCACAAACCAACCTATCTACGGTACTCCCTATTTGTCTGGTCTACTTCCCTGAATTTTAATGTGCCACCGCAATAGCTCCCCAGTGTGCCCCTAATTAGATCTGACAACTTTTGCATTTGCTTTAACCTCCAGGGTCAATCGTCAATCTATCAAAGTGTCTACAAAAGCGTCTACAAAACCAGCCGGGCTGAGAGCCACCCGGCGTGCACCGTCCCTGCAACTAGACTAGTCCTTTCATTTTGGGCTTGAGTGTATGAGTTTAGGGAATGGGATCAAGTTTCCATGTTTAAGGGCCACGGATTGAATCTTGAGGTGAATATAGGGAAATTGAATACTGCGATGAAAAAGTATGAGTATGATAGAAAAGTGCTATAACCTTCATTTAAGCCTTTTGAAATTCATGGCCAAATTTTCTCCTGGACTTCCAGTTTTCCCAATTGAAACTTTCACTTTTTCATATTTTCTGCTGTCCTGATTCTGATTCTAACCTTGCAAATGTAATATTCATCCTCGAGAAAATTCAACATAACATTATTGGCAATTGGTAGACAGGTAGACAGACCAGTAGATCGCCCAGTACACTACAGATGGGATTTGACACATCTAACCAGCCCGCCACGGTACACACTCTGTTGTTGTGTGTGTCTAGAATGACAAATGGCCGTGTCTTTGATTGAGATTAGTGAGGTGGGGCCTGGGCCCCTTTGATGAACCGGAAAATGAAATGATTACTATTGGGCTCCTATTGACTGCACTGATGGTGACACTCTTGCTTCGTCCCAAAG
Organism: Hoplostethus mediterraneus; assembly: GCA_034670385.1. NCBI lineage: Eukaryota > Metazoa > Chordata > Actinopteri > Trachichthyiformes > Trachichthyidae > Hoplostethus > Hoplostethus mediterraneus. Next base: position 502,276 of record JAXDDW010000137.1, on the reverse strand, counting down.
GTTAATTGGACTTGAACCCGGAAAATCAAGAGGTTAAGCAGGGTCAGCATGACAGCAGGTCCTTCTGGGAACAGCCCTCTCAAATGGCCGCTAATCAGATTTGTCAAGGGGCTTTCCTTATGATAATGTTTCCTTGTGCATCTATGTTGTCGCTGCACCACACTACAGTATTGATTTGCATATAATAACATTATCCTTGCCAACTGCTGGAAGGCGATTATATTCACTTAGTAGCCGTCAAGAAAATACGGCTTCCCTGCTGCTTTTCTGATATTTATATTGGTATTTTGTGGCCATGTATTGATGTTTGTGTGTGCGTGAGGCTTTTCCGAAGCCTGCATCTCTACAGGATGAAAACGGACCACCTTTTCTGTTGTGAAACATTATGATTGGTGTGATTAGGACTTTCTTTAGGAGACTTCAAAGATTTTTTTATTGAGAATATGTTTCGCTGTATTAATATAAAGACCTGCTGATGAAAGGCATCCATGATATGATTGCTATCACTGAGCAGAAAGATTTTCTTTCATTTGCTTACACAGGGGAATACCTCGGTATCATTTTCTTTCCTTGCATTTCACATTAGTGAGAATGGGACGGGGTGTGTTTTTGTCATTCCCTTTATTAGGATTGTTAATTTAGATATGTTGGAATCAGAAATGATGCAGCGAGTGTAAATGAGCTGAATAACTTAAATGCAATGTCAGACTGGAAATGCCAGAATTACAAATGTAATTCTCGCACACATACACACTCACTCACTATCTCACTTTAGTGCGCACGCACACACATGCATAGACGTTGTGACCAGCAATATATTCAGGCAAAGTGGTCAATAGTGGTTAACATGTTTGCTGTCTAAATCAAATCCTGTGTCACACACTTTAGGAATTTGGACCCTGTTTGATTCAAATTTTAAATTAAAACACCTAAATGACCCTCCCGTGGAAAAAAATGTGACAGTAGCATAAATAGGATCAAAGAAGTAGTGATAGAATAATGTGATACTTCATTGGCCCTCCCCCACAGGGAGGTCAGCTACAGTGCAGCCCCCCCTGCATCCCCCCATGATCGGGATTCACTGTCAGACTGTCAGTCGTCCTGCTACCCTACATGTTAGGGCATGGACTTTTTGGGCGACGTGGGCATCAAACGGTTTGTCACAGGGCAGCTTCTCTAACCGCTATAGACGGCCTATAGGCCTATAGAGAGGATTGCGCAACCACCAGCTTTATCTGGATGTAGGCAAGCTTGAGGTTTGCAGAAGGCTGCTTTGTGCTGAGCTTGCTCTTGCAGGAAAAATCTATTTTAAAGGTGCTATATGTGGTGTTTTTAACCAACCAATATATCATTGTAAAATTAACTGTGATACCTTTATATAATTAATTGACCAAGTGAGTCCATGATGAAGATGATTGGCAGCCTCTATTTCACGTCAGTGGTATTGTAAACCACATTTCCCCTAAATCCTGTTGCTTCCTGTCCCCCCTCCCCCTCCCCGGCGTCTTTGGTTTTACAGGAGAGGATGAACATGTTGGAAGTGATTTTTCCATATTCCTTTCTCTCCTTCCACCATCTGCTGTTGCCAGAAACTCTGAAAGCTTTAGCTCTGTTAGTGCTGGAAGAACAGCGGTGTCACTTCATTGTGTACCCAGAAATTTGAAGGGCGGCTGTGGCTCAGGAGGTAGAGCGGGTCGTCCGCTAATCAGAAGATCGGCAGTTCTATCCCAGGCTCCTCCAGTCTGCATGTCGAAGTGTCCTTGGGCGAGACACTGAACCCCAAATTGCTCCCGAAGCTGCGCCTTCGGTGTGTGTATGAATGCTTAGTTTCATACACAGGTTGGCACCTTACATGGTAGCGCCCTGCCATCAGTGTATGAATGGAGTGTAGTGTAAAGCGCTTTGAGTGGTTAGAAAAGCGCTATATAAGTACAGTCCATTTACTTGTTGGCTAGTAACATGATACTCTGTCTGAAGAGAAAGGACATCAGCTGGGGTCCAAAGTTGTTATGATTAAGATTTCATATCATATGGTACAATTGTTAGGTGGCACGGTGGCGCAGTGCTTGCACAGAAGAAGGTCCAGCAAGAAGGTCCTGGGGCGCTGTTGAGTCTGGGGTGCCCAGGTGGGTTATCTCCCGGGCGGAGTGTGTGGAGTTTGCATGTTCTCCCCATGTTCTGAAAAGAACCCCGTCTAAAAAACATGCAATATCCAGTCGACTGTCCCTGACGAGGATGGTGACATAAACACCTGGAATTGGTCCCCGGGCGCGGGCGTCGTCTGCGCCCTCTGCTCCCTGGCTGACTTGGAGGAAGATCGGCGGGGATGGGAAAAGAGCAGAAAATGCATTCAACTTGGACACTCTAACCTGTGTGTGTGTTGTGCGGCCACTTCCCCCCTGCATGTGTGTGAACAATGTTGCGAATAAAGTTGTTGTGCTTCTTCTTCTTCCTGTTTTGTGCCGTAAAGCAATTCAGCAGATTTCCCTCCAAATGCATAGAGGCTGGTAGAGGCTATCTCAGCGATGGTCTCATTTGTTTACAGTAATTATACAAAGGTCTAAAAATGCATGATTTGTTAAGTATATAATTAATGATACAAAATGATACACATGGCACCTTTAAAACAGTAACTAAGTGAATTAAATACAGTTCACTATAATTAGAGGACATTCATTGCTGCATTGTCTTTTACAGGATGACGGTTATGGCTAATATGATGGGTTATATATACATTGCTCCTTGGTCATATTAGTTTATGCTAATGTCCAATGAAGTGTTTAGTGTGTCTTCTTTGCCTCAGAAGGGAAGGATCTTCCTGACTAGGAAGGGTGAATGACTACCTAGTAAAACGTCATTAAAAGATAAAACTGTTTTCATAATTGAATGAATGAATGAATTGTGATCAAATTGCTGACTTAAATATGTGTGCATTGGAACAAAAAAAATCACATATGCATTAGTGATGGCCGAACATTTCGAATATTTTCGCGAACGAATCGGTCAAAAGAACCCAATCAGTTAAGTGAGTGAGTTAATTCGACTCACTCAGCATTGATTCAGCTGAGCGATTCGCGAACCGTTCAGTCTCTGTCGGACTTCTCGGACATCTGCTGTCTCAGTTCGTGAGATGTCTGATGTCTGAGAAGTCGGATAGAGACTGAACAGTTCGCGAATCGCTCAGTCTCTATCGGACTTCTCGGACATCGGACTACTTGCGAGCCGAGAGAGCAGATCCAGCAGTTCACGTCCGATGAACGAGAGAGACTACTTCCGCGTACCTGCCGGATCAAGGACCCATATTGGATCGTGAAAAAGGCCAATGTAATAATATAGCGTTCTATTATGCACACATTGACAACAGTTTTTGTTGTTTAAGATGTTGTTTAATAAATTAACTGGTAATTGGGTAAACAATAAGCCATTTAACATTGGTCAACAAAACTGTCTCTATTAGAAAAAGAAAGTCAAGAGCACACGAAATAAAATGAATTGGGAGAAAACATGAAGGAAGCCAGTGTATGTATAGTGGATTTTATGTCAGCATTTGGTGAATATTCATGTAATACATTTTGACAAGTCAAAATTCAGTTTTAGTTAGTCAAAATTAATATTTTGACTAGTTAAAATTAAATTCTGAAGTATCACAACTTTTTTCTGAATTACTGAAAGTGGAATACTATAATTATGATGTTCACTAGTGGCAAAAGAACTGCATATATGTATTACTGAAAATACAGAGATTTATAAGTAAACTAGGACGAGTCAAATATAACTTTGAATAGTTAAAAGCAATTCAATTCTTAAAATGCAATTTTACAGATCATTATTATTTTACTGTAAAGATGTAGGCAGCATCAGACACACTGGCATTAATATATCCTATATATATAGGGGCGGCTGTGGCTCAGTATATGTTCCACTTTAATTAAGTTCTATTTTGTCCATGGACCATACGTATCAACCAGTTGTGTGCCTGGTGAGGTTCTCTTCAGTGTGTTAGACATTACTTTTTAAAGAGCTATATATTCATAAAGCACTCAAGATTTGAACATGGGCTATAGAAAATCCTAACCAGTGATTTTATGCCACTTATGGGTAATTACATGACTACCATATTTACACAAGTCAACATTGCATTGGTCTGGTGAATAGGAGTCCAGCCGCCTGTTGTATGGTTTCCTTTCCACTTGTCTATCGTGGATCACATCTTGCTGATTTACATAATTATTTTACATATGTCTAGACTTCTGCATTTAAACTTGGAGTGAGGGGTAGCTGGTGGTTTATACTCGGCAATGTGGTGTTTGAACTTTAACCGACGACGACACGTTTTCTTTTGCTAAATTGGGATGATTTTTGTCCTTGACTAGAGACTTATCTTACCCGTCTCATTTATCCTGAGAGTTGTCGAAGCACTGTTTTATATGTCACAAATTTTCTAATTTCTCCTTGAATCCATCCCTCCAAGCCATTTGGATTATTTTCCCTTCTCTACATGTATATATCTCTCTCCTCTCTCTATCCACCTCCCTGCTCTGTCTCAATACACCTCAATACTCATTCATGGTTTTTTTTTCCTGCCCCCCCACCGGTCTTTCCTCCCTCCTTTCTTTCTATACTATCTCACCGTTTCACCAAAGAGGAAATAAAGAGGGGAAGAGGAGGCGAGAGGGGAAGGCCAGGTTAACTGCATCCCTACCTCCCTGTCCTCTCGTTGCCATCCACAATTAGACTGTTAGCATGTCAGCTGGATTTGGTAGGATGCCCTGAGTGCTGCTCTGCCATGCGTGATTATTCAACCTGCTGCACTGCTTGATGGAGACTCTCAGAAGAGGCCTAGGTGTCCCTTAACTATACTACTAACAACCACACCCCCCAGATAGAGAGTGAATAGGAGGGTCAGTAGCGGCTTTACACTAAGGCATGTCAGCCCTGGTCCTCTGTGGCAGCCTGACCCGACAACAAGGCCACCGTCAAAGGCAGAGGGGCTGGGAGGTGAGGAGAGAGAAGGACCTTTCATTTGTTGCTGACATGACCCGTCAACTCCGCAAGAATCTGGAGGAACGGGAGAAGAGAGGGGAGGAAATCGAGGTTGGAAATACACGGCGGAGAAAAAAAACAACACACCACCGGCTCATGACACAGAAACCTTTAAAGAACGTATGAAATGCTCCAAACCAACAGTATCAAACATTTTAAGAACCACACTAGGCTCTTTCTTCTGATTGACCAGTTTTTTAAAATTTATTTGACCAAATTCAGAGGGTTCTTTGAGTCATTATGAACCAGAGAACCCATGAAGAACCCTCCTTTTTCTGGGTGTGCAGTGCAAGACAACCCTAGAATTCAATATGAGACATTCAAGAGAGGATTTGAGAACCTCTATAAATCCTCACAGACTTCACATGAAAGCAGACTACAGGTACACCAGAGTAAGTAAGCCTTCAGTAATCCTCTCTTGTGCATTTCAAATAAGTTTTCTTTCTTTTTTTTTGCAGTAAGACGGCACGACCACTAGATGACACCGTGAGATAACCTCACTTTCTTGATTCATTAATTAAAATGTTGTGTATATTAATATACATTCAGAATATGTGTAGTCCTGTAGCCGTGTGAAGCCTGACGATATCCACATATGCTACCCGTAGTGGTTTAAAATTGACAAGGGCTCTGCAGCTTGTTGTCCCCTATGCCTATGAAGGGGTGTGAAAAACTCTCAAAGGGCGCATCAAAATCGACAGCATGTGACAAGTCTCTTCAAGACTGGGGAGATTATCAGTAAGAACATCCCCAAATAAGCCAGGTTCTTGAGCCTACATCTCCGTTTTGATTGCACGGCGTAGTGGATTAGAGTGCAGATGTACTCACTTTATTGTCTGCACTTAAGTGGAGTGTTGCAAAGCATATAATTACCTTGTAGGCTTATGGCCCTGAAGTATACCACGCTAAACACCACTCCCTCTGTCCCTCCGTCCCTCTCATTTTTTTTTCTCCGTCCGTTACTATGGGGAATAATTGATTTGAATTTCGTTGGCCATTGTCGACCGGGTGGGAATCGTACAGTTGTGCCACCCCACTGTATTTTTCACATGCGTCTTATAGAGTAAAATGACGCAGATGAGAATGGCAGCTCGCTTCATAGGAGGGATTTGTGGTGCTGGTCCAGGGTAACTGGACTATAGAATCCTTCTGGCTGGCTGTATTCTCATCTGATTCTACTGAATATCTACTGTATTTTTACATGACATATTTAATATAGCAGCTCGCTTGCGTGTGCATTGGTTACAGCACTGACCAATGACAACAGGCAACACCTCGATATCCAACTTCTTAAAATCACCGCCTGATGGCGATGAGCTGTCAATCATAGAGTCATCAGGTCAGTCCGCTCCATCAGCAAGTTAACAAATGGTCAAATGAAGAACATGAAAATCCAATGAAATGATGCTCCATAACTGGTCCATCACATGCTTGTGGACAGGCCTGCAGAGAAGCAAACCTGGCATTAAAAGCCAAATGTAAAACATGCAATGGCCATTTTCCTATAATGCACTGCGTGTTCCCTCACCTGTGTGACAGTAGGGTTAATTTTCATTGTCCTGAAATACAGAGCTGGAAAAAAAGGTTACATCTGACAAATGCACGAGTTGTGGAAATTAAACTGGTATATTTATGCAGGAAGCCTGTGCATCCAGGGTGCTTCAGGCGCTTAAGCTCTCCCAATCCCTTTTCCATTCTCTGAATGTGCTGCATATAAAGCAATCCATTAGTCTCGGCTTTGCCAGAGATTTTAAGTGGACACCTGTCCATTAAGACTGCTATTTCAGCAGCGGCTCATCTCTCAAATTATTTGCCCTGAATTAAATTCTCCCAAATGTAATGGAATTCATATTTATAGTATTTTCTCACAATTTCTGCTGCCCAAAGCTGTCAATCTCGTTTTATCACTTTAGGGGGAAAAAGGGAGGCCTCTGCTATATGTCAATAATTTCTTCTGCTGCACGCTGACTGCTTGGACCTTACTTTCCAGATGAAAGCCAATGCTTGATTTCAATACTCTCAATTGAAAAATTCCTAAGTAAAGGGACAAAATATCAAGGCACGCCGTGGTGTCATATCCAAATCAAAGGGGTGGCTGAATCAGCGATATTTTAGCTAATGTGGTGTCGCTGAAATAGCTTTATGGACACCTGGACTCACACAATTTGACGCATGACAGCTGAGTTTTACTAATTTTCACAAACATTCCTATCCTCAGTCAAACGAGTAGTGAGATGGAGGAGCGAACACCCCATTGATCACATGCGTTTCATCATGATTTGACAGGTAGAGTAGGTGTGTGTGTGCTAGATCAATTAAAACTTTCCATATCAATCAATGACAAAGAAATTGACGCTCTTTGCCTCATCTCCACGACGACGGTGTTATCTTACCGGGGTGTAAATCAGGCAGGAGTGGCCCCGGCGGCGATAAGATCGAAAAGGTCTGCCCGAGTCCTCCCCTCTCTCTTTCTGCAGGGTATTCCTCCAGGCACATTATGGCAATGAGTTTGAGGCTTAAAGGGCCGGTGTGTCAGCCCCGGTGCCAGAGGCATAAGCCCCCCCTGTCATTCCATCAAGCCTGAAATTAATTAAACAAACTGGCGCCTCAATCAAGGAAGTGCCAGCCAACACATACATTTGAATAAAATTGTGTCAAGTAAAATACTGTTCTTAATTTCTTTTCTAGTGCAGCTGCAGCCTTTTGAGGGGTGAACTCGCTCAAATTAGTATTTTGTTTATCCCCCACACATTCCTCGCTTTAAAATTACGAGGAAATAGCATTTCGATGGTGTTGTCATAATTCGACATATATCTGGAACAGGATGTTGGGGTGGGACATAACGCGGGGAGGGACTTGTGCAAAAGTGGGTGGTCTGGACCATATCAAACATGGAGAGAGAAAGTACTGAGGCCCATCGCATGCTGGGTGTAGTTAGAGAACCAATTGGAAGTACCATCGAAAAACTGCAATGGTATTATTGGTTGAAATTTTGATATGTAGGTACACCTTCAAGATAATGGGGTTTTGATATAAAAATAGAAGAAAATAAAAGGTAAATTTTTTCTATTGTTAAATAGGTGTATGTTATGGTATGGAGATGTCGTTTTTCATTTTGTGGTGAATAAAATTTGAAATAGTCAATTTTAATCAACAACTGTATCGCTGTGTGGTTAATTATGACTCATTGTTATGCTAATTAACCATGACAGCTAATTTACAAAAAAACTTTTGACTCAAAAGCTGCATTGAATGGAAACACATAATGGGCGGGGGGGGGGGGGTAGAGTATGAGTAGTTTGCTTTACTAATGTCCAGCATAGTGTCCAGCATTCACGCCTCTCTGTCCACCATGCTCAAACCTGTTCCTTTGCATAATGGGGGTGGATGTGGGGGGTGGGTGATGGATAGCTGCTAACCAGCACAGGCCTGAGCGCCTCACAATCTGGGTATAATTAACAGCAGCTATTTAATAGAGTGGCGGCTGCCAGCAGAGTGCAGAGGGAGGAGGCTCCTGTCTGGGCTAGGAGGGATTTCAGCTTTGTAGCCTGCAGGATTTGTTTCACCTCTTTGTCTGCAGAGCCTAAGTGGCCTGACAGGCAAACTGTCCCCCCGGCCGGCATTGTTATCTGGGGCTGAAATGGACCGGGTCCAATCGCATGACAAGCCCAGCTCGACTCAAATATCACCTCCCTCCGCTCTTTCTCTTTGTGCGCGTCCTTTTTTAAAAAATATATATATATTTTGATGATGTTACAACGCATGACACATTAGTGCAATACGACGGAGCTTTGTCTCTCTTGGAGGCCTCCGGAGGCCGCCGGGGAAAGCTCAAATATTGGAGAAACTCGAAACTGAAATGGCAGTCTGAATCTTACTCCTGAATGTCTGCTGCGCTGAGATGCACACGGTCAAATGTCCGTCGACGTGATTTAAGCCGTACACAAACAGTTGCGACAACTCTGAAATGCATTTTGTGCATCGTTGCATTTTCTGCAGTTCAGTGGACTGGTCAGAAAAACTCGACTAGGGAAACCAAAGACCTATAAATGATCATGCATGCAGTATATAGTGTGCTAAATTGCAGATGTGTGTGTATGCTTGAGGAACAGGTGGTCTTTGGATTACCTATTATAGGGCACACTATTAGTCTGCCATGGATGTTCCATTGCAAATACGCAAAAAATGCTGCAAATGTTCCAAAAAGGGAACCGCTTTTAAACATTTACCTCCTTGCGTTGCAGAGGGAAAACAACATGTCCTTTCGACTTGCCGTCCTTGTTTATCTCCCTCGTTCAGGCATTGATTCCTGTAAAGGCAGGAAGTGTGTGTTTGAAACCATCTTTGATTTGTCAGCAGGTGGGATTATCATGCAGAAAAAAAAAACAGTGCTTCACTTGTCAAAAGGGGGTGGGGGTTGGGGGGATGGGGCGTTTTGGGTTACACACTTGGAAAACAGTCACTTTCAGGGCCTGTTTAGATCCATGATTACCTCCCACACAATCAAAGTAGTTATAATGAAAATGCAACAAATCACCATAGAATCCCCGAGCCTTTTGTCCGAGCCCGCCTCCACCCCACCCCTTCTCCCCCGCACTGAAAGAATGGCTATGACATTTCAGCCTGGGAGCTGAGAATAGAGGCAGTTTGTAATGTGTGCAGCCTTGCCTTTTCTTCTTCCCCTTGTAGTAGTACTTAAGTGTCATGTTAAGCCCGAGGCAGGGAAGACTCTCAATGACCTACTCTGGCTCACAGTTTGTGTTTACTGTATTCTCTGCTGGCTAAAGCGGCAGCAGAGCCCCATCTCTTATCAGCACATAAAGTCTAACAGATTGGGGACTCAAATTTCCCCTTCCAGCCAATGTTGGTTTTCCATTGTCTGTGCCTGACAATAGTTTCACATACCCTACAGCTTGAGTTTCTCTCGTCTTTATTTTGCTGCGTATTACCCTCTGTGTGAGCGCCCGGCTATTTGCAAGCCAATAACAGAGTTGCCCAGAAAAAAAGGAAGAAAAAAACCAAAAAGGCCCCTTGCAAGGGGGGAAATGCTGGGGGCCAGGGATGCCAGGTTGTTGGGGGGTGATTCCTTCGTGAGTTGTCATAGTAAGGTTTTAGAGATGAAGAAAGAAATATATTAAAATACAGAGGCATTTTATGTTATTCTGAGAATTTTTTTTTCTTTTGAACCACATTAGAATACGATCAATCTTTATTTTTGCATAGTGTACATTAAGCTGCCGCTTTTTATTTGTACCATTTGGTTAAACTCTTTCTCTGCTTTTTTTAAACCCAGGTTGAAAATAGTAGCAACTTTTTCCATTTTGAGTATGCTTGTTATCCAAGGAATAATATCCAGAAAGCATGCTGTAAATTTGTGGATGTCAACTAAACTCTTACAACACACCAGGGGGAGGAAAAATCATTCAAACTCTACTTTTGTAATACTCTATTCCCAGTGGGAAATTGATTTTTCTATTCATACCGACTGTTTTCACACAATTCGACAGGAGCAGGCTGGGATTATGTCTGCCTGCTGTAATCCCACTAATATGAAGTTCTCACGTGTGTCCTCCATCCCTTGCTGAAAGCAGCACAAGGAAGTCACTTCAAAGTACCTGGGCTGTAGTACCAGAAAGCAGCAGTGAGGGGCACTATAATGTTACAGAGCATACGTTTTATAGGTTTTAGTGTTGGGCTGGCTTCAGGAGACGATGCTAAAGGTCCGACAGCAGATTCATGTTTAGCTGCATCTCGGTAACCAATAGCAGGGTCGGATGTTAGTAGAGTTAGACTGATATCTGGGGCCGATATTGCCCTTTTAATTAATATCCAGTCTGCTAAAATGGATATGATGCAGTTTGATTGATTACATATTTATTGTAGAATTGATCAATACTACACTGGTCATCTATGTACTGATTCTAGACATTTGGATCGGATTATAGACTAGTATGAATGAATATGTTATTATTATTATTATTATTATTATTATTATTATTATTATCCTGGGTTTCAATAGTTTTTGACTCTATTGGTCTAATTGCTTTTTCAGAGGCTTTTCCACACTGACAAGAATACAAATCTAGGGGAAACGCAAAAAAAAATGTTTGGGGCATGACAATGGTCAAATGTAAAGACGATTGAATATGGGCACAAAATATCAGCTATCGGCAGCTTCAATCCAAAATTATATTGGTATTGGTATCAAAAACCAGTAGAAACTTAATTGTAAGCACAGTTCATTGTCGTGTTGCTGTCATTTATGCCTTGAAATACAAATAGTCAACAAGACAATGTCCACAAGACGGATGGGGTGACCTTTGACCCCCTTTTTTACTGTTTTGTTCAGGTTTTTACATTTAATTTTAATTTTACATTATTACAGTTATTTATTCTTTTTTAACCTGTTTTCTCTTGATCATGTTTCCTATTTTAATCTCCACCTTGTATATTTTACAATTTTTCTTTTTATGCTTTGTGTAAAGCACATGTAAAATCTGTTTTTAGGTCTGTTTAAGAAATAAAGTTGATTATTATTATTATTATTATTATCATCATCATCATCATCATCATTACACCTGCTCAACATGGCATCCATCAACTCCAGCTTTTCATTTCCTTGTAGACGATGTGATTATTTATTCTGATATTCATTTTTATTGATGTTGGAGAATGTAGACTGCAACACAAAAATGAAAAATGTGAGTATGCACGCAAATATGCAGTATGGGCACACATGTACACATGTTTGGTGTGTTGTGGGAGGATTTGACTCAACAGGTTCAGACCTTCTTTGATGGTCTAGATGCTGTTTCCAAGGTTTTTCCACCCTGACGAGTATACAATTCTGGGAGAAAACATGGTGGCGCAGTGCTTGCACTGCTACCTCACAGCAAGAAGGTTGTGGGTTCAATTCCCGCCTGGGGCGCTGGTGAGTCTGGGGTGCCCAGGTGGGTTATCTCCCGGGCCTTTCTGTGTGGAGTTTGCATGTTCACTTGGGTCTCCTCCTGGAAACACTATCCAGTTGACTGTCCCTGACAAGGACGACAACAAACACCTGGAGTTGGTCCCCGGGTGCGAACTATCGTCTGCTCCCTGGCTGGCTTGGAGGAAGATCGGTGGGGATGGGATAAGGCAGCAGACCATTTCATTCAACTTGGACACTCTAAAAATGCATGTGTGTTCAATGTTGCAATTAAAAGTCGTTCTGAATACTTGCCAGTTTTTGGGTGCAATTTAAATATGCTGAATTACAGCACAAAATATCGCTATCGGTAGCATCAATCCAAAAATATACATCCATTTTGGTCTTCAGACAACCGGGAGCAGGTCTGGGGGCTTTGGGAGCATGTGTTGGCCTAGACAGTTCAGTGTTCTCCACACACGCACACACGCACACATACACACACACAAAAACAGACACTTTGATCCGCTACTGACTCGCTGTGGTGAATAAAGGACAGTAAAAAGAAAAAAAAAAAAGTACTGGATGGTTGAACTGCAGGGTCAGAGTGAGGAGGAAACAAAGCAACCAAGTTGACAGACAGTGCCAATACAACCTGCTGCATGTTACTCCGTATCTCAATGAAACAAAAATCTGCATTGCAATCCATTATGGATTATGACTATCATTTACTCATTAATTTTGTCTACCTATTCTTTCTCAGGGTCACCAGTACAACCACAGTCTATTCAACTGGCAACCTTCCAATCCAACAATCATTTATGAACCCTTGTTTCACAATATGCAAAAGTATATTAGTCTATATAAAAATCACAATTACTGTGTATGTGCGTTACATGCTTATTTTAAATCAGATTTTCAGTCTCCAATAAGAAACGGCCTCATGCTTTACAGGTATCTATAATCCGACCGCTGTTTCTGAATAGAGAAACCACAACATGACAGTTAACGTTTTATTGTAATCAGATCACGGTAATCCCTCTATGTCTAACCAGTTTTAACCCCTCTACCAAAATATCCCATAGCTAATCACCAAGAACCAGAACTAGGAAGTAGATTGTTGTATGTATATCTGTAGATGTGTGAGAGTGTGTGTGTGTGTGTGTGTGTGTGTGTGAGTCGATGGTTTATCTCAGTCTAAACACTACCTGATAAAGGTAATTACCTGGAAGTGTCTGTCAGCCGGCTTGTTAGGACTTGGGGGCGGGGGGGGTGGTGGGATTCTTGCAGGGGAGTCCAGCCTGGCTGAAGCTGGAAGCAGTCCTACATAAAGAAACCAGTTCCACACAGTGGGAGACTGCTGCCAGGAAAGCTGAGGAATGAGGCTAATCCCAGTGCTGTGGGTCTTCAACTATCACATTACCTTTGGCAGTATGTCTTCGCAGATCCATGTCATCATCAGCGGTATGTCAGTATTTGTCAGTATTTAAGATGAGGTGCTTCATTTCCAGATGAGTTGGCAAAACGCTACGTCTGCGTCAGTCTCGGTTGAATTCCCAACGAGTCAAAATGAAAGAATGTTACATGAAAATACACTAGCACAACTCTTTGGGCTACCTGGTTCTTGTTAAACATTCGTGCTATTCAGTAATAAATGAAAAAGTTCAAACTTTTTTCCCCAATAAATAACAGATTAAATTACAGAGACCAAGCTGGTTAATAATCTGGATAATAATATCCACAAGCAAAAAATTAAACCAAATACCACAAAGACCCATAGAATAAACACTGCACTTCCCAGAGATCACCTGTCAATCAAACAGTGTGTCCAATACTGTGATGTCTCTCTCCTTGGAAGTTTGAGTTTCTGTAGGTGGCGCTGTTTTCTTTGTCTGTTCAGTCATGGTGGCTATCGCTGCTCATGCTAACTAGCTACTTCTTTTATTTATTTCGAACACACAAACGTTTGCGGATTTTTCCAGAGAAACTGGAAGGTGTGTATGCACTGGAAAGTGCAATTGATCAGTACTTCAAATCAGAATTCCGGTAGGAAAGGCGAGATTTCTCAACCTCAAGTTTTCTGAAATGCAGCTATCTGGCATCGCATCTAGCTAGCTCCATTCACTGTAAACAGTACGCAGCATTACTTATAACATGATTATAAAATGTTGCGTAATTACTACTTTAATAGCGAGTTCATCTGTCAGCGACTTGAAGCGTCATCTCTGCGCAGCTCACCTGGAATGGGCCAACATCACTACACTATCAGTGAGCTAATGTTTAACCAGGGATGAGACTGGCGGAGTAAACACGCCAGTTTAATTGTGTTGGTCCAGTTGCCCCTCTGTCCATACCACGGTTTACTTGATAGCAATGAAACAATTGGGTTGGCAGGGTGCAGCTACCGGCAAAAAAACAAAGGCATCCATCATGCTATCCAAACTCACAATGCTAGGTCTCCTCCCCTTTAGAGCCGGCCCACACTTATCAGTGATGAAATGATTACCACGATGTTCCAGGGGTTATCTGGGGACCCAAATGATGACCAGATGCTGTAGTTGCAACATTACAATGCAGTTTGACACACGTATAGGAAATGAGTGTATTTTACTTTTTTTCTCATTAACTTTAATGTTGCCCGTGACCATTTCTTTGTTTTTCCTAGTTTTAATCAAGTATGCATGAAGTAGAGAAATATTGGAAAAGAGCAAGAAAAATACCATATTTTATCCATTCAAAGTCTAGAAAGTAAAATTCAATAGATTGCAACTTTTTAACTTTTTTAATCTTTTGTAAATCTAAGAGTAGCTCTGGGTGTGAATTAGGGCTAGACCAAGGTATCAGGGCTAGACCATGGGGCAGATACTGGCATTTTATTAAATATCAGACATCAGTGTTGTGTGGAAAACCTGACATGAGTTAAAGATCACTGTTTTTATACACATCTGAAGTCAAATTCTTTCACTAATACTACTTAACACGTGAAGTGAAATTATTTGTTGTATCAATTTTTTCCCCCCAGTGTGACATGATTTTAAGTTGTTTTATCCCAGGTAGGGAATCTGAATATCTGAACTATCAAACAGAGTAATTATTTTGCTTTATTACTTTATCACTTTGCTTTACTTATTGAACATTAAAGCTAGAAAGTCATGCATTTGCATTCATCTAAAGCTAGGCAGTGACATTGGCTTCTCTCTGTGGCTATTTCTCACGGAGACATGCCGGCAGGAAAAAAAAGAATAAAGCTCACCTGTCATGTGGCAGTGTGTCATATTTAGAGGGAGATTAAGACAGCACCTGACTGACACAGGGTGAATAAATTTGCGTCGCTGCATTCCAGCTTTTATGGCACTCTCGTTTTATTTAAAGTTTGGGGAGGTGTAATAAAATCTTATCTCTTGCTTTCACCATGGACAACTTGGCTCTAAACTGCTGTCTCTGGGGCGCTCTAAGTGTCTATTTGCCTCCCTGGCCCATAAATGGGAGGCCTGATTAGCTTAGCATGAGAACAAATCAATAAAAGCAAAGCCTCCCGCTATAGCCGAGGGGATGGGCAACCTTGTGCGTAGAGCACAGATGCTAAAATCCGGAGGTGCGTGAGCGGCGTGAAGGCTTGTTGATGATGCACTTCCACCGCTCCGAGGGTGATTTGTCACTTTGCAATTTCAAAGACAAAGATAGGAAGTATGATTTGGGTGAAGGTTTCCGTTTCATGCTGGGAAACAGAGCCGGCGGCACACTAGTGACATTTAGAAAAAAAAGAATGGAACCGAGGTAGTTTTGTGAATAACACATTATTAGGAAGAAAAATACACCAAAATAGCTAATTCTTAAGTTGCACTAGGTGCACTGATCAATAAACGTTTTTTAATTCAATATTATTTAATGACACATGTTTCTCTGCAGAGATAATCAAACAACACAATACAGATTTGTTTTGTCTTTTTTTCATATTATCACACTGAAACAACACAGAGTGAAATCATCAATGTCAAAGCTTTTAAAAAATGAGTAAAACGTTAATGAATAAATACATTTAAAAAAAGCTTCTGAAACACATTCGGTCTGATGCCAGCTATCTCTCACCGGCTCATAACTTTCCTTTGTTTTGCTTTTTTTTGGGAGCCAAAAAAATGCAAGGAGGAAATGAGGTCGCAAAGATCTGATTGAGAGCTCCATGTCTTTGCATGGATCCCATGGTGAAACACAATGCAAATTCAACTTCTAATCAGCTTAGTGTAAAAACAACTAATTAGCCATCCACCGGGCCCTAATGATGTGCTGACAAACACACGGCGCAAAGGGGGCCGTCAATTTATTTAGCCCCTTATCTCGGGCCAAGTTAAAGAGAAAGGGGTGATTGGGAATTTTATTTTTTTTTGAAGAGAAAGGTCAACAGT
This sequence comes from Hoplostethus mediterraneus, assembly GCA_034670385.1. NCBI lineage: Eukaryota > Metazoa > Chordata > Actinopteri > Trachichthyiformes > Trachichthyidae > Hoplostethus > Hoplostethus mediterraneus. Next base: position 485,926 of record JAXDDW010000137.1, on the reverse strand, counting down.
TTGGAGGGCAGGTTTGCACAAGGAAGTGGGCGTTAACGTATCGCCGCACCTTACTGCCATTGGTGGAGGGTCTATCTCTCGGTAGCAACGAGTGAAAGCTCTTCTGGCCCAATGAAAAAAGTTTCCAATTCAAGGTTTATGTTAATTACTCCAACAGCTTTGTTTTATGGTTGGTCCACTAATGCGTTTTGACGATTTGGGATGAACTTGAGCAAATTTTTCACGCTGATAAAGCACAAATCATCTCAGCACAATAGCGGTCCGACGCTGTGTGTTCAGCAGTCCATTAGCAGCCTTTAGAAATAGTGCCCGCTTTGAAAAATGTGTCTTAGATGTGCAAAGAAATGCATCTTAGCAACATTTTGTTTTTTCTCACCAACAGTAATGTATTATGGCCTGGCCTTGCTCCTTCTCTTAACATTATTTCAGGCTATGCTATTAAGCCTTTTTTTTTTTTTTTACCTCATAAATACTCCACATTTCTTTGCGGCCTTTGCCGCTCGGTGATGGAAGGTGAATTTGTAACATCAATATCATTGAATGACTGATTCAGGCGAAACACTCTTTTCATTGATCTGTTTGAAAATAGCTCTTTACATGTCCCTTAGTTTTGTCTCATGCGCACGGTGACGATGATCTACAAGTGCTTTAATGCGTAGTGTGATATACAAGGAGTCTCGAGGGGTTTCAGGACCCCCACGGCGAAGGCCAGGAACCCTGAAAGCAACAAAACCACAAAATTCTAACATCGGCTATTTCAAAGTAAAATGCTGCAATGCTCGCTTATTTGCAGTGACGATGTTAACGCTTATAAATCATTGGAGTTCATTTAACCCTTTTTGAACAGCCACCCCCAGAGCCACGTGGACGGACAACTCTCCAATCAAGACTGGTGAACTCCGAATAATCGCCGTTGAAAAAACCCCCACACAAATTATCATCCACTTGATATCAATATTTGCCATTATGGAGGATGATATCAGTGGCTGAAATTGATCAGAAACTCTGTTCAGGAAGTGTGATATTTGCCAGAGCACCTCTCCCCTCGGTTAATGTAGTACAGTACTGAGAGGGGGTGGGGGGGTGGTCACTGGGAGGTAATTGAAGCCAGCTTCCCATGTCAGAGCTCAACTTGAGGCTGATCCTTCATTCAGCAAAAAACAAAAAACATGACTGGGAGAATTTTGTTGCCGGGATGCAACTTGCAAACTTACATGCAAAGCAATATTTTATTGACTAGTAGGTTTCATTTCGCCGTTTCGCTGGTTGCCATGTTCTCCATATGCAAAACCCCCTATCAAAGCCCCAGGCAGTGCCTCATTCCATTAAACCTGAAGTGGGTGCCCCTCCAAGCTATGCTACACATCCCACACCCACACACATTTTATTGGTTGGGCTGTCCACCATTTACACTGATAAGCCTCCACCAGGCCAGTCCATGTCTGGTTAGAACGGGTGGGGGGGGGGGGGGGGGTTATTTAAAGGTCTGAATCATCAAACAAGAGCATCTGATTCCAGTTAACTAAAATCCCAGAGGAGGATGGCCCTCCGGTGCCACATATATCAACACGTGGATGTTTATGCGTTTGATTCACACCTACCCACCTACTGAAGATTGCACAGTGTGCAGTAAAAAACATTGTTTGGCTTTGACTCCGAGGCGCTGTCACAACACGTGTATCGCCTACCTTCCATTCAGCGTTCGTTGTTCGTTAAGCCTTCAATTAACTGTGCTGTTTACTGACAGGACACCGGGAAAGGATTACTCCATAGACAAAAAAAAAAGAAAAGAGAGTGTGACTGGGATACGTATATTAAAACATCAAAGCAAAAACAACTGGAAGGTGCTTTAAAGTGTACCTTGCATTCTTCTTTTTCTTTCTAACCTTTATTGATACAGGTTGATCCCATTGATCAAGAATACAATGAAGAGATCAAGAATACTGTGAATTCCCTTCCTATACCAGTTACAGTCCTATACTAGTTACAGTTAAAGCAAATTCAAAGTCACTGTCATTTGTGAAATTGGATATTGGCTGAGATCTTTGCAGAAAAATGCAACAATCCGTCAAATTTGCAAGCCACTGGAAGATTTGGATTATGGAAAAACATTTTGGTGATCATGCGATTGCAAATTCCAAGAGGGAGGTGTTTTTGGTGCAGTCCATATGTTAATAGGCTCCGTGCTGAGCAGTGAGGGTTATTAGCGTGGCTGTTGTCCTGGCTAGTCTGAGAGGCTTTCCCAAGGCTGACAGCCACAGCCCACTCTGCCTCTTCAAACTGTCAGCCACACCACAGGTGTTGATTTATACCATTAATAATTCAAAAAGTTGCTCGCTCTCTTCTCTGTTGGCCAGATGCCTCTCTGCACTGCCAGAGTGTGTCAGCTGCGGACTACACTGGGCATGTCACAGATGCAGAAATAAGACTATAAATATTTTAGAAAATACACATCAAAACAGCCAATGGAATGGGCATCTGAGAGGGCTGCCATCTTTTCGCGGCCATCTTTCCTCTCCACCTTTTTTCTTTTTTCTAAAAGGCAGGAGTGAGATATAGAGATGCGCCATCCCGGAGAGGAAAGCCACGTATCTCCCTGCTCCACTGATTGCTGGTCTCTAATGAGCATGGCGGACGGCGAATCTTTTCAGAGCAAATTGTTGAAGACATCTGGCCATGCTTTCTCTCTCTGATGCAGCTGAAATGTCCCTCTAGAAGGCGTTGGCATGGCAACCTCTAACTGCTATTCAGCAGCGTTGCGGTTTGAAAGGTTTAGGGTCCGTAGTTGAAAATCCATTTGGGCCTCTAGCAGAGTCGGAGCGCTCTGCTCTCCAAGGCTTGAGGTGCAATAAATTCTCCCTCGCCCGAGGAAAAATAGATTCTCTTTATGAATTGATGGCACTCGTGGTGCCAACATGCCTTTGTTGTTTGCAACAAAGGGCTTATTAACAGTAACCAAACGGAATGGTTTGGCAAAGGTAGTATCTTGAAAAATCTTGCCTTAATGGCAAAGTCAATGTTTTGTCACTTATATAATATATGCATTTCTTACTTGTGTTTTTAAAATCTCCAATATAGAAAATTGCAATGAATTATACAGCACTGCACTAGGTAGGTACTTTACTAATCCCCGGGGAGAAATTTCTTTGTTACAGCAGCCAAGACATAACACAACTAAGAATAAAAATTACAATAGGAATAATAATAAAAAAAATGCATAAAGCTCAGTGCAAAAGACAAATAATTGTAATGTGAAATGTGCAAAAAGTGAAAATGTGCAATGGTAGGGTACGATTGTAGGACTTTTTGGTTTTATTCCTTACTACAAAAAGATCAATTTAGCTAGAGTTGCCATACTTTATTGTGAACAACCTACACCAGTCCTCTACCAGTACCAACAATTATTTTGTCTTATGGATAAAGAAATCGAACGTATCAGACTGAAAACGGAGCATGCGTAATGCTACTTTTGCCCCTCACATTCGGGGCAAAAGTAGTGGTCATAATGGACTAGAAAACACCTCAATACCTTCTGGCATTTACTCATTCATTCTTCAGTTCATCATCTAAGCAAATAATAACATTATTTTCAACATGATTTATAACTTTGAACGTCATACATCATACATCTATTTATAACTATTTATTCTCTTTTAAGCAGCTTATCCAAACGTAACTGGATAAAACGCTTTCAAATATCTGGTTATTGTCAAATTTCTATTGTAATGATTCTCGTGCACTTCCTGCAAGGTAACAGAAAAGGTTGCCTAACTGACCAGCGAAGGTACAGTTTTGATTAACCCGATGATAAATACAGGTTTAAAGGCACAGAGGTAAGAAATAACGTAAGAAATAAAAATAATGTTTGACATTGAACATGATTTGAACACCCGCCTTAACAAAAAAGAACACAAAGCAGCCTTGAACAGTGGATGGTGCTAAAACGTTTTTTCAATTTTTCTACGATTTCAGGTCACCGTGGCAAATTGATGAACTCAAGACATCCCCGCAGTATTTTCAGGAATATTTTCCAAGCTACCTTATATGGCCAAAAGTCAGTGGACACCCCTACTAATCATTGAGTTCAGTTGTTTCAGCCACCCTGTTTTTCAGGGTTTGGGCTTGGCCCCTTCCCCTTTTTAACCGTTCCAGTGAAGGGTAATCTTACAGGATACGAAGACATTTTAGCCAATTGGGCGCTTCCAGCTTTGTGGCAACAGTTTGGGGAAGACCCTTTGCTGTTCCAGCATGACTGTGCCCCTATGCACAAAGCAAGGTCCATAAAGACATGGTTAGACAAGTTTGGTGTGGAGGAACTCGATTGGCCAGCACAGAACCCTACCTCAACCCCATTGAACACCTTTGGGAGGAATTAGAATGCCGATTGCAAGCCAGGCCTTCTCGTCCAACATCACTGCCTGACCTCACAAATGCTCTTTTGGCTGAATGGGCACAAATTCCCACAGACACACTCTGAAAGCTTGTGGAAAGCCTTCCCAGAAGTGTGGCGGCTGTTATGGCCACAAAGGGGGGTCCAACTCCCAATGCCTATGGTTTTAGAATGGGATGTCCAGCAAGCTCATATAGGTGTGATGGTCAGGTGTCCACTGACTTTTGGCCGTGTACTTTCATTTCACTTTCATCCCTGTCTCTCCCTCAACTTGACATTGGCTACCTCCAAAGCAAAGCTTGGTCTTGGTACAATCGGTGATGTTTAGGCGACAGATGACACACATTTGTAACCGTCAATAAATACATTTTTTTAACAATCTGAAAATCACTTTTTTGGGGCTATAACATGGCCCAAACAAATCGCACCTAGCTGATTTTCTGCAGGGGGCCCAGTGGAAAGAAATAGTGTGTTGATCTTGACTTTCCTGGCTGCTGCAATCGTACCAGTTCTCCCTTACAATACCACCACAGTGGGAGTAGCAGCTGAATGGAGACGTGATGGTTTTGTGTCTGCGTGTATAGGATGGATGAGTGGCGGGGTGGTTGGGGTGGTGGTGGTGGGGGGTTAGGCTTTGCAAAAGGCACAACCCCATAGTTAGCTTGCCACTACAACACCTAATGACCCCCCTGTACTTCAGCTGAGATGAGACACTCCATGCGCAGAATTATCTCAAGGGCTGCTGTGTTTGAGGAAAATTAGCTCATCCGCAGAACCAAAATTGCAGGGAACTTATCATTGCAATTAGCATAGCTTGGTCCTTTTGCGCGTATTGAGTAGGAAAACCACATCGCACGCCCTGAAAATATTTCGATACAAGCATAAGATTCACTTGTTGTTTGTTAAAAAAAGCACCCGGTAATATTGCCATGGAAGTCATCTGTCCTCTGATCCTGACCGCAAATGCCCTTCTCCTTCGCCCAAAACAAAAGACAATCTGCTGAGATATATGTAAGGGAGTTTTTAGGAATAAATATATTTTTTCACCCTGAGAAAACGGTACACTTAGAGCACCACTAATCACTAAACTGTTCAAATCTGGAGCCTATAATGATTCCTTAATGTTGGATCAATATGTAGAAAGGACTGCCTTCTTCAAAAGTAGATTTATTGCATCTTGAAAAGCGAGGAGCTCCTCGCAAAAGTGTTACACGGGGCTTATCTATTATCCGTGGCACGTTGAAACCATAAGTTGTTCATTTTTTTTACAGGTGTGGGTGACGAGCCATTTCGCTTTTGAAACCACCGTCAAGACCTTTGAGATAAAGCCCGGCTATAATTCTTACTCCCAATTCTTACTCCTATTGTCGACGGAGGCTCACTTTCAGATCCTGATTAACTGAAACCTTGGATTGAAACATCCTGAGGTTCCTCTCAAATCGAAACGGTTGAATAGAATTGAGTAGAATTTGGGAACAAAAGCAAATATCAGACCCCAAAAAAGAACAGGTCTCCTGCTTGTCTCTAGTCCTAATGAATACCATTGCCAATACAGGCATTGGTTTTCCATTATTATTTTTCCAGATGAGCAATAATACTTTCTTTGTATTTTGTTTTTTCACTGTTTGAATCTACGTCCTGGAAACATTGCCCGATCTTCCTCGTTAGTCCGCCGAAATTTACAATGATTAATCCCTCAGCATTCAACCTTGACAGGAGTTAGCATCGCTGGCTCATGTGACCATCAATTGCATTTTCCTCTGACCTAATTGCCTTACATTTCTACAAATTCAATACAAATGCCTTTTTGCTGCCAAATGACTTCCATTGTCTCGCTGCCGTGCACAGACATGAAGATTGGCTTAAGATTCTGCTCATTATTCTGTCTCTGGCAATGCAGCGTAGCAATGGAGTGTGCAAGCTACAGCGTATATCATTGCTGCAAGTGACATATAAGACACCGACAGACGTAAAACACACAGTACATACAGCTGCCTGCATGTAGCAAGCGTCTCACAGTTTTGCTGAACTAAGACAATATATCTTCAACCTTCTTCATGCTTTTGTTTTGAAAAGTAATAATTGGCAGCATGTTAATCTAAATAAAGATCCGGTTTGCTACTCCGATTGATATAACACAATATTGATCCGACCTCCAGTCGGTTCATGAAAGCTTTTCCATTTTCTGTTCTGAACAACCGTGTATGGTAGCTCTTTCCTGGGGGAAAAAAAGTGATGCATTTTACTTTTCCAGTTTGCTTGGAGTAAATAGCAGAAGCTCTGGGTAGTAAGCATGCACAGCGATAGCCACCATGGCTGAACAGACAAAGAAAAGAGCGCCACCTACAGAAAATACAGGGAGCAAGATGTCACAGTACCGGACACACTGTTTGACAGGTGATCTGTCAAAGAAGATCCCATGTTTTCCAAATCATTGTTCACAGCTTGAGGGGGAGGAGAATCTCTGGTTTCCAGTGTTTCTGACTATTGGAGATAATAACATATTTTAAATCTGAAATTCAGTGGTATTTTACCTTACAGTCATTTAGCAGACACTTTTATCCAAAGCGACTTACAATAAGTGCATTCAACATGGGTAGGCAAGAGAACTACTAGTCACCAGAAATCCTAAGTGCATTTCCTTCCTAAACAAGCATCTAAGAGCATATAACCAGTGCTAAGGTAAAAGTGCAATAAGTTAGCTACCTACTTTTTAAATCAAACAAATGAGACAAATAAGTAAACAAGAGCTAAGACAAATACATGAATCAAACAAACAAGAGCTAGTAAACAAGAGCTAATAAACAAGAGCTCAGACAAGTAAGTGAAGACAAATAGGCAAGTGCTAAGAGAAAGGGTCAGGGTAGTGTTTCTTGAAGAAGAGGTGGGTTTTCAGCCTGCGGTGAAAGATGGGCAGCGACTCTGCTGTCCTGACATCAGTGGGGAATTCCACCACTGTGGGGCCAGGACAGAGAAAAGCCGTGACCGTGTGGATCGGCCGCAGGGGCCTCTGAGCAACCAGTCGCCTCGAGGCAGCGAGGTGGTCGGGCGGAGGTGTAAGCCTTGATCATAGCCTGGAGGTAATAAGGAGCTGTTCCTTTCACTGCCCTATAGGCTAGCACCAGGGTCTTGAACTGGATGCGAGCTGCTACAGGGAGCCAGTGTGGAGAACGGAGAAGGGTAGTTATATGGGAGAACTCGGGGCGGTTGAACACCAGACGAACTGCAGCTTTCTGAACAAGCTCCAGAGGTCTGATGGCAGACGCCGGGGCACCAGCAAGGAGGGAGTTGCAGTAATCCAGGCGGGAGATGACAAGAGCCTGGATGAGCACCTGCGCTGCCTTGTCAGTGAGGAAGGGGCGAATCCTCCTGATGTTGTAGAGGAGGAATCTGCAGGAGCGTGTCACTGATGCGATGTTTGCCGAGAACGACAGTTGGTCGTCCAAGGTCACACCCAGATTCCTCGCAGTCCGAGTTGACGGCACCACAGCATTATCAATGGTGATGGCCAGGTCTCGGTGGGGACAGCCCTTCCCCGGGAGGAACACCAGCTCAGTCTTGTCCAGGTTGACCTTCAGGTGATGCATCGACATCCACGCAGAGATGTCTGCCAGGCACGCAACAATGCGTGCCTCCACTTGTGTGTCAGAGGGGGGGGAAATGACAGGATCAGCTGGGTGTCATCTGCATAGCAGTGGTAGGAAAAGTCATGGATAACAGAACCAAGAGATGTTGTGTAGAGGGAAAAAAAGAGAACCGAGCCTTACGGAACCCCAGTAGTGAGCCTGTGCGGTTCTGACACAGACCCTATCAGCGTCACCTAGTAGGAGCGATCCATCAGGTAGGATGCAAACATGGAAAGTACAGAGCCGGAGACACCCATCCCCTCAAGGGTGGAGAGGAGGATCTGGTGGTGCACCGTGTCAAACACTGTAGAAAAGGTCAAGGAGTATCAGGACAGAGGAGAGAGTTCGCTCTAGCGGCATGGATCGACTCTGTCACTGCCAGGAGGGCAGTCTCGGTCGAGTGACCCACCTTGATCCCGGACTGGTGGGGATCCAAGAGGTTGTTCTGGTGGAGGTACAAGGACAGTTGATTGAAGAGAGCACATTCAAGAGTTTTGGATAGGAAGGGTAGAAGGGAAACCGGTCTGTAGTTCTTGAACTCAGAGGGGTCAAGTGTTGGTTTCTTCAGAAGGGGGGTGACTCTGGCAGTCTTGAAAGCAGAGGGAAAGCATCCAGACACCAGAGATGTGTTGATGAGGTGGGTCAGGAAGGGAAGGAGTTCAGGTGCAGTAGACTGAAGGAGAGCAAGGGGACTGGGTCAAGGGAGCATGTGGTAAGATGGCTAGTTGTAACAAGGTGAAGGACCTTGATTGGGGAGAAGGGAGAAAAGTGGGGTAGGGAGGGAAAAGGTGGAGAGGGTGGTAGAGAGGGAGGGGTGGAAGGCAGACAGGTCCGGTTGGTGCGCAGAGCACCAGCCAGGGGGTGAGGGAAGGAAGACTGGATATCGTCAACCTTCTTGTCAAAGAAGTTGGCGAAATCGACAGGGAGGAGGGGGTGGGGCTTGGAGGCGGGAAGAGAACGTTTCAAAGAGTTTTTTAGGGTTGGGAGCAGAAGTTTGAATTTTAGTGCAGAAAAAAGCAGCTTTTGCAGCAGATAGAGAGGAGGAAAAACTGGAAAGGAGAGATTGGAATGTAAGAAGGTCCTCTGGGAGTTTGCCATTTCTCCATTTGCGCTCAGTCACTCTCAAGCTGCATCTCACATTACGCACTAAGCCCGACAACCAAGGGGCAGGTGGAGTTGGCCGTGCAGGCCTGGAGGTGAGGGGATAGAGATTGTCCAGAGAAGAGGATAGAGTAGAGAGAAGATCAGTGGCAGTATCAAGGGATAGAAGAGAAAAAGATTCAGGGGCAGGGAGAGCAGAAAAAACAGAAGAGGAAAGATCAGTGGGGGAGAGGGAGCAGAGATTGTGATGGGAGGAAACCATGTGGGTAGGGGGAGAGGAGAGAGAGTAGGAGATGAAGTAGTGGTCAGAGAGATGGAGAGGAGTGACAGAGGTTGGCAGTAGAACAGTGTCTGGTGTAGATTAGGTCAAGTGGGTTGCCAGCCTTGTGGGTAGGAGGAGATGGGGGGGGGTCAAGCTTCTCAGTCTGGATGTTGAAGTCACCGAGAAGGATGAGTCCAGAGCCATCATCAGGGAAGTGGGAGATTAGTGTGTCAAGCTCCTCCAGGAACTCACCAGAAGGGCCTGGTGGGCGATAAACAACCACAATGGTGAGCTTGACTGGATATGAAACAGTGACAGCATGAAATTCAAAGGAGGAAGGAGAGAAATGTATTTCCATTTGTGGGAAATTAGCAGGCCAGTACCACCGCCTAGCCTCGCAGCTCTGGGAGTGTGAGAGAAAGAGTACACATCTGACAGAGCCGCGGGTGTGGCAGTGTTTTCTGGGGTGATCCAAGTCTCAGTTAGAGCAAGAAAGTTAAGGGAGAGCAAGGATGTGTAGCCTGAGATGAACTCAGCTTTCGGCACAGCCGACTGGCAGTGCCAAGGACTTCCACCACTTGCTCAGCGTGAGTTGAGAGAGAAGGATAGATGAGATAAGTGGGTTCGCGGCGCCTGGGTGTGACCCAGCATCTGTGCGACCACCGGAAAGAGGAGTAGACAGGTATAGGACGCAAACACATGGTAGATCACAGTACAATGACACAGTTTAAATAATAATATATAATAATAAGAGAAGAAGCACCCAATCTTTGAAGGCCGTTCTTGAAGAAGTCGGGCTTGAAAAAGTCGCCTGTTGCCTTTGTTCGCCCTAGCCTTCTTTTGCCTGGCGCTTTCAAAGCAGCAGTGGTTTAAGACTGCTCCCGCTGATTGCTAATTGTCTGCAAGGAGTGCAGGCCCCTCCCAGACAATTAACAAAGCAAATGGCCTAGCTTGGGTGAAACTACCTTCAATAGGGGCTATGACACAAAGAGAAACTGACCAACTAGCAGCTAACAATAGACTATTGATTAAAGCACTAGTACTGAAGCAGTCTAAATACAGGTAATAGCAACTTGATAAGCAAGAAAAATATACTCAGCCTATTCTAGACGAGTCAAGCAGTTCAGAATGCCTCCAGAACTTAAAATACACACATTATTTAGTATTTCCCTTTACATTGGTCTACTTCAAGATTCTTTGTGTTCATTCCTGTAATACCAGCCGTCAACAATAATGAATAATAATATTAATAGCAATATTAATAATAGAAATAATGACAACTCTTTTTTTAGAATAATAAGTGCTTTACATAGATTAAAAGGAACAGCAGCAAGCTTTGGGAGTGCAAATACATGGTACATTGATTTCCTTGTCTATGTCAATGATGCATTGTAATGGATGTACACTCAGGGGCCAATTTATTAGGTACACCAAGATACCATTATTTCCCCTCAGAACAGCCTGAATTCTTCAGGCTGGATTCGACGAGGTACTGGAAACGTTCCATGATGTCCTTGGCCCATGTCACATCCATCAGGGTGTCACAACAGATATCAGGATTCGTCGGACCAGGCAACGTTTGCCCAGTTTTGTTGTCCCCTGTACCTTCATCAGCTTGTTGTTAGCTGACAAGTGTGGAAGCTCTTCTGCTGCTGTAGCCCATCCACCTCAAGGCTGGACCAGTTTTGCATCCTGATGACCTTCTGCACATCACTGTTGTACTGAACTGTTGACCTGATTGAGTCTTGCCTTTCTTCGGTGACCTCGTTACGGCATCACTGTCTATAAACTCTAGACACTGTAATGCCAAAATCATAGGAGGCACCAACCATTGTACCACATTCATTCATTCTCCATATATTCCCATTCAGGGTCACATGGGGGGCTGGAACCTATCCCAGTGGCTTAATCAGTGTCTTGTCCTTTCTAATGTCTGCCTGGAGGAACTGTTGGCATATAAAGGGGAAGGTGTACCTAATAACGTGAGAAAATTCAGTCAGAGCCCTTGCTTCTACGTCTCATAGAGAAACTCACCACCGTCTTCTCTTCTGTCTCTAAAATGTTTTGCATATTTATACATGCATTACATCATGTAATATTCATGTTATGTGCTCATATTTTTTGTATGAGTGAGGATTTAGCAACAACACATTTTAAGTGATAAATGGAACCTGTATAATACCTGAGGGGGAATATTCGCTTGCATGATGGAGATGAATGAACAGGAATATGAGGGATTTCTATGTGCAATCCCTTCATTCTACCTCTTTTTTTCCACACAGCTTTTGCAGGTCAGTTGCTATAGCAACCAAACTGGAGGCTGTTTATTAAGGAAGACGAGTGTTTAATTGATCCACTAATGCACTTAGCTGCACACTCACCACTAAGTTGCCTTTGTTTCCAGGTCACATTTTAGGGACAGGCATTTACATAAAAGCATTTGCCTTTGCCAGAACCAATCATTATCGGTAGTTTTTACTTTTTGTCCTTTGGCAACAAATGTGGTGTAAACACTGACTAATAAACACTAAAATATTGCCTCATCAGGGAATTATTATAATACTAGCACTGGTGGGAAGTAAGTTTGGCAGGTGCTTTCTCCAAACAGACAGTAATATGGGCAGTGCTAATTAATAGTTGCATTGCAAACAAAACAAATCCCTGGGAATCAGCAGTCAACATTAGATCAGTACATTTGTTATGTACAGCTGAACATATCCGCTCTGTGCAGAAATATCTGAATATAAACCACAGAATGTGAAGCTGAGAAATAAAGAGACAAGCACTCTTACAAAATGATTGACAGCACAAAATTAAAACAAATTATTGTCAATTTTAGAATATTTTAAAGGATTGTCAAAGGTTTGGATCGTAAATATGTAAGGGTTGAAAGTCAGGTAAGATATCTTTTTGTGCACAATGTTTACATAGCATTTGTCCTCTGCAAACAGCATCAGCAGAGGCTTATTTATCATTTCCATGATTCATTTTATTGCAAATGTTCATCATTTTAGGTTTAGTTTAATTACAATGCACGAGAGCTAGAGCGGTACATCAGTTTGACAATATTGGGCTTTTATTAAATATCAATACGGTCCAGTCAGTGTCGTCCACCTCTAATATGACGGAGGTTCCTCCCTGACCACAGCTACAGTTAAACAGTCTGCAAAGCCTGCTTTTGACATTTTATTCATTCATTTAATTGTTCAATAATAATAATCAAATCAATAATTCTTCATTTAAAGGGGGGTTATTGTACTCATTTTGGGCTATTTAAACTGTTCCTGGGGGTCTTTACAAGATGTTTGTGAAGTCTATATAAAAACAAATCCTAAAACCAGCTTCTGTGGTGTGTGTTTCAGTCTCTCATTTTCTCCATTGTAAAGAACAGGCTGTTTTGAGGGCGTGGAGGATGTATGTAATGAGCACTGCTCTGATTGGCCAATCAGAGTAGCTCATTACATACATAGTGCTTTTTTTTTTTTTTACATACATAGTGCATTAAATGAGGAGGAGGGTTATATGCGACAATGTTAAATAAATAAATCATTAAATATGGAAATAATTAAATAAATGTGGAAATTAACAATTTTAATTAATTAATTGTTCATATATTTCCCCTTTTATTTAATGATTTATTTATTCAATATTGTCGCATTTAACCCTCCATAATTACATAGTGCTCATTACAATTGCCTGGCGGAGGCGGAGAGCAGAGTGCTCATGCTGCTCAAAGTAAACAAATAAGCTTGATGCAGAAATTTACCATAACCATGGCGGCCGCTCCAGAACCAACTGGACATCTGGACGTTTGAGCCGGAGTCTGACCCAGAATGGGAAGAGGCAGCTGAGGCGGTTCCATTTAGTTTCTCAATGATAACAATTCTGTGTAATATTGTACTTTCGTGCCTTGTGTTTGTGTATGTGGGTGTGTGAGCGACACTCTCTGTTTATGGCTCATGTCCATAAGCTTATTGAAAACAACTTGCAGACAAGCTAGGATTGACAATTTTGTTGAGCTAATTAGCCAATATATTATTAGATGCAATCTATTTGCATCCAAACAGTACAGCACAAACAACCAAACGCGATTGTACTAATGGTGGCTAAAGTTTACCGAGCCTGACATGTTCGACAGACTTATAAAACACTGGTCCCAACAAATAACTTAAAGATGAGTCCTGACTCCAACCAATAACTTTACTTAGACCTTACTTTACTTTTAATGACTCCAGCTTTAGTTTTCTTACTTCTTCCAAGCCCAACAAGCCCATGGCTAGCCCTGCTAGCTCGTTAGCTAGCCAGCAGTCAAATATACTAACCAGACTAATTTGGTAAATTAAATCAAAACATGGTGACACTTACAGATTCCAATTTTGCAGACGGGTCACGTACCTTATTAATTGCTCCATCTTCAAGCTTCAATTTAGATGCTAATCCTGCTCAAGCAGTCTGGGGAGTGATCATTACACACAGAAAAACTGTAGCCGTTGCCGTTAAAAATAAAATGAATCCACTCTGTCCTGGCATTTTCGCGTGTTGGGAGACTGCAGGGATCTATGTTGCTGCCTGCATCCTACAAAATAATAACTGGAGAGTTGATATATCGCAGTAGATATGTTGTTTTAGCTTCACTCGTTGCAAAGTAATGGTGCATTCCAGTGTACTCGAAAAACACGGTGTCCGAATGTGATATGCGCCGATTCTATTCACTAATGGCGCTGTAGTAGTTGATGTTGAGTTTAGATGCTTGTAACATTCTGAGACTTGCCATACAAACATGAGTTTGCTGCGGGCGATTATGTTTTCCCGACCAGATGCACTGGAACACATTTAGATTGGAAGTTAGGAATACCAACTCGGAATTATCGATTTCCGAGTACAATGGAATGCACCATAAGCAACGGCTTGCGAGCTGCATGTTGAGACGAGGTAAATGGGCTTGGTTGTTCACCTGGCATGGGCATGCTCTGAGAGGGGCTGGATTATGTTAAGAAGCGCCCGTTATGACGTCCAAAGGGGCTACGTTTTTGGAAAAAGGAAAATACAGAAAAACTAAGCTACTTAAGTAAATGATTTCCTGTGGAACATGTATAAGCGCCAGGAATAAGCTGTTTTCCATAATATGACCCCTTTAAAGGCAGTAATGTATCCCAGAGTTTCCCCTACCATTAAATAGCTGCTTTAAGAAGCTGATTTCTAATTAAATAATTTCATTAGCCTGGGTTTCAAGTGAGTTTTTAGTGTCCCGTGATGGTCTAAATGTTGTTCAGAGGCTTTTCCACCCTGACAGGAATACAATTCTGATGGAAACAATAAATCTTGTGGTTTGTTTGGCATGAAAATTGTCAAATTTAAAGATATCGACTACTGGCACTTCAGAAACCCGGTCGAACCCTATCATGCACAATTGCTGTGAGATATGCATCGTCTTCTCTGTCATTTTGCATTGACCAGGTTTCTGTTACTTATACAACAACGTGTTCCAATACAATCCACGTTTTTGGCAGGCAATACAATCCACACACATCCAATTCCTTTATATGTTTGCAGAGCATCCTTATTCCTCCATGAGTATTTGCAGCAAACTATGGTCAGCTGTCTGTCTTCCTATCAAGGGTCTGACGTCTCCCTCCAGGTCCCACCGAGCACTGAGAACTGTTTGTTTATTTGCTGGTAATTCGCATCCCACTATCAGTCGTCCAGGATTATCTCCTTTGCTTAATCAATGGTTGGATCTTTTGCGTGTCTCCTAATTGAATGGGATTTGGCCCGGACTAGTCTGCTAGAAGGCCAGAATGACCGATGGTCTCTGCAGTCAACATGAAGGCCATTGGCAATGTTCATAACAACATCATCTGTAAAATTAGATTAGGAAATCGGGATAAATCTGAATTTTGTGACATGTGACATTAAATGTCATAATTTCAACCCCCCCCCCGGTTGAAGTTTAAGAAGCAAGCCTCCAGGTGTAGCAACATGCTCGTGGGTGCATTTGCACCATGTAACTTTTAGCCACGTCAGAGCTAAAGATTGTGTGCACGATGTGACCAACTCTTACCGGCCATTATCTCAATTTGGAGAAAATTGACGGCAGCAGTTATTTTTCATAGTCTTCAAGGTAGGGTTGTAAATTAAGTATTTTTCTTTAAGTATACAGAAAATAATGCAAATCATACTGCAAAATCCCTTAAACTATTTAATGGCGCAGCTGTATTAGACCTCAATATGATTCTTTCCTGCCAAATGGAGCTCAGCAAAACTAATTCTCCTTTTCTGAGCCTTGGACGCAAAAGAAATCAAGGTTCCTGTGAGCTTGATCAGAAGTATTACCAAGATAGTCGCATTGTAACAGTGGTGATCAAGACTTGAAGCCGGGTGCACTTCACAGCCTTTTATTAGGTGCAATTACATCTCAGCAACCCATGGTTAAGCTGATCATATGTTCTGTAAGTGCCCCACTCTGTTGACTTCCTTTAAATGTCTATTTTTGGCAATTAGTTTCAAATCAAAAGAATCAATGAAAAGGAGCATTCAGCCAGCCCACAGTCCTGGACATAAAATCAATAGCTTTCAAAATAGCAGTGAAAGCCAACATCCAAAAAAAAAAGGCTATTTACATTCCATACTCTTCTATCACAGGAAAAGTCTGACAGTCTGAAAAAAAGATGGCTAAAATGAGCATTTCTCTCCTATTATATATATATATACAAAATCTCTTCATTGTTATGCTCCTTTGGTTTTGCCCCCAGACATGGCACTGTCTGAGGTGTCAGCATTAAGGGGAAAGGCTGGAATTGATTGTGCATTGAGGTGCAAGTGACAGATGTTAAATGCATCCGCTGGAAGGTGTCTGTGATGGCTGCATCCCACCACCATTTGCTAGGTTGCATAGTCCGACTTCAGAGGCTGGCAGCTGCTATTGAGTGTCTTCAGGCTCCTGATTTGACCGGGCGTATGACATTTTGTTAAGGTTGCAGGGGCACATGGGATGCCCTGGCTGAAGGGTCCCAGGCTGATTGCAGGTTACTGGGGTCTGATTGGTCCTGCTTCATTCCCCCACAATGGGACTAAATTCACGGGACGGCACGTGACCGGGAAGGATTGACCATATTGTCCAGAGGACAGTAACCGAAGCAATGAGTGAATGGGGGCTTGTGATTCATAGTTAGCAAAGAACTTGCCATGATTGTAGTGATTTTGTGAGTTCTGGATCCTTCTCGTGTCGCCAGGGGATATGTGGATTTTTTTTCTTCTTGTTCTTATGTCTTATCCTCTCTCTCTCTCTCTCTCTCTCTCTCTCTCTCTCTCTCTCTCACTCTCACTCCTTTTCCCACTCTCTGACTAACAATCAATAATTTGATGCATTTTGCTAGCTGTTTGCATGACTTCTTTTCATGTTTTCAAGCTAAATGTGTTTCTCCATTAGCATCATCAATATACGTCAATATAAACTGCCTATAACTGATGGAGATGTTACTCATCATCTGAAAGTCCAGCAATCTCTAATGTCTCAAACTATGAAGGTACACAGCACTGAGACATACAGCCTTTAGATGTTTTCAGTTATGAGAACTGAAAATATCCATCCTTAAAATGGACTTACACTGTATGATTGTTTCTCTGAAGGCTTTAACTAATGGCTTGAAAACTATTTCAGTGAAGTCGTCAAATCTCATTCATCTAATGGAGTGGAAGTTTTCAAGGGAATGTTTGCAGCATTGAACGTACGTCCATTGCAGATCAGGATTAATTTATATCATTCACATCCATTCTGACATTTACAGTTGTATCTAATGGGCAAATTGTAAGCTTTTAGATGCATGTAACAATTAGGATGCTCAAATGAAACGCAATCAATTAATTATATATTCTCTTAACCAAGTTTTTCTTTTCTCAGTAAACTATTCATTTTGACAGTCTGAGGTTTAGATAAAGAAGTCCTCCATACCTAAATATTATTGAATTCAAATTGCACATTCATTCAACATATATAGGATAGTCACTTAATTTACTAATAACACAGAATCAGCATAAGTGACCATGAGAAGGCTGATGGTATATTGGAGAGAGGGAAGATCTGTTCAGTTCAAGTCGTCTTCGTTCTCTATACTGATTAAGATTAGGATGATGATGATGATTCGTCTGATGAATCCAATAGGAAACTCACAAAGGATTAGTTCTAAAATGTGAGGGCATCCAATCCGAACTGTAACACATTTTGAAATCAATCCTTTGGAATTACATTGGACAGTCCAGAGTCAAATCCAATATGCTTTAGATTGAATTTCATTTTGTACTTATTGGACTCTGACACTCCAATAGGGTTGTGGTGATAGTTTGAATAGATTTTTGTTCCACTGGGTTCATGTTTTCCGGATACACACTCAGACTTAGAACATTATCAAAAGCTGACTTGGACAGTTCCTGAAAGCTTTTACATTTGCTGGTCTAAACACCCAGTGTTTAGGTCTTTCCTTGGAAATATCCCTTGGCACACAGGAAGTGATGCGTTCTACATTTGCGGTTTGTTTGGAGTAAATAGAAGAAGCTCTAGTTATCATGAGCAGTGATCACTACCATGGCTGAACAGATAAAGAAAAGAGCGTCACCTACAGAAACTCAAACTTCATCAATCAAAATTCCAAGGAAAACAACTCACTGTACTGGACACACTATTTGATTGACAGGCGATCTCTGGGAAGTGCACTGCAGCCACACCACAGCAATGAGCGCTGAGCGCCAAAAATGGAGACAAAATAAAAAACACCATAACAACCCCAACCCTGAACCTCTCCACCACACACTGAGAAGAAGACATTTAGTTTACTGACATCACCTTACAGGATTTCTGGGTGATGAAGTCTTTCAAGCTTTGAAAAATTCAGTTATCGTCACCAACGTGCGAAGTTGCCTCATGTAGCTTCAACACTAAAAGAAAAGTCATTAGGAAGGAAAGAATTCTAAGACAAGAATTGGAAAGGAGTTGAAATGTCTTTTCTCGCAGAGGAATTCTTCATGAGCATTTGGATAAAATGCACCTTTTGCTCCCTTGTTATCTAGCACATACTACAGAGAGCATCCAAAATGTGATATTCACATCCTCTATGTAGGATGTTGATTTTTCCAATCTGTATCCAAGCAAGGGAGCCAAATTAGTACTCTTGCGATGACCTCAAATGAACGTTTCCCTCCTCTACCTTCGAGAGAAAAAATTTTACTTAATTAATTTGCTGGAACAATACGGCAGCAACGTCTACGGTCCACGTTGCCAAGCACATTTTATTTCCTCCCATGTGCTTGCGTGCGAAGACTATTAAACCTTGTCATTTAGAGTTGAGGGAGGAGACCACAATTGACCACCGTGGAGAGGGAACTGAAGAATATCATTTAAGTCAGCCCTGCTACATCTCAATCAGAAATGAGCTGCAATCGTTTTTAATCAAATATCTTATTTGAAAGGGACACTAGCATGATTCATTGAATGGTGGTATAGCATTCTGGATATATTGTGTTTTTTTTATTTGCACACAGCGTCTTTCCCCCCCCCCATGGTCTTTTTAATCAGCACTGGTGTCACTCTTCCTACCGGCTGATAACTGCAGTATTTGACAGTTTGTGTCTCTGGAATTAAACAGAGACGTGATTTGCATGTGACATTGAGGGTTTTAGTGCTTCAGATTGTATATCCCAGGAATTAACATGCAGACAAGGCCATCTGTATTTATGCGGGTGCTCTGAGAGGTTCAAACCACTGTATTGTGCAGGGGCAAGAGGTTATGTAGAGACTAGAGCCAGTCCTCTCCTCATCTCAACACTTAACGTACCTCTTTTGTACTCCAGAATTGATGCACTCAATGGTACAGTAGGTTTTCTTTTAATCTTTCTGAATTGATGCCACTGCTTTTTGTCCAGCTTAGCGCTGGGTTCAGAATAGATGCTCTCAACAGTGGGTGCTCTTTTGATATCATCAATGAATCTTACACATCCCCCCAGTTTTTTGAAGCGCAAATGTGCAACCCGCGACCCAAGGTGTGTAACATTATAGTTTGTATTCCTTGTGCCACAATGATTCTGAGAGATTTCTTGAAGGAGTTTTTCAACCAAAGAGTTTTCTGAATTGGGGAAAATGTTATATCATTCTCTGACAATCAATTTTCACCCCCAGAGCAGCATTCAGACCCTATCTTCTATAATATTTCAACCCAATATGATGCTCGCTCACAATCAATTCTCTGCCATGGACGTTCAGTAACTTAAAAGAACTGGAAGACCCTAAGGTAATTTTCAAAGGTTCTCCAGTCCCTTTGCACTTTGTTCTGCCTGTAACACTGACAACAATTCTCTCACCGGTTTGAGGAAAGAAAAGGGAATTTCAAAGAAGTGTTTTTTCTGGCATTCAGAGAAACCTGAAAGTGTGTAACATTATAGTTTGTATTCCTTGTGCCACAATGATTCTGAGAGATTTCTTGAAGGATTTTTTTCAACCAAAGAGTTTTCTGAATTGGGGGAAATGTTATATCATTCTCTGCCAATCAATTTTCACCCCTAGAGCAGCATTCAGACCCTATCTTCTATTATATTTCAACCCAATATGATGCTCGCTCACAATCAATTCTCTGCCTTGGACGTTCAGTAACTTAAAAGAAGGGGAAGACTCTAAGGTAATTCTCTAAGTGAATAACTCTAAGTGAATTTCAAAGAAGTGTTTTTTCCAAAGAGGCTTTGAAAGTGACAATCCCTTGTCTAGACTATTTTGCTCACAGCTGCTGCAGCATATCGGTACCGTTGTGGAAAACCTAGCTTTTGGTTTTAGTTTCTTATGGAGACAAGTCAGTATTGTTTTTAAGGAAAAGACCAGTTACTATTGTTCCATATGGAGAAGACCAGTCAGTGTAGTTTGTTACTGAGAAAACCAGTCAGTATTGTTACTTACAGTGTTGTTTCTTATGGAGACCAGTTAGTATTGCTTCTTATGGAGACCAGTTAATATAGTTTCTTATGGAGACCAGATAGTATTGTTTCTTATGGAGACCAGTGAGTATTGGTTCTTATGAAGACCAGTTAGTATTGTTTCTTATGGAGACCAGTAAGTATTGTCTCTTATGGAGACCAATTAGTATTGTTTCTTATAGAGATCAACCAGTATGGTTTCTTATGAAGACCAGTCAGTTTCCTATGGAGACCAGTTAGTGTTGTTTCATATGGCGACCAGTTTGTATTGTTTCTTAACAAGACCAATCAGTATTTTTTCTTATGGAGACCACTTAGTGTTGTTTCATGTAGAGACCAAATTGTATTGTTTCTTATGGAGACCAGTTAATGTTGTTTCTTATGGAGACCAGCAGAGCTGGAGATTTGAGACTTTGATAGGAGTCAGACTTGAGTCGCAAAAATCACGACTTGACATGGACTCACTTGACTTACTTGTGACTTGACTGTTTAAGACCCGACTTGACTGTGTTTCCTATGGCTAACCAAGCCTATATTTAGATTAAACCTCCTGCTAGAAGGAGCCACGCTGCTGCACCACAAATAACATCTTCAAACTAAAAAGAAAGAAAATCTATTTAGCTACTCATTGTCTATCATGAATTAATGCATATGCTCTGATGCACAACCTAGAGAGATCTACAGTGCCCCCAGAATTATTGGCAACCTCAGTAAAGATGAGCCAAAAAGGCTGTAAAAAGTAAACAACTCAAGTAATGATATATATTCTGTGTTCTGAAGATTCAAGCATTTACTCAGCTGCAACTTCAAAGTCTATATTTCAAATGTGTGCTTGCCTTTATTCTGAGAAGATGGCTAATGTGATTATTGGCACCTAAAGCTTATTAAGGGTTATAATCAAGAGTGGACTACCTTTAAGGATTTATCTGGTCCAACTGGGATGCAGCTGTGCAATTTCAAAGAGCATAACTCAGAGATTTGTAACAAATACTTTTATAAATACAGAAAAATAAATAAATATGTATATGTATATATATATATATATACATATATATGCACCAATCAGCCACAACATTAAAACCACTGACAGGTGACGTGAATAACATCGATTATCTTGTTACAATGGCACCTGTCAAGGGGTGGGGATATATTAGGAAGCAAGTGAACAGTCAGTTCTTGAAGTTGATGTGTTGGAAGAAGGAAAAATGGTCAAGCGTAAGGATCTGAGCGACTTTGACAAGAGCCAAATGGTTAGACGACTGGGTCAGAGCATCTCTAAAACGACAGGTCTTGTGGGGTGTTCCCGGTATGCAGCGCCCACAGGGTCATGGGTGCCCAAGGCTCATTGATGCACGTGGGGAGCAAAGGCTAGCCCGTCTGGTCCGATCCCACAGAAGAGCTATTGTAGCACATATTGCTGAAAAGGTTAATGCTGGCTATGATAGAAAGTTGTCAGAACACACAGTGCATCACAGATTGCTGCGAATGGGGCAGCGTAGCCGCAGACCGGTCAGAGTGCCCATGCTGACCCCTGCCCACCGCCCAAAGCGCCTACAATGGGCACGAGAGCATCAGAACTAGACCATGGAGCAATGGAAGAAGGTGGCTTGGTCTGATGATTCACGTTTTATTTTACATCATGTGGACGGCCTGGGGGTAAGAGATGGCACCAGGATGCGCTATGGGAAGAAGGCACGCCAGCGGAGGCAGTCTGATGCTCTGAATCTTCTGCTGGGAAACCTTGTGTCCTGGCATTCATGTGGATGTTACTTTGACACGTACCACCTACCTAAACATTGTTGCAGACCAAGTACACCCTTTCATGGCAACGGTATTCCCTGATAGTAGTGGCCTCTTTCAGCAGGATAATGCGCCCTGCCACACTGCAAAAAGTGTTCAGGAATGGTTTGAGGAACATGACAAAGAGTTCACGGTGTTGACTTGGCCTCCAAAATCCCCAGATCTCAATCCGATCAAGCATCTGTGGGATGTGCTGGAAAAACAAGTCCAATCCATAGGCCCCACCTCGCAACTTACAGGACTTAAAGGATCTGCTGCTAACGTTTTGGTGCCACATACCACAGGACACCTTCAGAGGTCTTGTGGAGTCCTCGACGGTTCAGAGCTGTTTTGGCAGCAAGAGGGGGACCTACATAATATTAGGCAGGTGGTTTTAATGTTATGGCTGATTGGTGTATATGTATATATAATAGGCTATTATTACTATTAAAGCTTGATTGTAGCCTACAAGATACTGGCATTCAGGGAAACCTGAAAGACTTGAGACTTGACTTGGACTTGAGATTTGTGACTTGCTTGAGACTTGACACAAATTACTTGAGGCTTGAGTTGGGAGACTTAAAATTACCTCTGTTGTGTCTTGTGTTTTGTTTTATGCAGACCAGTTAATATTGTTTGTTATGGAAACCAATTATTGTTTTTTTCTTTTGGAGACCAGTTAGTATTGTTTTTGATGTAGACCAGTTTATATTGTTTCTTATGGAGACCAGTTAGTATTGTTTTTTATGGACCAGCCTTTTCACATTTTACATCTTGCTCTCAGTGACTGAGTATACAAAAGCATTTCAGGTGAATGTTTATGAAATTACTCTTCTAATGTGTAAGTAATATTTTATTAGTCTAACGTGAATTTAAATGTAATTCCTTATTCATTCCCATCTAAACCTTTTGGATTTAAAATATGATATACATGATATACATAAATTGATCAGCAAACAAATCATTTCAATGATCCAAAACTCCAAACATCTCATCCTAATCTTAATCAGTTATAGTGGTATTTTTTGCACCATATACACAGTCATCACATCTTGCTGTCTGCAATTGGATTGATGGGACACTATGCATTGATCTGCTGACAATTGCACACAAATCGACATTATTAACAGAAATGAAATAGATAGAGAGGGGAAAATCTTGAGGAAAAAGCATTTATCTAATCATCTCTGAAATCACCCACTGAGCTATGGAATCAATAAATGTGTTTTAAGCCCCCACACCTTATCTTGTGGCTTTAACATTAACCTTCCATTAACATTACAGAGGCAGTTAATTCCACTTCAGTCAATAATGCTAATTATGAAAGGCTGCTGTATTAGTTTTGAAGATATGTGTATTCATAACATGGTAAAGCGACAATCTTTATAAGGGGCTATTAGAAGTTGAAAAAGTCGATACGGAGTGAAATATTTCATGCTGAGCTGAGTTATGTTCTGCTGAAAAGTGATTCTTTGCACTAATTTTAGTGAGAGGTCAGTGCCTTTAAGGACAGTGATACCAAAGTGATGGGGATACCTTCTGTCTTGCCTTAACCTCACCCTCTAATTTTGCCCTTTGGAATAGAACAAATGGTGTGCATAATTGAACATTACTTCCCTGATGATTTCTGGCAGCCCTTGCAGGGATTCTCCGGGGTCAACACTTATGTCACTTTAAGGAGAAAAAATGGGACTAATTTTGCTCTTTGATCTCTCTTAAGTGATGATAGAGGCCAAGAATCATTATCAGTCTTTAAGGAAAATAAAATAGTGATATAATATCTCATATTACTTAAAGTCATGGAGGAGATGTCCAAGTTTGTTAGGTATGCCTTATGCCTTCAATGTTAAAATAAAAACAGGCAAAGCAATACGGGCAGGTGATAAAACTGATTGGGAGAAAACATTTGACTATAAGAAAACGTTTTACACCCTGAAAAGGAGGACAAAGGGAACAAAATTGCCTCAAATTACTGTATACTACACTGTACAATTTATTGCTTCTGCCAGTTACACATGAAAATCTGTAATAGATTTCTAGGTCCCAAATGTAGCATGACACCTCATGGTCTTTATATAACTGATATGGAACATTAAGGCTCCTGCTAGAATCCAACAGCTGGAGATTCTTGGCTTTACAGGTACAGTAAACCCAGAAAGAACATGCATACATAAGGTTCATAAAGGTCCTGAGATTGTAGATAAGATGTTGGCTACTATTTCTAATAATGTTTTGGCAGTAGTACTTTTTTCCCCCTTAAAATTTACATCAGTACTTCCTCTGATGGATCGTATAAATTATGTAAGCAAATTTACATCAGCCACCTTTTTAGGCTGATGTAAATTTGCTGACATAATTTATACTAATTTTATACATTGAACTCTATTCTGCAAATAAAAAGGTGGTTAAAGTGAGACCTGTCCCAAATCACTAGTTGAGATACACCGCAGGAGCATTAGAAATACTAGCAGGCACATTACTATGATATTTTATTTGGAGGCATATTCATATGATACTAGTCAAACTAGTCATATGATAAAGTCTAACCTTTGTCTTGTGATTAAAGTAATCCAACCATGTAAAACACCTTCACTCACTGACAGCCAAACCCATCCTGTGTAATATCATTTTGTAATATGTAGCCATTCAAAACAGGCTCAGATATTCTCTTTAAGCAAAATATGCAGGTACATTCCAATCTTGACCAGTTTAGCGAGAGGTGCAGCCGATGCCTGACATGAGCAGCAAGCAGTAGACTGGAGCAGAGAGGTTGATTTTGTATTTCAATCCATTTAATAGAATATGGTGCACAGCATTTCCCCCATATATGGAGGAATTTGAATGTGAATGATCTAGTTCATTTTTCCCTTGTCAGGATTTCATTTTGTGAAGGGGAGGCAAAAAAAGTTTGCCGGCATTCATCACAGTTCTCTCCCCCCCCCCCCCCCCCCCCGCCAAAAAAATAAAAATTTAACATGCAATTACTGTGTCAGACAGTAGGGAGAAATGGTTTCGGCTTACTGAGGGCTCTGTGACAGGTGCATTGTGGGGGAATTGATTCTTACCGAGGGGGTAAGTGAATTGTCATTACCCGTCTGTTTCTTATGACACTTGGCTGGGTGCCATCTGATTTGTAACAGGAGATTTGAATTGGCCTGTCGCCCTCATCCCAGCGGCCGACTCTCCAGATTAGCGGGCGGAAGATATAAGCCTTCTCTTCACAGGTCAAGAGCTAAGCCACTTAAAGGTTACAGATCACTCGAGTGGGGTGTGAGATTTGTGAAGTTGAGCAGCAAAATGCAAGCATGGATATTTACTTTTTGGGGTTTTGCTTTTCTCTTTCTGGGTTTATTCAAAAAGGGCAGGGGAAGAGGAATGAAAGCAAAAAAAAAAGTCTGGGATGTGATTCGCTTGAATCGCCCGTCGATTCATTGTGAGGAAAACCACGCAGCGCGTGAGATCAATACAATATCTGCTGTCTCCATTAGCTTGATTAAAAAGAGGGATGGATGTAGGGGGGCTGGAGGAGCCTCTGAGCTAGACAACTTTATTCCACAGATTATACAGGGACAAGGCTTTGCTTGTAAAATGCTGCAGATTAAGAAGCGGGAAGGGGAGCTGAAGTGAGAGAGAATGAAACGGAGAACGTAAAGGAAATAGAGAGAATGAATAGACGCAGCGGGGGAAATTGCAAGGGAAAGGAAAAAAATTAAAAGAGAGAGAAAGCAGGGGTAGTGGTGAGGGGGTGGGGTGAAGTGGAGAGGTTGGCAGGTAATCCAGTTGATACTTGGCAAGGCGCTCAGTGACCAGAAGCTGTCTCTAATTGGCCTATCAATGGCACTAATCACACTCCACAAGAGCCTGCAGGTTGCAGCTGCAATGAGGGGGAGCATTCAAGACTGCAACACTTGATTTGCTAACAAGATGCAGAAGGCAGAGGCACTGCACTGCAAATCAAGCCTCGAACTACCCACGTTTTAGTAGTCAGAGAAGTATTTTTCACCTGTGGGAATATGATGGCTTTTTATACTCTTGTAGTCCTTTCCTTGTTATATATCACATATATACTGATATTTTTATCCATAGCCAGTCAGTGCAATCAGGCTCTCACAGAGACCATGTGCATATTGTATCGAAAAAAAATATCTATTTTACTTTAAAATTCTATTTGTAGTATTTTGTATTATTTTTATTAAATCAAAGTCCTTGTATGTGCAAAATTACTTACTTACTTACTTGGATTCACATTTTTTTTATTTAGACACATATGGTGGTGTTTTAGTCAAACAAACATTTTATAGTGTGTATATATATATATATAATATTATATCATAATACGCATTGTCTTTTTGCTGCTACTGATACTACCTGGTAATAGATTCCAGGCTTTTGCACATTTTCATTCATAGGTTTCTATTTACTATTTCTGAACATTAAATAGTTGCAATTGTCTGTTGCATATGTTTATATAACCCCCATTAGCTCTGTTCTTATTTGTATTCTAGTTTTCTTTGCTGTATCCTGTTACTATTTCCTGCTGCAACACCTTCCCAACTTCCCCAATGGGATCAATAAAGTTTCATCTAATCTAACCTAATGTAATCTTTTTTAAATGTTTGTAATATGCTGTTGAAGGATTGTGATGGTGGTGCTGCATGTTATAAATTGTTAATGTCTCTAGAGTTACACAGGATGAGCTTGAATGTGTTTTATGCATTAATACTCTCAAAACAGTTAAACTTCAGTCCCAGCTTATTATAACTGCATTATATATTTGTTTTGAACCAGTTTCTGTTATACATGCACTAATAAATTATAACAAACAAATTCCACGCCCCTTTCAGATCACAGATGAAATAAAGATTTTGAGAACTCTTATCAGTAGCGGTGCAATCTGAAACCCAGCCACACATCGTGTCCAAAAAAAAAAAGCAGTAATCCCGGTGCCAACCTGGCGCCATATTTGTTTTACAGGTGGCTCTTCCACCTCAGTCTCCTTTGTGCTGTGTGGACTTCAGGAGCCTGGTGCTGAGTCATGTAAATAGGTCGGAGGTACAGTGGCGTTGGCCTCCATCCACCAATGACCCACAGAGAGATGAGACTCTTTCACTCCACTGACAAAAGTGTTGAGGCTCTTTTTATTCTGGCCTGAAACCCGATCGGAGGGAAGAGAGAAGTCCCCAAACATTGGGCTGGCCTGTGAAAGTGTCTGAGCTCCACATGTGGGGAGGACGGCTTCAGCCTTAATTAGGCGACAGGACACACCCAGCCATAGGGATCTACAGGACGGGCTGTCTGTCGGTGGACGATTGAAGTAATAGTAGCACTGACCAGGCAGTGACATTAACAAGAATCAACTGGTAACTGTGGTTAAGACGATTAAAACGAATCTCATTTAGAAAAAAACTAAAAAACAGGATGTTTTGGGTAATAAACACCTAAAGCTATGTTACGACATTCATAAGTCAAAGTCCTGTGAAACATGCGAGCAGGGCTGTAATGAAATGTAGCTTTGATCTACGACGTGTCACAGGTTTCCTTAAACAATGCTGCCTGTGTTGTGGTGGGAGGAAACATCATTTTCATTATTCTTTTCATGTGCCCTCCATCATTTTAATTAAGTTGTGACAGCGTGCAATGCTTTGTTGCACGCCTCCTTTGAGGAAAACACAAGATGAAATGAGACGAAAAATAATCAGAAGGTTTAATAAATTATAAAAGCAGGGCAAGTTCTGGCAAATTAAAACGCAAATTATCTATTGCTTTGTTTCAGCCTGGTAGGGGAGGGTCCGTATTTGGAGGAACCAATAAATGTCACTTTGGCATGGCGGCGCGCCCATATCACTTTGCAAACGGCACAAAGCTGGGAAGATTAACCTGGCTTAATTAGAAACACAATAACCCGGCATTGACAAAAGTCCAAGGTCTCACTCGGCAGGGGTCGGGAAAGGCGACGATTGAGAGGAACACATGGATTGACTCCTGGGGGGTCAGCTCATAATTCCACCCCAGCCAGTAAACGTAAAGGGTTGTGTTGCTGACGTTTCTTCTGTGCATTTTTTCCACGCGCAAGACTGGACATTGTCTGCGAGAAACTCTGCTCACACACATTCAGAGGGTTTTAATTGCCAGTTAAATGGCAGCGACAGGACCTACCCTGTGAAAAGGTGGTGTTTTTTTATTTCCCCTACTGGAGCTCCCTGGGATATCAGGGAAAACACGGCTACTGATGGAGTCCAGGCAGGCTGAGGCTGAATGAACGGTATCAAGCTGACAGATGCAAGCTGGTTGGTGATGGTAGGAAAAACACAACATGTGCACACTCACACACACATGCTGCCCCCCCATCCACCCCCACAGACTCACGCATGATATTATACTAGATAGTGTGGAAGAAGATTGCAGCATTTTTAGCACTGTGCTCCTCTCGGGCCTCCAGTCTTTCAATGGTCCCATGTCAGAGATCAGTTGCTTTCAAGGCAGATGCTCAGACAAAGTCCAGTGTGCAATAAACAACCAGCGTAATTAGGTAATCATGGTTTTAGCTGGACCTACATGAATTTTTTTCTGGCAAAGTAACAGTAGACTGAAGCCCAGAGAAAAAGGTAAGGGGTAAGAAAGGGTGGAAGCTAATACTATGAAGCCTAGTGCTCTCGATACTAACTAAAAATGCAATGTAGTCATGCAAGTTATAGCTACCTAGATAAGGTAGTTAGCCATTTCTCATGAATGAACGAAAAAATAAGTCATTGCCATTTATATTTTGACCACAGTTCAATCTTTGCCATTAAAGTTTGGCAGTTAGCTAACTTGCGTTCTGAAAAACTGTGGTTCTTTGGCTCCGCCCATTTGGGTTTAGCTCAACCAATGAGGTTATTTCTACCTCTGAGAAATGTTTGTTTGACTAAAACACCACTCTGCTTAAAGCTGCACTACACATTTCTTTTTGCAAATTCCCCAAATAGCAGCAAGAGGTTTGAATTTTTGAGGACCCAGAAATCCTGTAAGGTGTTGTCAGTAAACTGCACATATCACATTCAAGATTCAAGATTCTCCAAGATTCAAGAACTTTATTTGTCACATTCACACACGGGGTGTGTAGTGAAACGAAAAAGATGAGAAACATTCATGTTTACCAATCTAGCTGGTCTGTGATGCTTTGTACCAAAGATATACCAAAGCAAACAATCTAACGTTGATGAGTCCAAGTTTCTCTGGATTACTCGCTGCTGTTTTGTTTCATCACTTCCTGTGTGAAGACATTTTCCCCCAGTGTCCATACCCAACACCAGATTTTGGGCAAATAGGGTGAATCTATAGAATCTCAATTAGTGGGATGGGCTGTTCTTCTCCGTGGAAGCACTGCTTTGTCATTCAGACTGATAAGACGGCTGGATTTTTACATAAAATTCTTCCCTCATGCAGCTTTAAGTAGAGAGACAAAGCCCTCTTCTTCATTTTTGCTTTACCAGCCAAAGCTGGTGTGGAGAAGAGAGGCAACACACTGGAAAAAATATACATACCAGGTGGACCAGGTAGAAATTATATCTTATAGGTGACACAATACAGGAGAAGGTGGCAGAAATGGGGGGACAAAGAAAAGCTGCCCCTACCCCCCAGGTCTTCCATCCTGACCTCCCTTCACCTGGAAAAGGCCCTAAGCAGCCAAAAGAAAATGACAAAGGGCAATAAAGCTGTTAACCAATCACACTTACAAGCAGCTCTTGTCAGTCAGCATGGTTTCTGAAGGTTGCCCATGACAATTTGCTCATTAATCCGTGCCATGTGATAGTCTTCACTGTTTGTTTCAGTAACAAATTAAGCACGTTAGCCAGAGACTGATGCTATAAAAAAAACAACAATACTAATTTACATAGGTATTAAATAAGTAACTTCCCTTTTCCTGATGTGATCAACTGTGATCAACACGTTCTACTGTATATACTCCTACTGAGCTCCTACAAATTGATATCCTCTCAGAACGTAACCCTCATTGTTCCCTTTTTGTGACTTAAACACTTTAAACAAACTTTTCCGGACAAACGACGGACAATAAAAGGGGAAACTTAGTTTAAAATGTTTCCCCTTTGGCTGCCCCAGAATCCATGCCCTGGACTGAGTGACAGACAATGCTCATTTAAAACACAAAAGCACATAGACTCTCATTCAGACTACAGCTGCCCTCTTTCAGACCTGTATTCTAAAGCCACTTTCTGTTGTCCCCTGCTCAGGTTTTTCCCCACGGAGGGAAATAAAGCTGGGCCCCACTGCATCGCATTTGGTGTGAGGGGAGAGAAGGGCTCGCCTGTTTGAACTAAAGAAGGAAAAACCTCTCTGCCGAGAGGACACCTTAGAGCTGCACCTTTTGCTTTGTCCAGGGCAGTTGGCTGGAAAAATGGAAGGCGAAGTAGGAGGGGAAAACATCATGCAGGTGGGGGATTGGCCCCTAATGTGTTTATGAAAGATTCTTTGATAAAGGGGGGAAAAAGGACTTCTGGTGATTCCCAATGAGCTTTTTGTCGCTTTTTTCCCCAAGTTTCAGATTTAGCACCTTGCTGGGCAAGCGCCTTGTGTGCCTCCAACCACTCCATTTACAAAACATTCATGTGTTTGTTGTTGAAGGTAAGCCAAGCTGATTTACCTCTTTGGCTGAGGGGGTGGGTATACACCTGACTGTGGGGAACAATTTGAGACGTAGAACCTAGAACACTATCTCGCTTCCTCTGTCAGCTAGTACTTGCTAGAGATCCTGAAGCAATATTTTTTGTTCTCACTGACATAGACCATTGCTGTGTCAAAGTAAAGGATGTTTGATTGTAAGTTGTTTTCTTCTTCTGGCTGTCACGTCAGTTCTCCATTCTGTTGACAGTAGAATAAGTCGGTTTCATTGATTTTCAACTTGCGGGATTGCTGAATAGCTTGATATAAAGCATGTAGAATGGCTTACACTGAGGGTTTTTGCCTGGTGGAATCCAGTCCATCCAGTATGTGCAGAGATGGAAAAGATGCTTTGCTTTTTTGCAGTGTTAAATGTTCAGTATATGAAGTTTTTTGCCATGTTGAGGAAGACTCTTTTATTTGGTGTTTTCCATAAGGCTGAAGCGATCCTTTATCTTTTAAAATGTTCTGATACTGCATGTCCAAGTGGTTATTTTGACCTGAGATAGGAAATTGTGTACAGAATCCTGCAAGTTACGGCGT
The DNA here is from genome assembly GCA_034670385.1 of Hoplostethus mediterraneus. Lineage (NCBI taxonomy): Eukaryota > Metazoa > Chordata > Actinopteri > Trachichthyiformes > Trachichthyidae > Hoplostethus > Hoplostethus mediterraneus. The sequence goes on along the minus strand of JAXDDW010000137.1, from coordinate 454,614 downwards.
ATGGCTTGTTTGTAGTTGTACACATAATATCTATGATATATTCTTTTAAATATGAGGCAAAATTATTGTGATCTTAATTGAACAGTAACTTGTGATGTTAATAACTGGGCAGTTCACTGAATCAACGATGATGTGACCATGTCTGTTTGTCTGATTAATTTTAATTTAACGATAAGGTCATTAGTAGATTTTTATTTTTGCCGCTCGTAACGTGCATCAACACCATAAGGCTGTCTGCTGTCAATAACCTCTCCTAGCCCATTGACCCAGCGTCACCATATACAGTCAGGAGCGTTATCAGACTGATAATACCAAAGGGTGACAGACGATCAGCTGAAGCAGACGTTATCCAGATCCACCGGTCAGAGCATCACCATGGGAAAATGGCAAGCCAATGTGGCTGGAAAACAATAAGAACGGTTTGCCGGCTTTAAAAAGGCAGAGGAGGCTTTGGAGCAAGGGGAGGGGTACATTTTTTATTCTTGCATGAGGTGCATTCTCTTTCTGCAGTGTATCAGAATACAGGATGCACTGTCTGATTTCTGTTCCCTTGCAACTATCTTGTCCCAATTCAAACCTCTTGTGGTTTGTGTGGCTGAGATCCTGTTTCCAGCAGAGCCACCTGACCATGAAAAGAGCGTATGTGTCACGTTGTGGGTCAGCCGAGGAGACAGCATCCCTGACAGCTGCTCTTTACACCAACGGAAACAGAAAAGAGACGGGATCAAAGAGAATCTCTATTAAAAATCAATCATCTATCGACCAAACAGGGGTTAAGTAATGACGAGAAAGCAAAACAAGGGTTAAATTTATATGTTGCGCAACATTTACCTCTATAGCTTACTGGACCAAATATATGCTTGACACAGGACATAGCGTACTGCCCTACCAAGGCAAAAAGCGGTAATTACTTTTGTGCATTTAAAAGGTCAAAGGCCGGGACTAGGGTATAGCTTTCATGTCAGAAAAACCTGTAAATGCTCTTAAATTAATTTTCGGTATTCGTGCAGTTGCTGCTCTTTGCTTTTGTAAGGCAGTGTAGTTGTACATAGGCTAAGCAAGGGCCTGCGACATTTGTCAGAGAGGAAGCTGTTGTCAGGCGTAAATTACCAAGTTCAGAGGAATCCCACATATCCGGTGACCTTGCCTATTGTTATCAGTGAATGTGATTGGTATCCATTAGACAAGGAGGATAAAACCTCTGCTTGTGGGCAAAAGGTGTACGCCTTTTGTCCTTTCACAGGCCTGGTTACCTTGTGACAGCTCGTAAAGCGGAGTCGGGCATATTATTGGCCATACGCCTCAAATAGTAATTTGTGAGATATTGTAATAGCATTTCATCCGCACACAGCAATAATAAGCTCTATTATTCCAGTTTTGTCAGCGTGATGTTACAAAGAAAAGAACATTAATCCTCTTTTATACAGGAAGTGTTTTTTGGGGTGTATTGTTACACCAGTCAAGTAGATTGACTGGTGAGATGCTATACTTGAAGTGGCTTATGATCTTGTCGACAATATACCATCAGTGGATCAACTGAACCATGCTGGCCGATATACATAAGCTGACACTATGGTGCCACTAAATGTAAAAATGTTTTATGTCACATATGTAATTGCTGTGGCCTGTGACAGTTCAATCAGTATTTGGGATCACAAACAACTCTCTAGCAAAGTTAGAAACCAGAGGATCTGGGATCTCATTGAGATGTCCAAGTGTAGAGTCACTCATAAAGAATAAGTGCTAGGCTGTAGACATATTGAATGCGTGCTTGAGCTTTTACCACTGTATTAAATGTGCTGAGAAAGAAGAAGTACGTATATTCCCAGAACATCATGCTGCAAACAATCACCGCTATGATTCCCATTTCATTTTCAGTGGAGCTATAAAGCATTTTCTGGCTCAGACATTCATTCTTCATCCACACTTATTCAGGGTCACACAGGGGCAACCCACGCAAACATGAAAAATCCACAGAGAAAGAGAGAGAGAAATCGAATCCAGCATCTTCTTGCCGCGAGATGACAGTGCGAACCATTGAGCCACCATGTTTGCAGACAACACCCGTTAAAATTGACTGTACCGCCTGAGGGACAAGCATGAAGGAAATGCATATTTGTATGAATTCAGTAATGATCTGCAACACTTTTATATAAATATCAATTGTGATTTTTGCACAAAGACGACTTCATATCGTAGTGAGAATGTGGAGACTCTTGACCCAGTCCGTGATAAACAAAGATATCACTGCTTGTTATATGAAGACTCTTACATTGAGAGCTGCTGCCTTATAGCAGCAGGTGCAAAGGTGCCTCTTGGAATATAAAGAAAGCTCACACAACGTTTGGCTCCCCACCCAACCACAAACTGCTGTCTTTAAACTTGATATGGTACAAGTCTAGAGGAAGATGAGGTGTGACTGTGAAGGAAGCTCCATTGTAGAAAGCTCGAACAAAATAGCCTGAGCTGGGCACACTGATTGAAAAGGGAGATGGATCTGGGCACGACGTTGCCATTGCGCTCTTCTTCGGTTCTAACTAGATCCAGGTAGGGTTCTTCAACTTGTCCTCATAAGAGACCCCTTTATGGTTCTAAGATGGAGCCCTTTTTGTGTTATGCCTAGAATCTGCTCAAAATCTCCTCAGAGGGATTCGCCTATATCCCTTCCCAAAGAGTTCCATGTAGAACCTGCCGTAAAAGATAATCTGGAACCCTATATGAATGGTTCTGCAAATGTTCTTAGGGTTCTAATGAGAACTATCCTCAGGGGTTCCACCTTGAACCTTTCAAGGAGATTCTACCAATATCCCTTTTATATTCTTAGGTTCTGCTCTACCCATATCCAGTTCGATCATCCCTCGTATATTCCACTTGGAACACTTCCAGGGGTTCTACCGATATCATTTGAATTTTTTGTACAGGTTAACCTTGGAACCTTTCTGTGGGGTTTTGTCAAGACCCCTTTTAATATTATACGGTTTCCACTCAGAACTCTGTGATGTCTCTTCTGAGAACCATCTCATATTCTCATTATTGTTCATAGAAACTTTGCATTGCCCATTATCCATTTCCATTATCTATGTAGCAATTACAAATAATGCAGTGAAAATCAGTTTTGCTTGAAATTTTTTTATTATGTTTTATTATGTGGGCAGTGATAGAGGTAATGACGAGACCGAACACAAGCAGACCGGATCATCATGTTGCTGATGTTCGGAGTGTGGGACTGTTCTCAGATTACTGAATAATGCCTGGCGTTGACATTTATATGCTTTATAACTATAGCTCTTTCAAAAGAACTATTGTCTATGGCCTATCTAGCCTTCTCTCACCCTCCAAAGGATCCACAAAGAACGTAGATCCTTCTAAGTAGATCCTCCCTCTGAGAAGGCTTTTTGGAACCCTGATTTCTAAAATTGCTAATAATAATAATAATAATAATAATAATAATAATAATAGAGCGTCCGGTGGGTGAGGTGTGCCCACTGTGCTGTGTGTGTGAAGGCGAGGCAGTCGGTTTCCAGGTTTGATTTCACGTTGCGCTCTGCCCGGTCATTCGCTGTCCGGACGGGACACTCCACGTCCGGAAAGGTTTCCCTTACAAATTGGTTACATGCAACCCACATCTTACACCCCAGCACCTCTCCATTTTTTATGATGAAGTTTAAATGAGGGAAACTGCTCGCTGTTAAGGCATTGTGCAAGGGTATTTGTTTGCTCGCGCATTTCCTGGCATTACAGCAAGTTAAACAGAAATTACAGGCCTGTCGTTATTACAGGGGGTACACATAGTGGTACACATAAGCATGCTGTACATCGCAAAAAAGAAAAAAAATAAGGGTGAAATAATAAAAGAAAGGTCGAATAACAGAAGTAACCATTGATGACGATACAATGACAGGCACAATTACTGTCACTGCTGCCACAAGCATCCTTAGCCTGTCATTATCATCATCATCACTATAATCATCAGCATTACCGTCAGTAGCATTATCTTTGTCAAAATTATCATCATCATGACCATTATCATCATCGTCTTCCTCATCATCTAGAATCATCATCATTGCAAATATAACCGAGAGCGTGTTTGTGTCCTAATTTTGCACAGTAAATCGTATTTTCTCTGTTCAAAAAAAGTTTTTTTTTCCCTTAAGGGTAAGGTACACATTTCATATGAAGTGTTACCGCAGTGCTTCCAAGGGTGGAAGCAACATATTTACCAAATTTACTCCTGTTACTGTAATTTACTAGCTTTTCGTGTATTTGTACTTTTTATATTAGTATTTTTGGATGTCAGTAATTTTACTAGTTGAATGGCTAGTAGCAAAAAAAACATCAATAGTAATGTTGTCATTTTGTCAGAATTTTTTTTAATCACAGGTGGAATAATGACATGGATAATCTTATTTTTAGGACGTTCAACAAAGTCTTTAAAATGTGCAATATTACATATTTTACTTATTTTACTTCACCAGTAATTTTACTCATACTTCAGCAGGTAAAGTAACAGTACTTCTACTTGAGTAGGATATATTGATAGTGTTTCCACCCCCTGTTTCTGAGTCCAGTCTCTGTACTGTCCGCACACTGCGGTCAATGCAGACAGCTGCTGTGGGGAATCAATAAGTAGCTGAATCTATGGCTTTAGTATGGATTAGATGTGTGTAGCCAGTGATGTCATGGGCCATGCTTCATGCTTGTCATTCGGCACGCTGGACAGGGAGCCTAGTAGGTCTTAATGACAGTACAATTAATAAATCTAGCAGAATAAATCCTGTATTGACCCAAATGCAAACTAAGGGTCCTGTTGCAAAAAACGGTGCAGGTCCCTTCAGTGGAGGGGAAAGGAAAGTCATGGCTGGTGGTGGGAAACGCCTTTGCAACTGCTTAGACTCGGAGGTCTGTAAATATTACAGATACCATCAGTAATTTATTTCACCATCTACTTTTTGGGGTATATTGACTTTTAAAGTTTAAAGTTAGTTATTTATGTTCCTGAGGATATGGCTTGCCTCAAACTCTACATGGAACTGAACATGCTTAGCTATTACATTAAAAAAAGTTCAGACAATAAAAAAGTAGATTGTAATCCCACCAAATGACAGTAGTGGAATGAGCAGTGACAAATGTTAAAAGGTTAGCTGTTTATTCAATTATTATCATATAAAACTGTTGTCCCTCTGCTGCACATTTTTATTCTACGGATGCTTTATAATCAAAGTTAAGGATGTTTTATCATCTTTTTTGACAAGGTCCAATTCAACATACATGCAACTTGTACTGCTGACATAACCTTAATAATCAACAGCAATATTAACAACAAGTCATTCATTACTTCAGTTATGATCCCAGTATGAAAACATTTGGTTTAGCTGGTATTTTTTAATTCTAAAGAGGGGTCAAGCATGCCTCCAACTGCAAAGGCATTAAATTAGTGCAAGAAAAAAAAATGTCATTACATTATTATATGTTTTAAACAATGACACCGCCAGTTACTTCAGCGAGGTAATTCAATTGTTTGAACTGCTCAATGTTGATACTGATCAAATGTATTGTCAGGTCAATATATGGGATACTGTTTAAGTCAAAAGGTATGATTTTGTTCATTTCAGTATGCACATTAGACACAGCATGAAGTCAAAGGATGAGTTTGGTTCAGAATAAAGAATCAATATAGAATTTATTGTTTTTTGAATGAAACAATCATGTGCCAAATGCAAAATTTACAAATACATTTCTTTCTCTGTTTTTCTTTCATTCATGACAATAGAGTGACCTGCTATAGTGGTTGAGAAGTCTGGGGATGCTTTTTTGCCTGGTTGCAACTGGTAGTTAATCTGGTCATCCAGTGTGTCCCGTGCTCCCGGGTGTTGGGATGATGGACGATGCAGTTCCATAGTGTATTTTGACTTATTGTTTGTGTATTTATGTGGCAAAATGTTGATTTATCAAATGTTGATGAATTGTAATTCTTATTCTAGCAAATGTATGTTTTTTTTCTTTGTTTGTATCCTGGATAGCAAGCATGTAAGAAAACAAGGAGATCTTTTTTTTAAATTTATACATTTACAAAGCAAGCTCGAAACAATCCAGTTACACAACATTTCAAGATTTTCTGTATTTTTAAATCATTCAGTTTATATTGAAAACTGTGGAAAACCCTTTGAACTGTTGCTCTGCCAGTGTAAAAAAAAAATGACTGCCTGCTACCTTTCAGGTGAGAAAGGTAATTTATTTTCCGAATAGATGCAGAGAATCTTAAAATATTTATTGTCTTCTATTGTGATCTGCAGTTTTTATCTGGTGGTAATATTAGTTAATACTAGTGGCTTTAAGACCTGAGCCCATTGATGCTGTGAGGCTGATGTTATGCAGAGACTGGGATTAATTCTCTCATATCTTGCTCTTGGGGTTGAAATTATTGAAAGGGGCAAATGAGTTCTGTTTTTTCAAGCCTGGGTAGTTAATCCTTATTGTCAGGAGAATGCGGTGTGGCGACTATATTCATAGTTATTGAGTTAAATATATATAGCACACAAATACTTGAGATCTATGTGAACATTCCCCGAGAAATATATTTCAAGTATTGGGAAATAAATGGAATGCGCTAGTTTTCCGTGACTTATCAAATGTACTTTTTGGAATTGTGATCTGAAATAGTTTTGCCAATAAAAGCATGCAGATATCTCAAAAGTCAAATTGCATGCAATAGACAAATGACAGTTATTAACCTAGGGGCATATAACGCAGCGGATATGTACCACGTGCTAGACTACCAATAAATGTCATTTAGATGGTGAAAAAAGGGTTGTTTTGTCTGTCAGCATGAAACAATGAAATAAACATCAGGGGAAAGTAAAAATAGAATTTACATACAATCCATAGAAGTTCCCCATAGAGGGAATAATAATGGCTTGCTAGTTTCCAGCAGAGGCTCCTATCTTATGCCCTTGTGTATGTATATGGCTGACAGGCAGTGAATATGTCTGTGGCACTATCTGTTATATCTCATTGTATTCTAACAACACATTGTTGATCAATTCAATACCTGAATAAGGCCGAGCTCCTGCAAAGAAAAGGTTTTGTTGGCAACGTATTAAATATCACACGATTTTATTGCCTCCCTTTCACGCAGATTCACGGAGCTGCCACCTGATGTGGCGTTTAAGGCTCCGAACAATATTGGCCTCCTTGCTCCATTGTATGTTCTGCATGAGGAGCAAAAGAAAAGAAGTTGCCGAGCACAATGTGTTAGCATATCAAGGAGGGCCAGGACGGGTTTCACAAGGGGGCGGCGGGCACGTGATGCGATTCTCGCCATAATTGGTGGATTTTTATTACCGAATGATGAAGTTTTCCCCCTCTCTTTTCATACGGAGGTGGTTACTGTGGCTCCCCGGGTCAGGGATGGCACCAGTCCCTCGGTGCTTTTCTTTTTAATTTTTATCAATAACCAGACAGTGCTGAAAGACACAGCCATTATACTTCTCTTGCCCATTGATATTTGCGTCCCTGTTGAAGTGTTGCATAAAAGCGAGGGTACGCCGAGGGCGGAAAGCTAGACGTGGGGTGATATTTTAGATGTCATCGCGGCGTTCGCCACATAATGTTGAAATGTATGCAAAGGCCTGCAATATGGTATGCTGTTAAAGGGCTTTCGGAACCATTAATGCAATGTGCTTGATCTGCAAATAGAGGAGAGCTGTCATCTCCATATAGACGGCGGAACACTGTTTAGCCGGTGAATGGGAGCTAGGCCCTTTTATGATTGCTGTGAAAGCTGAGCTCGCCCTCCCCTTGAAAAGACAAATGCGGAGAAAAAAGGGATTTATCCCCTGGAGAACAAAGAAAAAGTACAAAATCAGTTTTGTTATTTTTTTTTGGGTGGGGGGGGTACCTTTGACAAGAATGCCAACACCAGCAGCCCCAAGAACCTTAAAATAGAAAGCTAATACCTCATGTCACTCAGCTGCTGACAAGCAGAGGGTAAGAGGCCCAGCTATAATCTCTGTGTGCCGTATCTGAAGACCCTAAACAGGCTTCTTAACAGGGACACCAGAGACTACACCGCCAGAATATTTGTTGGAGAAGGGGGTCCTACAAGCTACTAAGTGGCTCCTATCTACTTTGGAGAGTGGGCTTTCAGTGCACTCTGACTCATGCTGACACATGCATTGTAATGGCAAAAGCCCAGAAAGGTGGCATCAGTGGTTTAAAAAGATACTGCTTGTATAGCCCACGATCCAAAACCGTCGTTTTGATAGGTGATATTTCATCTGTTTCCAATATTGTCCTTTTGGTCTTTCATTGAGTGAAACATAGATTATGTAATCTGAAGTATTTTGCTCGGTATTGTTTAATTCCGACGTGAGGTTGATCCGTCAATTGGGGTTTTGGTTTCACTTTGGTGATTAGCTATTGCCATTAATTGACCATTGTGTGCGAGGATATCCTGTTACCACATGGCTCAGGCAGTGGCGAGTTCTCTTTATATGCCCCTATATGATCCCAAAACACAGACAGTATCTGCTGTAACATAACCCATTCATCATAGCAGATCTAGTAACTCATACCTTACAGGAGTAAGGGGAAATAAATGAGCCTAAGTAGTAGACAGTGAAGTTACCCATCTAACACGAACGCAGGGCAGCTCTCTTGAGTGGTCAACCTGGTACAGTTTGTGGTGCTGGACTAGGCTTTAATTTGAGAACACAGAACACAAGGCTGACACAGCTCCACCAGGCAACAACAATCTGGGACTTACGTGTCCATTAAATGCTGCATTAATGTACTCCCATTGCTCCCAATTGGTGAACCTGAATTCATGTTCTAATGTTGCAGAAAACATACTACTAATACTATAACTGCTACTACTGCTACTAAGACTACTACTGGTACTAATACCAGAAATTGCAGTTATGCAGCAGCCGATGTACAAAGTAACAAGAAAGAAAACACACTGCAATAAACAGTATACAAACTTCAAAATATACAGGTTAGTGCGTAATACTACTACTATTACTGCTACTACTGCTACTACTACTACTATGACTTTTATGACTACTACTACTATTACTACTACTATTGGTACTACTTGTACTACTGCTACTACTACTACTATGACTTTTATGACTACTACTACTATTACTACTACTATTGGTACTACTTGTACTACTGCTACTACTACTACTTCTACTGGGATATTACAATCACTATTACTACAAATTGTACTACTTCTAATTCTGCTTCTACTGCTAATACTAGTACTTACACTACTACTATTACTGCTCCTACTACTATAACTACCTACTACTGCCATTAGTGCTACTGCTACTACTACTACCACTACTACTACAAACTAGTGCTACTGCTACTACTACTACGACAACTACTACTACTACTACTACCACTTTGGCTGCTAATATTACGACTACTATTACTATTACTGCTACTGTGCGTGGGTGTGTTTGTGTGAGTTAGAGAGAGAGAGAGTGTGTGTGTGTGTGTGTGTGTGTGTGTGTGTGTGTGTGTGTGTGTGTGTGTGTGTGCATGTGAGGGGGGGGTCATTTGTGGAAAAAATAAAACTAAGAACTTGAACAAAAAAAAGGCTATTGGTCTGGTGCTTCTCAGGAACAGATTTCATCAATATTATGACTCACCAAATATTTATTCGGGCAACAATCAATGTAACGTGATTTCTTACCAAACAAAAAATTATTTCGATATTTATGGTGGTAGGTTGTCACAGGTCCCTTCCCTGAGCACATAGCTTGATTAAACCATTCAAATGTATTATGTTTAGCTGTCACTTTGTAGAATTTGCACTAATACTTTAATGTTTTTTACTTTTAGGTATCAAAAACATTCTTTGGTTGCAGAGGGAGGTCAATAAAAGTCAAAGAAAACTTAGCCTGCTAGCTAGCTAGCTAACAGTTTGTTCAGTCTGTTGAAATTCCTTGGTTGCCGAGGGAGGTCTATAAAAGTCAAAGACAATTTAACACATCACATTAGCTGCTTTGCTAAATTAGCCTGCTAGCTAGTTAACTGAGTTGATACTTTTACTTAGAACGTCACTGGATGGACCTACAGCCACACCACAATAGTCTTTTTAAGTTAGCTGTCTTTTTCTTATTATTTGTATATCTCCAATTTTCCAAAGGACCTCCATGATGGAGCCAGGAGGGCAGGGGCATCCTCAGCCTCTTTAACATTTTCATTTGCATAACAAAATATGAATATGGCGGATCCAGGTGAAAAGCTATGATCCTTTATTGATTCCATGTGTTGAATGTACTTCAGTTTTCAAGGGGAGACGTCAACTAAGGAGAAGAGGAACGAATAAAACCTGAAAAAGAAAATAACTGCGAGGGTGTGATGTGCATTGCCTGAATGAAATGTAGGAGTTCCTAACCTTCTTTGAAGCCCAAAAATGATTAATAAGCATATTTGTCATTCCATTATCTGAACACTTCTATTATCCGATATGCTGTAGTGACAAGCTCACAGTATCACCTGATGAAAACAGTAATTACACAATTACATAACCGCTATATTAAATCGCATCAACATCATCGACCCCGCTGTTTACAGGGCGCCGTGATAGTTCACATTCACTGTTTGTCATCAACAACACACAAGTGCGCGGGCAGGGTGGTGTGAATGAACCGAATGGCGACAATAACAATCCTCAAGCCTGAAAAAAAAAAGATTAGCGTTGCTTTTAAGTAAACTACTCGACAATGACGATTCAAATACCCACCACATATCCATTTAAAAGTGTTCGGATTGTAATTATCAGCTGCGACTGGCCGCGTAGAGAATGCTTTAGCGGCGCAGAACAGCTACACAGTCCCTCACATGAAATCACTACTGATGTTTTTGTTGTTTTTATGTCACTGGTTAAAGCTTGATTCTTGTCCCTTACTGGAAACGTAAATGACAAATATTCTTTGTTTTCCAATGGTCCACAGCTGCTCGCACAAGTGCTGCTTCACCGATGCACCTGATTGCTGGACTAGTGATCTTCAGCGAGTGGGCTTGGCTGTGTCATTGTTCACCCCATTTTCGACTTAATTGGACGGGGAACTACATTTAGCCATTATACAAAAAATATGGCCCTACTTTTTCTCCTTGGCGTCGACAGGTGAAAGCACTCGTGCACGTACAGTAGGCCGACAAAACTCCCCTTGCTTTGTTTTAAAGGCAGAGATGCTTGCTTGTTTGGTCCGGGCTGACAGTCTTTGGAGACGTCCAAATCATTCTACTTGAATAATCAGGATTTAGAAGGAGCCCATATTATGGGGTTACTTTTGTGTCTTTATTATACAGTCAAACAGAATAGGTTTGAGAGCAAAACCTTCCATACTGAAATCAAAAAATGTTTTATTGCAAGTAAAATAAATTTGTGATTAAAAATATATTAATGCGAATCAAAAACTTTTGTTTGCAAATCCAAAAGTTTTGTTTGTGAATCCAAAGGTTTTGTTTGCAAATCCAAAAGTTTTGCTTGTAAATGCAAAAGTTTTGTTTGCAAATCCAAAGTTTGCTTGTGAATCCAAAGTTTTGCTTGCTACTGAGCTGAATCTCGTGGGTGGGACTTACGCTGAAAGATGTAAGACATATCTATCATATGTCTCTAATATGTATTTTTTAACCCATTACATTATCACAGATCGTTAAACAAAAGCAATCTACATGCACCAGTTCAAACATAACATTCTTGCTATTACTAAGACGGAAGTAACCCTATACTATGATTACTGCTGGGCTTAAATGATTTCCTCAACACTAGACAAATCCGTATTCATTCATTATACTGAAAAAAAAAATCTAAATTCACAAATTGAATACAATTTGATTAGCAGTGAATCTGAAAAAACAAAACAAATGGGACAGGAAATTCCTCCCACTCTGCATAGTTGACATCTAATCCAATCCAGTGGTCTTGCTTAAATTGATATGGAGCATCTTGTTATCAACCCAATCGGTGTTGATCTCCATATTTGGCCTTCCTGTCCTGCTGGTGTCACCCTGGTGCTCTGGGCGAACGGGGGGGGGGCGGCGGGGAATCTGAAGGCCCTCTACTGTGATGTCAGCCGAAACAATCATTTTTAATTAGCGATGGCTGGATATATCAAATTTTATTTATTAGCATCTTCATTGATAATTAAGGACAGGAGGTATAAAATATAACAAGTGATTAAACTGGTAATAAAACACACAGGAGTAATTGCATGAGGCACCCGGTGAATTTAACATCAAGAGGATGTGTTCTGTTGTTCAACAGAATCATTACATTTGAGATTGAACGCAACTCATTATGAATAGTGTTTTGTGTCTTAGTGTGTGTTCGAAAGCCAGACTTTGTTTTAAACCATTTTTCCAGAGATGCGATGGGGTGGGTTTCTTCTCCCTGCCTCCACAATGGTTCATTCAGCCGGTGCCATCGTAAGACTACTCACTTTCGGATGATCTTTTTTCAGCGGAAGCAGAACAAGAGAGACACGAGAGAATAGGGACGACACAGGGAGGGAGGGAGAGAGAGCTTTTGAACGATCCCTCGATTTCCCCTGAGTTTCATAACCCCTCACGCCCATAAATCCCTTAATTAAATGCTAATTATCATTGGCATTTTCTTCGGCTGCGTTCCTCCTAATTAACGCAATTTCTCGCCAAGGATCCGTGCACTTAGAATGATCATACTGTAATTTTCTGACGGTCAGGGGAAAACTCTGCGAAGGAAGGCAATGACACTGGATGATAACGCTAAATGTCAGACATAATAAGTCTCAGTATGACTCTGCAGTATGTGGGGGTTGTCATTTCTAGACCCAGTCCCTAGGCAACGGACTATTATTCTAGTCTGAGGATAGACACTTCAATCTGATATTGCAGCCAAATGGGTTCAAACAAACTCTTAACCAAGCACATTATTTTAGACGTGTCCGGCCGTGGTGTTAGCGGCTACGCTATTCTTTCAGTTGCATTCATCTGACATACAGAAATGAAATGATGCTAGTGAGGTGGCTAAGCGTAAGATGCCCGACTCCCAGGAGCTTTTCTCCCCCTTTGCTACAGTTATTAGATTTGTCCCCTGCTGCAGCAGCCTAGTCTTTGCTCAAGAGGAGCACAGAGGCATATGGCCACAGACTTGTGTGGGCCTAATTACAGGCATTATCTCATTCGCTATTGTAAGGGACTGTTGTGCCATCTTCCATTTATTTAATTAGGCTTTTCGCATATTTGAAAAGGCCCATTTCGGGGCTGAAAATGTAACATGAGGGGCTGGGAGGAGTCTGAGACGTTAGGGCGGGGGGTGGTAGGGGGTGTTGCACTGCATTACAAAAATATATTCTGCCTTTTTACTGATGTGGAGCAATTTGTCAAGCAATTAGCTGCACTAATTAAATTTTTGTAGCGCTAATCAAACGAATATGCTAAAACATTTTTTTTTTTTTTTTTTAAATGTTGCCAGTCCACTGTCTGTTCCCATTTAACTTGATGGCTTAAAAGAGCCTCCTACTCCTGGCTTCCACTCCACTTGATCACCTCATTTGCATTTTATATTGGTAAATCAAATTAAGCACCCGTAGCTTTTAACATGATTGACTGTGGCCAGGGCTGCTCAGATGGGACTTTTCTGCACTGAAAATTAGACCAATTTTAATGTGCAGAACAGAGAGCCTGGCTCCCCTCGCATTCAGCAAATCACATTCACTCAGCTAATTAAAATGATTTTTCCCCCTTTTTGTCTGTGTTTGCCAAGGGGCTTTGATAGATTTGCCCACCTGCTGTTTTTTTTACTGTACATCTCTTTTTTTTTCCTGCTGGAGGCTTCTCCCAGTCTGTATTTCAACTATTCCCCCCGCCTGTCACGCATGATTACTGGTTTGCTATACTGTAGCCACTGACGTAGCCAATAACCAATCAATAAGCCACATTTTTCCCCTCCCATTTAGCTCTTGATAATAAGTTTTTCCTAATGGTATTGACATACGGTCATGTCCGTAGATACAGTAGACATTTGAAAATAAGCTCTGTATCACTTGATTATGGTTTGCACAAGCAGTTATGAGCCTTGGATTGGCTTCTGTTACACCTCGGAGATATTTAGTGGGCACACAAGGCTCTCACTGGGCTGAACGTTAGCATGTGTTCATGTCTGACTAAACAGTGATCAGGCATATGACTGTACTACACAAGTACTACACATTAAAAGTTTTTTTTTCTGGTGCAAGGATAGGTAAATAGTGGTTTGACAGACCATAAGCTTATTGACCTGTTAATAATTCTGCAATATGCATGCCAGCAGAGATTGCATTTGAATTGCAGGAATTTGCATTTGTCATGTTGGTATTGAACCGCTGAATTTTGAATAAATGCATTCAAAAATTGCAATGAAAATGAATCGCTTGAAAATTAATATGGATTATGACTGAATTTAACTTTGAACTATACTTTCTAATTCAGTTTCCTCAAGATTGAGCTTGCACACATCCAGGTACTATTCCTTTGCTATTCCTAGCAAACAAGCAAAGATTAAACCAAACAATGGTGGCAAGTGTACCAGTATTGCTACTAGTTTTCACTATAGCTAGTAGAAGTTAGCTAGAAGAAAGTGCGTCCCAAAAATACATTTGTGCCATTTATTTAAACAAGTAAAATCTTTTAATTCCACGGTTCAGTGTAAGTACATAGAATAAACCTCTTTCCATTGAATATACCTACTGAACAACATTCAGGAAAGAGCAGGCTGCCCTGGCCACTGCAGAACTAACGTCTGCACCATCAACATGAGGTTCTAATGAAGTTCTTGACAGGGATTTATATTGTTTCTTATGGAAAAATAATAAATTCAAATCCAGCTCATCTACGTTAGGAAAATGAATATGCTATTGCCAGAATATTTTGAAATGAAAGTAAAAGTAAAAGTAAAAGTCATGGAGGCAGAGAACAGACAAAGCAAGGAGGAGGAGGAGGAGGAGGGGAAAATGCTGTTCTTTAGGGAGTATTCCCACTGGGAATAATAGGTGCAGCACAGTGTCGGCACCAGGCGCTTCCCCGGAACGCGACAGTCAGCTTAATTGCAGCTTTTAGGATCATTACTGCTCCCATGTGAATGTCAAAATGGACAAGGCTAGTGGGCCTTTGACAAACAGGCAACTACCACCCACCGCCCTGCAGTCACAAGGGGTAGGCCCATAACCGAGGGAAAAATACAAGCCTTGTTTGTTGTCTTCTCCTGCAAACCAGAGGGATGGGGAAAAAAAACACTGTACGGTTGCAAAATAGATTTTTTGAAAAATACTACGAGCACACATTCCCTGTCTTTAGAAGAATGGGCATATTCAGACCTGATTTTTCTTTTTCTTTTCTAACCCTTTTGGATCTCATATCTGCTTGAGATAGCCACAGCTCGCGAAGAAGGCGATTCATCGTCGCGATGGCCGACTTCGGAATCAAAAGTTCTGCCACTCTCTAATCGCCAAGTGCTTCTTTGCGTCAAAGTAGCGGCGTCACTGCAAACCCGGCGGTTGTGCGGGAGACGATGGGAAGTCACATGTTCTCTTTTACACCTCCGACCTTCATATAGACTATACAGTTGTCATGGCTGCGAATGGCTCATTACAAATCCACGAGTTGAGGAGCCCATTCAGCGCTCAAGAGCGGGAGCTTGCATCAAACTCAAGAGGTGGAAGGAAGTGGCTCTCTAAGAGCCTTGGCCTCATCCCTACAATCTTCCAATGAGATTGTGCATTGAGGTGTGATCACCCCCCCTTGAGGAATATAAAGTGAAGGATCTCTTTTCTAAAAGCCCAGTTCGAAAGTCTCAACTTGCCACAATGCATGTCATTGATGCATCTTTTTTTTATCTTCCTGACAATTCTTTTCAGAAAGCATCGGGCCTGTTTCAAAGTGTTTGATGAAACGCCATGTAATTTTAGATTTAAATAGAGTATAAGTGGATTTTCTTTCTCCTCTTAAATTCACTTTTACTTCACCTTTACTTTAAAGACTGTTAATTGAACATTGAAATTTGTACATTTTGCTTAGAATTAAATAAATAACTGTTTTATTTCCTCATATTTCTATATCTAGTCAGGTAAATGAGCTCTCTATGGTTTTATGCGATGATAACCGTTTCAACAGCAGCTGAAATATGATGACTGCTTATAAAACATATACAATTGACAAATATAATCACTGAAAAATCACTGATTTTTTAAAATTATAATTTGTGTACCTCTTATCCACAGAACTGAATTCACGTTCACGTAGCTTTCGTGAGATGTTTTGAGTCCCTCTTCAGCTGCGTAACACTCCTCTCCGGACATGAAGTGTGTCATTGTGTTCATTTATGTTAACTCTTGCTGGTGAAAAAAAATTCTACTACCACTAAGTTTACGTACACCAAACAAAAAAGCATCGCCTGGAAAGGACCGTCCTCTGTGTGTCGCTTGAATTGAAGGAGGGGTGGAATCAGTTTCCTGGTGTGATATGCATACCAGGTAAGAGCCTATTCAATGATTTCCCAGTCAAGCTTGTTTTGGTATCCAGTGTTGTTGTGCCAATTTCACCGGCGACCCTGAGCGCACGAAAACCAGCCCATCATAACAAGTAAGGTCAAAACTCTCAGGTGTTGTGCCCCGTCTGAGTGCTTTAAAGCCAAGTGCGTTATCGTTTTCTCTCTGAGAGGGAGCTGTGATAGTGGCAGAGGATGAAGGTTACCAGACAGAGTGCTTTAAAGCGAAGTCTGATTTGTTTTGTAGCGCTGCCGCACTCTCCTTGTTTTGCACATTCATATGAGGAGTGTGCTTTCTTGCTGAATCAGATGATAGTCGTGTTTAGTGTGTGTTTAGTGTGTGTCCGCTGCCGGTGGCCGCTTTTTTGGGGCGCAAAACTAACATTTTTAGCCACCGGAGCTCAATTTCCTCCAAAAGTGATATTGCGCACAACTCGAGCGGCCTGATGCACGGCCCTTTCCCTCTGACATGGCAGAGTAAAAGCGGAGGCGGCGAATAACTGTTAGCTAACACTGTGCATAACATCATCTCGTCTTCACACACCGCAATGTGCTGCTGGAAGAATGAAGAGCACATGCAGGCGAATCATCGTAATGCGTTTTGCAAGATGCGGTTGGTGAATGCTGATATATTATGTAATTGTATAATTACAGCGGCTTACTGTATGTAACCGATATAACCTATATTTTGATATTCTATTTTTTTCTTTTTCTTTTCAAATTTCTCAAATATTCCATATTCCATTCATTACATGGCAGCTTTGTTTAATTAGAAAGCTCACATTACTCACAAAAAGGCTTTTCTGCTTTTTTTTTCACTCATCGCTGCTATTTATCAAATTACCATTTCCTCCGTTCTATGAAAATATACGCTCAAAACAAAGAGATGAAATAAAATGAATGTAACATATCATTCAAACTCTTGTCTTCTCCCAAGGATTTGTAAAAAAAAAAAGTTATTGTTATAACCTGGAGTATGAATCTGCTGCTTTCAGAGTAGAAGAAAGTAGAAGAAAAAGAACCTGAGGAATTGTGGGAAAGCACCATGAAAACACGTATGATTGTCTTTGGCCTCATTGCTGTTCTTGTTGAAGGAAGCCAGATGCTTAGGTCAACGCCAGCTCTATTCTTCAGCAATGAATGACAAGTGCAATGAAAACCTGCTTCCTCCCTTCTGATCCCAGGTCACATCTGATATAGGCTACCTTTTATTTTCACTGAGGTTCAGGAAGATGCTAAATACAAAGCTAATAAACTCTTGTGCATGCTGGGTCACATTTGCAATATGATGCAGATGGCCTATTGATATGACAGCACATTGAAATGCAGGACTCCAATAACAAAAAAAAGAATGCAGTGCTGTAAGTGGGCCAATCAGAGAGTTGTATTAAAACTAGGTTTATGACACAAAGGGGCGTATTTGGATCTTCATGGGGAATTGTGCGTCCCAGTGTTGAAACGGACCTTATTGGAATGAGATGAAACCTTGTTGAACAGTGGAACCTTTGCATCTCTCAACAGCCGAGCAGCCTAGGACGTTACTAACTGTTGTCTTTCACTGACAAAATGCTAAAACAATTATTGAAATGTGAGTATCTAGTCGTTTCTTCCTAAACAAGTGAAAACTAGCTTACATGCTTGCAAACTGTGAGTGCCTTGACCAAATAAGCCTGATTGCGATTGTGGTGGTAGTCCATTAAGCAAAATTTCAAAATAAATGACCACTTGCCACCTGCCATTTTCATTGATTTTACTTAATTGCATCAATTTATTTAGTTTAATAGCCCAATATGTTATTGAAGACACGACTACTAATACTACTATTACTACTAATACTGATACTACTTCTACTACAATAACTACTACTACTGCTACTACTACTGCTTCTCCGACTACCACTATTACTACTGCTACTACTACTACTGCTGCTTTTATGACTACTACTACTACTGCTACTATTGCTATTACTACTACTGCTGCTGCTATTGCTATTACTACTACTGCTGCTGCTACTACTCCTAGTACTGCTACTACGACTACTATTACTACTGCTACTATTATTACTACTACTAATGCTACTACTAGTACTGCCGCTACTACAGCTGCTTGTGCTGCTACCACTACAGCTGCTAGTACTACTACTACTACTACTAAAGGGCTCTGTGTCGCTACTGCTATTACTACCACTACTGCTACTAGTTCTACCACTAGTGATAATACCAGGATGTTCTGTAGCTATGTCAGCCTACGGAGGAGGTCCAGGGAGTCCTTCAAAGGTCTTCATTACATGTGATCAGTACCACCAGTCTGCAGTCATTGGTCAGGTGGTAGATGGGGGTCCCATTCAACTAGCCCGCCAGGCTTGGGGTGTGTGTGAACTAATTTGTTCTTGCCTGGTTCCCTCTACCGTTTGCCCTGGGTGCTTATAGCCAGTCGAGGAGGGATTTAAATGTCCAGGATTTGTGGTTGGGAAAACTGTTTTTGTGGGATTCGTAGTGTATGCACAAAAGTCGACATAGTCCGATATTGCTGTGAGTTGAGCCTCCTTAGACCAGGCCACACTTTCACTGTCCTGGCGGCAATGGCTGCTGCCGGACAATGGACACATAGCTGGTAACCACTAAACCACAGATTTTACCTTCCAGCCACAAGACCCTAACCTTCCCATTGCCACCCAAACCGTGTCTATCGAATCCACGTTTCACCTGAAGGATTGGGTCTTCCCTGTGAAAGAAAACGAGTCATTAAATATATATTAATTTTGTCCTCTCTGAATAGGAGGTAAGGTTAGAAGACAGTTGGTGGCTGCAGTTTAAGAAAATAATTAATTGATTAATGTTGATGATTGCCTGTCCGCGGGGCCGCTGCCCTGTAACACAGCCCTGCCCCGAATCATATTTGGATTCATTCAGAAACAAGGTTGAAATAAGATCGCTCCGAGGGAACAGATAGGGAAGATGATTTCAGTGGACAGTGCGTGAAATGATAAGGCACTTGTGTGTGTGTGTGTGTGTGTGTGTGTGTGTGTGTGTGTGTGTTTCACATGTGGCCCCTCTGTCTTCCCTGTTTGGATAATAGTTCAGTTTTTTCACAAACACGCACACGTTCAAACAAAAATACACACGCATTGTCACGGCCATAGGAACCCCATGCTGCCAATGTCCATATCAGCATTGGTATATGGAATAATGGCAATGCCTACTGAGTCAGAAAGCATTAGTGCATGGCAGTCCCGGCCCACTGGTCCCCTGAAATAATGATTAAGGTGTACCTTTGTTTAATTTTTAATAGGAGCTATCTCCTCTGGATATCAGCCAAGTGGGTAAAGTAGAATTAGGTGGTTCCAATGCTTTTAAAATAGACGCCATATATTAGCAAGGTGGTGGGGGAAGGGTATTGGGGGGGGGGGGGGGGGGTGTAATTGAGGCTTCCCTCTGATTTCTTCTCAGAGTGCCAGCATTTTGTTGACATACAGTAATAAAGGAGTCTGCCGGGGATGGGAATGCGGCCAGTCTGGTCTGTAATTTTGTAACAATGCGGTAAGGACGTCCGATTTCTGCCCACCTTCGACGCAGCTGAAATTAAATTAATTTGGTGATTTTATTTTATTTTTTTACACATAGAAAGACCCATGATTTAAAAAAGTGATAATGAAAACAAGAAAAACTGTTGTAAAATGAAGGGAAAAAAGCATATGTGTACATTTCCTTCAGTGTTTTACTTAAGTAAATACCTACAGTTTATTCCCTGTGTATTTTAGAGTGACAAGAAATGGACTTCCATCATCTTCACTCCAAACCCTTGGATGAACTGTAAATACTGCATTATTATAGCAAACATAGCAAAGTCTATTTATATAACATCAATGGGGTTTGCATTGGGGTCCATCTATTAAGTCTTTACCCAAATCAAAAAATATCACTCCTAATCTTTCTATGGTAAAACAACCCATCGCAACACAGAAAGACCAGTCAGCTGTCTTTTAGGGTAATATTGGCATCTCACATGACGACGTTGGATTTGCGTTGCCTTGGTTCCTCAGATGTTATCTGCGTGATGACTGGAGGCTCTCTAATACCTTCCAGTTACTTTCAGATGAACAGCTCCCGGTTGTTGCTAGTGAATATGATTAAGTCTGTATTATTTGCAGCCTAGGCTCTCAGAGAAGAGAAGGCAAGCCACGTTTTGAACAGATGAGAATGAATTATCAAAGAAAAATGTTTTTTAAAAAGTCTAAATAAGTAGCATGTTATTATGGCGATAAGACCTACAGTTGGTTTTCTGTGGTCTGAAATAGTGGAAAGGTTTACCTTGTTGCATTTTTTTATTTGGCTTGTTTAGGTTCACACTTAAAGTGCTGGCTATCAGATGTCAACATCTGTCTCCTTATACCCATAAACCCTTGCCTTTTGGGTTCATTTCCCGTAGTTGGTTCAGATTACCTTCTCCTAACAAACCTGCATTTTTCCAATGTCTCAGTGTGGTTTATTTGGTGCCACACCGAGTTTGTTCTCACCTGGCCAAATGAACCGAAATGAAAAGGACTAAACACTCCGGAGTTCAAATAAACTGTCCTGAACATGCTTTGTGAGAGTGCACATTTGGTCTCTCTGGGTTCTACTGTTTGGATACATCTCTTGCTGAATTAGTCATCGGTCATCTCTGCATCCACTGCTTCAGCTTTCAACAACTCTAAAACCAGGGTGTGTATCTCTCCATTTAGATGTACTTCATTTCATAATCCAGCTACTGGTTGAAAGTTTTAGGTTGTTTTCCTTAACAGTCACTTGTATTATCGAAACAAAATGTAGTCTTAGGTCTAGGTTAGGCCTGTAAAGTCCTTTGAGGCTTGTTTGTGATAAATGGCAATATAAATAAACTTGACCTTATTGCAGCTTTTCATTTGACCATCATTGCAATAAGAGGCTTATTCTACAAATGTTTATGGTAAAGTAACGTTTGATTATGGTATTGGTTCAGTTCTCCAAAACATTTCATGGCATGTGTAGCAAAGGTTGGATTTTTCCTCAGGGTTAACACAATCCTTGTGCCCGATAGCTTGAAAAGCTCAAACAAATTTGGCCCCATCAGTTCTGGAGCTTTGGTGCCACCACTGCCTCCGTGTTGTCACTGACATGGCCTTGGCAGCAGAGTGAAGAGTTAGCCAAGTGTTCAGTACCTTGGGAGATGGATGTCAGCTCTTTAGCTTCTTCCAGTGTGCACAATGAAAAGTTGAAGTGTGCTCTTTCAGGAGCAGCCCTGGTCCCTGTGGACCAGCCAGGTCGGACTCCCGGGGGTCTGACCACAGCTCTTAGCATTGTTTTTCACAGACACTCCGCCGACAAGTAACACTTGAGTGTCTCTCCTCATTGACACACAAAGTCTTGCAACATCCACTTTCCTCCATCTTCCTCCTCTTTTTTACTGTGGCCTTTGACAGACGGCTCAAATCCCCAGAGCGTTGTGCTCTGAAGAGATGCCTCACGATGCAGTTTAAAGAACCTGTAGGAGTTTAACATGATGCGTTGGAAGCAAAATGGACTTAATTTTTCTGATTTATTGAAGAGGAGAGTCTGAGAGGCGGCTCCGAGCATCCCGGTGGGCAGATGAGAAAACAACCTGGGCACGGCAGATGAAGATGCCACTTTGCTGGCCCAAAGCCACAACATTGGCCAATAGAACTTGGTTTTAGCCAGCTACCAACTTCTTGTTTGTGATGTCACAGTTCCACTCAACAATATAGATTCAGCATTTCATATGAACAATTCTTTTGAACAATTCGTGGTGGAGTTTTTGTTCCAAAACAGAGTACAGGTTGGAAAGTGAGTTTTGAAAGCCAGAAATCTAGTAGTTGTTGATATATTATGGTCATTTTGTGATACAGGGCAGTGAAAATCTTCCTTATTGCACCTTGTGCCTTCCTGTGCTACAACTAAGGTGGGCAACTGTGTTTATCAATATGTTACACATACTCACTTGCGGTATCAGGTCTATTCAGCTCCTGATAAGGTTTGACTGGGCACTGTCTCAGGCTTTCCACCCCTAACCAGTGTTGGGCTTTTGGGAGTCAGGCGCCACATTGCTGGGAGGGTCGGTCCCCTTGCTCATTTTCCATTCCAATTCAATGTGGTCTCATCCAGAGGCCAGCAATTGTTTCCCCCAGCCAGCCCAAGGTACAGTGCTGCTTTTGTTCCATCTCTCCATCAGCCCTGAATACAGTCCCAGAGTCAGACAAACCTGAAGGGTATTTTATCAGGACCCTTTGTCCTGCTTCTGAGCTTCCCTTGCACAGATCCCCATCAACAGAGCAGAATAGCAGCAGCCCTGTAGGCAGTGAATCTGTTTCTGTATTTCCATAGAGTCACTCTGTATGTGGCTAAACAAATTAAGCTAACTTGATTTCCATTTGAATCCCTGTGAATGCATTTTGTGAGACCCTTTTGTCTTTTCTGTTTCATAGTATCTGACTACAGGCAGAAAGTGAAGGTGATGAATTGATTTAACAAACTTCACCATTTACAAGGATGTTGCTGGATGTTGAAACTACAAGTTGTCATCTGCAATCCCTATTCACACGCTGACATCAACATTTGAATAGTTGTACAAAGATAAAAAATCAATATACTATAAACATTTTTATATAAATGTCAGTTTTGCTATTCTCTATCACCAGTTAATATAACACAATAGCCAGTTTGTGAAAGCTTTTTTGCTGCTCTAACAACCATAGGTGCCGGGTTCATTTATCCAATTGCTCCAAACTACTATTGACTATCAATAGCGTTACTAAACAATAAAAAAATTGCTCAGAGGAAATGTTTAGACTGATAGGTTTGGCTTTTGTTTATTATCTGCCGTCTACTTTGAGTGTCTTTATTATAATGTTGGGTGCCCACATTATGTTGTAGCTTGTTAGATCTTATGCTAACATTACTGTAACTTATTGGCGACACTTTATTGGTTAGACCTTCAATTAAATGCAGTGATTGTTGTGGCCGTTTAAATTGTTTGAGGTACATTTTCAGGAACAGTGGAAGCCTAATGAAATTCAGCAGAGAATGGCGACCAAAGGGAAAAACTGAACTATTATCCAAACAGGGAAGACAGAGGGGCCACATGTGAAATTAACACATTTCTCTTTCTTATTGTATTTATTTGCTTATCAGCTACCAAGCCACCTAGCTTGAAAGCTACCTAACTCATAATGTTGCCCACAAAGTTACAGACTGGCAAAGGGCAAAGGGCAAAGGGCAAAATGGTTAGCATGTTTTGCTAACATAAGCCAATTAAGCTTCTCCAAACCAATAGTAAGTCTAACATCCCAGATAAATTACATTGTAGCAAATACAGAGAACTTTTAAACCAACTGTAAATAGATTGCACTCTTACATTTGTTGTGTTGCTGCAACCCACCAAGCCGTGAGGACAAGGACACAACATTACAAATAGCGTTTATGCCGGGAAACACTTAATATAGAGGCGATAAAAATTGGACAGCTAGGCTGGTATGAAGCCGATACAATGTGACTTAACAACGCTGTGTTGCTAACTAGTGGAAACATTAGCTAAGTTACCTCCTTTAAAGGAGCCTTGTAACAATCAAAGGCCTACTGAGTCAAGTCAAGCTTAGTCAAGTCCTGCTGAAACAGAAGCAGAGCATCAAACAGCCACGTGAACTAGGGGGTATAAAAGAATACTTAATAACAATTCTCCATACAGCGTTGCATTGAATCAAGTTAACCCTATCAGCATGGGAACAGAGCAGACTTATCAGGTGTAACCTGCTGAGGCTTTGTTGCTAAAAGCTAACAAGTGTCCTTGTGAACCATCACATGTCCCAGCCTAATGATCTAACTTGCAGAGTAAATTAAACACTGAAAAGCACCAGCACTGAAAACCTGATGCCAGCACCTGATGCATCTTCTAGTCATTCACACTGATGCAATTAAATCAAGAACCACAGCAATTCTGTGCGTGTGTGTGTGTGTGTGTGTGTGTGTGTGTGTGTGTGTGTGTGGTGTGTGTGTGTGTGTGTCAATTATACACACATCAATTATATCGATGGTTGTATGCATGGGGGGAGGAGCAGTGGAGGGAGGGTTAGGGGTTGCAACATAGTAATATAATAAAATACTGATCAAGATAAATGAATGGGCTAAAAACTACTGAATTACCAATATTACTCTTATCTATAAGTGAGAAAACTGATATATTTGAGTTCCTCTTTTGACCTTTGACCTTTATTATTCTTTTATTATTGATTATTCCTTTGAACATGTGTTATGAATGTGTTGTCACAGTTAATTTTATCTTGCTGTATGATAAAAGATAAGCTCAATGTAAAGACTCTGTATAAGGATGATGGAAAAGGCCATCATTTATACTGACAAAATTAGTGGTTCTGAATGCAGCAATGCCCGCTACATGATTTTAGTATACTGACAAATCATGACAGCAAAACATGACAATGTCAACATGTTAAATTTGATCCAGGCATCTGGGATCACATTTGTTTCTATGTTCCCTGATTGGTTCATTTCACCATCAGTCACTTTTTTCATGGCATTCTTTTTTTTTTTTATTATGTAGATATTAATGTATTGGTGCTTGCTCATTCAAACATGAAAATGAATTTATTGTTGCTCAGTAGGTTCTAATTAATAGGGTTTGAAAAGGCCATGAAACTCAGAAGATACCATTATGAGACAATGTGCCAATTAATTCAAAGTAGGCCAATAAATGATGTACTTTAGGACTATACTTTAGATTGTATAAGGTTTTTGTACTTAATTATACACAAGAAATAGAAATGTTTAATGTTTTAAGAAGATATTTGAAGCAGATATGGACCCTTGAGGGACTGCAGACACCTTCACTGGTCATCGCATAAATCATAACTGCGCTCTAATATTGTACCTCAACAGAAAAACAAGAGCACTGTTTGTTGAGATAGCCTTAGCCCTGCGATGTGCCAGCAATTTTTCACACCTTCATTTGCACCACACAAGTGGGTTGAAGTTAAATCATCTGCCATTGTTGACAAAATGCTGTTGGAGCTCTAAATCCTGTGACAAATCCTCTCACATGTTTTTTCCATCTCACTGTTTACTAGGAAATTGAAATGATAATTCAGTGATTACTCCAAATGCTCAAACTAGCCTGATGCACCACGCCAGCCACATCCGGTATATCAAATTTGTCTTATGCGTTGATGAATGTCAGCAATTTTATTGAATGTTGTTTTTCAACCCAGCTAAACCCACTTTACCACCTTTTATTTGCAGAATAGAGTTTTAAACATCCTTTTTAGGCTGAAATCCACACTATACATCAAAGTACGTAATATAAAATTATATAGGCTATGGTCTTTCAAGGAAAAAAGCTAGTATTTCTAGTAATTTTTTTTTTTCAATTGGTGCTTGTTTGCCTTATGATGACCACAGACTGGAGGTCATAGTTTACCCTCCTTTTTATTTGCCACTGCATCACTGGATAGGAGTATACCTATTACATGCACCCAGGCAGACTGATGGAAACTCCCCAGGCTTAATCAGAACATCACATCCTATCAAAACAGATGCACAGTCTCATCCAGGTGAAGAAGCAACTTTCCCTCATGTAATAATCCTGGGTGAGCTCTTCCAGAGAGACCTGGCTAGGATGTCAGGCTGGTAGGTAGGGGTGAGTGTGGGTGTAGCGTAAATCTACATTGTAAAACCCTGCAATGACAAGTAGTCAACTCCACGCCACTCTCTCTCATTTTTCTTTTTTTTGTCTTCCAGTTGAGGAATTATAGGCTTTAATTCTGGGTAAAGCAAAACTGAAGAGTGTTAACTGAGATTTTCAGACAATAAGACGAGTCCTGAATGGAGACTCGGTTCACGTCTCTTTTCTCTTTTACCCTATCTATATGAGGATGTTAATCCCCATCACCACACACACACATACACACACACACACACACACACTCATTCACATTCTAAAACCTTGACTTTGTCACATTTTCAACCCCTGTATATTGTTCAGTCATAACACGGAAATCCCCATACAGACACATTGTCACACACATATCTTTCCAAATAAAGTCATAAGGAAATAAATCTAAATATCCCTCCGATTTCATATTTCTTTATATCATAGGCAGCTCCCCCCAAGGTGCACAAATCAAAACCAAGCAAAATAGTGCAGTCCTGGAGAACAACTGGCTTTGACATTAAAATCCAAGGCGTTACTGTTGTCTGTTTTTACATTAGCTGTACAATCAAATGGAAATAATCGAACCAGATCGAGTGTTAGCCCTGGTTATGATAGGATAAACCAGTGTATCAGCCCATGAAACACTAAATATTGTGTTTATTGCTAATCTTTTTCATATTGTAGACTGTTCTTGTTCTCTTGGTGGAAAAAATCCCAACCCAAACCCAGATCTAGCATGTTCTAAGCCTAACTGAGAGAATATCCACATTCATCCATTACCAGCCGTTTAGCAGAACTGCTGTTCACTTCACAGTCAGAATCCAGAGAAAATCCACTCAAGATAATATACTATTCTTGCTATCCCATAATACTCGCCTAATAATCTACAGCTGGGAACAAGATAGGGGCAGATTATTGGCCTAAATTAAGCCTATCTTTATGGGTGGAGAAATATTTCTCCTCCTGGCCGTTGCTTTATAAGAAAAGACAGGACACGTAAAGAGAAATTTTGATAGATAATTCAGAGACCACCTTACAATCTTTTTTTTTTTTTTTTTTTTTTTTTACTTCAGTTAAGAAAGTTACACAAAAAAGTGGCAAATCTGTCGACAATAAATAATAAATAATTTTTTTGTTGCACAGGAACAAAACGAAACATTTTTTTTTCTTCCAGAGCTAAAGGTCCTTTTTTAAACTTAGAATTATACACATCTTTGGGAAAGAAAAAAAAACTTTCTTGGACGGACACTAACTCACACACACAAACATCCCACGAAGCTTGTGGCAAAATAGAGGTATACCTTGTTGCAATGCTTTAGTACTTGGGCCTTTAAGGAAATCATGTAATAAAAAAAAGCAATGCTGTCCCACCTCCGGATGGTCTATCATTGGACGAGGTGCATCTCTGGTCAAGCTATTGAATAATAAAATAAATTTAAAAAAAATTAAAAACAGAATCGCCAGTCATTGTTTTATAGCCTACTCAAGCATTTCGCGAATATTGGATTCTCCTATTCACAGAGGTCCGTTTTTTGTTTTGTTTTTGTATCGAAGTAGGGATGATGTCTGTCTTCTATTTTGGCAAAACTGTAACCAGGCAATGTCAAGCGGGCAGCACCAGTCATGATGTAGGATTTCCCCGTCCGTTTTCCTCTGCGGGCTATTTCTGCAAAAAAAAAGCGCCGAAGTTTTCTTTTTTTTTCTTCTGAATGGACATATTATGGGGTGGCTGTAGTAAAATCCCATGATTGTCTTCACAGTGTAAAAATACAACCAGTGGGGGTTGTTTTTGGTGCGGTCGGAGTGATGGGGAGGAGAGGAGGGGGGGGGGTTGAACAGGGCGGTGTGCTCGGTCCCCCCCCCCCCCTACGCCTCTATGGGGCTGGAGACCATGCTGTTCGGCGTGTCTGGAAGCTGAGAGGACATCGACGCTACCTCGCTGCCCGTCGAGTTCGAGCCCGGTCCTCCCTCTGAGAAACTCACCTGGAAGAACGAAAAAAAAACACAGCAGGAGGGAGTCAGCATTGCCTTGCAAAAAATAATTTAAAAACTAATAATAAGTTCGCAGTTCTGAGAAATAATGCAGATTTGAAGCTTAAAAAACTGCTGTTATTCACGTTTTTTGAAATGCATCAATACAGTAAAAGGGAAATAATTGAGCCAATTGAGCTAAATATTCAGTAAGTGTGCCCTGGTTATGATGGGATGAGTCTCCCATCCTAAACCAGTGTATCAGACCGCGAAACTAAATATTGCTCCTATTTGTATTTATTGTTCTTTATACATATATATTGTAGACTGTTTCTGTTCGATTCAGTCTCACATTATGAATGAATGGATCGCAAAGAATCAAAGGAATGAAAAAATCCAGCTAGTAGGGAAACGATTGACAAAGCTTTAATATTAAACACACAAACGCGTTGTTTATTATTATTATTATTATTATTATTATTATTATTATTATTATTATTATTATTATTTATTATTATTGACGTTTTGTTATTGAGTATAATAACCTAATAATAAACTTGGCATTCAATTAATATTTTCTTTGCACATTTTATTTAATGATTTATTTTTTCAAGTTTCCCTACCTTTAAATAAATGGTGGTGGTGGTGGTGGTGGTGGTGGTGGGAGGGGGTGGTCACCCTTAAAGAGCTGCTAACCCTAAAATAATTTCATTAGTCTGGGTGTCAGTTTCCGGGGCTTTTCCAACCTGACAGGGATACAATTCTGGTGGGGAAACTGAATACTTTACATTTTCTTGGGGCATGAAAATGGTCAATGCACCTTCGGTCCAAAACTACAGCTATCGGCCCTTCGGAAAGTCATATCGGTGCAACCCCAGCTTGTATAGTCCGGGCCTGTGCTGTCGGCTCACCAGTTGCTGGAAAGCGGGCTGGTCGATGTCGCTCTGCAGGGCGAAGTCGCTGAGGACCTTCCACGGCGGCTGGTAGCTCTGAACCTCGACCGGGTTGACCTGCAGGCCGCCGTCGTGCCGCTCCGGACTGGCCGCCACCATCGGGGTGCCCGTCATTCCCTGGATGTTCTGCAACGACAGAACCGCTGTCAGTATCTACCATCATAGCAATTATTTCCATATAGTTATTTTTTGTTTGTAGAAATAAACGCAGAATGCTACGGCTAAATACAATAACTAAATGGGTGATGCTTTAACTTCACCTGCAGAAATCAATCAACCAGATAGATAGATCGAGATAGAGAGATTCATAAAATCGGTATGACATATTATAGGAATAGACCAATACGCTATGCGCGCGCGTGAATGTGTGCGTGTGTGTGTGGTCTTGATCTGCTGATATGATCGGTAAACAATCCAGTTCAGCCCAGTCAAGTCTAGTCTGCTTCAGTGAAGTCCAGTCCAGTTCGACTCAGTTAAAGTCGGTCCACGCCAGTCCGGTCTGTCCAGTCCTAGAGCCGGTCCGGTTCCATCTTACCGTTTTGTCGTTGGGCTGCTGCTGCTGCAGCTGCTTCATCAGGATGCTCCTTTTCTTGTCCTTGCAGCGCTTGTTCTGGAACCAGACCCGGATGACCCGGGGGCTGAGGCCGGTCATCTCCACCAGCTGCTCCTTCATCAGGGCGTCGGGTCTCGGGTTGGCGTTGTAGCAGGTCCGCAGGGTATGCAGCTGCTTCTCGTTCAGCACCGTCCGGACCCGGGTCGTCTTCTCCGGCTGCTTGTGGACGTGAGGCCGCAGCGCTGGCTGCCGGGCCGAGATTGGTTCTGCTGTTGAGAAAGGTCAGGAGAACCGGGAGAAGAGGAAAACCACGTTATCTATCAGCAGGATTACCAAACCGCATAAGTCCGGATGTAGGTTGTGTGAAGTTTATGAAATAGGGTCATTTAGAGCCTTTTTGCCCAATTACAGGTCTGTCCTGTGACCGGAGGAATATCTTCAGCAGCTATGGTCCTACATGATGCAGACCAGCCATACCACCCCCAGTCCACACGAACAGCCCTGAACACATGACGCACAACTTGGTAAAAAAAAGAAAAAGATCTACAGTCAAAGGCGTAGAAACCCGTCTCGTGTTCAGTGCTGGCTGTGGTAATGCAACTCTGGCATTAATGCATGCATTCTAAAACCCACCAAATTCGACCATGAACGCATCACCGCATAACATATTTAATCTTACCACAGCGAACACATCTTTGTCTATTAATAACCCAGCTATTGATGAACCAATATTATAGTCCACTAACAGTCCCTCAGAAGAGCATGTTTCAGGATTTCGGGTTGAGGCTCCGGGCCTTATGCAGGTGTGATGAAGCTTTTCATCGATGAAGAATAGGAGGTTGTTATCCTTAGAAGAATAGTGCAGTTTTGATCGACCTCATTTGATGAGAGGTTGAAATATTACAAAAATAAAAGCCCAACATCCCTGGATGAGGAAAGGCTACACTAACCCATCCAAGCCATCCACCACAGGCGTGTGATTTTTAATATCAAGAATTCTTTTTTTCTGACTTGACCAAATGTATCCCGGACAAACAGCCTTATCTCCGCATTCCTCCAGTAGTGATAACTTGGTGTATTTCTGACATCACAGCTCACTGTATCTAATCTACCGAACCCGATCAATAGAATGCAGGCGGAAAAAATAAAGGTAAAATAAAATAATCAAACTGGGCAGCTAATCACACTGACATACTATGAACATTGTAGGAGCCTAACTGCAGCTGTGTTTTCCCTCACTTCATCAACAAGATTGCAACAAAAGATGCATATTTACATGGGGAAATTATGCTGGCATCAGAGTGTGAGGAGAATTACTTGTCATTTTGAAATACAGTAAGAACATCGCTGAATCTGAATTGAAATACGAACTATGGCAGTCTAATGTGTTGTCAAAGTGACCTTAAAGGCATTTAAAGGAGTTTCAAACAACAAGGAGAAAGGCCAAAGCCAATTACAAAACATGCTCCAGCAAAAATTAAAAACACATAGCGGGTGAAAACACAGAAATAATTGGTGCTAACAGGTCATCCTTTTTTAAATAAATGGACGTGTTCCCCTTGTCTCCTTTTCCCCCACTTGTACACCGGTGCTCCCAGGGACTTTACCTGCCATCTGCAGCGGTCTGGCGGGGTGCAGCGGACTGAGCGGATCGCCGGGGCCCAGGCTGGCCCGCTCCACAACGTCGTGGTCGGCCCTGCAGAACAGTCCGTCCTCCCGCAGGGCGAACTCGTCCCCCGGGATGAGCTGCCGACTGCAGGCCACACACCGAAAACACTCGATGTGGTAGACCTTGGAGCGGGCTCGCATCACGAAGTCGTTCTTGCTGAAACCGATGTTGCATTTAGCGCATTTAATCCCGTATAACCTGCAGACACACACTCCGTTCAGTTTGCTGTAGGCAAGTGGACAGTCCAAATGATAATGTCGGAATAATAATAATAATAATAATAATAATAATAATAATAATAATAATAATATTTACAACAATAATAATAACAATAATAATAATAACCGTAATAATAATAAGAAGAAGAAGAACAAGAACAAAAAAGATCCGGCCCATTCAGTATGAAAATGTTTGTTTGTTTATTATTATTAAAATCACTTTGTAATTCTGTTTTGAAAATTGATCTATAAATAAATATTATTATTATTACTATTATTTTCATTGTTGTTTTTATTGTTATTGGGGTTTTTGTTGGTATTATGATGCACCCCAACGATATCATTATTCTAATCATTATTATCTACATAATTATCGACATCATTATTATTATTATTAGTAGTAGTAGTATTATAAAAACTGTATTTTCGATGCTAAATTAATTATGAACCTTGTCACTGGACAGTAGCTATGGTTCCTACAAGAAGGGCAGCTGAAGCTGCAATTTAACAATTATTCTAGCGGTGTAATAACGATAGTCCAACCCCAAACCAGCTCCTTCATAGGCTCTGATTAAGTAGTTCAGCCAGGTTCTTTTTTTTGGTGGTTTATAGGTTAATCTGACATCAACCAGGGATTAGGGTGTTAAATCCTGCTTTGAATAACTGAATAATAATACAATAAAGTTAATAATTCGCTTGCACTTGATCGTTTGTTGGCCTACGGGAATACACTCTGATGTTGGCCTAAAAAACATCAAATACTAACATTTTATGAGGTCTAATTTTACATCGTTTATCCAATAATGAAGAAAATTGCCATTTTGTTGAAAAAAATCAGTCTAGCCCACTGCAAATGCACGAGGACTGTGTGACACAATAATCACGAGCAGACACCGATATATATTCATAATCTAAGGAATATAGGTGCACGCTCCGTGCTGATGTGCGAGTGTAGTCCAGCTCTCGCCGCGTGGGAATCCCCGTCCCGTCCTACCTGATATAGTCTCGTTTGCAGTAGGTCTTTCCGTCTCGGACGAAGCATGTGCAGGATTCGTCCAGGTACTGGCTGCACTCGGCGCATTTGAGGCAGGCGGCGTGCCACTCCAGGTCCGGGGAGACCCGCAGGATGTACTGGTCGTGGATCTGGTTCCCGCAGCCCACGCACAGAGAGACTAGCCGCTTCTCTGGAACACAACCGGACAGATAAGATAATTCAGATATAGCTGCGGCTTCTGGAGCGCAGACACCAGCCCCTGACACAAAACTTAAGTGTCAGGATGGTGGCGACTTTTCTAAAATCACCCTTTTACTCTTTTAGAAAGGCTACTGACCCAAGACAAGAATTATATTATTATTGTTATTATTATTAGTATTAATTATTATTATTAGTATTGTTGTTGTTGTTGTTGTTGTTAGAACAATCCAATCGACCAGGAGGAAATATAATGTTGGTATCCGCCGTTTAAAGAACTGCTGTCCACTACCATTATATGCCTGAGTTTTACCGTCAGTGAAGCTGCTGTAAACTTCGATCATTTTACTACAGAATACATAATCACTCTATTAGGCCTGGTAAATTCGTTTTTGTCTCTGCGGGTATCAAACCCCAACTAAGTGCAGCTGTGCGTTTGCTCCAGAAAAGCAATCCCAAGACAAAGTTGTCTTACTTTTCGGCGGATCCCCCATGTCTCCCATGTCCACAAAGTAAGGCGGTGTTAGGTCCACGGTAACAGCGGGCTGCGGGCGCCGGGGGAAGCCTGGATGCCGTCCGCTCCGTCCGTCCTACTCTAGGTGGGCCGGGGGGCTGCTGCTGCCAGGCAGGGCTGCGGTGTCCGGCTGCAGAGAGTGTGTGCGCGTCGCCGGTTGTGTGTGGCGCTCTGGTCCTGACTAGCAGCGGCGGGCTGACGTAGGGCAGCAATACGTCATCTGGATGTGCAGCTGATTGGCTCTGCGGCTAAGGGGTCCTCTGTAGAAGTTCTGACCGGCACTGCGCGCACACACACACTCACACTCGCTCATACACTGCACAGATAGGCTGCAAATCACTCATTTGTCTCTTTCTGCTCTGGTGCGACTCTGTTGTGGGTTGCTGTCACGCCTATAGGAGAGACGGTGGGCTGCTGGGGGTCCTATAGCAGATATCACAGCAGGCTGCCATAGCTAATTGCAATATGTGTTTTCCATAGGTATAATGCCTTCAAACGGATATAGAGTAGATGGAAGGAGTCCTGAGCATGCAACTACTGACAGTGACGGTAAATGAAAACAACTACAACTGCGGGGCATCAAGCTTGACCAGTCAAAATGATCTGGGAAACGACATGTTTAAAAGACGCTTTTACTGAAAGCCAAATACTGACGGGTCTTTCACATTAAATACCTAGTATATTTGTGCAGTAGCTGGAGTGCGAAATCAGTGTGGTAACAGGCCTGGATCTAAAGGAGCCATCCTAAAACACACACACACACACACACACACACACACACACACACACACACACACACACACACACACACACACGCACAGACACCAAAACGCCCTCTTGTGTTAGTAACCTACTAACCCTGTAAACACACAACACTGCTGGGACTAAGAATAGGCCTGCACTTCAGCACTTGCAACAAATTCACTTGTTTGTAGATTGTAAATTATCTGTAAAAAAAAAAAAATGCAATGGCGCTATTTAAGACCTTCCTGGAAAACACACTAGCGCCTTGTCCGACCGTCTATGAAGGGAAGGTTAGAGAGTTTAGTTTGGAATCATTGCCCCAAAAGTATTTTATATTATTTCCTAAATAATTCCCTAAATAAATGTTAATCATAACACAGCTATAACAATAACAATAATAACAGCAATAACAATATTAACAACAACAATAATAACAGTAGCCTAACATCAACAACATGAACAAAAGGACTCCTACCCATTTAATGAGAATATTTCTATATATTTTGTTTCTTATTATTATTATACATTCGCATTGTAGTTAATTAATTAATAAAATAGGGTCTAATTGATAGTAATAATTAGTAATAGTAGTAATAATAATAATTAAGATTAATGGTGATGACAGCATATTTGCTATAAATATACTCCAACAGTAGGGGATTGTTTGACTACATTATGTGTGTATGTGTGTGTGTACATGCATGTGTGTACGTATGGGCATGTGTACGTAACTAGATGACATATGGCAGTCCTATTGTAATCACAGCAGCAGGAGCAGCCTGGTCTGTGGAGAGAGCTTTATTGGTGATTTATTGATTCATATGGTTATTGTAGCCACAGACTGTGGCCACCATAACTCATACTAGTTTTACTCCCCCTCCTCCTCCCTGAGCTACACCAAGCAGTATCTATAGCTACCCAGCAATGCTTGGAATATTCAGTGCCTTTTTTATGACAGTAATGGCCATGATGTTAAAGTCACAATAAAATGAAATGTTATTATTTATTTATACATAAAAAATTCCAACTAATAATAACATCACACTCTTTAAATAAAACGTGCAAATTCACAACATTCAAAATGACACAAAGTGACAACATGGTACAGTGGTGGATTTTTGGCTATTTAGCCTAAAAAAAAAAAAAATTCCTCAATGCAACCACGGTTGCATCCTGATATTTGTTACGGTCCAACCTTCCCACTTTTGAAAAGGTCCTCCTTGGATTTGTCCCCACTCCAACTTCGTATTTCAACCATAAATACGTCCAATTACTGAAGCAAGACACTATCAAAAGGCTGTCTCCTTGTGACTTCTAAGCTGCATTATAAGCAACTTCACATGTTTGCGGCTCCAAATGGCAGCGGGTGGTAACTGTTTTAATTTTCAGGACTTCAATACCCAGAAATCCTGTAAGTAAGTAAACTGCCACAACCTTGGCCGGTCTCTGATGCTTTCTACCAAAAGGTACCAAAGGGATGAGAGAGGCATATCTAACATTGGTGTGGCCAGCTTTCTCAGGATGGCGCAAACAGTGCTGTTTGAGCAGACAATTTTGGATTTCACTCTTACATTTCGATTCTTCACTTCATGTGTGGAGAAGAGTTCCTACAAATGTCCGTACTTGACACCAGAATTCCATTTGGACAAATAGGGTGAATCTAGGGCATCTCAATTAGTTGGGATGGGACACAGCTCTCTGTTACAGCCTTGCTTTGCGATTTAGACTGATAAGATAGCTGGATTTTTCCATAAAAATCTTGCCCGTAGGGCAGCTTTAAAACAAAACAAAAGCTCCAAAGCACCAGTGTCATGCTTCAGTCAGTTTTGAGGGTTTTATTTGAATACATGTAGTAGTTTAGTACAACATTTTTGGTTAAGGTATAGGTTTAGGTAACTAAAACAATCATGGTTAAATGAGAAAAAACGTTTGCTTGAAATAAAAACTTTTCACAATACAAAACTGAAACATCTGAGCCGGCAATTGAACTCACGTCAGGTCACGTTATTTCTATGTCAAAAATAGAACACAAATTAGTACAATATCATATGCACAAACTCCAATATGCACAAAGTAATAAAATAAATGTATTGAATACACAGCCTTCATTTCTGTGCAAACATTTGATTCGGGTGCAAAATGAAAAATGTATCAACATTACTTGGCTTTAGTCAAGTTTTACTTTTGCAGGGAAAATTCTCAAAGCTTTAGAGTCCAGAAGGTGTTATCAAGAAGTTCTCCATGAAGACGCGACTTTTGCCGTTTCGTGAACTCATCTTTAGTATGAATTAGAGCAAGTTCAGTTTTCAGCTTATTCTTGTTTAATAGTGGGTAAGCCTCCATGGTGTCCAGTCATGTGTGCTGCAGGAACATCTCTCCCTCCAGCAAAGTGGCTACTAGATTCCGATTGTTATGTAGTAGGCCTGCTAATTAGTCTAGCTCACTTAACCACTGGACAATACAGCACCACCACAACACCATGTAGTATGCTAGTAGTACAGCTCACCTCTGTAGCATCCTTTGGTGTTCACCTGCAGCCAGTGTGCCCCATGCCAGCTGCTACTGGTTTCACTCTGATAGAGGGACTCTCTCTTGCCATCTAGTGGTTGGCGGTGTCCAAGGTTCAGTAATCAAGCAGAACTAAGGTCATAGGCTCTCGGGACAGATACCTTCCCTGGCTACTATCTTAGTTATTTTGCAATACGTGCACACATGTAGCGTGAGTTAATGGAGCCGTTTCAAACCACAGTGGCAAAACTAAAGGAAAATATTTAGAAATTAAACAATTTATTACAGTGATAAAGCATTTTTGCACGCAATCTAGAGCCATAAAATATTGAATGAATATTATTTTAAAATATAAAAAAATGATTGATGCAAATTGCACTCAGCAGTCAGGACTGGCTATGGATTAACTGATGGATCACTACCACACTAGATCATCACACACACACGCACGCGCGCACACACACACACACACACACACACACACACATACACACACACACACACACACACACACACACACACACACACACACACACACACACACACACACACACAGCAGAAGGAGGAGGAGGCTGTTGTTGGAGGCTGAGGGAAAATGGCCTGACATTACTGGACTCAATGAGGCATCTAATGTCTGTCACCTTTTGCTGAAAAAAGATTAGAGGAGAGAGGAGAGAGGAGACAGGTCTGAGTAGTATAGTAGAGTAGAGTAGAGTAGAGTAGCGTAGAATACAGCAGAGTAGTGTAGTGGGTAGAGTAGAATACAATTGACTAGAGTATAGTTCAGTAGCGAAGAGGAGAATACAATAGAGTACAGTACAGTAGAGCAGAATACAATAGGTAGAGTAGAGTAGAGTAGTACAGAGTAGAGTAGACTAGAATACAATAGAGTAGAGTAGAATATAATAAGAGTAGAGCAGAGCAGAGAGAGTAGAGTAGAGTAGAGCAGAGCAGATCAGAGCAGAGGAGAGGAGAGTAGAGTGTAACAGAGTAGAGTACAATAGAGCAGAGTACAATAGAGTAGAGTAGAGTAGAGTAGAGTAGAGTAGAGTAGAGTAGAGTAGAGTAGAGTAGAGTAGAATATAATACGGTAGAGGAGAGGAAAGGGGAGGACGGGCAATAAGAAAAGACAGCAGAGTGAAGTTTCAAATGTAGTCTCTAAGCACCCTCTGTTGAAACTGGCTTTGTTGTGTTGTGATTCATTGTATTTTTCCTCTCGGTCTGATTGACATATCTGCACATACAAGATTTAACATTATGTGATTAAACAAATAGTTTAGCTTTGATCCCTGTGACTATACAGAAAACAGCCAAATAGAGGGCTTTCTCTGGCAACCATATTGGAGGTCCTCAGCTATAGGCCAACAGCGGATTGTGTTTCTGAACATACAACTTGGCCGTCTCAACAGAATTAAATAGACATAGTTAATGTCTGGGCTGTTTTTGACTGGGAACTGATCATTTCATCACTGATCTCATCATCACACTTGATTTACTTTTTAGCTTGTTAGCTAGCTAACCATAGTATCTGGTCAGTTAACCATCACTATATTGTTAGCGCATCTGATTAGCACACTAGCTAACATATCTAGTGGAAGCTAGTGTAGCAGTGGCTGGTAGATGATGGCGCCGGTGAGAGCGGCAGCTGTAGTACCTGCTCTATGCCGGAATAGGTATGCAAAGCATTTCACTGCGCATTGTACTTGAATAAAATAAAATAAAAATTTGATTTGAATTTGAATTTGAATTTGTAGTCACATGAACTAAATTAGCCTGGCTAGTTAGCTAGCTAACAGTTTGTTCAGGTTAACTGAGCTGACTCTTCTCAAGCTGTTTTGGAGTAGAGACTAGGAGTCACAGTAACCTACATTTGGAAACAAATCTACCTGATCACACTATTCACTTTTACTGAGAACGTTACTGAATGGATCTTTCTAACTTTCTTTTTCTATTGTGGTTGCTATATTTAGACATTATTTGTGAACAGCCAATTCTCCATTGGACCTCCACAATGGTGTGGTTGATAGGATATTTGTGATGTATCTGTCCATGAGATAATTCTTGTTCCAGAATGTAGAGATAGAACAAGAAATGGATGAGGATAGGGAAATTTAAAGGTATATATATATAAAGATACTTTCCTTAGATAGCTATGGCACTAGGCAACCGCTATACCAACAGCAGCAGATATAGTACATTAAAATGTCTCTTATGACTTTAATTTGTGTTTCTAACAAATAATGCATGGGGGTGGTCATGTTTAATTCATTGTGTTGTGTTTATAATGAGTTTAAAAGAAAGTACAAGCTGTCCCCATTGAAAACATGCCTATCTTATGACTGATCTCTTCAGGAAATCCTATTGGGCGAGGGGTGAGGTCATTTTTATTTTAAACCATTGGGGGATCGAGAAGATCAGAGGAACACAGTAGACTTAGTCAATGGACGATGCTGGCCTTATGCATTAAATGGTTTGTATTGTCCAGTAGCCAGGTCAAATGAAAATGTGTAAAACTGCACTGCTAAGTTTCATAGTGTGGCGACCTGTCAAATATTATGTCAACAGTTAGCGATGTGTTTCTGCTCCAATACTTTGATACTATCAATAATTCAGCATGTGGGGATAGGCTGACCTCAACCCTCTGGGAATGTTTTCCAAGATCTAGACAACATATGAGCCCCTCAACATATGTGGAAATATTATAACGGCTTATTTGGACACATCCATCACATGGAGGTGACTGAACATTAGTTCCAACATGCGATATCGGATCCATTCATTTTACATTTTATTGACTGGGATTTATCTTTTGATAATATGATGCATATTAGCAAAAATGTCAGTATCAGGAAACAACTTGAGTAGAACGTCTCAAAATACCCCTGAAGATTCCAGTAAATACATTTTTCATCATGTCTACATAAACGTTATAGTTCAGTCATGCTCTGTTTTCTCACTTTTTGATTTTCAATTACAATTATTAATCTTAGGCCTGTAGGCAACCCATTTGACCCATTTACCACTGTACATTACTACACCAAGCATTTTAGGATTTGACCATTAACAACACTGGGAATGACATTTTATTCCATGGATATGCATTTTCCAATGGTTACCTAATATAATAATAATAAGAATCATAAGAATCATAATAATAATAACCTTTCTTTAAGGATATCAAAAAAGAATTACAAAATGCTTTACAAGATTAATAAAAATGTGAGCGTATGTTTCCCATCAAATTGATGAAATAATTTTTTTAGTTCCCATGTCACCGTTATATTCTTGCAGCACCGTTGCACCTTTCATATTCTAATATGTACTAGGGACAGTTAGGCAGCTCTTTACCTCTGCCATAGAATGTATATAAACCTAAATTGAAACTGTTTTATAATACACCTTATTAACACAACTTAACAGAGTCCCATTCTTCCTCCCAGAGTAATAACTCCTATCAATATATTCTGAGCTCGAGGTCAGTGAATTAGATGCACTTTGCAATTTCACACCCTGTATGAAACTGTATCTATGTCTAGTTGTAGTGTTAAAGGGGCATTAAGTAATCTACAGCTTTCATCGACCTCTACTGGTAACCAATAGAAACTCCAATTAGTGGGGAGTACAGCTAAAAGGGAGTCCTGAAAGTTGAGTCCCCTGCAGATAGATTATGTTTTTTTGTGTTACGGGGCAGTAAAAACCTTCCTAATTGCACCTTTAAATTTACTGTTTTTGGTTTAAAAAGATTCCCCATTTAGGTGAATGGAGTCATTACCTGACAGCGTTCCTGTGTGGATATGTCTGTAATGGAAAGGGATGGCGTCCTGACACATCATTTGGCACATCATCTGGCACATCATCTGTCCCTCTGTGTGTGTATGTGTGTGTGTGTGTGTGTGTGTGTGTGTGTGTGTGTGTGTGTGTGTGTGTGTGTGTGTGTGTGTTGTTAAGCTGGAGCCCATTGATTCCTTTGGAAAGCCTGTTCTGATTACTGTTTGGCATGTAGTGAAAAACGATGCTTACAAAAGAAGACTTTTGAGTGTTGAAGAGGATGTTGACAAGCCTTGTAATTTGTCACCCAGTGAAACCTTGTTTTCCTCATCAATGTCGTTCAATAACTCATGAGTTCAAACACCAGAGAGGGAGAAACTATGACAGAAATAATTCCACAAATAATTTTGTGGAATAATGTCGATAGTTCCCATACTTGGAAAATAAATCTATTTGTAGCTATTTTTGCTCAAGTGCAACTCGTAAATACATATTATGATTTTGTGTTTTTATATATTTTTTTTTATAAAAAAGTAGCTTGTTGTTTATTGACAAAAAATTGCTGAAAAATTATATAGAACAAAATATATGATGAACATATTGCATTCCTTGGCAATTCTAGCTATGATTTGTGTGTGTTGTATCTTATTTATAGGTGAGCTAAAAGAGAGATAACACAAATTAACAAAAAACAAACCTCCTCCTATTGGTCTGCTGCATGTCGAAGCATGGCTGAATACGTTATGTTGCAACATGATGCAGACTGCTTCACTTCTGCTGTTTACTTTCACACCTCAATGGAACAGGAGATTCCAGACACTGTCGGCCACCAGTCAGGCTTCCCACCATCCAGCTCTAAATCAGAGGGAGAAATGACATGCTATGAAACTGCATAATAACGCGGGCAAGCTGCACTGTGTGAACTTTGCCATCTAACCTCACATCACGTTGGATTAACTATAAATATGAGCTGCCGACTGGGAAATAAAACTGTTCCTCCTAGCAGTAATTACAAGCAGGACATGGAAGAATTTCTTGTAGGCTCCAATATCTCACACTTGGCGTCACAAATTGGTGAAGTGTGTCACAAGAGGCAAAAAGTTAACAAAAATCCAAATTATCAGGTAGATCCACACTAATACCATCAACTCAACTCAACTGTAGGAGTTTGTGTATGGTTGATTGAAGTCATAAATGAAAATTATTTTGGATGTGGGTGTAAATACATGATTCCGTGATGTCATTCTGTTCTTCCACTTCTTCCGATGTGATGTGAATGCAACATAATATTGTTAAAAGATTTAATTTAAAACATTTTTTCAACAACAGTAGGTAATAATTAGAAATTGTTTTACTGCAGTCAAATATCCCCAACCCTGTTGTGTACATCAGGGTCAAGTTTCAACTCAACTTAAATTTAAATAGGTATTAAACTTTTATTAAACTGAATATAACTGTAGACCAGAATAGATCAGAATATATTTTGAAAATTTGAAGAACTCCAAAATGCTCTATTTAACAGTATTCAAGACCGTTTAAGATTTTTCTAGGACTTGCAGGCACCCTGGTACATACATGCTTCCCATTCATAAATGTACACATAAGCAAAGTGCCATCAGTTTGCATGCCGATCTGTGTATTTTAATCTCCCGACTACAACCCCAAATGACCCCAAATGTAATTCTGTTATAATTCATAATTCTGTTATGTGATGGAGTACAAAATCAAGGTGAACATTGAAAAGGCTCAGCCTTGACCTGAGTGACCTCCCACCTCTCTGCCCCTCCCTCCCTTGGCTTCTATAGCTCCTCTAAGAAACTCTTGAGTGATGTCTGTCAAACCCTTCACCATCCACTCAGGCTTGACTGGGGACATTTCAGCGGATAGTGGTGGTCAGAGGCATAGGTTGTCGATGCTGTCCCTCCTGTCCCACGGCCGGGGAGGGGAGCCGTCTCCCATGGGTGACCCCACCCCCCAGCCCTGTGCTGCACATACCATATGGCCTGGCCTGGCCCCTCTAGTTGGGTGAGCTGGTCCACGGACCACCTGAGGCAGCAGTAGCTCTCCTAATCATTGGAGACAAGGGCCACTTGACACCAGCCTGACAGATGGTGATCCAGCACTGCTGCCCTAGACTGCTGCTGCTGCTATGTGTGTGTGTATGTGTGTGTGTGTGTGTGTGTGTGTGTGTGTGTGTGTGTGTGTGTGTGTGTGTGTGTGTGTGTGTGTGTGTGTGTGTGCGTGTGTGTGTGTGTTCAGATTGAGAGGCACAATAAGGGTGGTGATGTGTCAGGGGTGGTTAAACATGATGGTGGCAGCCCAGTCTTGCTTTTTCTCTAGGGCCACCATAGCCCGGGGCCATAACTGCAGGCAAATTTCAACACATATAAGGAGCAGAGACAAAACAATAAAAAACACAACACTGCTGCTTCTAATCCAGCTATAACATCTGACTTTCTCTAAACAACCAGTTCACCCGTGTTGCCAGTTCTGCCGTCGTCGTCGCCATCGCCATCAAAAACATACATGCAAAGTCGACTGAGCTGCTGCCATTTCCCAAACAAACCATTTTGCCTGCCCCACGCTGGTAGTCATCCTTCAATTGGAGTCAAACGACATTGACGCTGCTGTGGCCAACAACATAAGAACAAACAGAAAGAAATCTACAGAGTGGCACTACTTAAATCTATTTAAATAGACAAAATTAACCACCAACCAATATATTTCACATCAAATATCAGAATGTCTGATTAAGACCAAATCCTGGTTTGCTTCTATATGATACTTGACTGTAGAACAATGCATAATCAGAAACGCTAAGTCTTTGTTCTACTGTCAAAAGGGGGCAGAAAATAATGACAGTTCTTGCACGTGTCAAAAAGACAGTTATTGTTTTAGTCTTGGTGAGCACTTGACTAAATTGCCAAGGCATTCATGTTGAAACCAGGACTCTGGCTGATTAGTTGAATGATGCAGAGTGCCGGTTGCCAAGAATAGACTTTAATTCCTAAGCATGAGAAGAGTCCGCAGCGGCCTGGCTGATCTGCCACGGCTCTCCGAGCCGTTGATTGAAGACAAACACAAACACAAAGGAAACTTTGCGCCATGCAGTGTTTGGTGGAAGAGGGAATGCGCGGGGGGGAAGAAAGGCTCTACCATACCATGTATGTGACATAAGATGTGGCAATATGGGTGTAGAAAAGGTCTGAAGAGCAATGCCAGTACATGTAAGCTTAACAAGGTTGTAGAAGAAGAGACCATAGGTTTTTATTAAATATCAATATGATCCAGTCTGTGTCATCTACTTCTGATATGATGGAGGTTCCTCCCTGACCACAGCTACATAAAACCCTCCAATGACTTTCTTTGTACATTTAATTTATTAATTTAATTGTCTAACAGTGTTTTTGCAAATGAATTCTTAAAAGATGAATGTATCCCAGAGTTTCCCTACCATTAAATACGTGGCATGGGTCACCCTGGCTTGAAGAGTTGGCTGGAGTTTCAGTGTCCCGTCACGGTCTAAATGCTGTTTCAGGAGGATTTTCCACCTTGACCACAATCAAAATCTGAGAGGAACACTGAATATTTGGAATTTCTGGGCATTCAAATGGTCAAATTCAAAGATATTAAATATCAGCACATAATATTAGTATCAGCCTTGAAAAACCCATATGGGTCGAACCCCAGTACATACAGTACATGTTAAAATGTTGTACTACTCTAGGAAAACAACATTTTGTATTAAGACGCATGATACATAAAGCATTTAACTCATCAGATTTATATTTGCATGTCTTTGTGTGTGCTGTAGGTAGTCTTTTACCCCCGGATCTAAAAGGACATTCAATAATGCATAAACAACATGAACAATGACCTCATCCTGGAAAGTCATTGTGTTGTTTACATGTCTAGACATTGCCTAGATCTTTCCAAATCAATATTTCATCGCTGTAATGACCAAATAATCGTGAGCTTGGCAGGTCTGATGATTATACACAGCAGCTAAACTGTACAGTAAACATACCGTGACGGAGGAGAGGCAGCAGTAAGCAGCCCTGTTGTTTACAAAGACACTCACTTCTTAGTCTGATGGGTGGCATCAAATGGAGAGTAAATCTGCTTTGCTCATCAGATTAAAGAAGATCTGCTCAGCCAGTAAATAGGGATAGATGGACGTAGAG
The DNA here is from genome assembly GCA_034670385.1 of Hoplostethus mediterraneus. Classification (NCBI taxonomy): domain Eukaryota; kingdom Metazoa; phylum Chordata; class Actinopteri; order Trachichthyiformes; family Trachichthyidae; genus Hoplostethus; species Hoplostethus mediterraneus. Next base: position 410,122 of record JAXDDW010000137.1, on the reverse strand, counting down.
AGTGTGTTGGTGTTGGGTGGATAGTCTTCTCTCTAATGCGGTTGGGGAGGCTCTAGGGAAAGCTTAGCATGGATGGGGGTAGGGGTTGGAAGGAGGTGAGGCTCTGTTTGTCTTTTGGTGCCACAGCCTCTCAAAGGCTTTCTCTGGTCGGACTGTTTGTCTGGGACCTCATCCTGGAAAGGTGATCGGGCTGCTGCTGAGAATACGGACCACGAAGCCTTCCACTTGGCTTTGTATCCACTGGCTTATAATTAAAACTGAAAAGCCAAAGTGAAAATACTAATGTCATTCTAACTAAAATCCAGTTGGTTTGGTGATTACTTCAATTTTGAACCATCAATTCAGCAACGTATCTCATTGAGTTTCCTAATATGTCATCAGAACATTATTTGCCCCAAAAAAGACAACCATTGTGGATCCAATCCCTTACAATCTAAAACAGCTGTTTCACGATTATGAACCAAGTTGCAAGCTATTCCAATGTCCGACTGATAAACTGAAGTGAACAATTCAGCTTACGCAATACGTCCAAACTTCCGGACTTACACAACACTTCCAAACGGCGCATTAGAGTGAAATAACAGTTCAGTCAGTTGATAAATCAAATCCCAAGTGGTGCTAGTGGTTACGAGTACTATACTTTCCCCCCCCCGTTGCACTCTTGTTTTTCAGAGCTCTGATTGCTACCTGTAAGAGGTTCTCAACAAGATCAGCGGCAAATTATACAATCTCTTCCCTTTACCTTTTCCTCCTTGTTTCCACCTACCACACAGCTCCTACCTGGAAGCCAGCCCTTCAGCCATAATAGGAAAGCTAAGCTACAGGAGATTTAACAGTGGAAAAGCAAGAGGGATTTGTTAGCCTCACACCCTGAAGCAGGTGACCTTTTTAATGTTTTCTTTTGCTGGTCAAAAGTGAAATGATTTGGTAGGATTTCGGCTGTATAGAAATCTGAGTAAGTAAAAGTAATCCTCTTAAATCAATAGCTTCCACACTTCACTCAATAGAGATTCTTCTTTAAAGGTAAACCATCGCCTGATCACCTGAATCAAAAACCTCTACAAGAGTTAGGTGTCACTTTTTTGTTTGCCGACAATCTCATTTTGGAACAAACCCCCTCATTTGGAGCTGGCCGGCCCTCTCTTGCAGCCTGACTGGGGGACAATTTTGTAGCGTCTTGGATTACACTCCAAATAAGAGCTAAGACACCATGTAACTCAATCTGTACCTGTGTGTTGAAGCCCCCGGCGTCAGACGGCCTGTACCACTTCACAAAGCACACATGCATGGGATTCCAGCCATGCCTCCACACTGACTAAGTGGATTGATGCCGGCCCACCAAGACATGGAGGCATTGTAATGAATGAGAATACCCCCCCTTGGCAGGCAATTCAAATGTGAATACGGCCCCGCAATGCCCAATTACTTCTGACAAACCAGGAGCCTCCCTGGTGCCCTGACCATAACCACCTTCATGCTACAGTAGCATTAAAAAGGGGGAGTCGACTCATAGCGCACCACAAAGGAGGTATCTGTTTCCGTCTGGTTTGGGTGGGGGGAAAAAAAGCTTGTGGTGTCCAGAGGAAGCTTGTCATTTCAAGAATGGTGTTTATATTTTACTTTTAGGAGAGAAGAGGCAAGGGATCAACCAGGAGTGTTGAAAAGCTGAAAGTGGAGGATATCGCAGCGACCATCGCTTCTCAAAGCCCGAGCTGGAGTTCTGGTTGCGTTGCCTTATTTTCTCCATGTTTCCACTCATACGCTTAATGTGTTTAGAATGAGACATGTAAAAGCTTCATGAACTGGGTATAGGTTGTAATTGGCTGCATTATCTGTCACATCTATCACATCACATTTTGTGGAGCCGCTGCCCACTAGGATGAAGGCTGTGATTGGCTGTTGTTGCCTTTTAGACTATAGTGCTGTAGTGTTTTTCATAGACGACTGCCGTGGCCAGAGCCCCAGTACTTTGATCAACAGGCGATCAAATGCCAGCTTGCATGTTGATGTTCTGCACACTTCTTCTTCATATTATACAAATATTGTGATTAAAGGACAAATCCACTCTAAATCACTTTTAACACAGTTAATAAACAGCTGTTGGCTCTGTACATATTCATGGTACCATTTTTTTTCAGTGGTGTTTGTTCCTTATTACTGGATAAGTTTGACGGCAGAAAATGTTTCATTGATCTAAAGCATCAACAGTAAACGTCAGGGTTTGGCGTCAGCTCCTCAGAATCAAAGAGCAAGGGTTTTTTTCTAGACCAATGTTCAGCAATCATACAGAGATAAATCCATCAGAGAACAGGAAGAGTTACCAATTTCTCGACCGACAGTAGCCAAGATAGAACAGAATGCAATGCAAGGGTAACAGATCCGTGGGGGAGTTTTCCTTTAAGCGATGCACTCCTTTTGGTCACCAAGGCAACTTGCTGAATTCCTCTAACTGGCCGGCGAGGCTGGTTGGCCAACTGCTGTCTGGCAGATGGGCATTTTGGTCGTGTATTTTCCTTCTACCACTTTCCCACTACTGCTTACTCTGCTGCTACTGCTGCTTTATTTATTTATTTATTTGTTTAATATCTGTGGCTATTTCTATGGCTTAATCAAACACGTTTAAGCAATGCCTATGTCTAAGATCTCCATTTTCCAAGTTAAATTCATTATTAATATCCATTTTGCAAAGTAAATTTATAATTCTCGAATTCTAATTCTCAAACTCTAATTATGTTGTTTGGTGTTTGGTGATTCAGATCATATTCCATATATTAATACTGAAATACTTACTTACTGGCATGATGGAGGGTGGTTTGATTTGCAACATTTGCCCAACAACTTGAGCTGTTTATTTTCAGCTATGAAGTCTCAACACTGAATAAACTGTGATATAGTTTCACAGGAGCAATATGAATACAGTTATTGACAGGAGTGAATTGATTGGCATATCTTGTGACCAATCGGGGAGGACATTCAATCAATAATGAATGAATTATTATTAATAATTAATAATACAGGTTTGCATGGATCATTAGCAAAGCCTCCTTTTATTTAGTCAAACTGTTCTCAAAATCAGAGTAAGGGAAATAACTAGATTAATGTGCATATATTCACATTTATTGTAACCTGAAGACTACAGATACTAATAGTAATGTAAGTTGTTAAGTTTTGATTATTCTTGCTAATATTGATGTTCACCCGATTAGATATGCACACAAAGATTCTTTGGTTTTGTTTTTAACAAGTGTCAAATATTACAATAGCTTATTACAGTATAGACTACAGAGGAAATACTCATTTTTGAACGCCTCTGTCATCTCTGTAAAATGTGAATGTGGATATTTTCATGTCAACATAATGCTGTGTTTTAGAAGTAACTCAATCGCAGTGTGCAACTTCTTTTTTTGGGGGGAAAAAAGATAGATTTTTTTTTCCTGGCAGTTGTCAGATAGAACAGAGACAGGCTGAGAGAAGTTGTGTGTGGAGGTGTTGTCTGAGGAGACAGGAAGTTAAGCCTCCAACTCCACCCAGTCTAATTCTGTTTGCTGTCAGACTCAGCCGCTCTGCAATTATCTGACTGAATGGTGCCTGTAGACCATAATTGCTTTGTTTTTCAATTATTTCATGAGGCTCCAGTAATTTACTTCATTCTATTAAAATATGCCAATTAGACATTTTAATTACAGTTTTCACTGTAACGCTTTTTGCTGTCGCTGAAAAGATGTAATACTGCTATTAGGGGAAAGCAGGGGGACAGTTTAATATTGCACATGCAGATTCACCGCTGTCTTATCTGCAATTAATACAGATCTGGGGGGAAAAAAAGAAGGTACGTATATGGTTGTTTTTTATCTGCTACAATTTTGGCACCAGTAACTGCATCATTTTAGAGCTGTATTGAAACAAATCTCAATAAAATGTGGAGACTGCAAAAATAATATTCAACATTAGCAAGTTATATTTTGTATGATTATACCCCTATACTATTATTTTGAATTCTTGGCTACTGCATAGACTGCAGTTGTACACCAGAAACTACCACTGCTTATCACATAAAGCAGTATACAGCAGAGATCAGGTAAATAGTTCCTCTTCTTTTGGTTGGTTATATCCCATTATGTTGAATCACCTTCACATGTAGGAGCCAGTGAACATTTCAGCTTCTCCAGCATCTAACTGAGCCTTTCTGGTTTCCAAACATTGTCCTTGAGGATATAATTTGATCGATTATGATGATTAAAATTGTGAAAAATAAACATTTTCAATTTTCATTCTGTCCATCCATCTTGTTCCAAGAGAGAGTTGTAGGGAACAGGCATCTGTCTTAAAAAAAAAGGCAGTAATTTCTACCAGGCAACATGGGCAGGGGGAATGATTGTGCTTCTTTAGAGAGAGTTTGTCTTTGCATGAAGAGTAGGTGTGAGTCATATCTAATGTTATGTTTAAAAAAACATGTTATGCCCTAAATTATGCCCATTTAAGAAGCCCGGGCAGGTGCACTTCACTGGTCTGCTTAATTTTTCTGAAGCATCCGATAGTTTTTTCATTTAGAACAAGCCCGCCGTCAATTTTTTTTGTATTCCCAAACTTGGGATGTCGAATTTGTGCAATCATCGCATTGCTCCGTGTGTGTGTGTGTGTGTCGGACCGGAGCGGTGACACCAAACTTTGACACCAAACTTCCAAATAGGACCATATTCACCCCTTCAGCCACACATTTTACACCCTAGCACTTCCTGGGAGATGTGCGCTCTGTTATTGTCAGTGATGCATTAGGGGAAATTCTGGATTAATGAACGTGTAAACATTTGGATCGTTTTTGGAGTGAGGTGGCGGTTGGAATAAACATTATCCTTGTGTTAAAACCTTTTAGAGGGAGACTCGTGATTAGATCTCACTGCTGGGTATGGGAAAGCAAAGTTTAATGGGAAGCAGTGCTCTCCATTTCACTCTTTAGCTATCACTGATGTATTCAACTGCATGACTATGATGGAAAACACAGGTTTAGTCAGAGGCATAGCAACTAGGGTTTGACTGATATGGGTTTTTCAAGGCCGATAATGATATTTTTATACTGAAGTCGTTGGTTTCTTTCTTGCAACGTATCTACTTATTTATCTATTTATTGTCCCCCTCCACAGGGAGGTCAGAGGGCTATGGAGTCAGTTAACTCTCAATAGTCATAAATGAATACAACACGATTCACAAATATATTTTGCGATTTATATATAAATGTCTCAGTTCAAAAATATATTTTTCAATGCACACACAAATGTGTATCGTTTCATATAAATGTAAATAAATATATATACAATGATAGAAGGTTCACAAATAAATTAGTGTTCACAAATGTGCACACACAAATGTAAAACAAATCCACAAATATACTTAGTTAAAAACAGCTGCAGTGTTCATGTAAAACATATTTAAATGTTGTTACATTTATATACAGATTGTCGACTCTGCGTTTAGAAACCTCCAGACGAGGTGTGAACCTTGTTACATTTGTGTGTGGATTTTTGAGAGTTACCTGACGTGGTTAGATTCATAAATGCATTTTTTCTAAAGGGCCTCTCTCTGTAGCCTATCAGACATCTCTTTCAAGTTCAGCCAATCACACCAGTGTGTGATTTCAATGCTGTGTTCAACGTCCCTAATCCCGACGAGTTTCGCGTCCGGTAGCAGTACTCCAAGTGTAAATTAAACATAACACGTTTAGCCAATAATTCCCTTGTCGTTTGTGATTGAATACATTTGAATTATGATCGTCTGATTTTGCTAACCATGTGTTATTTACACAGCTAGAAAAGTTAGCTAGGTAATATTTGAACCATGTTAGGCCATTTCGCACTAGCACCCAAAACAATCTCAATCTGAAACACAGAGCGGTAGTCTATTTGAGTTGCGTCAAGATTGTCCACTATTGCCTGCTATTTGAGGAGCAAGAGGATGAGGAGAGAGATGATGAAGAGATCAAACCGAAGACTAAAAGTAGAAGAGACTTTAGCATTGTTTCATGAACTGGGTGAAGGAATCTGATGGTGGACGTTGCAGTACGTGTTTAAATTAAATTAAATTAAATTAATTTAATTAAACACTTATTGAAACAGACTTGAGCGATGTGGACTGGAGTGAGGAGGAGTGTTCGTCTGATTCCGGCTATGAGCCAGCGGGACCGTAGTCCCCGTTATGCTGGGTAGGCATAGGTTTTTTGTTTTTTTTATGTAGGCCTAATTTATGATATTTCGGGTTTAGGGATAGGTTGAATTAGTTCGCATCGTTGGGGTTAGGGTTAACCCTAACCCTTATTTTTTAAACTTTGCACAACGTTGCACTTTGAAGCAGCTGTGCTTCCATGAATGTATAGGACCTATACTACAATAAAGAGCACTCTAATCTAATCTACACAGAGGCGCGATCCGTTTCCAAATCCCATTTCTCATTTTCACCCATACGACTCGTTTTCGAGTGTCCCTCGCCCTTCGGCTTGGCCCTCGGAACAGAGTTACAAGGGGTAGTGGTTGAAATCTCTCCCTTTGAAATGGGACAACCCTTCAAGACCCTTATACGTCATCGATGACGTTTAAACAGACGCAACAAGTTTGTTATCGGACATTACTATGGCAATAATGGTATTATCACAGCTTGCAATTCATTCACAACTTATACGTTTTACGCTACTAATCGATCAAACAAGTCATCAATAAAAAAGACCACTGTTTCATTACCAGACCACTTCTTGGCAGAATAGTGTTAGCGGTGCTCTGTAGTCTAGCAAGCCGCTCCTAACGTTACTCTGCCAGTCTGCACTGGTATTAGAGGAGCTGTAACAAGTGCAGCAACTTCGCTGCCGAACTTTAGTTATATTTCGGCGTCAAATGCCATCAAAGGGGGGAAATGCGAAATGGAAATATGTCAAAATGCAGGACTGTCATGCACAAATCAACCTAAAAACAATGTTGTAACGTTAACTAGCGAAGTAGAGAAATCGGCATACTAGCAATTTTTTGTTATGCTTGTTATAAAGAAAAGGTCTATAATACATACTATAATACGATGGTTCTAATATTTTTTACAATTTTTATTAACGAAGAAAACACTACATTTATGGTTTCCTTTTGTTGCTTGTTCAGCATCCCCCCTCATCTTGCCGATGATTGTCATAACCCTCGGTTTGTAGTGTGCCCCTGAAAAATCTCCGTTTGGGGGGCCATGTAGCCCTAGCACTTCGCCCTACCCCTAAGATCCCAAAAAGAATCAGGACACCCTACCCCTACACGTGAACACGCAAAACGGAGGGGAAGGGCTAAGGGGTAGGGCGAAGGGGTGAATAGGGATTCGGCGTTAGTTTTCGGTTTGATTTCTTCATCTTCTCTCTCCTCATCCTCTTGCTCCTCAAATAGCAGGCAATAGTGGACAATCCTGACGCAACTAAAATAGACTACTGCTCTGTGTTTCGGATTGAGATGCTAGTGCGAAATGGCCTAGCATGGTTCAAATATTACCTAGCTAACTTTTCTAGCTGATCTAGTGATCGTTAGGAAAATCAGACGATCATAATTCAAATGTATTCAATCACGAACGACAAGGGAATTAACGTGTTATGTTTAATTTACACTTACTAGTAGTGTGGAGTACTGCTACCGGACGCCAAACTCGTTGGGATTAGGGACGTTGGACGCAGCACAAATGTAACGAGGTTCACAACTCGTCTGGAGGTTTCTAAACGCAGATTTGACAATCTGTATATAAATGTAACAACATTTAAATATGTTTTATATGAACACTGCAGCTGTTTTTAACTTAGTATATTTGTAGATTTGTTTTACAGTTATATTAAACGAGACGTATTTGTGTGTGCATCAGAAACATTTGTGAACACTAATTTATTTGTGAACCTTCTGTCATTTATATATATATATTTTTTACATTTATATGAAACGATACACATTTGTGTGTGCATTGAAAAATATATTTGTGAACAGAGACATTTATATATAAATCGCAAAATATATTTGTGAATCGTGTTGTATTCATTTGTGACTATTGAGAGTTAACTGACTCCATAGAGGTCAGAGTCAGCTACAGATCAGCACCCCTGGAGCTGGAGCAGTGTCTTGGTCAAAGTCACCAGAGTAGGGTGGATGTTTGACCCTAGGTCCTCTGGTTGTAGGTCTTGGTACTCCTACTGCCCATATTATTATTATTATTAATAGTAGTAGTAGTAGTTTTGTTGTTGTTGTCATTATTGTTGTTATGATTCGGTTCAGGAACTACTTTTATGGAAAGCTTTAAAAATATGAAAGTGTGTAGTATTAAGATCACATAGTTTCATGTGGTTTTGCGTAATAATAGGGCTACATACCTTAATCTGTTGTGTTTGGTTGGTAATGGCTGTAAGGCTGGCAGAACGCCAAGCAGAAGTGCTGCAGAATACTGTAACATCCTTAGCCTCTATCTGGATGCCTTGTTTAGGCCTCTCTCCTCAAACTCCTAATTAACCACCTCATCAGTTATCACCAGCATCAGCCTGTCTCGGAGCTCCAGTATATTTAACCCTAGGGATTTTCTCCCCACCCCAACACATGTTAGTGTTGTGCACATTACCATGTACAAGTTGGCTGGGGAGAGAACAAACATACATTTGAGTGTAGGACAGCTTGCTATTATGTCATGATTTAAATGTGTTCCAATTGCTGGTTGTTGATATGCCTTGAGGCAGCATTTGGACGCTTTTTAAATTTGATGGCAACATTTAAAAGATAGAAAATGGCACATTGTTGGTGTTATTGGATTTATTCTGACCAATTTAGCATGTATATAGAGGGCTTTCAGGTACCCCCTTTAACACATCCTCTGGCAGCCATATCAGAGGTCCTCAGCTGTAACAATGTAACAGTGGCAGAGAGCAGTTGATTCTGTTTCCACATGGTCAACTCAACCCTCTCAACAGAATGGAATATAAATCATTAATTTATTCACTGTTTGATTGATTGATTGATTTTGTGTTTAGATAATGTCATCTTGTTAGCTAGCTAACCATAGTATCTATATGTATGGTGAGCTAACCATCACTGTCTTGTTGTTAACACATCTGATTTGCACACTAGCTAACGTATCTAGTAGAAGCGTTTTACCATTACCATCAGTTGCTTTGCTAAATTACCCTGTTGCCCTTTGGGGGCGGGCCCCCCAACAGAGTGTTATGCGAGTTATGGAAGGCCGGCTCTGATGCTGAGGGAACATGGGGCTGAGGGAACATAGGTGCTGAGGGAACATAGGGCTGAGAGAACATGGAGCTGACCCCCTTTGAGCTTACTTTGAGCATACTCTGAAAGACTCTGTAGACTTTTTTAGTTGTTTAACTTTTAACTTTCTCAAATTCAAAGCTTTCTTGGCAGTAAAATAGAATTGCAATTGTTGCATTTATAGCATTTATATAAAATAATGTATATATGTGATGACAAACAAGTAAATGACAATCAAATAAGAAGCATGTTATAAACATGAAAGTCAAATCAAAGTTATGACTTGTATTTCATAGATGGTCACAGCAATTCATAGATGCTCATATTCATTCAGTATACTTAGAAATATACACACACATATATAGTAAGAATAAAATATATGTTAAAAATATATGTTACTGTTATCTGAATTGTGGTTTTTTTGCATGATGATCAAACTGCTTCATAGACTTACTTTTTACCCCTCCTGCTTAGACTTATTCTCTACCAACTGCTGCTAATAATAATGTGCTAACTCAGTGTCTTTCTCTCCCACCTGGCTCCGATAACTACTCTCTCAGGATTGGCATGTTGACTGTTAGATCACTGTCAAATATGTCATTCATCTGCCAAGATTATATTAAATTGTCTCCTACTTATTGAAGCCCCTCCTCCAGATTACTTATATTTCCACCAGCCTAGACTGTCTGGCAGTGGTGGAGGTTTAGCAGTGATCCACAAGAATGGCTACAAATGCTCCCAATTCTTTTTTTCGGCATCTTTTCAACATATGAGCAGTTTCGTTTTTTAATTAATGGTAAGCTGGCTTCACTGTCTGTTTTAATTTACAGACACCCAAAATTAAAAAGAGGATTTCTACTAGAATTCTCTGAACTCCTGACTGTAATCTTGTCTTGAATGACAGAATATTTATACTTGGTAATTTTAATATTATCAAGTCTGTTGTCAGTCCCATCCTCTCACAGTTGATTTTATGAATCTTGTTGAATCTTATCAAGCCTGGATCTACCATACGGGCAACCTGGGCACGTGCCCAGGGGCCCTCGATGCGAAAGGGCCCTCTGCAATGGGAGGGAGATATTTTATTTATTTATTTAAAAAAAAAAAATTTTTCCAGCTCCACAGAAACATGACACAAAGCTTGACCCATTCTTTTGATCTTGATAACTATGCAGTTAGAATTAAATAAAAGTTGAAAATTAAGAAAATTAAGTTTCATGATTGATTTGTGTTTTATTGTGGTGAGACTGACTGACTGGTGAGCAAGCAGCGATGCACTGTATAGATTGGCTAATGGTCAAGGTGGGTGGGCATAGAGAGCAGGTCAGGTGGCTTACATTGCCACCTGACCTGATCAGTTTAAAATCAGTTAAGTCAAGTTAAAAAGTCCAGGTTAAAAACTGTGGAATTAAGTTTTACCTGACCCACTATCAGTTAGGTGTATCGAGCATGCGGGAAAAATTGCCAAGCAGCAGAAAATGGACGGCTTTAGCAAAAAGCCCAGCGGGGCTGCCAAAAGAAAGGAAAAGGAAGAGAAAGAAGTGACCACAATAAAAAATGTCCCACTAATTAGTAACTTTTTCAAAAAAGCTAAACAAAGTGGAGCTGGATTTTGAGGACGTGATCACAGAGTTTGCAAAGAAAAGGTCAAGAAAAAATAACTTCTAAAGGTAAGAACCATATTATTAATCTGTCTGTGCATTGAGCAATATTATTTGTTGTGATTGTGTGTTGCTGTTATTTTGTGGATGAGTTTATTTGATATGCTGTGTGCATAACGTGTATTACATCACTGTGGTGTGATGCTGCTATATGTGTTGGAGTTGGTTTGTCAAGTTCATTATATGTTAGCTTTTGCAGTTATGTGTGAAGTTGCATAGCTCACACTTAATGAGCCTTATTTTGAAACCTGCATTCAGCTGTGCTGTGTGATTACCTTAGGATGGCATTGTTATAAGCCTCTTCCTAGTCAGTCACATTATTATGTCATTAGTATATCAGTAATAACTGGTGTGCTGTCTGCTTGGGTGGTTTTTAGTGAACACAAATATTGCCATAGTCTGGAGTCATACACTGCCTTGGGGTGTGTTTGTTCAAAAGCCTGATGGCTTGTGGGAAGAAACTGTCTTTAAATCTGGTGGTGTGAGTCCGGATGCTACGAAACCGTCTGCCTGAGGGCAGCAGGCAGAACAGCTTGTGGCTGGGGTGGAAAGGATCCTTAAGGATCTTGCTGGCCTTCTTCCTGCTACGCTGCTGGTAGAGGACCTCCATGGAGGGCAGCTCCGACCTGGTGATGCGTCGTGCAGCGTTCACCACCCTCTGTAGCGCCTTCCGTTTGACGGCGATGCAGCTGCCATACCAGGCCATGATGCAGCCAGTCAGGATACTCTCGATAGTGCACCTGTAGAAGTTGGGGTCCATTTTGATCCTCCTCAGCCTACGTAGGAAGAAGAGTCGCTGTCTTGCTGTCCTGGTGATGATGTCAGCGTGGTGGTTCCAGGTGAGGTCCTCGCTGATGTGGACACCGAGGAACCTGAAGCTGCTGACTCTCTCCACCGCCGCCCCGTTGATGTCGATGGGGGCGTGTCCCGTGCTCTGGCCCCTTCTGTAGTCAACGATCAGCTCCTTAGTTTTGCCGACATTGAGATGGAGGTTGTTGTCCTGGCACCATGATGACAGGACTCTGACCTCCTCTCTGTAGGCCGTCTCGTCGCCGTCGGTGATCAGGCCGATGACGGTCGTGTCGTCAGCAAACTTAATGATGGTGTTGGAGCTGTGTTTTGCCACGCAGTCATGCGTGAACAGGGAGTACAGGAGAGGGCTGAGCACGCAGCCCTGCGGGGCGCCGGTGTTTAGAGTCAGGGTGGAGGATGTGGTGGTACCAACCCACACTGCCTGGGGCCTGCCCGACAGGAAGCTCAGGATCCAGTCACACAGGGCGGTGTCGAGGCCCAGGTCCCTGTTGTCATATGCAACTTTTACCTCAGATTATATTTTCTTAACTTTAATGTAATCTTAACCTTTTTGTTGTTATTGCATTTATTATATTTCAATTTGTATATTTCTGCTCTTTTCCTAAGATTGTATTGCTAACTGTTTAGTTTTATTATTTCCTGTTAAGCACTTTGTAACTATGTCTTTGAAAAGTGCTACATAAGTAAAGTGTATTATTATTATTATTATTCTTATTATTATTACTAATATTACTACTACTAATAATAATAGCCCTACTACTAATAGTACTACTCCTACTAGCTATTATTCTTCCTACTATTACTACTATTACCAATAGTACTGCAACTACAACTACCATCACCTAGTAACACCCTATCAACCACTAGTAGTCATCCAGCAACCAATAGTAATCTCTCAGTGACCACCTACTAACACCCACACCACAACTAATCATCTAGAAACTACCTATCTAGTATGACCCTTTCAACCACTAGTAATCAGCTAGCAACCAATGGTAATCTCTCAGTGACCACCTGCTAACACCCACACCACTACTAATCATCTAGAAACTACTTATCTAGTATGACCCTTTCAACCACTAGTAATCAGCTAGCAACCACCTTCTAATACCCTTTGCAACCACCTAGTAACAACCACCTATTAAACACCTACTAGTAACTACTACTAACAACCCAGCACATATCCGATCTTCACCTAGCTACCACATAGAAACCACTATGCACAATCTAGGAACCACCTAATCTTGTTACCATTTAGCAACAAGCTAATAACCATCTTGTAACACTTGTACAACCTAGCAAGTACCTAGTAATCACCCACCTTTTAACCACCTAACAATCACTAAGTTTCCACACCATTAGTAATGACTCCACTCCACCACTTAGAAACCAAATTAAGTGGTTAACAAGTGCTTCGTAGACTTACTATTAGACTCAAAAAAGACAAAAAGACAATTACTATTCATGTTCTTTTTAAGACTTTTTGGGGCATTTTTGCCTTTATTCGAGAGGATGCCATGACATAGGTCTCGGGTCAGATTAAATCCCAGGACGTCACGGGTATGTGGTATGCGCCTTTGACCACTGAGTCACCAGGACACCACACTATTGATGTTCTTAAACCGTGATGGTCCTGAATGATAGGGGGATCCCTCTCTGAGTAGCCTTCTTCTTCTTCCAGGTTTTATTCTAAAGAATTTTGTTTTTCCTTGTCCTCTGCAAAGGTTAAAGGTTTAAGGTTGTATGTCGTCATTTATTGTTTTCATAATATGTACATGAAGCCCTTTAGACTGTAACTGTGATTAAGGGCTATACAAATAAACTTTACTTGACTTGAAGGTATTCACGGTTCATTCCAATGACAAAATCCTACGATTTTTACTTCTCTGCTTCAATTCAAAATTGTATGCTCCTTTTTTTTTAAATGTTAGATATTCTTCCATTTATTGACAATCAAGTGATTTTTTTTTTTCAATAAAAAATGTATGGCTAAAGCAATACTTCCAGTTGCTTTCAGCAAGCCCACACATTTTCTCCAAGAAGTAAAGTAGTGAAGTAAGAAGAAAAAAGAAAATTGTTCAATTCAGCCAAGGAGACAATTAATGAGACCTGTTTCAAAACTGCAATGTCACATTTTGATTTTGAGAAATGAAGTTATCTTTGTTTGGTTGCATCAAAGCAGTTTAAAATCACTCCATGTAAACAGGACAAAAAATGTAGATTATGAGCACTTACAACTGACCTTTCTGCCGTCATCATCCTGTGTTCGAAGCATTGCATTTCTTCAGCAGATTTTTGTTTACTCTAGAGGAATTCAAGCTACAGCTTCTGTCTCTAGAGGTCTCAGCAGGTCTTCAGAGAGCTCTCTAATGCATGTGAGTGGTGAAGACCCCCGTGTAGTTCAGGTGTTTTCCTGGCTTCTCTGCCCACTTTACCAATCTTTTGGGACACTTGGTGAGAAAGTCTGCACTTGTTTGTCAACCTCAAGACCTGCAGTGACCTTTTAGGCTCAGGTGGCAGCAACTGTGTCTAATTGTTTGGAAGGGAGTTGTGGTGTTGTAATGCAGGTCGGCCCTAACGTGGTGGGGTCACGGCAGGGTCCTGGGGTCTGGACTCCCCGATGAAATGCACCAGTGTGATGCAAAAACAAGCCCAGTGGTCCACAGCAAACTGAAGTCAAACAGTCCTCTTCCTGGTTGTAGTTTGCCTTTGCTATGGTTTTCACACCTGAACTCACACTTGTCCTCTCCAGCTCCATTCCATATGTGTTTTTCTCATTTTTGTATGTGTTGGAGGGATGTCATCCTCACAGCTCCGGTGTTCACCTAGTTACAATGTCAGCGCCTAGTTGGAAGCTGGCAGTCTCTGCTTTTCATCCTCCACAGGTCCTTCATCTTCAAATGTCACTACTGAATACAGACCAAAAAAAATGTCAGTTGAATGAGTTTCAATACATTTCAAATCATAATCAAGTTCAAGTGACATTCAAGTGTTCTTTTTGTCAAAAACCCAGTATCCCGGTAATCTCAGCTCGGCCACATGTTTGTCACTTGCCATCATCTAGACATTGGCCACCAGTCAGTGGCCTCAGCTACATTTCTCCATATGGCTGTTTGCTAATCAGATGAAATTGCAACGCCTTAGGCTGCCCTTTCTGTCCAGATGGGAAGAGGAGGAGCAGTTACTCCTCCCCACCCCCCACCCCCACACACACACAAATGTCCTCTGTTCATATAGCAGTGGGGTGGGTATAGGGGTATTGGGGTTTAGTGTGATCACATCAAGAGGTCAGGTGATTGTACAAGGGGTGAATAAATGTTTTTTTTTAGCATTTGGTAAAGCATTTTGGGATGTTGTTTACTGAGTCTCAAGTTTCTGTCACTCTAAAACACAGCAGGAGTGTACATTACAGTCATTTAGTAGACACTTTTATTCAAAGCAACCTACAAAGGTGATAGTTGACACTATGTGGGGATCAAACCCACGACCCTAAGACTGAGCGTCTCATGCTCTACTGACTGAGCTGTCCGGTAACACAGTAAAACTACAGTAAATTGTTTCTGCAGAATCTAACATAATGATAATGCTTTATTGCATACCATGAACATGCCAGCTCAGTATGATGTCTTTATCTCATACTGATTAAGCAAATCCATCCAATGTTTGCATCAGAAGAGTTAGGCTTGGTCCCCCTATCTTTTGTTTCTCTTTTTCTGTACCATTCTGTCAGGCAGTTCACTTGGCTGCTTCCGCAAGTTCATTACATTCAGGCGCAAATCATGAATTCCTGTATCAGTGACCCGCATTGGCCACATTATACTAATCAGCATTTCTACGGCAATAATACCTTTCATCCCTAAAGTGCTGCTTCTTTTTTACAGTTTAAACATGGATTATTGTCTGCATTAGCATTGCTTTGCAAATCAACAAGCAGCAGTTGTACATCCATGTGCTTTTGCTTTGACTTGTAACTTTTTCAACTCCCTCCTAAGAAGCCTAAATCATTAGATTATACCCCCTACACTGTGTATTTATTGATGTATTATTTACTGCTCCTCACAAGCAAATAATTAGGAAATTCTAATTAGCAAAGGGATCATACTGAAATCGCATGTGTTAGTTGGAACTCATTTCTCCATTTAGTTTACCATTTAGTTTGATTTCTGGTTATTAAACCCATTAATTATTACAATTATACATATATATATATATTTTTGTTTTTTTAAAGTCACAATCATTGTATTTGACTAATTGCTTTATTGTCACAATATGATAATACAGGGAAGTTGTAGTGGATTCTAATTACAGTACTGTTTTAAACAAAGTAAACCTAACTAGTAAACCTGGACGGCAAGGCATCTATGTTATCCTGCAGACTATGAGCTAGCATTAATATGATAGTATTTGGTTTTTATAACACACCTTTATAGAACGTAAATGCAATCTTTTTTTATTGATAAAAATTAAACATTATTTTTCCAACAAGCTAATTAGTCCTTCAACAGCAGCTAAACAACGTGGTTGCTAAGTGACACACTGTAATGCAATTAGAGCACTAATATTATTTTACAACAACTTCCAGTGTGACTTAGAGAATCAGACTTGCAGTTATGTGTTTTATAATAAATGCATGGTTAACCAAGGGTAAACTGGGTCACACCAGATTACAGCTATCACTTTTGTACATATACTCACAGACTAGATATACTCACAACTTTTGGATAACAGTATTATTTTTCTTTCTTGGTTGTTTCTGCATCATGGTGAATAGTTTCTGTAACATAATACAAGTGATGCAGTAGTAATTTAAAAGGTGGGTTGACTATGACCTCCAGTCAGTGAGGCAAATGAAAAAACAAAAATAATAATAATAAAAAACAATTATGTTTTAAATTAATTCATGTTTTTTTAAACACACCATCAGTTTGATACTACTTACTGTACTATGATGTATACTATGATTTTACATCATTAAGATTCATGTCAGCCTAAAAAGGTGGTGAACTGAGTTTAGGTGGGTTTACATTATCATTGCAATGGTTACTTGTAGCTTATTGCGTGGAAACAGTACAATTAAATGTACAATTAAAGCATGAACTTAAATGATACTGCGCTGTTGTTTTTAAATCTCTTTTTGGTTTTTGTTGTATGGAATATTTGTTTGTGGCCCAGACAGCTCAGTCGGTAGCGCGTGAGACTCTCAGAGTTGTGGGTTCGATCCCCACATAGTGTCAACCACAGTGTGTCACTATGTTAGTAGTATATCTTATACCAGTCTAATAACAACTAATTAGACCAGAATTAAAAATAAATCAACTAGGCTGACTCTTAAAAGTGTCATATTTTCATTTTAGTTTTTTAGTTTTTCAAAGCAGAACATACTAAGATGTCTACATAAAGGCAAATCCTCTGTTGCCACATGGGTACGTAAATGTAAAAGCACAAATCAGTGGCCTAAGCAGACCAAGATTTAGTTGCAGGTTATGGCCTGGATCTAATTGACTGTTGTAAAACAGAGTCTGCTCACTGAGCGACAAGTGCTGCAGGCAGCAGCAGCATCCTATAACTTACTGACTGCTGGTACTTAATATATAATGCAATATTCTGCACTGTGCCATTTGTCATTTAAAGCGAGACACAGATTATGGCTCAGGGCAGTGCATCTGTCCTAGAGGCTGCTGGGAAATGGACTAAAAGCTCCTCCAGCTGAGCTGAGCCAATCACACGCTGAACCCTGGGTCACCCCACTCCTCCTCCTAACCACTCTAGCCTGACACACACACACTTTCTCACTATCTGTCTTTCACTCTCACACACACTTGTCTCCCTCTCCCACTTTATCTTTTTTTTACTGTCTTCCTCACCATTTTTCTTTTCTCTCTCTCTCAAACACACACACCCCCAGCTGTCCCTGCTGCCTCCACCATCTATACAGCAGTTAGATAGTTCCTTTACTTTAGCCTACTAGGGTATACACAGAGCTGCAGGAGAAGCGGCAGCCTGGTTTCCACTCATAGTTCCCTTCTGGTCTCTGCAGCATCTCACCTCTCTATGGGCAGTCTGAGCCTGGTGGGAGTCTAAATGAACCATATTGATGTCCCACTGGGGGCAGTCTAGTTGCTTTGACAAATCCTCCCTGGCATTTATCAATCAAGTTGTCCTGAGCGGAGGGGAGGACCTCTATCTACCTAGGGAGAGGCGAAGCCTTTAGAAAGGCTAAAAAAACACTATTCAATTTGCGTTGGGCATAGCTACCACTCCCCTCCCCAACAATTTATGCACACGCGCCACAAATGAAAAGGGGGTGGCAGCGGTGGTGAGGGGGTGTATCGTCAACCTTCAAATGGCTGACATAAGTTACAAGCAAAATTTTAATTAGCCAGGAGGAGTGGGGCGATAATTCAGAGGGGCCCTGTTCTGTCAGGGGGCTTGTCCACATTGTGTTCCTTCTTTCAGCAGGCATCTGGTGGTTCCACCGGGGGCCGCGAACAAGGCCCACTGAGGATAGAACTACTCCTGACACAGTACATAATGAAAGGTAGGGACCTCCTCCACATTAACACCCTCAGTTAAAGTGATATTCATACAAAGGATGTTTGTCTGGGACTCCTGACCTCACAGCATCTGAACGGCAGAGGACAAAAAAAGAACCTCGTCGGCCAGAGAAAAACGGATGATGTGGTCTATAAGTCATGTTTTCTTAGCAAGCTTAAAATTAGGATGCGTATTTATTCATCATTTTTTGAGGGGTGAATTAAATGAATGAATAGCAGTCAAAATGGTCAAATGTGATATCTTGCCTGAAACAGTCTTTGGCTGGGCCTGAAAAATTGACAACCAACTGTGAAAAAAAGAAAAAGAAAGTTGACAGCCAATCAGGGTAGATTTTTCATTCCCTTGGTCTTAGAAATTGTTTTTGTTTGCTGATATTTTTGACTGTGTGTGTCCTCTCACCTCTTCAGTCTATTTCCTCACACTGTGATTCTTCCGCAACAAAGCCCCCATCCCCCTGCCATGAAAAAATTGAGGAACCCACTGCATAAAGTAATCAAGATCATTAATATTTCAGAGTCTGCTACACCTTCCCAACTGTTATCCAATCTCAGCTCCTGCTCCACACAGCAGTTGTTGTCGCCATTATTTATTTACTGACAGGCTGTAGGGTGTTGGATGCGAGGGGGCAGTTGGACTGGGGAGAATGGAGGGGTCTTAGATATTTGCCCTCTGCCCTTCCATGCTCTCTCCGCCCACCATTCTGGGACGTCCTCTGGACTGCAGCCTCAGGCAGGACAGCGGCCCCATAATCCAACTTCTTGAGCAGCAGTTACTTTGAAACTCTGGATTCATAGTTACTTAGAAAAAGTTATGTAGAAAATGTAGTCCAAACTAATTTGTGAAAACGGCAGGGAGCTTATTAAAAACCAGCAAGCTACTAAAATATGAATTGAACTAGAAATGTTGATGCCGGGTTCCTGCTTTATTGAAATACAAGTAAAGGTGTTTATCTTTATCTGCGTATCTGTATCTACCCTGGTGATCTCAGCCGACCTCTGGCTCTAACCGTGTCCACCTGGCTACTACCCGCAGCCACTAACCACCCCTACCCCCCCACCAACCCCCACCCCGCCCCCACGGCCGAGGCTAACTGTGGGCTTGTCCTGTTCACCTCTGCAGAAGACGATGAAGCCATTACCAACGAATCCAGGTCCTCCAAGACCAACCGCGCAGGATTTATGGTTAATTATCTGCACAGTAATTGTGTCCGGTCACACTTACAGGCCGTGGCATTTAGCCTTCTGTTATTACTGTGTTTTAGGTACTTATTATAGCCGGTAAATGCAGTACTGCATTTCAGAAAGTTGATGGCGAGTCAATAGAAATGCTCATTTATCCCTTCTCTGAGCTGTGGTAGATGATGGAGCAGCAGATAATTTTAGGGTGACCCTCATTTCTGGGCAGGTAGTTACTGCCAAAAGGTGCGCTACTTGTACGAACACAAAATTACCCAGCCGAATGCTGCTTATCTTAATTCCAAATAAATCGCATACTTTTTGTTCAGATTTTAAAATGATATTGCTACATAAATGAAAGTTCAACAAAGTAAAATCGGGCGCATTTCCATAAATTTGCCTAATGCAGCTATCCCTCTCAGACAAAAGGACAAAATTTGCAGGATATTGTTGGGTTTCTGCCTTTCATCCCAAGCTCTTGATTTTCATATAAAAGTCTTTTTTGAAGGCACTCAGCGAGTTGGCAGACAATACAATGCTGGTCAAGAGCAACACACTGATTGTGGATATTCATTTATGGCTTGGTTTTAGAACGGCATTTGGAAAACAATGAAATATTCATCATCAGAATACAAAATAGCCTGGCTGCTGAATTAGGATGTATGGAGGATGCACAGGCCTACCGGCTGCTATAAGGGTCCACGTTGGCTCTCTTATCTTCTTAATTTAAAGTCTGTAAAATGGTCTCTCTTTATTTCACACACACACACACACACACACACACACACACACACACACACAGACAGCATCCAGCTTCCATTAAAGTTCTTTACGATCTTCACATAAACGCAGGGCGAAATGACTTTGAATGAAGTGCGGAGTCATTGAGAGGTTTCCTTATAGATGAGATTTCCTTATAGCCTCATTATTATTATTATTTTTATCTCCCACCTTTTTCTTTCGCTGGCATAGCTAAAACCCTTAAGCGATTAGATCCTAGAATATTTGCAATTCCAGATCATGTTTTGTTTTTTTAAGTTAGCTGCTGGTTTTATTGCACAGCCATTAACAATGTTTCTTTTTTAACCTAACACATCATCACAAACAAGATTCTCCCTCTCCCTAAAATTGGGCTGACTCTATTCTGCCAACCCATTGGCCTAAACTGTCAGTAATTGTCAGTAACTGAAAGTAATCAACTGTAAGAGGTTTCATGTACACATCAGTTTATCCCAGTCAATCAATCATGCTTGCAGATGCTCTAACACTATTTAGAAATGTAATCTATAAATCTCCCTTACTGACCAAGAAAAAACTGATCCATGCTTTTGTTTTCTCCAGAATTTACTACTACAATGTATCTGGATATCCAACTTAATCAAAACTCAGCAGCCCAAGTATTTATGCAAACCAGAAAAGACAAACATTACCCAGTTCTTAGTTTAGTCCTATATATATAGTCCTATGTCTAACCTAAAGGGTAATTCAGGTATTTTTAAACCTGGGCTCTATTTGTACATATTAGTCATTTATACCCCAAAATAGGTACAAAAAGTTTTGGAATTGCTCCAGTAGCTCCAGTCGCGAAACGGGCTGCAGTGTTTCTTAGATTTCTTAGATTCTGTGTCTGACAACATTACAGAAAAGATCCCTACAGAGCTCTGCAATTTGAAAGATGAAGTGGGTTGTTGCAGGAAGAGGTTAAACAAAGGTTTCTGGTTAAACAAAGGTCTATCTCTGTAGGGATCCGTTCCGTAATTCGAATAACAAGGTGAGCCTGTCAGTGGCAAAAACAAGCACTTTTAGTGGACGTATGGACGCGCACTTGCCCCTGTGGATTACGTTGCAGCCATTGCTGCCCATTTCGCGACTGCCGGCTTAGGCGATCGACTGGAGAAATTCCAAAACATTTTGTACCTATCTTGGTGTATAAATGACTAATATGTACAAATAGAGCCCAGGTTTAAAATACCGGAATTCCCCTTTAAGCCTTTCACTTCCTCTTTATAAGACTCCTTGTAATTCCAGGCATTTGAAAGAAAACAGCCTATAGCACCCCCTTCCTCGGAACAAGCTTCCTGCCATTGTCAGGGAATCGCACAATGTCTCAGGATTTTACTGCAGACTCAAAAACCATATCCACCTACCTGAATAATAATTATTATTTTTCTGGTAAGTCGCAATTTGATGGGCTGTTATCACTTTGTTTAAATGTCTGCAATGGCGTTCCCCAGGGTTCAGTCCTGGAAGTTAAATTTTTACATGCAGATGATACAGCCGTTTGTTGACACTCAGCTATGCCTACTGAGAAAAATTACTTACAATCTGCTTTTGTACATTGTACAGTTTCAGTTTTACCATTTGAAGGTTGTGCTGAATGAATTAATGTTGCTATGAGTTATGTTGACGTTTGTTAATGCTTGAAAAAAAGTTGACACTTGAAGCTTCAACTTTTACTTCCAAAACAAATTGGGCTATCCTTGAAATAAAAACTACACTCAAATGTTTACCAGTGCATTAAGATTTGACACAAACTGTAAGGCCTTCCGTCACCATTTCCATTGTATTCAAAGGACCATGACCATGCTGGGAAAGCACCCCCCTATTGATGTATTTATACTGTACAGAAATGTGAAGGACGGTGCAGTACTCTGAGGTCCCCAGCGACATCCCTGAAGCCGGCTCATAATAGGATTAGAAAGCCATCATGACCTCTTCTCCTGTTGCATGGGGCAGCCTGGAAAAAGACTCTAAACTCAAGGAATTGTTTATTCTGGGTGAGTTTAAAACAGTTGTTATGACTGGGGAAGGTCAGTCTATATTGGAAATCAGTTCTTTTATTAAGATGAAAAAACTCTGTCTCACTCCTTTGTCCTCATCCTTTGTCCTTGTCCTTTTCTTCTTCTCACTCACTTTTGAGATTATTTGAAACTTTGAACAGGTCCCCCTTAAAAGGCATTCTGTATCTGGATATATTGAGGTTAATACAGTATTAAACGCTAATGTAGTTTTCTAGCACATTGTCTACTATCCACTATAGATATACACAGTGATGCAAAATAACAGGATGTAATAATAATAATAATAATAAATAAATAAATAAATAAATAAATAAATAAATAAATAATGGATTTGAGTTTTTTCCCCAGTTTTATTTCTTCTGATTTTGAAAATCTTTTTCTGAAAACAGGATTTGTCTCCTTGTTGTTTAATCCCTAATTCATACATTTGCACTAGCTTTGATCTTTTTTCTCTGCATTTAAAATACATTACCTCAATTGTATATATTGTATGCCAGTTTTGTCATAATTTTAACTGTTGATCTGTTTAATTACTTATGCAAATACTGGCAAGCCAATTCAACACGGCACCATTATGGGAGCATTGCACAGCATATCAGCAATAAAACTCCATCCCATTAGTGCCAGTCTGCAGTGTCTGCTAAGACATTAGCCTGCAATGAACAGAAGAGAACATGGCTATAAAAAGAAGGAGGATCTGATTATGTATTCTCTGGGGATAGTGGGGGGGGTCCTGGTTAACTAGATTTGGTAGCGCTGGTGGTGCTGGAGGTAGGGAGTCCAGCTGGAAAAGAAAAAGATATGTGCCCCCCTGCCCCCCAAATAACAGGTACCCCCCCCTCGCCTCCCCCCACCCTCAGCTGGTGCCACCGTGAACCCTGAACCCTGACTTGACCTTGTCTAAAAGAGGCCTCTCACTCTCTTCTTCCCTGTCTGTCTATGTCTCTCGCCCCTCCCCCTGTCTTTCCCTCTTGCCCTTGCTCAGCCTCCCCACTTCTACTTAAAACCAGCCAAGCTGGTCTTCGCGGCAGCAGAGAGGGAAAAGAAAGAAGGTGGGGGGGGAATGTTACTGTACTTGCTGTGGCGGAAACAATTTGAGAATGAATAATGCCTTTTGAGTCCCTTGAGGCACTCGTGTCTTTCTCACTTTCCCTTTTTCTCTCTCTCTTTTTTTTTCCGAGGGAGGTGTGGGGAGAGGCCGAATTAGCATAAAGGAACAAGCACAAGAACGGCAGTCTGAAAGAGCTAACCGGTGGGTGGATTAAGTATGTCATTGAATGGGATTCTGTGGTAAATGATGGGGTGGGGTGGGACCTCGTCCCCATCTGGTCTTTTTAAAGAATACCTTGTGGTAATTACCCCCCAGATGGCATTGTGCGAGGGCCCGGGCCGTCCGGCCAGGTGCTTGTAAGCCCCGCTGCGTCCGGCCATTCACTGGCACTGCACGCCGTTCCACATTAAATGGACCCAAGGTCACCATCTGATTTTTTATACCCCCACTTTACATGGTTTTAAACAAATACAAGCCCAGCACTACGCCCTGGAACCCCCCCCCACCACCACCCGCCACCCGCCGCTGAATACTGAGGTGCACCAATAAAATCCGTTCCCCTCAGTCATAAATTGCATCCTATTCTTGTGGGATCATCTTTTCCTAAAACCATCCAGAGTTTTCCTCTAAACTCCCCAGAGAGTTTTGGCCAAGCTCATTCAGAATGGAAAGTGTCTGCTCGCTACTCTTGACCCTCTTAAGGGTAGAGGATGAGTTGGGAAAAGGGGTAAAACTCCTTGGGGTTTTTTCTGTGATCTTTATTTGGTTTTTTTTTACTTCAGGAGCTGCTGCTTATGGACCCAACAGGAAATTGATTTTATCTGACTTTAATCTAAAGGCCCATTTAGGCCCATTTACTCTGACTGGGGCACTGGTTCTCTTCTTCAGCATAGCTGTAAATATTGACTTTTAAAATGGAAAGCACAGAGCGTCATGATCACCCTTAATTGCCTTCTCCTTCCATTGATCAATGTGTACACACATTTAGTTTTGCTACTAGCAAATGGGTTGTTATATTCGGAAATGTGTCCAGAAGCCCAATAAACCTCACATATAATATATTTTTAATCAAATATAATGTTGGTTATTGGTCTTAATCAATCACGTTGGATTTGTCTGCATTGGGTTTCGGTCCATAGTTTCCATAGTTTTCAATGCCAGGCAGAGTACTGTTCACTCAAGCCCAGTTTGTGAATAACAGCGTATTCAGGAAACAATAGGTGCTTGACCTTTGCCATTGACACATATAGAAACTCCCTGGGCACTCATCAGCAGGCTTGAGCTTTTCAGCTTTATTCATGGTACCAAAGATGAAAAAAGATAAAGCAGCCGAGGGCCTCTAACTATGGTACACAAGGGAATAGGATTCATCTAAATAGCATAGCGGGGCCAAGGTAATATTGATGCACTGTTGCTCTTATCCAAGGATTTATTCAAAGATATCTATTTGTGGATGCACAAATATGTTCAGGATATCACAGCCGGTGCGGCATAGTGGTCAGAATCCCCTCGTGAATGATTTCCAAATAGGAAGGGATTAGGAAGAATATAACAGTGTTTAAGCCCACACATAATAGGAATTTTTATGTCACAGAAATCTGGCCTTTTAAGGAATTTGCTATTTTCTGCTTGCATCAATTTTCTTTATTCAAAATTACCCACTCTGTGGAAATAGTATAAGGGCTGGTAATTTTCACTTGTTCCTGCACTTTTAACATTTGAGATGAACATTGTGACAATATCATTGCAATGGTGCTGCAACAAGCACTGTAATTATACCACTTCCTAACTTCCAGTAGATTATCACTAGGGGAGAGGCAGCGTTGAAAGTAACACGGGACAAAAGTAACACGCCTATTTTCTCAAATGCTCTACAGGCTTTGGTAATGTCATCGCACGCTAAACTGCAAGGGGTTTTTCAACACATGCAAAAAAAAGCATTTTTTTTCAGGTTGTAAAGTCATGTTTATTTGTTTAAAGTTTGAAACACAGATTTAGAGCATATAGTTTAATTTACTGAATTAACCTAAATGTGATATTATGAAATACTAACCCAAAAAATAATAAATAAAATAAATAAATAAAACATGCAATTTACATCTCTATTGATGTAAATAAGATAAAAACAAAAAATAAAGTCACTTGTTTGACTTGTAATTTTTGGCAGTTCTTGTATTTGCATTGCAAAATAACACAGAAAATTATACAAATTGCCTTACAATTAAATCACTATTTCATAATCAAACATTTTGGTCACGATAATTACTAAAATCTCTCCTGGAGGGAAAATGTGTGACCTGTCTGAAAACTAAATGGTTACATTTTGTCATGTTCACAGATTGGCCAGACATAGTCATTGGCTCCATTCACACAAGGATTGCATAATCTTCAACTGCAGTGGAAATTAGTTAGATTTGCTACAAGTTAGGAATTTTAACACTAACACTAGACATAACATAAGGTAACCTCCATAGATAACCTCCTTTGAGATGTTTTCCTAAACCCTAACTACCCATGTAATACAATTGTGGTTGCAGTAAACTGTAAAATTGACAGGAAATCTTAATATCGTTCAATTAACTTAAATTGGCACAGGTGTGCATGTTGGTATTTGACGAGGTAAGCTGCACCATGATTGGCTATGCTGGTGCTGCCTTCCAGAGAGTCAGAAAAATGGAAATTTCCGCAAAGGGCAAAGCACAAATCGCCCTTTAAGTCGGAAATCCAAGTAGTTTTCTGTAGTTATCAAAACAGCATGCACTGTAAACACTACACCTTAAATCCATCAAAACACGTGTGGTAAATGGTCAAACATATACAGTACATTTGAAATGTAACGTTGCACTAATGTGTTATGCTAACTAGCCCACTAAACAAACATCACTGACTATATTAAGCAAATGAAATCTCGGGGGCCATGCATGCTGGATCACGGGAACAAAGGAGGTTGGCATAATGACCTGCCCGCTTGGAATTTCTGACTTTCAATGGAATGCCGCATTAACTGTGGGCTACCCGAAGGCAATAGTCAGCTGCCATGTTTCTCCAAGTCAGAAGCACAATGGGCCTCATGCAAGAATCTTGTGTACACACTGACTAGATCTTAAAATGTTCTTACATACAAGTTAAGCAGCTTTATGGAATTCATCAATATTCCCTTATTTTCCATGTGCTCATTTTCCATTTGCCTGCAACCATGCACCAGGCTTTGTGCCAGGGTTTAAGCAGGCAAATATATATGTTATGAAGCTATTTACACATAAACACATACGTCTGTAATGTGGATGGCACACTGGAGCCAAAGACATTTGCAGAATGAAATAAAAATTTTGTTTATAAATTTGTTTTAATTTTCTTCATCCATACTTTATCAACACCTTGGCATAGGCAAGCCTAAATTCTGCTCTAAGGATCTACAATATGGATTGCTTCTTATCATTGTGTTCCTTATAATTAATTAATCCAGCAGCATGTTGTCTGGAGCTTGTTGTTTGTCCATCCAGGGGACAGTGGACAGCCAGAGTGCATGCCAGTCAATGCAACTTCTCCAATTATGGCTTGTCTTATGTTTGGACCTTGTCCTGTGCCCCATTGGATGCAATCCTACACCTGATATATTTTGCATCCAATTTAAAATCTTTTTTAATGTCATTAAATGTGCAGTTTGCAGCCTATGCAGCATTAACTGTTATTTCTTTCTGTGCTTATCCTGAGCTGTAACACCACTGCTCACACTTGAAAATGACAAATTGAGGAGGTATCCTGAATTCAAAGGCCAAATCTCAATTCTCATTTTCACCCCTACGGCTTCGGCTTGGCCCTTGGAACAGAGTCACAAGGGGTAGTGGTAGAAATCTCTCCCTAAGAAATGGGACAACCCTTCAAGACCCTGATACGTCATCGATGACGTTTACATAAACAGACGGGACGAGTTTGTTATCGGAGATTACTATGGCAATAATGGTACTATCACAATGACATTTACCGTTCATCTGATGGAGATAGAAAAGCATGGACGCTCGCGATTCGTTCACAACTTATTACGTTTCATGCTACCAATCGATGAAAACAAGTCATCAAATAAAAAAGACCACTGCTTTATTACCAGTCCACTTCATGACAGAATAGCGTTAGCGGTGCTCTGTAGTCTGCACTGATATTAGATCAGCTGTAACAAGTGCAGCAACTTCGCTGCTGGACTTTAGTTATATTTTGTCATGCCATCAAAGGGGGGAAATGCGACATGGAAATATGTCAAAATGTGGGACTGACATGCACAAATCAGCCTAAAAACAATGTTGTAACGTTAACTAGCGTGGTAGAGACATCGGCATACTAGCGATTTTTTTGTTATGCTTGTTATAAAGAAAAGGTCTATAATACATTGAAACGACATTAAACTAAGATAATACCACGGTTAGAATATTTTTAAAATCTTTATTAAGGAAGAAAATACTACATCTGTGGTTCACTTTGGACGGTAGTGTAGCGTTTGCCATGATCTTCCAGTTGATTCGCAGGTCATTCTGGGGGATTTCTCCTAGCCCTCGGTTTGTATTGTGCCCCTGAAAAATCTCCGTTTGGAGGGCCATGTAGCCCTAGCACTTCGCCCTACCCCTCGATCCCAAGAGAATTGGGACAAGGGTAAGGGGTAGATTCGGCCAAATTCTGCTGCCCTTATATGGGTGTACTGGGGCGGTTACTTTTTTACTTTTAATTGCGATTCCAGTTTAAGAAGTGTGATGTATCAATGGATTTTTCTGTGTAGGAATAGAATTCTGCGATCTGTGCATGTCTCCTGGATCTGACTTTTCGCTTACTGCATTTCTTAAGAACAAAAAACGAGGAAAACCTAACGCGACTCGTCCTCTTGACCTGCCGACTGACTTCCCTCCAGTTGTTAACCAGTTGGTTTCCAGTAGTCTGCGGCTTAACAACAAAGATGTTCACGGCGGACTCTTATGCTAACACTAATGCTAACACTAATGCTAACACTACGGCTGTATACAGACGGGCTTCGGAGTAGTGATGGGAATTCTGACTCTTTTCAGTGAGTCAGATCATTTGGCTCAGCTCAGAAATAAGAGATGGCTCTTATGGCTCCCAAACGGCTCTTCATTCCAAATCCAAATCAGTCTGCCCAGTAGCAAGTAACAGCAAGTTACATCCTTGTGGTCACTTCCGCTACACAGTAATATCATAGTTACTTTCCAATTTGGAGCAAAAAATAAATAAGCAAGATTCTTCATCTGCAATACATCGAACTATGTTGTTGTCATATTGCTGGTTAAAAAGCGGGATATGGCAAGAATAAATATCCTGGCTGTATAACAATAATAACACACTATTAATGAAATAGTATGGAAAATAAATAATTCCACAACACTATACAGAAATATATTTCAATTTATTTTGTATGACATAATATAAAACTAAAATGATTGCTGCAACTGCTGCTGACTAGTCATGCATTTCTTTTTTCAGGATTTAAATGTGCTCACTGGTTGATTCATTTATTAATCCATCAGAAAATTAGCAATGTTTGCATACAATCCTCAAAAGAGAACACATAACTATATATATATAATATAATATAATAAGACTTAACTGCAATTTTTTCAATCTATTCAAAATTGCGTACATCACAAGTGGCGATGTGTTGGGTATTTATAATCTAAGACTCTTATTTTGTATGAAGTATGTTTGGTTATTTGTGGGTTTTTATTTTGACGTTTTCTGGGAAAAGGTGCTCACTCCTAAATTCCGGTGTAAAAATCTCACTATTCTTGCTGGATTTGGCTCTAAAGTACTATTACCAAATAAGTAAGACATTATTTATTATTATTTTCAACTCATAAATGAAAGGATTATCCTATCATTCTGTTTTGTATTAATTTACTAAAACGCTCTCAGACATGTGTCGGCTCCCATCGTTCACTTAAAAGAGCCGGCTCGAAGAGCCAACTCGTTTGTGTACAACACATCACTACTTCCGAGACCAGTGGTAGAGAATGATAGCATCCCCTCTGTGAAGCAGCAGTCCTATTGATTCTTTATTAAGGCAGAGGAGTTCACAGAGGCGGGAGGCCCTGAGAGAAAGGTACCATTTATCTGTTGTGACAAAGTGCAGCCATTGAACAGTGTAGATGTCCTGCTGCTCCCTCCATGAACATAACATAACCCTGTGACATTCACTATACCCTCATGACTCTTGGCTAAATGCTACAATGCACACAAGCTAATGTCTAACACCCCCCCACCCACACACATACACTCCACCCCCCACTCAAATTCAAATCCTAGCCACACACCTCTCAGGAGGTAGAAAATGTTTCTTAGATTATTAAAAAACGTCTGCATTCTTAGAAATTCCAATCCAGGATTGTTTTTGAATAAAACAACCACAGACATGGTCTTGAAGAAATGAAAATAAGCGATTTGCAATTTTCTCCTCCAATTTGAACATAAAGATTTGTTGAAAAAAAATGTTCTCCTATTGTGCCCCAGCTTTATGTGACAGGGGTTTCCTGTCTGATTAAATTGGAATTAAAGAGTTCGCTTTTAAGCCTCATACAGCCAAATTGTAAGCAGCATCAATCAATTAGCAAGATAAAGAGAAGAGAAAAATAATTAAATTAAACTGTTCTGTTGTTTTCATACCAAGCAATGATCTCTTTTTTTTTCGTATTATTGATTATTTCATGATCTTTTCCAGTAGTTGAATTGTCCTGCTTGTTTGAAGGCTGTGGTGGCCTGGTAAAGACCCGCGGGGGATTACCACGTTGCTCAGCGGCAACGGCACAGACAGGAATCCTCCACTTCCCGCTGACAGGCTGACAGAATGGGCTAGTGACCTGTCGTGGGGCGTCCTAACGTTTGCCTGAACAGACAGCCCTCTGTGGGGTCCTGCTGGTGATTATTGAATATAGGCAATTTTGATTGTTCTTCCAGGGTGAAGGGGGTCGAACAAAAGGAGGGGAGGAGCTGGGTGTCATAAATGTGTCAGTGAGCTCAAAGTATATGTAATTGGGCCCCCGTGAAACCATCGTCAGTTTTCTCCGCCAGGGACCAACTTGTTCCTCGCACGTTTGTCAGTTATACTGCAGCTGCTTCATCCCACTCATTTAAATGGGGAAAGTATAATATGCAGCCACACTGAAAGTGTCAAGGGGAAAGGAAGAAGGATACGTATTGATTTTGTGTCCAAATTAAATCATGATTGTGTTAGGAATTGTTTGTCACTACCATTCTTAGAGTTTGCGTATTTTTATTTGGACTACCGATTCATATTTTCATCCATGACTACAAATACCTGTTGACTTCGTGGCACTTTTTTTAGCATTACTACAATTAAAGTCATTGTGTGCGATACATCAACAGAAAATTGTTTTGCTCTTTGCATCATTGTATGACCTCAGCACCTAATTCAATACGCAATAGGCCTTTTGTGTCCACATGATAGGTGATGCATTTGGGCTAGTTGAAACAAACTTCCCTGTTGTCTTTGTGATGGCAATATAGGCCACTTTAAAAAGAGGGTTAATTAGCAGGGGGGGTGGGGGGGCGACAGCTGTGGCTTCACTTGATAATGCTGTTTGCCTCGCCAAGCAAAATTATGCATGCACTACACTTAAAAATATACAATTATAGCTTGGTGGTAATGCTAATGTAAGGTTGTGCCGGTTACATATGCTCGAGGTAATTAATGTTACTTAAAAAACAGCAGAGATACATCACTGCCAAGGAAAATGGTACCAATGAGCGAAATTTTAAAAATGTAACAAAAAAATAATTTAGATCAGGCACCGTTTTAATTCAGTAGGGGTTAGATTTGTCAATAAAAAAAAGGAGTTAGGTGAAAAAAGCATTTGCACACAGGAGAGGAGAGTGAGGCCAGCAATTAATGTGCAGGCAGTAGCATGATGCTTTATTGGATGCATGCTTTATGGGCTTTCAGACATTCCACACTAACACACTAGACCAGGAATCACTTACAAATGTAACTGTAGCATAGTTTTTAAACCTTCTAGAGTACAGTTTATATATCAGTGTATACATAACATATTTCTACTACAGTAATAGATATCCGAGAGGACCTCTTTAATCTCACCATTTCCCCTTTTTGGCATTTACAAGTCATATATCGCAACTCTTTTACTACGACGAGGGGTGTGAAATCCTGATGGCACGCTTGCCATCAGCCATTTTAATCTTTCATCTAAAAACTCAAGTTTGCGGGGCGCGCCGAACCCCTGGATAGAAGTCACGAGGGGGGGGGGGGCGGGGGGGGGGATTAAAAGGGAAAAAAAGGAAAAAAAATAAAAAGAAACCATTGGTCTTTATTGATTCGGGTGGGGTGTTGAAAAGGTCTTTGGTCATGCCCTTACCAAAGGATACTAATTTGCTCGATCAAGTCTGTTGGAATATCGACTGGGAGGAGGCTGAGCGCCTGCCATTGTGTTGGCTTCAGCAGGGAGCTGGTCTGTGAAACAGGATTACTAGAGGTCAGGCAGCCAGTGAAAGGATGTCCATCACTTTCTGGGGGCTAATACAAAGGGGCGGGTCCAGTGACGTGATTGAGATGTAGAAGACTGGAGAGGAGGGGGAACATTCAATCCCCCCCTCCCCCCTGCCACTACCACACCACCACCCACCACCCCACGCATGTAGATTTCCAGCCTGTTAATCTATGCATTTCATGGTTACAGCGGCTTTTGTTTTCAGTAACAAAAGATATTTAAAGAGGGCACATTTTGTTCCATTTCCTTTTTTTAAATGTTTTTTTTTGAGGAAATGTCACACGCAAACTATTTCAAATGCAGGTATGCTGTTGAGTGTGGCAGAAAAAGAAGTAGTCTAGATCAGAGAATCACCTCGGCAGGGGTGTGGGGGGGGGGGGGGCGTGTAGCATCCTTTAGAATCAAGCCAAAGAGTGAAATCCTCGTTTCAGGTGGATATCCGAGCTCATGGGCTGACCTCCCTGCCGTGCCGTCCCTCAGGCTGTCACGCGCCGTGTTCCTCGCCTCATGCTTGTCATACCGCTGTACAAACATTCCCATTGTGAGAGGCGGCTTTGGGGCTCCGATAGCCTCCAAACCACATGAAACCCTAGCCGGGCATCTGAAACCGACCACAGACCAGTCGCGGACATGACCCTTTTGTCAAAAAAAAACAACCCTTTCTCTCCATTGAATAAACAGCCAATTATGTATTACGCCGACTGCGACTATCTGTATACCTCTGTTTTTGTGGGGACGAGGTCGCAGCCCTCTTACCTCTATAGGTGGGACATCTGCTGAGGGGTTTTTCTGCCCGCTGGATAAGTGCCCCGGGGGCCATGAGCCGGCGGGCCTTTTCAACCCGATCACATAGGTATTTAGCTCGCCGCCGTTTCTGTTTGTTTTATTTTCAGAGCAGGTGTTTTATAATCATTAGCGACTCCATTACGACCCCAGCTCTAAGTTGAAGGCAAACAGCGGCTGTCCCTTCCATCCTCAATGGAACCATCTGGTGACAAGGAGGGGAAAAAATGGTTGTGTTTGGCACCAGTGTTTGCCAATGGTCACATAATTGTGTTTCAGAGGAAAACTGGCAGATAGCAGACAGACTGAAGTGCTGCGGGTTTTTATAGAATGTTTCCAATGTCTTTGTCTGCTCTCTCTAAATGACCGAGCCAACAGCCTGGTGTTTGTATTCACCGGTTTACAGTAGGGCCTCCCTTCAATAAATGGATTTTTTTTTCCCCGAGAAATGTGTTTCCTGGACGGAGTAAAACCCATTTCTTGCTCGTGCATAATCAAGGTTTCTTCCTTGTATCAATTTGGTTGTAAATATAAAATTTTGCAATATTGCTGTTTTTTTAGTTGTCTCACCTTAATCTCATTATCATTTACCTAATTCCCTAACAAGGGATGATGTGGTGAAAGACAATTAAAAGCAAGTTATGTATAGAAAATAATGCTATTTCTTTCTTATTATTTTGCTTTATATGTGTTTGGAAATATATAACTGACATTTTATTGCATTATTAGCTGCATTGTGTGCCCCTGCTGTGTTGTGTGACCAACACTGCTAAACTGTGTGGAAATCTTTTTCTTTTTTTTTATCTGACAGCTAAACTCAAATTGTTCCTCAGTGCAGCATGTTGTTTCTGTTTCCAGCAGCATTTTATGTATACCCCTCCATTGCCACTCAGGGTTTTGCTTGTTTGTGGAAAAAGGCTGTCAATGACAATAATTATTCCAAACAAAATGCTTCACCCACTACACATAATTATGCCACTGATGCTAATTACCATGTGAGTTATTAACGACTCATTAAACGATTACGGTCACCGTCAATGATATGCTAATGAATTTCACATGAAACATGTGTAAAAGTAACTCGCCACCAAGGTGACGGATGGAGGGCCGGACCAGACACTCTGACAATGCTGTTCAGTGGCATTAGCCAGCCTGAATCTTACCAGTCATTTCCATAATCTATTATCATTAGCAGGCTGCTGTAATTACAGGTATTAATAAACTACCATTATTATCAAATATGATTTTAAAAGAAAAGAAAAATCAATGCACTCGACTACATAATACAGCCTGATGAAACAACTAACCTGACATTTATTTTGAAAAACAGGGAATTCATCACGTTTCAGCCAAGGGGGGTGGATTAATTTCTGAAGTTCAACCAAATAGACTTATCCCGACTTTTGGTAATGAATCGATTTATTTGTGTGGGAAGAATCTCTTCACCACAACGCCCTGCAGCTTTAATACCGGCGGAAAAAACCTCTCTGGGCTAATAACCAGCGGAACGGCAAAGATCTAGGCCAAATGTTTCCCTGCTTACATCAAAAGTGTGTCTTTGCTTCTTAAGTGAAGCCTGGGGTAGATGGATGCATGCGTGTGTGTGTGGGGGGGGGGGGGTTATATGCTTTATATGCTTGGTTTATATGCTCCCGAGAAGCAAGTGCAATGAACTATTTCTTCTAATGGTAAATTATCCCTCTATTTCAAGTTCCTGGAGTGAGGACCTTGGGCAAATTGATGTATCTCTCCTCTGAGTTTTTTTTCTTCTCTCCAGCAGCATTATGGGTGGTTTTAAAATATTAATATGAGAGTGCATTTAGCGGAGAGCAGCTTGGCTGGGTATTCTCCTGTGACTTCCCATTCAGGTCACTAGGGAGCGGCTGCCTCTTTCTCTGCCTGCCTGATTTACCCTAAATGCAACATTAAAAATCCCTTACTTTTCTGGAGGCTGCATGGATGACGCTATTTTTCGTAATTTTTTTTTTTTAAACATTTTTTTCCCAGATTTTACATTTTACTACAGACGCACCACATGGACACACACACCTGCAAACAAACACACAGTGGATGTGTCGTTGCAGGCATCTGCTCAGACTTCAGCAGACCAGCTCCTGAAAACACTGATTGGAATAGACTGAGTGTCATATCCAGTTAAAACCTGAAACAGACAGCACTGCCCTCAGAGGCATGCACTCACACAACACACACACACACACATAATCCTGGAAACAAACAGCAAAATGCAAGCACACAATAGGCAAACACAAATACACAGCACACAAAAAGACATACACACTTGCACAAACGTGTAAACACACGCATACAAGAACAAGAACCACTACCAAGAACTGTTTGTTTTCACAAATGTTTTTACTCAGTTGATAGCTCTTATTCAAGAATACGTTATTTAGAACTGATAAAAAATTTTAGCTCATATGAAATTGAAACATATCTGAATATCTTGTTCACACCATTTGGTAAGGTTTTGTCAAATTGTTATGTTATTGCCATATATTCCATTCAAATATTAACACCTGTATGCTTCTAATACACAATGTGAATTGTTTTGGTCTTTTAACAACTAAAACCAGATATGGACTAAATTGTCGCTGCTGTTGCTGCTTCAACTTTGAAAAAGCACTTCCGTTGAGAAATATTTGAAATTATTAATTTAATTATTTTTGAACATAATGTAATCTTGTTTGAGAAATATCATTTGACAAATTCATTTCATCAGTTTTTGATAAATTATGAAACAAAAGAGTGGTACCGGATGTTTGGATGCCACTGTATAGAGAATAGCAGTCTAGGTGGGTGTTGGACTGATGGCTTTCTTTAGCTCTGCTGCTTCTCTCTGATTTACTGTTTTGCCAGTCTGGCTTTTACACATAGACCTACATCACCTGTTCATTAGTCCTAAAACACAGCAAAATTATTTCACTATTGTGCATTATAAAAATTCACTTAATTAACCCGCTAGAACCCAACACAATTGTAGAACATGCCTTCAGCTTACTGGATTTCTGCCTATAATGTGCTTATATTCATGTATTTCTTCCAATCTGAACAGGGGAGTAAAGCTATCTTATTAGCTAGATAGTAAGCATGGCTATCATAAGTATGGTGGCATGATAAACTTGTTTACTTTGAAACACCAGACTGTACTTAATTTCAGTGTCAAATTGTAAAGATATGAAATATGAAATACAATGGACAGAAAGAGTTAGACCCACTGCTATTGAACATGCAAATCTATTGTTGGTGAATATACTAATTTAGGCAAGCCCAACCTTGCAACACTTCAACCAGTGCCAGACATGCAGCTAGCTAGCAATAGGAGCAACAATAGCAGTAATATCCATTTTATTTGTTATGGATATTCCAAAATTTAAGACATTTACAGACACATTTGGCACAGGTTCTGTTTTGTTTTGGGTTTTTTTTTACATTTTCAATGCATCTCTGAAGCCATTGTTTATTAAACATTGTGCCAGGTAGCAAGGAAGTTAGCATCTAAATTCAGCCAACTTGGAGTGGTAACTGGATGATGTTTGTCTTTTTGTGCAACATTTTGTTTGAAATAAAGTATCTGAGGTTGCAACATCACAAATGGCAGTTTGTTTGTCTAGCTAAAGCATATATATTACTTTTCCAAGTTGTGTAGGATTAGTCAATTGTCAATTAACAAGGCGAAATTAAAAAAATATATATCCAAACTCAAATAACAATAAAATGTTCAGACTCACTTTTTCAAAACTTTGAAATAAATCTTAATTTAATTTATTGTGTCATACCATTGCTCATAAAATCGTGCTATATTGGTGCTCAGTAGTACCTTGAAGATTTTGGTGGAGTGGCTTGTTGAAGTACCATCTCCTTGCTTCTGGTATTACTAGAGTAAGAAGCAGAGACAATACCAGAAGGTCCGTTGCTGGATGACTAGCTGTTGACAAGCATGGAGAAGGAAAATTCAGTAAAAATCAGTTAAACAGGCAGGTCACAGAATAAAACAAAAAGTTCAGTGAATAAAGTGACAAATAAACAGTTTACCTTTTATTTTATTGATGTTATTTTACTGGTGTTAGTGAATGCTGGAGTGAAAAATAGGCAATGTTCAGAAAGGAAAGCTATTCAAAGTGTTCCCCCAAAATTCCTCCTTTCCTTCATCAGTCTGCAAGCTTTTTGAGTGTGGACAATCTTGCGAGAACCTCAAAACTTTCAAAGAATAATTGAGATACACATTTAAAGTGGATGTGATTTTGGTGATTTAACCCTGCATTTTTACATCGAACACTGTATACTCATCGTTGGGTTGTAATATTGCTAATCACACGGTCATGGTAACAGAAACTGGCAGTGGTCTCATTACCAGTAGTGTCGTTACTGATGTCTGTGCAAATGTTTAAACAGTGCTGCTGAGGGTTGCTTCTTTTCTAAACAAACATCATTCTGCACTCTTTTATCTCTTCTATTCTTATCGAAACGATGAGGGGAAACGTGTGCACTTGGCAAAAAAAAGTTTATGTTAACAAAAGATTGAAAAGCGCCCATCTCGACTGGTCTCTGATCTTTGTTTATGTGTCGTAGTTCAGCATCAGCCGTGGAGGTCATAGACATATTGTGGTCATAAGTGACACACTGGACTCCATTTGACATGTGTTATGGTTCTCTCTATAACGTATGAGAGGCACCATTGGGAGATCATCAAGTGGAGAAATGTTATTGATTAGGGGAACATGGCTGCTTGTCTCCAGCGCTGACCCCTCTCACCCTTTTAGAAAGGTAGGAGCGCTGTGTTGGATGAGCCATAATTCACTGAAAGAAACCATTTTTAACCATAGAGTATGTATGGTCAAAACAATGTACATAGCAACAAAAAGTGAACACAACAGTGAAAGGTTCGGGTGATGCAGGTGATTATGGAAATTATATCTGAGGCTGAAAGTGCCTCTTTCGGAAAGCCTGTTTTTCTAGAATGAATAAAATGCTTATTTTCTCATCAATGCCCATGTATTTTTGTAATCAGTAATCATACAGCGGTTTCACTGGGTCACGAAACTCACTCAACAGCCAGTAACTGACCATGTAACCTTTCAATTTCAAGTACAAAAATTGCAGTTATGTTTTTTCCCCATGATAGCAGCACTATTTTTCCAATTGAACATGAAAATCAGAAATACTGCTGAAAAATTATCACATGAAATCGTTATAGCAGTTATTAGCACAGAGATTGTTAATCAGAGTCAACCAAAACTAGGACAGAAGAAAACACCACCATTAGCTTCCATCACCATAGAAGGTTCTCTTCGTGTTTACAGTATTTCACTTTCTTCAAACTGCCACTGCCTTTTTCACAGCTGCAAAGCTTAGAACAAACCGGTGCGCTTGACATCTTTTTCGGGCAAAGTGGAGAATCTTTCTTCTCCAAAGATATGACATGGATTGACCAATCACAACAAAAAGAGGGCAGGGCTACATACGCTATGTTTCACACTACGTAGGCAGCTGTTTGGTTGCTCTGCCATCGTCACCAAAGCCACTCTTTCATTGGTCAAACAGAATACACAGAAACCCAAACCAGTCATAGATACCATAAATCAAACCAGCAGTACATGCTACATACATGTAGCATGTACTGCTATGTGGTACTGTCAGACTGGGCACAAAAGCATGGACCAAAATGCACGACTTGAGACAGGGAGATAAAATACAAAGTCTGTTTATTCCAACCACGTTCGTAACACAGAAAGGCAGTCAGGATCAGGCAAAGGTAACAGACAAGGGGCAGGCAAAAATCCAGGTCGAAGAAACAGGCAAAAGTCAAAAACCAAAACTCACGAGGGAATGCAGGAAACAAAGAAAGGCTGGAACGTTGTCACAGGGAACAAAGACAAACTGGCAACTGAACAGGGAAACACACAGACTAAATACTAACAGGGAGGGGAGACAATGAGGCACAGGTGCAACACATTTAGGTTGGGGCAGGTAATCACACAGGCGGGAAGCTTCGGTGAGGAAAGGAAGTAAAGTGACCTGAAACGAGATGACAAGTGAGTAACAAAATAAAACAGGAAACAAAACACAAGAGGAAAACAAAAAAGGAGTTAACGGGTCCGAGCAGGTGTGACAGGTACATGCTACATAAATGAAACTAAACTAGTGGCATATGCTACATACATGAAATCAAACTAGCAGTACATGCTACATACATAAGACCAAACTACTGGTACATGCTACATACATGAAACCAATCTAGTGGTACATGCTATATATATAAAACCAAACTAACAGTACATGCTACATAAATGAAACCAAATTAGCAGTATATGCTACATACATAACCAAACATGCCTATATCTATTGTTAATTTATTTAGCTTACATCTATCTTCCATCGTAAACAAAACACTTGCACCTCATCACCAGATGAATAGGGTATCTGTTGTCATGGAAACACATATTATCAGCACAAAACTTTTCAGGAAGCACTTTTTCCACAAAAAAAGTGGAATATTGTGAATGCACCCTAAGACATTGACTATACTACATTATACTATACAATAATCAATAATAACATCTAATCTAATCTAATCCTATAATATAATATAATATAATATAATATAATATACTGTATAATGTTAAATTACCAAGAAAGGATTAAATTACTTGACAGATTACTGTTGATAATAAAATTGTCCAAAAAAAAGACCATATTTCAATAGGATGAAACATATTGAAAATAATTCTGTTCAGTCCTTTAACTTTCACACACTGGCGTTGAATGAAGCCTTTGAAAATGTCTTTGCTCAAATAACTAAAAAAATTAAGTCTGTGCTACAAGGTTATTGTAGCACAGGCTTTATTTTCATGTGAACACACAAGTAATCATGTTAATTCCATTTCTAGTTAACAAATAAATGTCCCGTGGGCCACAAAGAGTGCTCCCTCATTGTTGTCATTCATTTTTCCCCCTCTACAATTGCTTGGTAATACATAGAATTGGCAAGAAAATATCGACTGCTGTTGCCAAGTCACAAAATGTAAAATCTAATCACAAAATGTAATCTAAAAACAGGGCAGGAAAATGCGGAGGCCTTTGATGTGTCAGGCTAATTTGATTAATACATGGAGTCTGTCGTGTTACAATGCACTTTGCCTTATGCATTTTAAATGACAGAAACACAAAGTCATGCAGGGGCAACCAACATTGCGTTTTAAAACAAACAGACTGGAGGCTTATGAGGCAGTGATGCTGCTGTATGCAATGAAAAGATTCAGTGCTTGTGGACCGAGTTACATCTGCACTCTGCACTGAATTCAGGTCCTATCTTACAAGACATTTTTTTGTTCACATGAAATTAAACTGAGTAAGTAGCTGTGGCAGCTGGGAGGAGGGTGGGGTGAGGCTTAACTTGGATCCAGGAGAGAGTTGAGTCGGTGGACTGATTCTACCCTGGATCCGGGACCGGCTACAGCCAATTAAGCCTGATTGCAACCGGGCCCTTTTTAACCTCCGTGTGAATGTGGGACTGGGTGAGAGCGCCAGTGTGAGAGGCTGGCAGAGCGAGTGGAGTTCGGCAGGAGACGGAGTCAAGTCGGACTGTGTGTGGGAGAGGGAACGAGCCAGCAGAAGCCGCGTCCAAGCGAGGTCCTCGGCAGGGTTGCTGGGACGGAGGCGAGGGCGCGAGCGGCGGACCAACGGAGTGGGAGAGCGGGCATCCAAAGCCAGTGGCGACCGGCTGAGCTCCGGAGGTTGCAATTGGGAGCAGCCTGCAAGGGCTGACCAGTTGGGGTTGGGGCGGGATGCCCCTGGAAGCCTGGCGGACTGGGGCAGCCTGTTTGGATGACATCACTCTTTTATTAGATATCATTTTGATTCATAACATCAACCAGAATCCCTCCCCTTGCCATACAGTCATACTCATCAGTTTCTACTGCTGCATACATCCTGTTTTAGCTCATCAATTCAACAGATAAATTCTCTCACCCTCCTTTCTCTCTTCAAACACTTTTTGTGACTTCTTCTCCTTCATCTTGAATTTTTGTCTGTTCATTTATTTTCCATGTATTATATTTTGCTGTTCTGCACAGTTTTTTTTCTCCTTTTTCTGTTTTTCTTATTGTATTCTATCATTCATCATTTCATTCTTCATTCTGTTTTATTACTGTGCATAATAAACTAGTGCACAGTGGAGAGAGACTGCAAAGATAGAGGAGTGTGGATGCAACTCACAAGGTGTCAGATTCGAACTCGGGTTAGATTTACTATCGCATATCAGCCATTCACGTCGTCCACCTCTGATACAATGGAGGTTCCTCCCAAACCACAGCCACATGAAAACAGTCTGGAAAACGTAATGCCTTTTGATTTTCTTTGCACACTTCATTTTCTTTTCATCTAATGGTACAATAATGCTTTTGGCAAATTCATTTTCAAAATAATTAAAGGCAGTAATATATCCCAGAGATGTTAATCCTAGAATTGCATTAGTCTGGCGACAAAGAGTTATGCAAAACACTGACTCATTGTCATTTTTTGGGCATACAAATAGTCAAATTTAAAGATATTGAATACTGGCACACATTATTGATGGCTTCAGTTAAATCAATTTGAACTATGGCATTGCGAGCACATGGGCTACATCTCAGCCCCCTTAGCCAACAGGATGCTCAATAATTTCCAAACTTTCAGCTGTCAAACTGATCTCCAGCTATGAAATCAACTCCACCGCAACGATGAGCAATCCCGCTGCTCCACAGCAGATTATTACAAATCCTCACTAGTCACCTTGAATCCTCATGAAATTCTGTGCACCTGACACAGGTCTTTTATTATGCTCCACCTTGTTTGGGATACAAAGTGAAAAGGGTGGAAAGAGATTTGTGATCTGATATTTCATCTGAATTCCGAGCCTGCGTCTCACCCCAAAAATCCAAAAGTAACGAATTAAATTATGGTTTTAATAATTACTGTTATTAAGGTGACACCGGTTGAATAGACTCCTTGTTGTGAAAGCTGTTTTTGGGGGATTTTTGAGAGTGACTGGTGAACTGCTGCTTCTACTCCAGATGACACAGAATATGGTGAAATATGGTGGCATATGGTGAAAAGGCAGCATCATGTGTGATTTTGTGCCAATGTATGTGTGTGTTAATGTGTGTGCTTTGGGGAGCTATTTTAAACACTCAGACACCAGCAGGCTGAGAGCTGACGCTGGTCTTCAGATGCTGAATAATTGAGTGCACGCTGGTCACAGAGTGCCAGTGGTATGGTAGAGGAAGTCAGGCAGAAGCTAGGAGTAGGGTGTGTATATTGTATGAGTGGTGTGTATATGTGTGTGTGGGGGTGGGGAGGGGGGCGGCAACATTTAATACACCAGCCTTGTCATATGGCCTAGTTTTTGCGACATCTGAAAATTAGTCCCCGGTGCTGATTACCATGTATCTCCGGTGAAAGTTAGAGCGGATGGCGGGGGGCGAGACTCCTCGGAAGCGTACTTACATCCCTCCATCCTGGTTCTACTCAGGGGTTTACCAATTACTATCACGGTGTTGGAGGCATTCCCCAAGCACATCTGGATGGGGGATAAGGGGTAGCCATGCCTCGTTCCCCCCGCATGTCGGCATTAAAGTTTCAGGTGCCGTGGGCCTGGGGCCGATGGCTCCTGTTTTACAACCACTGCTGCTTCTCCCCCGGCTGGAGCAGAAGCTGGAAGGCAGCCATGGGCAACAGCATGTCAGACATTGGACCGCTGGTCTCCAGGTGCCACCACACCACAAACAAGTGTTGAATTAGAGCCATGGGGACTCAAAGTTACATACGTTAACATCACCCCAGTGCTGTTAAAATGAAAGCTGTACACTGGGACCCAAAGGTATGCACTATCACAATCTAGCAATAAAATTACCCTCCTGTAGAGATGCACACATGCATATACCAAGAGCACTGGGGCAGATCAGGCCAACATTTCACATATAACGAGATGGATCTATGTGTAGGCTTTTAAATTCAAAACTCCACAACAAGATAGGCATAAAAATT
The DNA here is from genome assembly GCA_034670385.1 of Hoplostethus mediterraneus. Lineage (NCBI taxonomy): Eukaryota > Metazoa > Chordata > Actinopteri > Trachichthyiformes > Trachichthyidae > Hoplostethus > Hoplostethus mediterraneus. The sequence continues at coordinate 367,472 of JAXDDW010000137.1, read as the reverse complement.
AAACACATATGGAATTTTGTCAAATATTTTAGCAAGGAATCATCTGTAATTTTGATTTATATACTTTGGGGTTTTTGTGTTTTCAAAATAAAATGCACTTGCCCTTGGTTATAACGCGGTGCGTTAATGGACGATATACGATATACTGTATATGACAGTATAGACCTATCAGTGACGTATACTTTTTTTCACAGAAGGAATAGGAATTTTACATTAAACATCACTACCCATACGGAAATGTAATATATGACATATATGCCCCTATATCAGCGAGCGATATTGCCATATATGTTACATATAAGGCGATTTATTATTACCACTATGTATGACGATGTAGGTTTTTAACATATATGAAATATCCAGTAACATTTGTATATGTACATATATTAAAAATGTGTATTGTATGAATTTGTATATGGTATTATATGTTGCAACCATATATGTTAACAATATATGTTTAATTTATATATTTATATATGTTTATTAAAACAACATATATACAACATAAACATATGCCTCTCCTTATTAGTACGGAGACTGGGGTTCAATTCCCCGACGGGGAGGACTCTCTACTTATATGGGGTGGCTGTGGTTCAGGAGGTAGAGCGGGTCGGCCTCCAATCAGAAGATCGTAGATTTGATCCCCGGCTCCTCCAGTCCACATGTCCCGATGGTCAGACCAGCACCTTGCATGGTAGCTCACTGCCGTGAGTGTGAATGGGAGAATGAGAGGCATATACTGTAAAGCGCTATATAAATGCAGTCCATTTACCATATGGGCTAGACATATATGTACATAATATGCTATGCATATATGTGTAATTTGTATATTATACATTTATATTATATGTATAAATAATTATATACGTGACATATATGTCACAAAATGCATTATACATACATAAACATATATATTTGTATGGGCTAGACATATATGTCATATATGAAATTGTTCCAATTTCTAATAGGTTTCATATATAGTTTGTACATACATGTACATATATGTTTTTCCTTCATATGTACATATATTTAATATATGGAAATTTACTATATGTACATATATTACATTTCCTTATGGGTATAAAAGCATCAACACAACACAAATGAATGAATGAATGTGGACCAAATTAATCCAAACTCAAATCTATCACTAGCTCTGTTTTAATATTGATTTTATGGCTGGAAAAATCCTTGTTTTATTTAAATTACTTCTAAAAGTTTCAGAGCACTGCATTTCTTCTGAAGGGGAATTTTTTTTTGTTGTTGTTTGTGAGTCATTGTGAAAACGAGCTCATAATGAGAATGCGACAGCTGAGTCTAAGCATTCTACCCTTCCATTAGCCTACTTTCACATGCTCCTTTGACTGGCATCTAGCTGGAGCCTACACACACACAAACTCTCTCACACACACACACCTCTGTGCATTATCAAAAGAAATCATATCTCTTCATTAAAGAATCATCTTTCTGAATGGACATTATCTTTGTGAATAGGTCTCCTCATGACCAAAACCACACCAATGCAATAAAAGAGAAAAAAAAACGAAACCTAGAAATTGCTACTTCAATCTCCAACAGCTTTGAAGTGCTGTTTTCATCCCATTTTGACCAAAATAAATGTGTATTTTTATTATGCCATGTGTCGGGAGGTTGCTAATGGGTTTGGAATAAAAGACAACATTTTGATTCAGCTAGGCACTGGTGGCACATAGACCCTTTTTACTTCAGCTCATTTAAAACCCGGAGCACCACCGCTCCCCTATCATTGGCTGAATAAGTCAAAGATGACGACCCACTCTGTTTTAATGCTTGTCTGCAGTTAGAAGTGATCCCCGTGAACCAAATACAAAAACAAAAAAGCCTGGCTCCTCGCTGAATAGACCGCGTTGTCTTGCGCCACTATCTCCGGTGAGGGATCATATGCCAACATGTCCATTTGAAAGGCCGAAGGCAGCTGGCCAAGGCTGCCTTCTCCTCCCAAGGTGAAGATTGTACTGTTGTGTTGATCTGCATAGAGGGCGAGCTTATTTATCACCTGGGACATCAAACTTACTGAATAAAGCTGAGGTGCCAACAAGGCGCTAATGTTTTGTGGAAGACATTCTAGAGTAATTCATTTTAACTGTGAAATAATTTTTTAACGAAGCAGTAACATTTTCATATTTATCAGAATCATGTTATCAGGGTATTCTCTTACATTTATATGACAAATTCTAAATATATATATTTTTAAAAACAAATGAATAATTTCAAGTTAATTGTGGGATTAATTTTCTCAAAGAAGCAATACCAAGGAATGTAACATAATTCTAACACTTCTGTGTCATGTCTGAAACACCAAATCAAACAAAATGGTATTAATTCATTGCAATTATATCCAGTTTCCAATAACTTTTAAGACATTCACCTCTAATGAGTTATGTGTTATACTAGTGTGTAAACTGTGCAGCTGCTATAACAAGCTCTCCATGAAAATACTACCAGATTTTCATACTGGATTCATGGTATACCACTGGACTGGGTGTAATATTTATATGTGCAAATGTGGGAAGAATCCAGTATACAATAGACAGCATCTTCTGACTGTGGAAAGACAGTCACAGATGCACTAACACACACACACACATATTGGCCTGGTACCACACCCTGTACGTCAAAATAGAGATGTGTGTCAGGCACTTGCACTTGATTAACACACCTTCAACCAGAGAGGAGGAACTGGTCAGACAAAGAAGCTGCTGCAGTGATTGATTGGAATGAAAACCTGTATACCCTCACCCATGCCCTAATGCGTACCAGTAGTCATGGTGGCACATTTCTGCATTTTCTTTACAACTCATACATGAAACTATTTCTGCCTTTTAAATAAAGTCTGTTGAGTGGCAAATATAATACGGGATGGGTTTAGCGGGATGGGTTCTTTTTCCCCCCACATATGGATGGATTCTGAGACGTTTCCCCCAAAGACTCTATGTTGACATTGCAAAAACAACTTAGGCAAATGCACACTTTCAAACATGCCCGTCCTGCTGCATTCCCATCGCACACAGAGGGATGATTAACACTAGTGGATGACAGGGGTTTATAAACGATGTTCACTTCTCTCGCACAAAACAATATTTGCCCTTTTTCGCAAAAAAGGAGCGTGGGTTCCCGATAATGAGAAGCGTTTACAGTGTTCTCAAAACTTCCTATTTCATCTGTCGCCGCTCTGAAGAGCTCTTGAGCTCTGGTAGTGTTTGTTGAGATGAAAAATAGCAAAGGAGTGGTGTGCCAGGTTTTAGGCCTTCCCCCAAGGTCTCTCGCTCACTGTTGTCTCAATTTGTCACTCTTGGCATCTTTATACACCATCCAAGGCCAAAATGTCAAAAGTTGCCTGAAAAGTTACTTCCCTTGTTGGACCATCATTAATTTTGTACCTTTTAGAGGGGAAACGAGTAGAGCAAAAAGGGTGCAGGCTTTCCCCCCTTTGCTCGTTTAAAGGATTTAATTTATGCTGGTTTCCATGGCAACTATCTCCTTGGTCTATGCTGAAGCAGTCACTGACAGAGGTCCATTAATAACTGTATCTTCTGCTTGTTAAGGAAATGCATGCGTATCTGTTAGTGCAGGGCTGGTCTTAACTGGTAGTCTAAACACAGCATCTGTCAGCTTGTCATTTTGCCACCTTTAAGTGATGGCTTCAAGTTTCCTTGGGCTGGAGCTTAGTGCTATTGAAAAATAGCTTCTCTTCAGCCCGGGGGGAAATGGTGTAGTGAGTGATGAGGAGTCTGTTTAGTGTCACGACTGGCATTAGCCTGAAAGCGAGGCAACACGTGTAATGTAACATCCGACGGCTGAATCCACGCTCAGTGGGAGAGAAGTTGTATCACACAGCAGGTAGATGGCTTAAAACAAAATAGAGAATAATCAGCTGCACGCTTTCGGCAAAGACTTTAAAACAGGTTTTGTTGATGATGGTGGAAATTCTGTTAATATTCTTCTGAAATAGTTCTGAAAATGCAAAAATCGAAATTGCACTACGCAACGCACTTGGGTTTTTGAGGGTATTGTAGCTCTGGATCAAAAAATGAACTTTTCAAGATGAGAGCTTTTGCAAAGACTGTAGTGCATTTCGGGATGGACCGCAACCATTTTGAATTGCCCGGGGTCAATATCCCCACGGTAGGATATGAAAAAATAAATACCTGATACCTGATAAAGAAATGAAATTTAAATGGGGAAAAAAGCTTTAGAAAGGAAAAGTAGCTGAAACAAATCCAGCTACTTCTGGAGGCCAATGGATGGATGGATGCTTTTTTGGTACATGTTTTTATGTACAAATGAAGATTTTAGAACATCCAAGAGTAGCTGTATGTGTTCTTCCTTTCCAACTTTTTTCTATTTCATCTTAGTTGTAAAGTGAGATAACAATAGTTTTGTTTGTCTTGTCCTAAAAAACTTTTTGAATGTATAAGTCAATATATAAGGGAAGTCAATTTGACTGTTATTTTGAAATACAGGGAATGTATGCCTCGTCAAGATAGTGTCACTCCCAATTCTATAGCGGCTTTTTATCCATAGCATTGTACCACAACCATGCACACTCAGTCATGGGTAATTTTGCACCGCGGCTGCTTGAGCTATGAGTACAAGCTAAGAAATCTATCCAAATCGAGTCGTGGCACAAACAAACCATTGTGCAAAACAAACAGCCCCTTCATCACCAAGTGCAAACGCAAATTGTCTCAGCTGTAAGATCCTTTCAAAGCATCTTATATGCTCTACAATCATTTTGAGGAAAGTTGGTGTTGCCAAGTGTTGGACGCTATCTGAATTTGCATGGCCTCACCTACAAATATTATGTGAACCAATAATCAAGTTGGAAGGTCAAGACACGCCCCTATGAGGCAGCACACCACCAACCGCCAGCCTGTTTGCAATGTTGAATACCTCATACATTGATATTGACAGTGTCTTTATCATTTTTTTGCTTTGTTTTGTTAGTGTTTTGATTCCTACACTTAATGCAAAATCATAGTCCATGCACAATAAATGCTACTGTTTTGCACACCCTAATGACACTGCAATACATTTATTTTCTTTTGTTTTGTTTTGATTATATTTTTACGTTCACATGCTATTTGCAGCTGGATCATTAAAGTTTCATCTGATCTTATATCACTTGCATGAATGGAGTAAATTCTGACACACAGTTGGATTCACTTATATGGAGAAGATGGAGAAGATGAATCTTGAGCAGGTTTCGCATTTCATTGTGGTGAAAATGTTGACCTGTGCAACAAATCACTCATTTCAGGTTGGAGTAGAAATGCTTTTTATCTCTGTTGGGGGATGTCATCTTTGTGATTTGTTTGCGTTGATGTAGTAATGGCTGATCATTAGCCTATTAGAATAATAAGAACGACAAACCCAGCCGGCCAATGTTGGTGGGGGGACGAAGATGGAGGCTTGTTTGTTTATGCTTGACAGCGTTTAACCGGCATTAATTACGATCGTGTTGACTCATTAACAGGGACGTGAGGCAGTCTCTAAGCTCCCAACTTCCAGTGCAGCTATAATCAATAACATGAGTTCAACCCCCCCGACCCCGACGCCCCAGCCCATCCACTTCCATTGTCGCTCATTTAGTTCAGCCCCTGACACCAGCAGTAGTATTCACTTGGATATGAACTAGATTGCAGGAAATGAAGAAACAAGTTAATTCAACAACCCACTTTTAGAGAAGTATTTATTGTTTTCCGAAAATCCGTTTTTTGTCCCCTTTTATTTATCTTTTTATCAATTCATTATTTATTCATTGATTTTATTTGTTATACGCGTATTCTATCTATCTATCTATCTATCTATCTATCTATCTATCTATCTATCTATCTATCTATCTATCTATCTATCTATCTATCCATCCATCCATCCATCCAGCCATCCAGCCACCCATCATTTGACAAGGTTAATCCTGTCCATAATCCATAATCCCATACAATACAAGACTGCACAATGCAGCATCTTACATTTGCATCATATAACAATATAAATACAGCTGTAAAATCACACCTATGTAACATCACATTTAGTATCCGTTTGGAAAAAGTGTGTATATGTGCTAAAAAAAAGAAAACAAAAAAAACAGCCCAGAGTTGTTTCAAGACCATTAGGAGTTGAATTTAAAAAGTGAATCATTTCAGCATTTCATGCTTTCAGACTTTAACCCACAAGATTAGTATTTATTTCCCAACTTTTAACCCGAAAGGGATGTGCGATTCTAGCATGTTATCGCGCAGCAGCACATCTGTTATTTTTTTGGAGCTTTGATCCAAATATTACAGATGAAGATTAGTGTCTCCTCCACTAATCTCTCACAGTCAACAGAGCCTCCTGGTTGGCTAGTTGTGCTATTATGTGGGTACTGTGTATTAAGAAAGGCTGAGCTGCAGTCAGTTGAAGGTTGTTTTGAATTTTAGAACTGAAATATCCTTCAATAGATCAATACAGTATCTATCTGTCTATCTATATGTCTGTCTGTCTGTCTGTCTGTCTTTCTTTCTTTCTTTTTTTGTTTGCCTTTGTCTTATCCCCCCAAACCCGGTGGCCTTTCTCGAGTAAAACCAACACATATTGTTCTGAGCCAACGCGATACCCCTGCGCGAAGGAGGCCTAACAAGCTATAAGACGAAATCCCTCCACAAGAACAGATGTCCCATTTGTTCCGGCAGATATAGACTTCCAGCACTTGAGCATTGGGGAGACGATGAAGTCCACATAATGGAGCACATAACAGAAGCAGCCTCTCCACAAATGGGACGCACCTTTTTAAATGTATGATTCTAACATTGCCGTCCGGTTCAGCGGGAGACAATCGAGTTTGAACAAGCGCTCGTGTGCCCAGCCGCTGCAAAACAAACATCCGCGCAACATCAATTAGTGCACTATGAAGATTTGTTAATTAGCAGCTATCAGTGAAAGAGCACAGCATAATGGCTGCTTTCTGCAGCAGCACACACCGTTCCTGTTATTCAGATTGTCTGTGTTGTTATTGGCAAAGGGAAAAGAAATTGTAAAATTGACTGCTGGCATGGAAGTAAATATCACATTATGGGATATTGATGTACACCACTGGTTACTAACTAGGAGCTTTACTTACAAAATAGGACTATTTTTGAGGGTAGACTCACATAGGAGTGAATTAGATATGTAATATAGATATTAGCTCATCTCATTTTTTCCTTCAAAATGTGTATAAGTGTATATATATGGAATGAACCCTTGGTGATGTGTCTCAGTGTGTTTGAATCCTGGGAGTGTGTTGTTTCTCTCTCCACTCTTGATCTAATGAGTGAAAATACCTATAAAACTATGACACACACACACACATATATATGTATGTCATATGACAAAGAAATCTCAGTGCAACATAAAAACCCTGGTGTGAGTGAGTGAACGGGCCACAGCGGGGCTTAGTCTGTCCAACTCTGATCTCGTTTGCTTTTCATTATAAAGGAGAGCAATGATCAAGCAAAAATCACCAGAAATGTATTTGGAAGTTGTGTGTCTAACCATATTGACTAAACAATAATATCTTTACTTCGGAACTGTAGTGGATTTGGTGGTGAATTATATTAGATGCAGCGACTTTGCTCACTGAAAAGAATCCCAATGCAAGCTTTAAACTCCCGGTGTGAGTTAACAGGATTCGATGTGAGTCCAGAGTGTAGGAGCTGCAGGATTAAAATACAGCCTGTTCGCTGCACGAGAGGGGCTGCCAACCGCTGCGATTCTGTTATTTTAATGCAACAACTAGATGTGCAGCATGCCACCTAGATCAGATTAGTCCACAACCAGCAGCCATTCTCTGATCAGAAACACCTCTGATCAACAAATGAATTCAATGTGGTTAAGTGGTTAAAATTCAATTAAAAATCGGTTAAATCGATTCAATTGTTAGGTTTGATTTATTTGCTATTTTCTCCCTCAAATTAGACGTCTGCAACATAAAATGTTTTTTTTCACCGTTATCAGTTCAGAGGTGAACGTTGTCTCTGCTCCCAGCTGACTCCTCGGACAGATTATAGGACATTGGACTCAATCCCGTGCCTGCTCTTGCGTTGTTCAATATTACTAATGTACATTTCTATTGGCTGCATTTGACAGATGTCTAAATCTCCCTCAAACCTATCCGCGTAATACTTTCACTGCTGTTAAATCCACACGGGGGGTTTTCGTTTAAAGCCTGGCGACGGAAAACAGTTTTCATACATAAAGATGATAAATGCAGTTTATTGTATTAGGAATCTAGAAATGAATTTGAGGATTGAAACTGGCCAAGAAGGTAAAACATGTAGAGTTTATAAATATTCAACAGGCGTACAGAAAGGCGAATGTCAGCAGATCACCACCTAAATGCACATTCTCTTCATTTATTCCTATTTTATAACAGGATTAGTGGATTGTTATTGTTACCAAATAGCGGAGTAATATATTTCACCCTTAAAGCCTTTTATGTATTACTATAGAATAAAAACGACTGTAACCTCGGCTATTTCTAACAAAAAACAAATCCATTCCCTGACTACAAAATACAAATTTCAGTATCTTTTTTGTACCCTGTAAACTTGTACACTGCTTTACATGACAAACCATAATACTATAAATTATTAGCCCTGCAATTAAAAATATTTCCGATATAGAGGTAACACGTTGCCCTTTTTATTTACTGTTATTAAGAAGAGATTTCGCACATGCCAATCCAAACAATCATGTATGTTAAAACAAAATAAAAAATACACCTCAACCGAATGTTCACATAAACATCCACGACATAGAACAAAATGCAAATGCTCGTTATAATAAAGACAACTGAACAGTAGGAGAGAGGCCGTTCAACCTCGGCACAAACATTTTTTTTAAATAAAAAAAAATCCAAACGCTCTTCTTGATCCCATTCAAGGTGAGGCTGAGACGGTGATTCCTGTCCTCTCTCTCCCGTACGTACTGCGATCCGGATCAGGCTTCCTTCCCGACTGTCAACTGCACCGGAGGAACTTCACACCGGATCGTTAATATGAAGCTGCCTGCCCTGAGGCTAGCGTGGAGCGATGCGGCGGGACTCCGGGAACCGCGGGCGGATTTCCGTGGAGCCTCAGCCCGCCGGTCGGATTGAACAGACCCCATGCAGCAAACCGACTGTTACTCTCTCAACGAAGGATCGCGGTTGTTATGAAGCGCCATTACCGCCGTGTCGCTGTCACCATACAGAACAGGCATTATGTTAAATAAATGGATTGGAGTTGTAAAAGCTATTACTGATTCAGGCCGTGTGGTGGACTGCAGCGTCACCCCACGGACAATGATTTGAGTCCAATCAGTGTGCAGTGCTCTAGTGACCTCTGCTGGCCGACGACTGGTAGGCTACTGCACACTGAGGACTGATGCTGCCTTTAAGTGCTCCTCGTAAACTCCTAGTGCAAGGCAAACCCACCTGAATTCGCTGAACCCATAATTGTATCTGCAGAATAGAGTTGCCACCTTTTTAGGCTGTCATTAATCTTTTTTAAGATCCTCTGAGGTCTCCTTCGATCACAGCAGTGTTTTTCTTTCACCTTTCACCTGCACAGTAATACCAAACTGACCAGGTTTCCCACCTGCATTTATGGGAGTGCCACACAAACTCCTCACCAAAGATCTTACCTTTCTACTGGTTAACTTCATACTCAATTACTTACCCACCTGATTCTACTTATCTACTTGGTTTAACTAATGCAAGAGTGGGTTTGCTTATTTTTGCACCTGCAAATTCCCTTTAAACCATATTGAATTTACTACATGCACAATTTCATCTAAAGAACATAAAAATATTATTTCAGTTAAGAAAAGGTATAAAAGTTATATAATTGCACAAGGGATTCACAAAGCATGAGAGTTTTACGTTTTAATGAATTTATTAGTAAAAGGTCTTTGAATTTTTGTTCACTTATAATGATTTGCATGGAATGGCAAACAATAACACGATACAATAAAACACTTTTACCATCAGTTGTTGACACAGTTCCATGTTTTCTGCTTTGTAAATGTCATTTCTTGGCAACTTGGGTACCATAGAAAATTCATGCTTTCACAGACCTTTTTATCACTTTGTTTGGCCATTCATCAACAAAAAAAGGTACAATAAGTAACATTTTTCCTGTCGAACAGCACAAAATGCGCCCTCCCCCTTCCCATACACACCAAAAAGCCAAAAAGCACATGACAAAGCAGCATTATTATTACAGTATTTTGCATGGTGATACATTACCTCGTCACTTTTCGAAAGATGTCAACAAATAAGGGCTGTGTTGAACAGATACCCATGATACATAGTTTTGTTCCAGTGGTTAAAATACATCCAATACTAGCATCACGTTTGATAATTTTTCACCTTTTAGTTACTTTTAATATGGATTTTTATTAACAAAACGCTAATCATCGGGGGAAGTGGACTACAATAGCGCTGCTGCATTGATTGCTTTACCTCTTGTCTAGGTGCGTTTTCTTTGCTAGAGCCCAATCTCCTGACTGTGTTGCACATCGAAATTATTAAGATTTTCATAGCATTTCACTGAATAGTTCCTATTGTTAGCTAATCGCGTCAAACCCACAACAGCTAACGACTGTTGTACTATAATTTCCCAAACAATTAGCATTTTACTAGCAACAATTGAAAGTATGAAAGATGAATGTTCACAAAGGTGATTATAGTTTATGCATTTTATCTCATGGAACAAAACGTAGTATAGTTAATACACCTCTGTGTAGCACAGACTTTCTTGATGTTTATTGCAAATCCCATTCATATTTCCCATAGGGATTTTGGACAACACAACTTTATGTCCACAAAATTATGTCAGGCTTCAGCTCTCTATTGTGAAACTAGGACTTTATTCTGTCGATGTTGTTGCCATTCCTTGGTCACCTACAGAGGGCGATAAAAGAAATAAATGACTTTACGTCCGGTAAGTGGCAGATTTCCGACAACACTTAAAGGCAGCATGTGGCGCTTGGAAAGTGAAACCAACAGTGTGACCAGAGCTACAGCTTAGCCCTGCATTCAAAGAAATACTTTAATTTTATCCCATTGTTTAAGAATAAAAGAAGCTGTTCAGCATGGAGGTAAGTTTGATATCTGAGAGTTTAGAATAGCTCAGCCAGGCTGAATGCGTTCAGTGACTTTACTGGCGGTCACATATCCTCTTTGGCTTACTGTCTTTTCAACAGTCTGGGCCTTGAACCTTTTTTTATTTAGACCACTAAAGGAGAAATGGTAATGTTAGCGGTGGATACCTCCGAATTTGACGATTTAAACGGTTCCTGTGCCCCTGGAAAGTGGGACTGCCGTCGAACACTTCGCAGTTGGCAGGAAGACTTCCGGTTTAGCGACTTTGCCTTCAACATAAAGCTCTAGTTTGAAGCAGCACCGAAAGGGGAGCCGTTTTACAGCTGCAAAATAGACCATAAACCATTAAATTACATACTAATATTTAAGTTCACTAAATTTAAATCCAAAGCCATCAGCACAAAAACAGATTAACCTGTATCTATACCTATACAGGTAACGATATTGAAAATCTTTTCTTTTCTTTTGTGTCGATTTTCGGAGATTTCAATATTTTACACAGGTTATAGTTGACAGTAGCTGTCCTCAGTGTAAAAAGTCGTAAAATAGTTAGAATTTCAGAAATTCACCTCAAAAGAGGAACAAACTTGTTGTTCAGTAAGTGTATTGTATTTATGTATGAATGAATATTATTTAACTCAATTTCCCGCATTAGTCAGTTTTACTTTTTCAGTTTTACCATTACAACTTTTACTTTGAAAAGCCGGAAGTTAAAAGATTCTGCTGGTGGCCTGATACTGCCAACGGTGGGTTAGTGGTTAGTATGGAAGATGTGGTTATTGTCTTCATACCATTAGGTGTGGTTGTCCTTACATCAACCCAAATCTGTGATATCACGTTAAAGAACAGCTCCATAGTGAATAAATGGGAAACGATAGTAAATGTCATTAAATGATAATTAAAATTACTTTTAATTATCATTTAATGACATTTAGTACCATCCAAATTAGGATGGTTTGTTCCCAGACAGCTCAGCTCAGTTGGAAAAGCATGAGACTCTCAGTCTCAGGGTTGTCACCCTATCACTATCACCCTTGTAAGTCGCTTTGGACAAAAGCGTCTGCTAAATGACTGTAATGTAATGGATGTTAGGATTTATATTTTGTCTTGGTTAGTACTTAAGAAATTCATTAATTAAGAAAGTATGTCCTGACTGATCAGAGGCTTTCTTCTCTGGTAAGATTCTAGTGTTTTCTTCTAGTGTTTATTTTCTTATTAATTTTTTTTTTCTTTTGGGGGGGCGGGTGGCATTTTCCCCTTATTAGACAGTTGGGGAGGAGGGATGACATGCAACAAAGGTCCCAGGCCACATCCGAACCCAGAACATCTTGGCTACATGGCGTGTGCCCTAGACCACCAGGACGCTCATGTGTAGCATTTTTAACCATTAATATGTCATTGTCAAATTAATTATGATACCGTAAACAATTGAGACCATGGTAGAGACGATTGGTATCAATTGTTGTTCCCTCCTTCCACCATCGCCAGAAACTTCAGCTGTTTGTGGAAGAACAGCGCCCTCTTTCTGTTTTGTGCCGTAAAGCAATCCAGCAGATTTCCCTCCAAAGCCATTGTCTGCCACACAATGTTCTACAGTGTAGAGGCTGCCAGTCTTCTCAGCTATGGTCTCGTTTGTTTACAGTAATCATACTAAATTTATGGCTTTGAGAGCTGGCAGAGAGCTGGCCATGCCTCTTATGAATCACTTATGTGAATTAAGTTAAATTTAATTTATCCCCTTTAAACAACACTTGGCCATGATAGTCACTTTGAGATAGAGATCTATTATGATATTCATGGTAATGTGGTACCATGGTAAAGGGTTTTAAGTCAATAAGCCATGCATCTCTCCATGGTTACAATCTGAAAACATCCTTTGGTACACCATCATTAACCAGGGATGCACTGATGCAACATTTTAATTGCCAATAATGATTCCAGTTGCATAACTGCTGTCACAGCACCAATCTAATGAAGACTCTAATGATTACACAGCTGTTAATACACCATCTGAGTGAATACGCTCTTCTTGGAATCGTCCCGCTCATCTACAACAGGAAAGCACCATGTTTGAGCAAGACTGCACTTGCATATCAGGAAATTATCTCTTTCACAAATTAAGTTTTAGCGCAATATCTGAATAGTTTACCTCACATTCCTAGCATAATGTGATTTTAATCCCCATTTTCCAATCCCTGATTTAGTCAGTATTGGCTCATTACCAGTGCATCCCCATTATTAAGCAGGATGATAGAGAAAATGATAATCCAAATTGGTAAATATATAGGTTTAGTAAGGTAAGAGATACATACTGCATTTACATGTAGTTATACTATGTACCTAACTCATATTTTCTGTTGTTTTGTTGCAGTTCATCACAGATGTCACTGTCACTGTAGATGAAGAAGATTACAAAGACACTAAATTTATGGGCATCCTCAAAGACTACAGTCACAAGAAAAAAGGGTCCTGCTACCAAGTAAATGGATCGTATGTGGAAATAGAATCGTTTGTTACGAAACTGTCAACTCCACGTTATGGTTCTGCGAGTGCCAAGTGTGAAATCACAAGACACCAGGATGAGAATACTGCAACTCATGTCAATTCAGCTGAGGTAGCTGGAGTTGTTATGGCCTACATTGAGGAAAAATGCTCAGATGAATTTCACAGGATTCAAGGAAACAGTTTCTTAATCGAGACACAGCCTAGCCCGAGAGCAGTACCCGACAATCAGACTGGCAAAACGACAGTGACATTCACCCCGCAGCATCGCAACGTAAACCCAGTTCATACTCGTCTTGTCAGAGAAAGATTCATCACGTTCTACCAGAGGATTGCCTCAGACCTGCATGTTAAGTCTCTTGCTATAGATCTGCACGACTGGCAAGATTTGCAGGAAAGATTTACGGAGCTCCATATCGAACCCAGCCACAGTAAACACATAGCAGTGACCGGACCTTTTGTACAAGTTGCTGCGTTGGAAGAGGTCCTTAGGGACAATACCGCAAGGAGTCCAAGGCGTGGAAGTCGAACACACACTCCAAGTGGCAGAATCTCTGGTGCTTCCCCTACACACAGCGAACACCCAGAAGATGAGTCATGCGCAATTTGTATGGATGCCATCACAACAGCAGAGAAAGAGACTTTGCGATGCAAGCACTCATTTTGCAGGGACTGCTTGAGAAAGGCTTTTGACTACAAACCTGTTTGCCCTACATGTGGAGTGCTATATGGCACTTTGACAGGAACACAACCCGAAGGAGGGAGAATGGACGTTAACAAAGACAGTTCGTCTTTGCCTGGATACAACAAGTATGGAACATTAATCATTAGGTACTACATTCCAAGTGGCATTCAAAAGGTAAGGACACGCAAACAACCACCACAGGCCATAGTGGAAAGTGTACACTAGTTGACCAGATTATCAAACTAACATCTCAGCGGTGGTCATAGATACAGGTAGAGGGAACCTCCTCCACAGACAACAAAAGCCAGTCATGTGCCAATGGTAATATGGTTTTGGAAACTGCCAACTGTTCATTTAATTTCTTGTTATAGCGGTTTGGTAGTGTCACAAATTCCTTATCAACCACATCTGGCTCCATCATGGAGATCTATTGGACAGGGCAAATCACGTCTAATTATGTAAAATTCAGCCGAGTAAAGGAGAGATACCTGAACAACATTGTTGTAGTGCGACTACCAACCACTACTAACGCTAGCCTCTACTAGATACGTTAGCTAGTGTGTAAATCAGATGTTTTAACAAGACAGTGATGGTTAGCTGACCAGATACTATGGTTAGCTAGCTAACAAGCTAATGTGTCAGTGATGAAATGATCAGTTCCCAGTCAAAAACAGCACAGAACCTACCCATGCTTATTCAGTTCAGAGGCCAAATTATATCTTTAGAAATGCAGCCTTTATTTGCCAAGAGCTTTGAACCGCCAATATGGCTGCCACATGGTGTGTTATATATCGAAAGCCCTCTTATGTTTTCCAGTTCAGGAAATTACATCACCAAGCAGAGTCGGTTTTTCATTACAAACTTGTGTATTCTGAAACTGCAGGAGGAACACCCTAATCCAGGTCAGCGGTATGAAGGTGCGTCACGTACAGCTTATCTCCCAGACTCCTCGGAGGGCAGGAAGGTCCTGGAGTTGCTGAGGCGAGCCTTTAACCAGCGACTCATCTTCACTGTTGGCCGATCCTCCACAAGTGGCAGGAACAACTTGGTCACGTGGAATGACATTCACCACAAAACCTCAACACACGGAGGCCCAACTTGGTAAGTACTTGCGGTTTGTTGATTTGGTGCCATTCCAATGCATAGATGTTCAATACTTTGATGCACTATATGTTTAAACTGTAGAATTGTATGGATTTCCATTGTGGTCATGAAATTTAGCATTATTTGTTGTTTTGCAGCTACGGGTACCCAGATCCTGACTATCTTAACCGCGTTCAAGATGAATTGAAAGTCAAAGGAATTAAGTAACTCATCTGAAAGTCAACTATGCATCAATGTCAAGCTAAATTGATATCTAAGAGAAATAACAACTATCAAGTTACTCATGGATGTCATCTAACTTAGATTTAAGACGCACATATGAAATTAGAGGTCAGTAATTATGGCCCAGTGTTCTACAGAGGTGTGAAAATGGAGAACATGATGATTTGATTTGACACATGCTTTTGTGTGGAAATGAGAGGGTGTTTACTGAGATGAATAAGAATCAGCTAGTATTATAGAAGTAGTAATCACTTCTGTAAAGAATACTTTCCACTGTCTAAATAGTTTCATCAAGAGTGCATCTGCATAGGAAGTAGAAAAACAGTAGAAGTTAGCAAGTATCATAATCACAATAAGGAAGGCCTTCTCTAGGGAAATGCTGCTCTTATGTAAAAGTTACCAACACATATCCTGTTTGATTTGTCTTCTTCAAAGTGGTGTTCATACATAAGACAGGAGAAAGCAAGACAGTGCACCAGCTTAGCTTTTTAGTTACCCCAAGAGTGCAGAGCAACCAATTCCATTTCTGATAAAGCACTAACTGCTTTATAGCAGTTATCAGTGGTTTTTCGCTGATGAATGATGTATTTTGCTGGAACTACCCACAGAATAAACATGATGAACACATTTTGTTTGCTACTTGTTTTCTTAGCAACTAATGCTGTTTTTCATGAAGCGTGACTAAAATGCCAATTGGACCAATCACCATGTGTAGAAAGAGGTCACACACTAAGAAACTTAAATAAAGAAGCAGCGGTTTCTCAGCAAGTTTGAATTTAATGAACATAAACAAGTACATAAGCTACTGTTTTTGTAAGTTGTAAAAAGCACAAAAAAAATAATTTGCAAAATAAGGAAACAGCTGTAAAAACTTAATACGGAAAATATTTGGCCTCCTTGTTGTGGCAATATTTACATTATGTACAATATGTATTGTCATATTGTCATATTTACCATTTTCCAATTTGTATAAGGCACCAAATGCTAAATAGCATAATACTTTTCACTAGATTGTGCAGAATACAAAGACATCCAGATTAAAGCAACACTTAATCACACAAGTGAATCAAATAAAACATACTGCTGACCACATTGAGTCTTGATCTCCAGTCAGTTGCCAGTACCCCTCCTGTTTGTTATTTATAGTGTCCCCATAATACACAGCAGTATTGCAGGATGTTATACTCTTAAAGATGACTCAGAATTAAAACAAGCTACATTTGTGATGGTGAAATTCTTTGTTTGTTTGAATACTATCTGGTCTAAAACATATTGAGGATATAACTTCATCCATATCTTCGTCGGAAAATCACTATAGTTGCGTGTACAAATAAATGCTTAAGCGCTTGGGCATCAGTCCGCAAATGCACTGGAACATCTCGGTGCAAAATCATCTTCTGTTCTCGATCATATTAGCAAATGTTTCCTGACTGCTTATAACAAAGGATGTTATGGATTCTCAAACATAGAAGGAGAAAGAAAGAGGCTTCAAACTATAAATGACCATTGCTTGTGAGTAATGTAACATGATTTAGAAAACACATCTTTGTTTTGTTAGTAAGATATGTGAATTGCAAGGGGAAAATGACTGCAAAACAAAGTCATAATTAATAAAAGTTAGATCTGGAAATGGGAACCAATCTCAAGTGATCAGCAGGCGATCAAGCCAGTTTGAGGTGTATGGTTCGGTGTATCAATAACTAGATTATATTGTGGGAAAGGGTGTCATTTGTCCCTTCTTTTACCATTACCAGATATATTACAGATTTCCTTGAAAAATTACAACATTTTTGGCTTTTGGGGTGACTTATTTCTCAAATTGGCCCGATAATAGCGTGACGACAGTATATTTCCCAAGAAATACATATATAACACGATGAGCACAAGGGGCATACTCACTTTTCTGACTGGTTTTAAAAACACAGCAAAGATATAAACAACAAGCAGCAAACACCAATTAATATAGAAAAAACCATACCCATAATCAAAAGGACCATTTTAAAATCATTTCAAAGCTCATTTTGGTAACGAGAGAGCAAACCGTACAGCCACCCAAATATTCAAAGTACAAAGTTCGATGTGAAACGTAAGGCTGTATACAACACTGCCTTTTCATCGACTGCAGGTCTTTATTTCAACACAGCTTTGTTATGTTGCTGAACAGGCAGCTAGACTGTAGAAGAACCAGTTTTGAACAGGAATCTTTGTAAATCCTGCAGATGCCTCCCACAGCACGTAATATGACTTACACCATGTACAACCCCGATTCAGAAAAAGTTGGGATGTTGTGTAAAACGTAAATAAACATATTGACATACAATGCCTATAAAAAGTATTCACCCCCCTTGGATGTTTCACCCTTTTGTTACTTTTATACATGAAATCATGGTCAATATAATTTGGCTTTTTTGACAAGAATTTGCACCAAAAAAAACTCTTTAATATCAAAGTGAAAACAGATTTTTACAAAATAATGTCAATTAATTAAAAATATATATAAGGTAAAGTAAATGATTGCATAAATATTCACCCCCTTCAGGTCAGTATTTAGTAGATGCACCTTTGGCTGCAATCACAGCACTAAGTCTGTGTGGATATGTCTCAATCAGGCTGGCACATCTGGACACTGCAATTTTTCTCCATTCTTCCTTGCAAAACAGCTCAAGCTCTGTCAGGTTGCTCGGGGACAGCTCTTTTCAAGTCCAGCCACAAATTCTCGATTGGATTGAGATCTGGGCTTTGACTTGGCCACTCCAGAACATTCACCTTGTTGTCTTTGAACCATTTCTGTGTAGCTTTTGCTGTATGCTTGGGGTCGTTGTCTTGCTGAAAAATAAATCTTCTTCCAAGTCGTAGTTCTCTTGCAGACTGAGTCAGATTATCCTCCAGGATTTGGCAATATTTTTCTGCATTCATGTTCCCCTCTACCTTTACAAGCCTTCCAGGGCCTGCTGCTGAGAAGCATCCCCAGAGCATGATGCTGCCACCACCATGCTTCACGGTGGAGATGGTGTGTTTGTGGTGATGTGCAGTGTTTGGTGTTCCCCAAACATAACAATTTTTGTCTCATCAGACCAAAGAACCTTCTTCCAATTGACCTTGGAGTCTCCCACATGCCTTTGGGCGAATTCCAGGCGAGATTTCATATGAGCTTTTTTCAACAGTGGCTTTCTCTTTGCCACGCTCCCATACAGCTTCGACTGGTGAAGAACCCGGGCAACAGTTGTTGTATGTACAGTCTCTCCCATCTGAGCCACTGAAGCTTTTAACTCCTTCAGAGTGGTCATAGGTGTCTTGGTGGCCTCCCTCACCAGTCTTCTTCTTGCCCGGTCACTCAGTTTGTGAGGACGGCCAGCTCTAGGCAGATTTAAACAAGTGCCATACTCCTTCCATTTCTTAATGATGGATTTAACTGAACTTTGTGGGATGTCCAGTGAGTTGGAAATCGTTTTGTAGCCATCTCCTGACTTATACTTTTCAATGATCTTTTCTCTGAGTTGCTTGGAGTGTTCTTTTGTCTTCATGTTGCAATTGTAGCAGGAATACCGATGAACCAGAGAGTGGACCTCCCAGACACAGGTGTTTTTATACTACAATCACTTGACACACATCAACTGCACTCTGGTGATCTCCATTTCACTAATTGTGACACTGCTGGCATCAACTAGCTGGACCTCTGTTGAATTAGGTCAGTCACCTTAAAGGGGGTGAATATTTATGCAAACACTTATTTTACACTATATATTTTTAATTAATTGACATTAGTTTGTAAAACTCTGTTTTCACTTTGACATGAAAGAAGCTTTTTTTGCAAATTCTTGTCAAAAAAGCTAAATTATATTGACCATGATTTCATTTATAAAAGCAACAAAAGGGGAAAACATCCAAGGGGGTGAATACTTTTTATAGGCATTGTATATTCAATTGAAAACAGTACAATGACAATATATTTAATGTTCTACCATATCAACTTCATTGATTTTTGTAAGCTTATTCTGAATTTGATGCCAGCAACACGTTTCAAAAAGGTTGGGACAGGGGCAACAAAAGACTGGGAAAGTTGTGGAATGCTCCAAAAACACCTGTTTGGAACATTCCACAGGTAAACAGGTTAATTTGTAACAGGTGATAGTATCATGATTGGGTATGAATGGGGCATCCTCGAAAGGCTCAGTCCTTCACAAGCAAGGATGGGGCAAGGTTCACGCACTGAAAAACTGTATGGGTAAATAGTCCAACACTTTAAGAACAATGTTTCTCAATGCACAATTGCAAGGGATTTAGGGATTTCACCATCTACAGTCCATAATGTCATTAAAGGATTCAGAGAATCCGGAGAAATCTCTGCACTTAGGGGGCAAGGCCGAAAACCAACACTGAATGCCTGTGACTTTCGATCCCTCAGGCGGCACTGCATTAAAAACCGACATGATTGTGTAAAGGATATTACTACATGGGCTCGGGAACACTTCACACAACTGAACACAGTTCGTTGCTACATCTACAAATGCAAGTTAAGACTCTACCATGCAAAGTGAAAGCCATATATCAACAACATCCATAAACACTGCTGACTTCTCTGGGCCCAAGCTCATCTGAGATGGACTGACGCAAAGTGGAAAAGTGTGCTGTGGTCTGACGAGTCCACATTTCAAATTGTTTTAGGAAATCATGGATGTTGTGTCCTCCGGGCTAAAGAGGAAAAGGACTATCCAGATTGTTACCAGCGCAAAGTTCAAAAGCCAGCATCTGTGATGGTATGGGGGTGTGTTAGTGCCCATGGCATGGGTAACTTGCACATCTGAGTAGGCACCGTTAATGCTGAAAAGTACATACAGGTTTTGGAGCAACATATGCTGCCATCCAGACGTCACCTTTTTCAGTGTTGTCCCTGCTTATTTCAGCAAGACAATGCCAAGCCACAGTCTGCACGTGTTACAACAGCGTGGCTTCGTAGTAAAAGAGTGTGGGTACTAGACTGGCCTGCCTGCAGTCCAGACCTGTCTCCCATTGAAAATGTGTGGCGCATTATGAAGTGCAAAATACGACAACGAAGACTCCGGGCTGTTGAGCAATTGAAGTTGTATATCAGGCAAGAATGGGAAAGAATTTTGCTTTCAAAACTTCAACAATTAGTGTCCTCAGTTCCCAAACGCTTACTGAGTGTTGTTAAAAGAAACGGTGATGTAACACAGTGGTAAACATGCCCCTGTCACAACTTTTTTGGAACCCTAATTCAGAATGAGTGCTTATTTACAAAAAACAATAAAGCTTATCAGTTTGAACATTAAATATCTTGTCTTTGTACGGTATTCAATTGAATATAGGTCGAAAAGGATTTGCAAATCATTGCATTCTGTTTTTAATTACATTTTACACAGCGTCCCAACATTTCTTGGAATCGGGGTTGTAAAATGTACTGATTATCTTTTCTATTTTACTTGATATTTGCAAGTTACATGTCTTAAATCAAATTTACAACCCCACTCATTATTTCTGTGTCCCTCAATATTATTTACTGTTGTTGAAAATACATAAAACTATTTTTTTTGTCAGAGTGGAAAAAGCTTTTTTTTTGTTCAGATTATGACCAGTTGGAACAAATATATTACATTCAAAAAAATAAAGTGCATATCAAGACTTCCAGTATACAGAAAGTACATTGTACTTTAAAAAGGTACAACTCTTAGGAAACAAGACCTTTTCAAAACGCAAACATCTTTTATTTCCTGAAAAGGCTCTTTAACTACCAGCAAAAGTCTCAAAATATTTACCAGAGTTCTACCACTTTAAATCTTCTCTAAAAAAAGCAAAGTTGGCCGTCAGTTACACCACGGCGTGTCAGTCTTCAGAAAAGCAGATTTTCCCGTGTTACATATAAACCTAGAAAAAATGTTTCTTTCTACAGTTTGCTTTTTTTTCCTTCCAAATTTTCAGATCTGGTTTCACACAAGGTATTTAAATACCGTAGCTATTCTTTTAAGGATTTTGACACTTTGCTAAAGAACCTTTTAATTCCACATGGATCTGAGCACACCTTGGCTCAGGGATCCAGCTTTCTGCGGAGGTCGATGGTGAAGCGGAAGAGGCAGCAGTATTGTATGGCAACCTGCTCATCCCGTGGCCGTCTGGTTGCCGATGACTCGCAGGATTTCTCGATGGATGCCAGCGTCTTGTGTGTTGATGCTCGTGTCTCCCACCTGACCGTCTTCATAGCTAAATCAAGGAAAAATGAGAAAGAAGTTTCACTCACACTGGTACTGTTATGCTGCACTCCCGAGATGTCGAAAAGTTGGAAATTCGGACTTCCCCTCTGAGAAAAATGCAAGGAAACAGCCCTTCAAATCAGACACTGTACACTGTAAACACTACAAAGCATTTAACATGTTAATAATGCTTAGAATACACTCAAGTTTCAGCATTGCATTACCTTAAATCCATCAAAACACCTGTGTGGTAAACTTGTGTTTTAGGGATATCTGCTACCAAGAAATCCTTTGTTCGACCAATAATTAGGTGCCACCTAATTTTAAACCTTTAAAAAATGTACTTTGAAAAAAAAACTCATGGGAAATTGTGATCTGCCAATGGCGACGAAGGCTGAGATCAAATCCTGCGCGGTGTGGAAGAAATGGGACAGTTATTTCACATTCCTGCTGAGCATTGCCACTTTTTCATTTCACTGCACACCCTGTGTGTGTATGTGACAAATAAAGTTCTTGAATCTTGAATCTTGTCAGCCTATGAAGGGTGGGAAACGGGAGATTGTTAAACTTATACCTGTACAAAGGAGCTTCATGCAAGTCATTTACGCCCATAGATTTAACTCCTTTTGCCAAAATGTCCTGTGAAACCAAAGACGGTAAGGTGGTATATATGCCTATGACCTCCATTAGTATACAACTAGTTAAACTCTTAAATGTCTTTTGCACAAGATCTCAAATCACGAGCCAGCCCTCTCTAAACTGACTACACCTAGTGCTTGTGAAGCTTCCAAGGGCAACACCATAAGATGACATGAAGTTCTTGGTCTGAAGAAAGATTGGGGAAAATAGATAATTTACAGCGACAAAAGACAATGGTTGACCCACTTTATTATCTAGTCAGCGTTTGATCTTTGAGATGAGAAAGATGTAAGCATTGACACTGTTGGATTTACCAGTTCAGACAGGCTGAGAAAGTGGCCAACAGCAGCAGAACAGGCAACCTCATATGAGCATTAATATATGACCGATAATAAATACCTTAGGAGCGCATTCACCCCAAGCGTGTTCGGGGCAAATTATTTGAGCTCTGGCATGGTTACTCCTTTAATTTAGTTTGTTTGGCCAGGTGAGAACAATGCCATTCAAACTCGAGTGGCATCAAATAACTGCACTGTGATGCCTGAAAATGCAGGTCTCGGCCCTCTTCCAAACAAACTGCTGTTTATTAGGAGTGAGAACATTATCCGAACCAACTATATAAGGGTATAAGGAGAGGGATGTTGGCATCTGATAGCCATGCTTGGAAAGCATGCAAAACTGCTAACAATGAACACCAAAGTAAAAAAAGTAATTACTAAGTAAGTAAGTACTTACTCTGGTGGTCATGCCAGTTAAGAACATATGAAGGAAAATCTGAATATGAGCATCAGTCCAGACTGCGGTTTGCCCTCATTTTATTTTGTTAGCAGGAGACCAACCCATGTTAACCCTTAATCTGAAGAGTGACCGGGGAAGGGAAGAACTGCCCTCTGTCAGCTCAGATGAGAACCAGGGATGTGCCAAAATGACTGAATATTTGAAGATATCATTGAAAAGTCTTTAAATGTCAGTTTGAACTGAAATATCATAAAAAGACAGGTGGATGGCAATGTCTTTTACCTTTTTATTAAGGTAGAGGTCACTAAAAGTCAAAGATTTATCTGCTCTTTTAATTATTTTATTTGGAACCAGATTTGAATGGTCATTTAAGAGTAGACTTTTCTGAATACACAGGATGTGATGTAAGAATCCCTTTGTGCCCCATTATCAATTGTCAAGATGTGTTAAAAATGATGCTACATGATTTACTTACACAAAGAAAAATCTTGTGCAGACATGGTCTGTGTTGGGAACAACCCAGATATCTCCATGTTTGTGCAGGTCAGGGGAAGTGATCACTGGAAAAAAAACAAACTCATTAGTATCTCTTATATATCCAAGTCTGAGTGCTGGAATGTTTATGTAAGGCTCATTTGCTCTAGTCTCATTTCTATCCAATTTTTCTTTGCTGTATCCTTTTATTTCCTGCTTCCCATCAATAATGTGAAGCACAGATATGGCATTTAGTATTTAATGCTGCTACTACTACTACTACTACTACTACTACTACTACTACTACTACTACTGTTAATATTAAAGGGTAATTCCGGGATTTTTCAACCTGGCCTCTATGTCCACAAAATCGCTTTTCATACCTTTAAGTAGATCCCAAAAGTTTCTGAGTTTCTCCGGTCCATCGGCTCAACCGGCAGTCGCGTAACGGCGGCTCAATGGCGGCAACGTAATCCGTAAGGGCATAGACAGCCGGTCAAAGTACGTCCACTAAAAGTGCTTGTTTTTGTCACGGACGGGCTCAGATTGTTATTCGTGTTATTATCCAAATGTCTGACAACATTATGGAAAGGGTCGCTACAGAAACAGCCCGGAAAACGAGGACGGTGAAAAGGATACAAAGATAGTTTTGACGAGACGAGTTTTGAGTTTACGTAGAGGAACTGCTAGAACTTGCAGCAGCTGGTTCACCCTCCTCTGCCTGTTGCCCCTCTCCATCTCTCCTACTTCTCTCTTCAATTTCTAGGAGCTCTTCATCCGTATACTCTGGCTCAAATAAATAGGGACGGCCATCAAATTCAAATGCCTCATCTACATTCTCGATATTCAGCCATGAATTTGGAAATAAATTATTTCTAGCAGTTCCTCTACATAAACTCAAAACTCGTCTCTCCGACTCTCGTATCAACCGTCCTCTTCCTGCAACAACTCAACCCTCTCAACCCTAAACTATCTTTGTATCCTTTTCACCGTCCTCGTTTTCCGGGCTGTTTCTGTAGCGACCCTTTCCATAATGTTGTCAGACATTTGGATAATAATACGAATAACAATCTGAGCCCGTCCGTGACAAAAACAAGCACTTTTAGTGGACGTACTTTGACCGGCCATCTATGCCCTTACGGATTACGTTGCCGTCATTGAGCAGCCGTTACGCGACTGCCGGTTGAGCCGATGGACCGGAGAAACTCAGAAACTTTTGGGATCTACTTAAAGGTATGAAAAGCGATTTTGTGGACATAGAGGCCAGGTTGAAAAATCCCGGAATTACCCATTAACTGTTAAAGAATCATGATTCACTAACACTATATAACTATATATAGTATATATAACTTTTTATTGTAGGGCATAAAAGACTGGCAGAATTGTATTGCAGCTGATATACACAATTTGTGTTCGCAATTGCTGAGAAAAGGGGGTCATTTGCTTGTGAAGGTCTTCGTGAATAAGACGAAAACTCAATCGCAATCTTAGTGAATCTGGACCTCAATGTCTTGCTCAAGGACATTTCAGCAGGATGGGGGGGGTTGAAAGTAGTTATGGTTAAAGAAAAACCTACCTACCCGCCTGCCTATTCACTAGGTCATGTGGTGTGGATGTCGAGCAGCTCTTACCTTCACATAAGGCTATGCACTTCAGATTCCGACTTTGCAAGAACTGAGGCTGTTGGCCTTTCTTTTGTGACTGTAAAGGGTAAACACACGAAAGAATCTCATTCCTTGTCCTTCACCATTTCTGTAGTTTTGCAGCAATATTCCAAGCCTTCTCTATTTGAAGTGTTGTACTGGTCACCTGCAAATGTACGTTGGTCTTGCTGCTTGCTGCCGTATCATCCTTTGAAGGAACTTTCTGTTGCTTTTTGTTCATCCCTGTTCAGACAAAAATCAGATGACAACAATTGTTTTATCCATATATTGTGTAATCTAATCATTTTACATATCATATTATATAAATCATATAGATATACATATTATCATATGAAATGTACTGAAGTTAGTTATGCAATTATTAATGTAAGCAGTTTATTCAGTTGCCTAAGTACTTAAGGGCCTTGGTTATAGATTTATGTTAAATCTCATGCTCAGTGATTACCTGAGTAGCCAAAGGATATGCTTGACAAGGGGCTGAGATAGATCCCATTCCCATAGATGGCGCCATGGAGCTGTACAACAGAAAGCATAACAACACTAAATAATCTGCATTTAGAAAGTCTGTTGCAGATTTGAAGACACTGTAGTGTATGCAGGAGACATCAACCTCCCCCCTCCTCCGGACCACACAGAATACATATCAACATCTAAAGGCTATCACCTTCCTTTCCAGGGCGTTAATGTTACGTCAAGACTGGGTCTCCCAGGAACCAAAGGCCTCCTCCCTCTAGCAAAAAACCGTCAAAAAGAAATACTTTGCAGGTTCGACCAGCCCGCTTCGGTGCCATTAGGAGATGGAACCAATGACAAGGGCCAGGGAAATTTACAGACCCTTTGCATGCCAAGAGCAACAGAAAGCAAGGGAACAATCTCTGGAATGTAATATAAAAATGTACTTTCAGTATATATGTTCTAATGTTTAAACTTCACATTTTGTGGCAGATGATGTACTTTATAATCTCCTGTACTCTCTCTGTTATTCAATGTACACAGAGTGTTCAGACTTTTAATTTACTCGCCAGCAGTAAATTGTAAAGTAGTAGTGCTTGATGTCATATGAATCCATTTGTTATGAGGTGTTTGTCTGTCACTGGGGCAATGGCAGCGGCTTGGCTGGTGCGGGAAATAACCACTTTGGCTGATCTGCTTGACAGCAACCTAATCTCGCCAACAACAACATCTCGCTTTTGTCCTTGGATGACAATCTGTTACACATATCGCTCATAAATATGAACCTAACCAAATGTTGTTTTGTGTTTCTTTTCCTACAACATATACAGTAACAGTGACAGACAAACACTGCTTCTTCCGATTGGCGCGTAAAGCTGGTCCAGCAACAGAAGAGAAGTGAACAAGGAAGTGATGTCCTAACTGAAGACCCTCCTTGATGAGAGGACTGACAGATTGCATTTTCATTTCATTTTACATTTTAAATGTAAATGCAATAGACTGGGGGCGCTGTTTCACTTATTGCATTTGAATATTGTCCACTGTACAGCAGGTTAAGTCTTTGAAAATCAAATGTCAAATGCCATTTTCATTTTCATTTTCAAATTTAAATTACTATTTGAATACTGTCCACTGTACAGCGGGGTACGACTTTGAAAATTAAATGTCAAACAGCTTTTCCATTTTCATATGGTCATAGAATGCCCATACGAGTATGTGAAAATTAAAATGCAAATTGGACTATTGCATTTTAATTTTAATTTTTACTCAAATAACACATACATACATGGAAAATTATAATACTATTGTGGAATTACATTTTCATTTTCAAGTTTACATTATCATTGGAATAAATATGGGCTTCCATATGTGAGTGTTAATTAATTAGCTATTGATTAATAAAAATAACTGAAATAACTATCAATTTTTATAATTGATCAAATAGTCTCATATTTCATAATGAAGCACATGCTACAACACAGTAGAGAATATTCTTGATGAGTTTGATTTGTTGATCTTTGAACTTTGCACACAGGTTATGCCAAGCAATAGCCACTACAGTATGGAGCCAACTGTCCTTATGATGGTGTTATGGAAATCAATACAACCAAAAAGATTCTGCAATAAATCAGTGGTACATTGTACATAGCTCTAGTATTCCCAACACATATGTCAATGTGTGAAGAATCTTTGCTTCACTGCAACAATTATGAAGTCAATCACTGTATTAAAAACTAAAAACTTGACGGGGCAGTGATAAGCCTATTTACTTACACACATTTACACTTTCAGCAATCCTCTCTAGCCATGGCAGCAACAAGTGTGTTACTTGTCACTGTTATATTTTTTTGAATTGCTCATATTTGTTCATAGTCTAGTTTATTGCTGTTATTGTTCTTTTTGTTCTACTATTTTTGGTGTGTGTGGCAGACTGGGGGGCGTCGTTGGGCAGTTGGCTGGAGGCGGGAGGCAGAGTCGGGGCGACAGGCGGGTTCGCCCTGCCTCAACACCGGCTGCAACCCATCAGGTCTGAGTGGGAACTGATATCTGTAGTGTGTGTTTCTTGTCAGTGAGCCGGAACACGGAGGAGGCACATCTCGCTCCGAGAGAGAGAGAGAGAGAGAGAGAGAGAGAGAGAGAGAGAGAGAGAGAGAGAGAGAGAGAGAGAGAGAGAGAGGGAGGACGGTGTCCGCAGCGAGCGGAGGAGGGCGAGAGAGCCCGCAAGCACCGTTGTTTCAGTTCATTTGTGTGTTGATTCCTTTTGTGTTGGCAATAAATGGCGTTGCTGCGCCACACCAGCACCAAGCCTCTGCCTCTGCCTCCCCGGGGTAGCATCTTGGCTACAGTGGGGGCTCGTCCGGGATATGGCGGAGCCGTCTCCTTTGGAGAACTTGGTGGGCCGCCTGGTGGCCATGCAGGACACAGCAGACACAGACGCTCCTCGCCGTGGCACAGGTGGCGACAGATGGATGCCGAGGCCTTCCTCACCACCTTCAAGCTGTCGGCGGACGTGGGCAGGTGGACCCCGGAGGAGCGGGTCGTGCGGCTGCTGCCCCTGCTCACTGGGGAGGCCCAGGTCGCCGTCCACGGCCTGCCGGCAGCTGCCCAGAGGGACTACACTGTGGTGAGGAAGGCCATCCTCGACCGGCTGGGGCAGACGCCTGAGGGGTACCGCCAGCGGTTCCGGAGTCTGGCGTACGGGGGGGCCAGGCGGCCCTTCACCTACGCCCAGCAGCTGATGGATGCGGCCAGGCGGTGGCTGCAGCTGGAGAACTCCACCATGGACGACATGCTGGAGGCAGTGGTCCTGGAACAGTTCCTGGCGGGGCTCCCGCCCCACACGGCCGCCTGGGTCCGCTGCCACCGGCCGGGCAACCTGGCCGCCGCCATCACCCTGGCGGAGGACCACCTCGCCACCCATACTAGAGACCTGGGGCGAGCCCCTCCCCGTCCGGCCCCAGGACCAGCGCGGGGTGTGACGGGACCCCGCCTGGCTCCGGCTCCCCGGAGGAGGCCCTTCATCCTGGCTCCGGTTTCCCGGCCCCTCCCCGAGCCCAGTCGGCACTCTACTAACCCGTTCCTGTCCTCTGTGTCTCCACAGGTTCCCACTCACGGGGTCGGGGGGGGGGGGGGGGGGGGGGGCACACAGATGGTCACTCAGGCGTCTGGGCAAGAGTGTTGGCGGTGCGGGCGGCTCGGACACTTCCGCGCGGAGTGCCCCCTGATGGAGGGGGGGCAGGTGCCGGGCTCCTCCCCCGGTCTGGAGGGGACCTACCGGATCCCGGTAAGGATCCAAGGGGGTAGACACCAGGCTTTGCTGGATTCTGGCTGTACATAGACTATGATCCATCAAAGCCTGGTTCGTCCCGGGGCGCTGGTGGAGGCGGCGTGGGTGAATATTAGGTGCGTGCATGGGGATATTCACACATATCCCAGTGGAAATTCGTTACCGGGGGAAAAAGCATACGGTAAAGGCTGCGGTTAGTTCCCGCCTGTCGCACCCCTTGTTATTTGGCACCGATTGGCCTGGGTTTACTACACTGGCGAGGGAAACTGTGGGGGTGCGTTCACGGCCGTTAGGGAAATGTGAGTGCTGCGTGGCGCTCAGTGGTGACGCGGGGTCACCACTGAGCCGAGTGAGTGCGAGAGAACGAGAGAGAGAGAGAGAGAGAGAGAGAGAGAGAGAGAGAGAGAGAGAGAGAGGACGGTGCCCGCAGCAAGCGGAGGAGGGTGAGAGAGCCCGCAAGCACCATTGTTTCAGTTCATTTGTGTGTTGATTCCTTTTGTGTTGGCATTAAACGGCGTTGCTGCGCCACACCAGCACCAAGCCTCTGCCTACCCGGGGTAGCATCTTGGCTACAGTGTGCTTGTATTGTATTTCATTTTCCCTCCTGGATCATTTCACTTTTGTTGCTGCAACAACCTAATTTCCCCATCTTCTCTTAAATCCTCTACTCTGGATCTATCTATGTTGCATGTGATTGGCTATTTGAAACAAACCCTGTCCCTTTTATGTGAACATGCTTATCGTTGGATTGGAAAATCTTGGGTTGACAGAGTGAGTTGATAACCACCTTCGTGAGACCAGTTAGCCAGTATTGCCACTGTTGCATTTTGTGAAGCCAGCTATCACAAAGACACCCTGACTATGATGAACTTGCTTTGTTTTACAGACCCCTAGTGGCTGCATTTCTAAACCACCCCTGCTCAGCTGGCCTAATGAATCCATAACTTGAAACCAGGGTGGTGCTCAAGAAAGATGACACAATCTAATACACCAACGCAGGCTGCGATTTGGGCAAATATGTGACTTCTGATATTTCAAGGTGTTGACTACAACCAATTACATTTTAGATTACTTCTGATGTAACAGATTATTGTGCAGTGTGTTTCACAATAAAGGCCTTTCCAGATGCCAAATTTAAATTTAGATTAGATTTCTGGTTGGGTTCAGCTAACCACTCTCAAAGCATCTTTAGCACAAAGTCTGAGCACACATAAGAAAGGCAAAAGAGCTGCACTGCACAGGCATAAATTGTGAAAAGGAAAGAGTCATGTGGTTTGTTCTTTCAAAAGAGCATGCATTTTAAGGAACTATTAATCTTTGGTGAATTTAATTTCCAAAAACTCACATTAGTAATCCATCATGTACACCTAGACAATCCCTAGAACAACTCTAATCATATTACACACTTTTTTAACTGTCTTTGTTCTGTGCATGAGTAATGATCGTTAAAATCATTTTGGTCTCATTTAATAACATTGGTTACATCACATCATTGGTGTGGCAACATTGGAGAGATTATTACCTGAAGTCTGGTGTTGGAGGCCACAATCAGTCCATTCCTCAAAATGGAGTGCCAGTTCTCTATGTGGGAGCCACTGAGGAGATACACTGAAACTTGATTACTGCTAATGAGACTTGTTATTATTTAACATATTTCCACTAATTCACACTTAAACAAAGTTGCCTCAAATACAGACCTACTGTGTGTTAACACTGCAAGCAACATGCTAAACAAGTTACCGGAAGCCTTTTCCTAGACCTGAGCAACAGCGGAAACTCGGCCAGAAGTTCGGCCACGGATTTTCACAGCCATTGGCTGTCAACAGGCAATCGGATTTGTAGATTTCCTTCTTTCCATTCTTACCATTGTGATTTCATTCGATGAGTAATAGTTCCACCTGGTAAGTGCAAAATGGATAAGAAATGGATCACAGCCATTTAAAGCTCCACAGTTCTCTACAGCTTTTGTTTGAAAGACTATAGGAAGAACCATTAATCGATGATAAGCTCTGAAGTCTAGGTATTGGCCGATAGATACCAGCCTAGGGTAACCTCCTAAACCTGGCCACATCAGTACAACTGATTGTCTCCCTTTTGTCTGAGTGAGTGCGTAAATGGATGAGAAAGTCCTGAAACATGACCTGAGGCATTCCTGTAAGGCCACTACAGCCTTCAATTTTGGCATTATCCGCTTTCTTGTCTACAGTTTTTTCTATTTATTTTCGATGAATGCTACCCGATTAGTGCTGGCTAGGTAGCTGATGTTATGAAAGACAATGGTGGAAAAATACATTTGCCTGTTCAAAACTTTGTAGCTGCAGACCACTACATAGATGCAATCTGAGTCTCGCCGTGCACAATCGGCCAGAATAGTGACCCTTCAACCAAGTTGCTAGCAGTGTGAACACACAGGTGTGTTGTCAAAACCAAATCAGGCAAGGCAAAATGTTTTCTCATTTAGCAGCCTTGCTTGCACATAGCTGTCATAATGCAGATGCTTGCAACTCTATTTTCATAGATATTTCTTAAGATACACAATCATTCAACATTGACAATCTTCAGTTGTTCAAACTACACTTACTGGAAAGCAAAGGTGCTCCCAAAGAGGTTTTTGGCAGCTCGGAAGTTGGACTCTTTGGCAGGCGGACTGCTAAGCAGGAGGAACTGGTGTGGTGTGTGCATGAACTTCAGTTGCTGTTAACCCGGGGAAGATGACAGGGAGCTGATTTCATTTCATTTCATTGTACACTTACTGTCACTGAGAGAGCAATTTAAATAAAGAAAGCTTTGATTTAGTAAAGAATTTGAAGAAGAAAAGTCAGAATTTTGTATGACAAGACAATTACATTTAAGGGCATCCTCCAAGGCTGAAGGTGAATACCATAAGAGAAAAGCGTAGGGGAGATTTGGGTTAAGCCATTTTTAATACAAAGGGAGTGCTGTAGCATTTGGCAGCAATTCTACTTAACTATTCATTCTTTTATTGCAAACTGATTTCCTAAGTATTATATTGCACAGAAGAGCACATATTACTTAGCAAAGGCGCATTAATTATGCTAGCTTCTACTTTTTTACTTTTATGACTATGAATCACATATGCAAACCATTTACTACAGCTAGGGAAAGCAATGTGGTTGGACCAGTTTCAAGTCTTTGAATCATTCTGATCATATTTCTTACTGTAAACCGTATAGAATATCACTTACTCTGGTTACTGGGAGTTTGACAATGTGTGACCTGTTACTGGATATCACCCTAGGAAGACAAGAAGAAGTAGTTACTTTCAACTTGCATTAGGAAATGTGCAATCATATTCCATGTGACTTAGACAAGCTGTTGCTGAGGCAGTTTTGTACAAGTGATCACATTTTTACAATGGTGAAAAATGAAATGCACACACCAGCCTAGAGGCTAGGCTATGCATAACAATAATGCCAAAATCAGAATCCACCATGCTATTTTTCAAACTGTATTACACAGAGTAAACTTTTTAGTAACACATTCAATTGCAAGAAACTGAAAATACACCCAACATTGGTCTATGCACCAAAGCAGGTTATTCTACATCTCTAAATGATTGTTCTAGTTCTATGATCAAATCATCATGGCCCTTCATTTTTCGTCGCTTATCTTTTGCAATCCCTTTATCATTACCGACAACCACAGGGATCATAATTGTTCTGGCTCTTACAGCATCTGAGATGGAGGAAATAGAAGTGAGATATGATGCATCCTCAAAGAGAATGAGTACTTCCCTGTTATAAAGAGGGCAATGTCTCATTACCATCCATAATATCCAAGACACAATAGTTGAAAACATTTAGGGAGAAAATGTATCACACAGCGCTTCAGGAGGTTAAACTTCTGCAACTGCACTCCAGCTGCGGCCTCTCTGAAATATGAGGTAGCAATAATGGCATTAACTTCATAAACCTTCGGTCTTCACATGTTCATCTGTTTTATTTAACAGCACATGGTCAAACATTAGAATACAAATATAAAAAATATTTTATGGCTTCAAAAAAGTGTCTATGGCCATGATTATTGGCACCCTTTTTTAATACACAGATGCACAGCCTTTGGCAATGATGACTGCTTCCAGATGTTTCTTGTAACCATCAATACGCTTCCTGCACCTTTCAGCTGGTAGATTATCCCAGTCTTTAACTGCAACCTGCTCCAATGTTTAAAGGATTTCTTTGACCAACTGCACATTTCAGGTCTCACCATTGGTTCTTAATGGGAAACCCCCGTACCGTATACCAGACACTGAACAAGAAGGGCCCCCAGACCTCTCCAGGTCAGCCTTAAGATCTTGCAAAGACAATTCCATGAGCAGCAAACTTCTTAATAACATTGTAAACTGTAGAAACTGGAATACCCAGGTCTCCAGAGATGGCCTCATAGCCTTGTGAACACTTATATTTGGTGATAATAGCTTTTCTGACATCCTCAGACTTTTCTCTTCACCATTTTTTTTGTCACCTGAATTACACTGCAAATGAGAATGTATTTCCTCTAACAACATCGATTTGAATCGTTCAAAAGGGTGCCAATAATCATGGCCATGGCTTCTTTGCAATTTTGAAAAAAAAAAGGATTTTATTGTTTGATCGTGTGCTGTTGTAAATCCATTGATGAATGTTTGAAGACAGAAAGTTTCAAATTATTTCAGAAGATATTGTGCATTATATGCATAAAATACAAGGGTGTAGTGTATGCAGGAGACATCGGCCCCCCTTCCCTCTTCGGACCATACAAAATACACAGCAACACCCAAAGACTAACATTCCTCTCCCAGGGTCTTCCTATGAGGTCAAGACCCCTGCTGTGCTCCCAGGAACCCAAGGAACCCCCTTTGCAGCAAAAGGTGGATTTCCCCCATGAAGCTGCCAAAAAGTAACACTTTGCAGGTTCAACTAGCCCGCTCTGGTGCCATTAAGAGATGGGACAGATGATAAGGGCCGGGGAAATGTACCTAATGTGCCTTCCAAGGGAGACACAGAATGAGTGAACAAAGAAACTCTGGAATGTATTGCAAAAATGTGCTTTCTGTATATGTTTATTAGATTTAAACTACACACCCTGTGGCAGATGATGTACCCTACTCCCCAATGTAGTATCTTGGTTATTCAAGGCACACAGAATGTGTTATCAGGACTTTTGGTTTACTCGCCAGTATTTTGTGGTAAGACAGTGATGTTTGGTGTCACACAAACCCATTTGTTGTTAGGTGATTATAAATATGTCACTTGTATCCCCAAAGGATCAAGAAAAAGGATGTTTTCCAAACAGTTGGAAATGCAGTTTTAGGGGATGGTGATCAAGTTGTAAATCTGATGCATGCAAATGAGGGAAACACCTACCACTCCTGACATACCATAAAAGCCTGTCAGCCCTTGACCCTTGGGCTCGGCTCAGCGCACACACAAACTCGAAACTTGAACGAACAGAGGACAACTCCTGCAACGGGCGGACGGGCAAAAACTCAAGGGAAAGACATCAATAAACATCAAGGAACATCAAGAAACTCAACTCAACCGTCCTGCAGCCCGTCCTGTAACTCAGTTTGAACCTGGCTCAAAGCTCTTCTCTCAGCTCAAGTACCAGACCAGCTCTAGAGTGAATCTTGCCAAAATGGCCGATTGTGTTCACTCAACCTGATCCAGAAGACTACGAAACCACATCAGAAGCCAGCCGCTACTCTACTCTGCACTCTGCACTTCCATGAACAACGTGAGTCAACACATCGACCTATCCCTCTATATCCACTGAGGTGAACTGTTGGCACGACGACTCCGACAAACAACGGCACCCAGACCGCATTCTACAATGGACCTCCTGACGTCGACTGGTCCAGACCAACACATGCGTGTGTTTACCTGTCCACTGCGACTGCGCGACGGTTACCATGGAGACGAGGACGCCGCTGACACCCTGCAAACCAGACGGTAACCAACTTTCTTGTTGATGCACGGGTGATGCAAAGGCAGTGTTAAACTGTGAAAGTGAAGTTAGAATACTCTCTGTCTCGCCACTATTCTCTGTCCTTCTGTCCCAAGTCTCCCGGAAACTGCCAGCTGTCCTCCAAGCCATCTTTCGCTGTTGCCACATTGCCGCAATTAGACATATTACAGCTCAGGGGCCTCATTTATAAAACTTTGCGTAGATTCCATCCTAAAACATTGCGTACGCACAAACCTCAGAATCTAATGCAAGAAAATATTCAGATTTATAAAACCGTGCGGCGCACACCTGTACGCAGTCTTCTCTTCATAAACACCCACCTGCGGTGAATTGTGCACTCGTGTACTCCTCCCAGTGTCCTCCCACTACTCCACCCAGTGTCGTCCCACAATCATCCATAAATGGTCAATGCTAAATAGCTCATGAATATGCCGACGTTGTTAAGGAGCCTTTGTTGGACTATCAATGAGGGAAAGACGGAGAGACGCCAGCTGCAAGAAAGGCGAAATTTGCAGAGTGCGAGATCGAGGTGCTCATCAGTGAGGCTGAGAGCCGTAAAGGTGTAGCTACTGTTTGGGGCTCAGTAGAGGCATTTGTGCCACAATGTGGAGAACAGCACAAGCCCTAATAATCCGGCACACCTTAATAATAATAAAAATAAACTTTAGTTTTAAGTTACAAAGTGCTTTAGAATACAAAATAAAAATAGTAGACAAACTGACAATGAACAAAATGATAAAAACAATTTACAAATTATTAAGTTAAGTTATTAAGTTATACAACATTGAGCATAAGGAGCTACATATGAGAGAGTAAAATATGCTTAGCCCCTCAGTTGTATTTGTATTCAGTCGTATTTTTGCCCCCTCTGTTTAAGCTTTATGTATCTATAGAAAAAATATCCATAGGTGTATGCTGGGGCGTCCATAGTAGCCCACTGAAACGGAGCGGAGGAGATGATAGACAGACAGACACGTCACTTATGTTCGGTTTCTCAGCCTGCGTCCTTGTCGTGGTGTTAAATACATTCCCCCCATTGTCGAGAGAGAGAGAGAGAAAGAGAGGGGGACAGAGAGAGAGATGCAAGCCGCAAACTGCTGTTTCTACGCGCCTCCCCCTGCTGATTTTGACAGAGAATCATTATCGTTCATAAATTCTCTGCAGTGCTCCGTTCTTATGTGAGTCTCTGATTAATAAATGTATTCTTTGATTTTGAACAGTAGCCTCATGTTGTTGTTCTTTAGCCTTTCTGAGGCTGTTGCATGGTTAAATCACTGAGTTTTATTTTATGAAAAATTGCCCCTTCAGTCACTTCATCCTGGCGCCGGCCTGGTAAAATAATCAATAAAATAAGAGTTAAGTAGTGGCTTAACAGATACAACAGACCACAATCCCTGTGAAAGCACACTTATAAAACTATGTTTTTAAGAGGACTGAGCTTTACTTTGTGATCTCCCCATTGGGTGTCGCTGATTCCCGTGTCTGAAAAACTTTGCGGTGAGCTCTACGCATGGGTGAAAGGATGCGTAGAACTGCGCACCTTTTACTGCATAGAATTTTTCTATAAATCCTGACGTTTGCAGTAAAATATGCGTACGCACATTTCACCCCTGTTAACGCCACTTTTTTGTGCGTAGCAACCTTTATAAATGAGGCCCCAGGTCATTTTGTCTGTGCTAACTTACCTGCAATTGCTATTTGCCATATTCTCTGCCACTGTTATTTGCCAATATTACCTGCCTTGTTGAACATATTGTACATACATTGATCTATCATTATTTTTTTTGTGTTAATCAGTTAATAAATCTTTGTATTTATAAAGAACTGACTATTGTGTGTTATTGATATATCCTGGACATGAAGGTAGAAAATCACTGAAATCTAGAGCTCACTTCTTCTGATTATTACACTAATATCATTATAAAGAGGCTATTCCAGTGTAAACCGGTGGTGCCCCGCGAGTGTTACTTAATAAGATATTAATTACTAAGCATCATTTGGTAACACTTTAGAATAACTACACACTATGAAGCATTATTAAAGTATTAGTAAATACTTAATTCATCATTCATAAAGCATTACTCCTACATTAATACACATTAGTAAGTAATTCATAAACACAGTTCTAAATGTTTTATTCTTGATTAATAAGCTAATCTATAATGTGTTTAATGATTGTATTTTCATACTTTATAAATGATGGATTCACCATTTCTAAATTAAGTATTATATCAATTACAAACCAGTTATTTAGGAGTTGTTAATGGTTTGTAAGATCATTTAGAAAGTTAATGATTGACAAACTATTTAGATATACATTTATGGATGCATTATCCATATAATGATTTAGACATGCACTAATGGTTAGTGAGCGTGTTAATAGATGTTTTATAAACACTTATTAATACTGCAATTCATGATTAATTCAGGTAGTTACAAAGCATTTACTAGTTGTTTGTTAAGTATTTTGTGTGACCTCATCTAAAGTGAGGACTATCTATGCCTTACAAAGCATTTACAAATTAGACTGAAAGGCTGGCAATACCTCAAGGACCATTCCAGCAGTACCTCAAGACTCACAAAAGTGAATAAATTAATATAAAAGGAAACAGACACAATACAAAGTGATATAGAAAATATACATATTTATTGAAAGATACAAACAAACAAAACTTACCTCTCAACCATTCATTCATTCATTAAAAAATAAACAAAAATAAAACACAGATTCTCCTTCAAGAGAACATGGCTGGATAAAAAACATTTGTAACTGTACAACTGTACTGTTGATATAAAATGAAAATAAACCTCTGCAATCTCATATAAAAAAATAAATTTCTGTCAAGGGTAAACATGGCTGAATAAAAATTTACCAACGCCAACAGTGGTCCCAAAATACCATAAATAAAATTCTTACCTTTCACAGTGTCATAATTCAACTAAAATCCTATCTTTCAAACAGTTGAGAGTAGCAGTGCTGATCTAGGCCAAGTTTTAGTTCTTCCTATTCCTATACTTCAGAGTAGGTGTGAAAGCCTTCCTAGATCCTAAGTCAGCTTTCCTACTTTCCTACCCCAGCATCACAGCTCACTTTTTTTTTATGGGCAGTAGCTTTCCGGAAGCCTTAAAGGCTTTGATTGTGTCCTCTATTGCCGGGTCCTCCTGAATTGCAGTGGCACATTGTGTGGCAAACACACTGAGTTTCACCTGACTGTTGTGGTTTTTAAGGAGTTCCTTATACTTGCCAGACGCAGCAATATACAGCTCCGCGATTGGAGCATTGACCACTACCGTGTTCCGGTCCACCCCCACATGCTTGAAAGCAGCAGACATGGTCCCTCCTCTACTGTACTGCCTAAGAATTTTTTTGTACCGGGCCAACACCTGTTCCGGTTTTTGGGCTGCAATTCAGAGAACATAGAATTAGTGTTATCCACAGTAAGATTTTTTTTATTGTACTCGCACACATACTCTTTGACACACACACACACACACACTACACTGAATGTAGGCTTGCGAGTCACACACTCACATTTAGTTTCAATCTACAGTATAGACAGGAGATCAGAATGGTTGCAAGAGACCTACATGTAGATGGTTTACCAGGTTATTCCTCTCTATCCAGAATGCGATTTCTTACAGTACAACTAGTTAGTTAGCGCAAACAACAATCGCACATGCAATGTCACGTCATGTGGGAAGAACCAGCCAGGAGAGGAACAATTGTACAGCAGAGCTAAGCAGGAGCAAACTGACAAACCCAGTGAGTGGAAAGGGGTGAAAAGAGCACTTTAACCTCTCTGTCGTGTCTTTTGTTCCATTTTCTTTGACTTCTTCCCATACTTCTTCCCTTTCCCCTTCTTCCTCCTCTTCTTCTTCTTCTTGTCCTCCTCTGATGAGGATGTGTTAGAGGAGGAGTCAGACATAGTATCAGAGGAAGATACCATTGAGCTGTCAGAAGAGGAATTTGAAGACAAGCTGATTGCCTGGATGGAACCTGTGTGCCCTTTTTTAAGAGCTGTAAAAACAGATACAAATTCAAACATAAGGCTCACAGCACATAGCACAAAGGAACACATATGTGCATGCATACCCTTGTGTCGCACTAGAGTCCAGAGCTAAACTCACATAATAAGACCCAACTGTACTATAATTTGACTACATACTGTGTGTTGGGACTTACCTGATGCCAACTGGTCTTTCAGATAGTCTCTCTCCTTGGTCAGCTCATCAATCTTCTCCTGTTGCCACTCTGCTCTCAGCTTATACATCTCCAACTCATGGGATCTTCTTTTGTCTGCCAGCTGTGCAGTAGGGGCCATGGACACACCTATAGAAAGTTATTGTCCATTATTGAATGAATCTAGAACGTTCTATTAACCTTATTTGCTATCTAACACTCGCTCTGTTTACTACTGAGGTGACGCGGTTGCATGCGCCTGTCTCAGGACCTCTGAGTAGACTAGATATCATTACTCTGCTACTGTCCCATCAAAACAAGGGAAAATATATTTTTTAAGACAAGACTATAGTCGCATAAACTATTCGACTTTTTATAATTTAATGACTATTCGAAAATTCGAAAATCATTACCCGTCCCTAGTGACTAGCTTGCTAATTAGCTAGCTAGCTACCCATCATCCATATTGTGTGCCAGCAAAGAACAAAGAAACATACTCACTACTAGTGCCACTGACGGGCATCTCCTCCAATGTATCCATCTCCACGCTGGTATACTTTCTGGCCCGGGTCCACACGCCTTTTTGACTTTGGTCAGAGTTTGCCATTTTAAACGCACCGCCGGACCAATATCAGATATTCCCCCTCTCGAGCAAAACATTCCTTTGTCCCACGTTGATGACGTATTGTATTCCCCCTCTCAACTGGCAAAACGTTCCTTTGCCCCACGTTGATGACGTATTGAAAGCGGGATTTTGACTTCTTATTTTGCGGATCAGATCATAACCTCATTGGATCAAATAGCCTATCTTAATAAAACCACCACCGTCTACATCAAATATTTTGCAAACAATGAGCAGATTCATCCAGATAAAAAAGCTTATTAATGAGGACACATCTAAAAAAAAAGCCCTGAAGCTGATAAAGTGGCTTCAGAAGAGGAAACTGCTAAAAAGAAAAGTAAATTGCAGAATATGCCACTGGGACATGAAACTGAAGAAAAGGACGAACAGTGGAGATCAATATGCTTGGTATGAAATATATCATTAAATGTAAACTAATTTGCAACGCTGGCTGTGTGTGGATGTGTGTTTGGTAGTGGTGGTGGGCGTTGGGGCATATAGAACTGCATGAAGACTCTTTCTAAAAAACAGTATGTTACTGTTCTTTTTAAATAGGATCTGTCGACAAGCAATACATGTGGGAAGGGCAAAACAAATCTCTGTCAGGCACAAGTCAATCTTCAGTCGTTCAAAGGTCTCCTTCAGTAACTGGATGCAATTCATGCACAGGTAGGCAAGTAATAACAATAATAACATAAACACATATCATAGGCTCACTAGATTGTCATTCTCTTTGTAATTTGCATAAAAATATGCAATATGCAAAATAATGTATAGAATGTTTTGTCAATGATTTTAGATATACATAAACACTATTTTTTTTATTTGCCTTTTAAGATTTTCTCAGGGTCTACGATTACGTCAGATTGACATGATGGATGACAGCATTGCAGCCAGTTCAGCAACTCTTAGTAAAATGGCAAAAAAAATAAGGGAGGTCTGTGTCACAGCAGTTGAAAGGATGAGAAGGCGTACAGGCCAGCAGATTGGGAGAGGAAGTATGGCCGGTGGGTGGAAGAGAAAGAAGTGGGTCTTTGGGATGCTAAGTGTGAGGCGGCATTAATGGAAAACTGGAAAGCCTATTCTACATCTTGTAGAGAGAAGATCTCGAAGACATCTAGTCCCCTTGATTGCCCATCATGTGAGGCTTGGCTCATCAATTATCAGTGACGAGTGGCGTGCCTATCGCATACTGCCTGCACTCGGGTACGACCATCACACTGTCAACCACAGCAGGTGGTATGTAGATCCCCACACTGGTGCCCATACCCAGCATATTAAGAGGGCCTGGAGATCATACAAGGAGCAGATCTGAAGGCTTAGGGGAAATCGCACCGAGAGTTCGCTTTCTGACCACCTTGCAGTGATTGAGTGGAATGAATGGCTTGCAAAGAAACACTGTGATGGCGCATTTGGCAGACTGATTCATGACATTTCAAGAAAGTACAAGTAGTCATATTCAGTCACTTTAACCAGTTACTGAGATGTGTCTTTCTATGGGAGATGGCTGAGACATAAACTCCAAAGAATCAGTGTATTTTGTTTTTGTAGTGTCATCAAATGTATATTTCCTGTATTACTTTGTGTTGAGTATATTTCTTTTTTCTGTCTCAAATAATTTTGAGACTTTTGTTTGAAAGATAGGATTTTAGTTGTTGAATTTTGACACTGTGAAAGGTAAGATTTTATTTATGGTATTTTGGCACTTCTCCACTGTTGGCATTGGTACATTTTTATTCAGCCATGTTTACCCTTGACAGAAATTTATTTTTTATATGAGATTGCAGAGGTTTATTTTCATTTTATATCAACAGTACAGTTGTACAGTTACAAATGTTTTTTTATCCAGCCATGTTCTCTTGAAGGAGAATCTGTGTATTTTTTTTTTTTTAATGAATGAATGAATGGATGAGAGGTAAGTTTTTATTTTACATTGTTTGTATCGTTCAATAAATATGTATATTTTCTATATCACTTTGTGTTGTGTCTGTTTCCTTTTATATTAATTTATTCACTTTTGTGAGTCTTGAGGTACTGCTGGAATGGTCCTTGAGGTATTGCCAGCCTTTCAATCTAATTTCTAAATGCTTTGTAAGGCATAGATAGTCCTCACTTTAGATGAGGTCACACAAAATACTTAACAAACAACTAGTAAATGCTTTGTAACTACCTGAATTAATCATGAATTGCAGTATTAATAAGTGTTTATAAAATTATCTATTAACACACTCACTAACCATTAGTGCATGTCTAAATCATTATATGGATAATGCATTCATAAATGTACATCTAAATAGTTTGTCAATCATTAACTTACTCTTTCTAAATGATCTTACGAACCATTAACAACTCCTAAATAACTGGTTTGTAATTGATATAATACTTCATTTAGAAATGGTGAATCCATCATTCATAAAGTATGAAAATACAATCATTAAACACATTATAGATTAGCTTATTAATCAAGAATAAAACATTTAGAACTGTGTTTATGAATTACTTACTAATGTGTATTAATGTAGGAGTAATGCTTTATGAATGATGAATTAAGTATTTACTAATACGTTCTAATTGTCAATTTTCAGAATTGACCAAATAGTCTCATTGTTCATAACGAAGCACAACACGCTACAAGGGTGCCAATAATATTGGCCAGAACTGTACTGATACCAAACCTAGACCGTGTTCCACCTCACAAAAGCAATACTTTTGATGCTTTTACCCCTGGTATTTGAAATTCATAACTGCTTCTGCAGTATCATTTTTCCAACACCTGTCTTTGTTGAATAAAGTAGCCATCAACCAGTAGAAAACATTAGATCCCATCATAAATATCCAACATATTTAAATTATTGCAATACTTTTTGATGCCTTACATTTGTATTTTAAATTAGTATAGTACTATTTGGTTTCCTTTTCCGATGCTTCCATACTCAATTTGTATACACATTTGCATGATAACATTACCATCCTGAACCAAATTTCAACAACCGTGATTAGCAACATTTCTGTTACCAGTTGATATACTTGAATAGCTAACTTAAAATACAGTTTAAGAAATCAGAGGTCAATGAACTGCAAACATTTTTGTGTACCGTGATGCAGTCACACAAAAGTAAATTTTTTGTTCTACAAAGGTATTTCAAAATGAATTGATTTCGGATGTGTTTTTGTGTTCAATGCAAAATGCTCTATTCTATCTAATGCTCTAGTGATTTTTTTCAAAATGTGTGTGTAAATTAAAAAATATATTTCTATCTGGTCAAAATACCACACTGGCAGAACTGTATATGACTTTTTAAAATATGATTCCATGCTTATGTAATGCCTGGGAGGATACTCCGATTGTCTGTTGCAGTGTTGACTAATTTCAGACCGCATGGCTTTGAGGTAGTAGACTAATCACAGTTCTAAATTAAAGAACACATAGACTCTAATGTTACAATTGTATCTATTAACCACTGATTGAGATAACCCACTGCAGTGTGTAACCATAACAATTTTCTAGTCAAACTGTTGGACCCTGTTAATTATCCCAAGATTGTTGAAAAATGACCGTTGAAATAGATTTTGCATTTGAATATATGGATAACATTAATGGCATTTAAATCCAGTTCCTGATGATTCAAAGAAACTTCATGCATCACTTATTGAACTCAGATCAATACTATCCTAATACAATCCTAATAACAAGGGGTTGGAATAAATTCACACTTGGTCTTCAACAGAACCAATTGTTTCTTTAATGGTTTCTATTCTAATCATTTTTAGCTTGCAAATTGAAATCAATTCCATGGTCAGTTTTGCATAGAAATGAAGGGATTATAACAGAAGTATTGTGATATAGGTGCATTTTCTTTCAATTTCTTGCTAATTGTACCGCTCAATCAAGCCGAGTGAATTAAAATAGGTTTCTCTGTTAAGCGGATGCTAAGGACTGGATGATATACTCCTAACACCAATACAGTGCTCAGATTAAGGAGAATATCCTGCATTAAGAACACAAATTACTAGATTCAGCTATCTAGAAGGCAGATGCTTGTGGAAAACACTGCAGTACCTGCTGTTATTCATTGTCTATTTCCCATTTCAGTAAAATCTTTGGCAAGCTGTCCTAATACTGGCAACCCTCCATCGTGGAAAACTCAAGCATTCAACTCGGGAGTCAGAATGACTTTACTTAAAACCAAATTTTCCTTTGAACAGCTTCATACTTTC
This sequence comes from Hoplostethus mediterraneus, assembly GCA_034670385.1. Taxonomy (NCBI): domain Eukaryota; kingdom Metazoa; phylum Chordata; class Actinopteri; order Trachichthyiformes; family Trachichthyidae; genus Hoplostethus; species Hoplostethus mediterraneus. The sequence goes on along the minus strand of JAXDDW010000137.1, from coordinate 323,366 downwards.
ATATTTTGTCCCTTCATGCAGCTGAATATACTTTCCCCTTGTTTGAAATGTGAGACAAAAACTGAGGCAAGTAAGCTGGCAGTCTGAAACAAATGACGCTATTTATGGAAGCGTATAGTTAACTTAATTCAAATGTTAATGCAAATTGGAAAATGAAAATGCAATCTCACAATAGCATAATCATTTTCCACTGTTCCATGCATTATTTGAGTCAATGTAATATAAATTAAATACAATAACCTGAATTGCATTTGAATTTTCATGTACTGTATGGACATTCGCTGACAATATTAAAATGTTAATGAAAAAGCCATTTGTCATGCCCCACTTTGTGGTTAACAAAATTGAAATGTTAATTCAAGCAATCGGAGTCAGCTGAAAACATTCAACACTGTTAAAAAGTCCACCAACTCTTGAACTGGATCCCAGTCTAGTTAAGTGGTTAACAAAACATATGGAACCATTTAGCTTATAGTGCCAGCAAAGACAGACACCCTACCCAAAAAGTTGCTACAAAGCTATCTAAGTCAATGTGGTAACACAAGTTATTTCAGTGACCACTGTTCTGTGACATTGCTTGATGTTTTTTCTATTTTGCTGTGGTATCGTAGTAGTATTGAATATTTGGATATCAAACTTTATATAGTGTTGGTATCGAAGTCAATATTCAAAAGGTTACATCATGAGCAGATAAGAACAACTGAAAATAGTGACTACAGAACTTTAAAATCCTTGACTGTGACTGCTTTTAAATAAAACAACCTTTTTTTAGAGGATCCTCTAATTTATTACTAATAAGACTGAGGCATGATTGAGATAAGGACTTTGTAAAGACTTTGGCCATTTCAAATGGTAGCTATCATTGCTGCAAGATGCATATATTTCTTTGTGAATATGGTGAAAACGCTGCGCTTTTAGCTCAGGCAAATAAGGTGCAAGAAAACACAATGCAATCTTAGTGAATCTGCATCTGAAGCTTCTTACCATTGCAGTAACGGGTGAGCCAGTGGGTCATGCTTGTCCATCTGCTTCTTTATCTCTAAGTAAGGCGCCTGTAAAGGGAGATGTTGAATGTAGAAACCATAAACGGCCAATGGCTTAATTGGAAAACAGACAAAAACTCCATCCAACATCCAGCTGGACAGTGTAGGTATACAGTATTAAAGAAAGCAGCCACAAAGGTGTTGCCAGTTGCCAGGCTACCTTTCTGTGCATGGAAGATTCCACCTGGTTTTTATTGCCGATGTACCTTGTATTTCTGGGTCTATTTTGTTGTTTGGAGGTGTATTTTTCATATTTCCAGGATTATACACAAACAAAGACGACTTCCAGTACAGGTACAAAGGAGTTTAATAGGAGAAGAAATCTCAACAATCTAAAATATTTTATTTATTTTTATTATATTATTTATATTTTCTTTTAAACTTCAAGAACTGGACTTTAATGTCATTGATAAATTAACCATATATCCCATACTGTGTTTTAGTATTCTGCTGGAGAGTCTATCCTACACACCCTATTTAATCATTTCTGTATTTATTGAATTCTGTATTGTACTTGCCTTGCATACTGGCAAGCAATGGCCAGAAATTCTAGACTCTAGGCTAATTATTAATTACATAATTATAATAATAATCTGCAAGGTGAACGTGCAGAAATGCTGAAAACTAATGAACTATTAATTCTAATAGCAGACCTATTGACTAGAATAGCTGGAAAAGTATATTCCATTAGTGTACTAACAGTCTCGCAACCAGTGGGGGTGCAAGGCAAGTCTATGCACTCAGATGTCAATCAACCAATGGGAGTTAAGTGCCACCAACGAAATACAGAAATGAATAAATAGGGAAATAAATACATAAACATAGGAATTAATAATTACATTAATTAATTAAATGAATTAAATTAAATGAATAAATAAGGAAATAAAAATATACTAATAATTTGTTTTTTATTAATTTATGTCAGATGTTATTTATACATTTATTTATTTATGTTCAGAATCATTTATTTATTTTTAAAATTTACTTGAACATTATGTAATGTATTTATTTACTGAGGCACTTATTTATTTATTTTTGAAACTGGCACATCTGGCCCTCCATACAAGAATTTCCCTTACCCAGGTTTCTCAAGTGAGCTGGTTTTGGGTTGCCGCATACATCATAACTGGGTTAGAATAACCTGAGAAACTCAGCACCATAGGTGCACAAGCATATTCTGTTAAGTGGTTTATTCATAACTGGTTTATTCATAGAAACAGGGAAACTCAATCTTAGTGTATCAAAGGTTCATGCAAAAGGCTGAATAAGACCTTAACCAAAGTATGGCCAGTAGCCAGATAACTCTGGCATGTAAACAAAGCCACTGTTGTGAACGAGTTCCATTCCTGATGATGTATACATTCTGACATTGTGCATTGTGCTTATCCTTAATATGACCATGAATGGCTAGGAAAAAATAGGAGTGTCTTATCTAGCCTAAAAAACAAAATATTTTTGTATTTTTTGTGAATGCCTTAATAATGCTATAAGGTAACACTGGCCATAACAGTCTTCCAGCAGGCAATGAAGTAGTTGCTGAGATAAAAAGATTATCTGGAGAGATAGTCACTGGTAACCATCAACCATCGCCATCAAAATAACATTCACCAAGCGGCACGTACTCTTTGTAAAGAGTTTGGCCATTTCAAATGGTAGCTATCATTGCTGCAAGATATATATATATTTATTTCTTTATATATATATATACATATATTTCTTTGTGAATATGATGAAATCTCGCTTTTAGCTCAGGCAAATGAGGTGCAAGAAAACGCAATGCAATCTTAGTGAATCTGCATCTGAAGCTTCTTACCATTGCAGTAACGGGTGAGCAAATGGGTCATGCAAAATATTTGATAGCACAAGGTACAAGCTAGAAGGATATTAAGTCTTTGCTTGACATACGCTGCCATCAAAAGTTTGCCGACACCTAGCTTTTGAAAATGTTTTAATTAATAAATAAGCATGTTGTCTTTGTCTGTGTGCAATAACTTAACACATTAAAGACTAACTAGGTTTTCATTTTAATTAAAACAATATCCCACCTGTAAATATTTGTGACCACTGACAAAAGTACCATGGGAATAATGATATACCCCAACCATTTTTATACCCTTGTTGTGATGTCAGCACTTATCAGTGGCTACCTTTCAGGTGTTCAAACCACCTTTGGGGCAAAAGATTTTCAATATGTGCTTTTAACAATAGTTTGGAAAAAGAAAACCAAAGTACCTTTGCAGGCATTTCTTCTTACTTAATTGAAAAGTAAAAGAGAAAATCAAACATTACGTCTCCCGAAGATCCCCAAACTTTTCACGGGCAGTGTATATTAAATGCTAAATGTTAGATAATATACATCAAGATAGCATTTTGCAATAGAACACTTTAATTACTACAAAGATCTCCCATACCTGGGTCATCTCCCGGATAGATGTAAGGCTGTCGAGGGCTCTCATCACTCGGTCGTAGTCCTTTTTCTATAATGAATCAGAAAAACTGACTTATGGAGTGCAAAAAGATTCACTTTCCTCATCCAGATGGGACAAGGTGAAAGTTTGCCAAAGTGTTGCAGCAATAGTCTTTGAAGTGTTGCAAAGTAAAACAATGCAATGGGATTTATGTTTAATTAATTACCCTGGGGAGTACAAAATATGTTTTTGTGACGGTGTTTGGAATTTTCTGAACATCTGAATAACGCCTCTTAAGACACCCATGCATAACAAAAACTCAAGGTCTAATTTTAAAGTGTAATACATGCACAAAGTTATGAGGATAGATTAGAACATTACTGTGTTACATGTTTTTCTCCATAGTGTTTTAATTTAATTTTGAAAGAACAAACAGCATGCACACTCCACTTGTTCTTTATGATGTAGTGCTGGGGGTAAAAGAAAGAAAAACATGAACACATTGTTGCAAACTCTGCTTTAGTTGGTCAATGTTTCAGTCCTCTGACCTTTGTAAAGACTTTCAAATTAATAAGTGTCCCAAGTTATCTTTTAAACACTTCAACACTGATGGGTTAATCAGCCCCACCTTGGTGCACATTCAAACTTAGTGAGACCTCCCCACAGGTTAACTGATCAACAACATCTATAGGAGACAAGATGAGGAGGAAGAGCCAGTGGGATAACAAGGGGTGGTAGGGGGGCTGGAGCAGAGAAAGAGCGAGAGAGAGAGAGAGATCAAACCCCAAGGCAATACATGATTTTCAAGAAGGACGAACTGGAGGCAACCAGCCACACCAGAGTGACACTACACATGTGATGGATCCCTGAGCTCCAATGTTTTTTTAAACACAGTCCAGCATCACAAAAGACACCAGGGACATGGACGAGGGCACCACATAAGAAGACCAGATGGGGGCAAAAGAAACTAAATGAAACCCCATCGAAAGGAGGCACCCTTGACGAGATCACAAGCCAAGCCACTGATGAGGCGACTGTGATCAACCTGTCCAGTAAGAGACTGACCCCTCATGAACTTTCTCTCTTGAACAAAAGGTATATCTTTTGTCCCAAAAACACAGACAGCATCTTTGATGCAAAAGATGACTTTTATAAATTGAAATTGAAATAATTCTTTTAAAGGGGGGGTATTTTACTCATTTTGGGCTATTTAAAACTGTTCATGGGGGTATTTACCAGATGTTTGTGAAGTCTATATCAAAAGAAATCCTAAAACCAGCTTCTGTAGTGTGTTTCAGTCTCTCATTTTCTCCATTGTAAAGAACAGGCTGTTTTGAGGGCGTGGAGGTCGTATGTAATGAGCACTGCTCTGATTGGCTGTCTCACACCTCACTCACGGCGGAGAGCAGAGTGCCCATGCTGCTCAAGGTAAACAAAAAAGCGATTTGACTGTCAAATCGGGTTTTCCCAGTCATAACACGGACCGTAAATTTGAAATTTGTAAACCTCCCCTGCTGTCTCCCAGCCCTGTATGTTTGAATCTGTACAGCCGTATCATGTCCAGCTGGCCAGGTGTTGTGCCAAAATTTGTATCCCTGAACAAATGTGTTTCCCTGGTGGGGTGTCCTTGTTTTGGCCTAGGTATGTTGTTTTGCCACTACACAAGGCAATTACCGTGAAGGAAAAGAGAGAGAGAAAAAACTGAACACCTCCAGCCTGTCTATTGCCTGGCAGTAGGAAACCAGTCTATCAGCCGACATCCAATTGGTAAAGATGATGGTTGTAATTCTGTGACCCATTGCAGCTTCAAAACGGCAAATACCTTGCAGTTTGCATCACTGCATACAATTGCGAGTTTGTGAGTCCTTTTGAATAACCTGCATTCCTGCATAAAAGGCTACTTAAATAAGTCATCTAAGTCATAACAATAGTTATGTTATTTGTTAAATCACATTGTGGTTATACAACCAACAACCAACCAATAGATAAGGGCAGACTGTAACAACCAAGAGGCTGGCAGACAGAATGGAGTTCGGCAAGAGATGGAGTAAGGTCGGAGTGTGTGTGAGAGAGACGAGCCAGCATCCGCTGCGTCCAAGCGAGGTCCACGGCGGAGGGTATGTGGCAGGGGGGTGTGGTTCTGCCAGCAGCTGTGGGCGGAGAGGAGGGGCAGGGGCTCAGTGGAGAGGTAGATGCACCTGTGAGAGATTGTCTCGCAATTAACCTGTGCTTAAAACCCTCACAGTGAAGCTGGGTCCGGACCCCTGACATAAGAGAGACAGTGGCACTGAAACACTGCATGAAAAGGCTGTTTTCTGTTTATTGTTGGAGTAATTTCTGTGTGTACACTGGCCAGTGGGCCATTTGTTGGATGTACAATAAAACCGCCTGTCTCTCTCAAACCCTCTGTTCCATCCATCCGGTCCCAACTGTGACAAGTCTCTTGTCGCGGTTGGGAGCTGAACATCAACTCCATCACCAAAAAGCACAGCAGAGGATGTACTTCCTGCGGCAGCTGAAGAAGTTCAACCTACCATAGTCAATTATGGTGCACTTCTACACCACCATCTGGTACGCATCTGGTACAGATAAGGGCAGACTGTAGCATATCATTCGCTCTGCTGAGACGGTGATCCGCAGACCGGTCAAAGTGCCCATGCTGACCCCTGTCCACCACCAAAATCACCTACAATCAGAACTGGACCATGGAGCAATGGAAGAAGGTGGCCTGGAGCCTCATTTATAAAACTTTGAGTAGATTCCATCCTAAAACATTGCGTACGCACAAACCTCAGAATCTACTAACGCAAGAAAATATTCAAATCTATAAAACCGTGCAGCGCACACCTGTACACAGTCTTCTCTTTATAAATACCCACCTGCGGTGAATTGTGCGCTCGTGTACTCCTCCCAGTGTCCTCCCGCTAGTCCTCCCAGTGTCGTCCCACAATCATCCATAAATGGTCAATGCTAGATAGATCATGAATATGCCGACGTTGTTAAAGGGTAATTCCGGGATTTTACAACCCGGTCTCTATGTCCACAAAATCGCCTAGCTTACCGCATAATAGATTCCCGAAGTTTGGGAGCTGCTCCAGTCCATCGGCTCAACCGGCAGTCGCGTAACGGCGGCTCAATGGCGGTAACGTAATCCGGAAGGGCAAATTCGGCCGGTCAAAATATGTCCACTAAAAGTGCTTGTTTTTGTCACTGGCGGGCTCAGGTTGTTATTCGTGTGTCTGACAAGTGTCTGACAAGGATTCAGTGTTGCAAGATGGGGATCGTGTAAACAACCGTCCTCTATCCGACAATGAGTGAATACTCTTGCATTCATTAAACAGCTTTGTCAGAGTTGAGCGTTCAGAGTTCAGAGTTGTTGTTAAAAAAAGGTCTATTTCTGGTTAAAAACGGTCTATTTCTTTAGCGATCCTTTCGGTAATGTTGTCAGACACTTGTCAGACACAAAGAAAGCACCCAAAGAAAGCACAAGACCATTTCGACCAGGTAATTAAACTAACTTTGCTCCTGTGAATTGACATCAATGGGAGAAACTCATTGATTATAAGCCTGTAGCCTATATGTTCGAAATGACAAAGATTAATTTACATGACAAGTGGCCAATTTGTAAGATGTAGGCCAATCATTATTATCACTTTCATTTCCAATATTTTGGCTACTTATTTGATTAATGCAGGCCCGGGATTTATTTATTGGTCGAGACTGTTAATCAGATGTCTGATGGGCGTGTTACCTTTGCTATGCGCTGGCATAGTTTATGCCATTGGGTCTGATGTTTGTAGTCCTACTTAACTGGACTTTCATACTTTCATTTTAGTTTCTTTGTTTTTCGTTCATAAACCTATTGTTCATTGTGGGGCCATCCTTAAATTTGTATTATACAAGCTAATGAACTGGATATGAAACTTATATGGAATACCTTTTAGTGATGAAATGGAGTTGTGATGTCAATGGATATAACGGTCCTAACCTCAAGCTTTAGACTTAGACCTAATCAAAAATGACTTGTGTAGCCTAGACTGTTATTCTATTTCTTATTTTTATTTTTATTAGTAGGAGGCCACGCTAAAAACTCATGTCACAGCCCTGTTGTCCAGGGCGGAACGCTCAGAGGGAGCTTCAGAAGGGGTGGGGGTGGGTTTGTGTTTTTCCTATGTTTTATGTTAACTGTTATATTTGTATGTTATGTATTACTTGTATTACCAGCGATACTGTTTTTTTTTTTTCCTTGTTTGTTTTGTGAATGTATAGTCTTAAGCCTGCAATTATCTATTTACAATGTCCATGTCTAAATATAATTTCATAACATTTAAAAGGGGTTGGTAATCAAAAGAAACGGAATAAAACCTTATCATATCTTAATGAAAAGAACATAGATGTAGCCTTTTTACAGGAGACTCATCTATTACCTTCAGCCCATGAACAATTGCAAAGAGGGTGGGTAGGTAAAGTTTTCTACTCCTCTTTCACTTCCAATTCAAGGGGAGTGGCTATTTTGGTTCGTAAAAGGGTTTCCTTTATCCCCGAAGTAATTCAACAAGACGACAATGGTCGTTACATTTTTGTTAAAGGCTTTATGGACAATAAGGAAGTTATTTTTATGAACTGTTATTGTCCTACTTTTGATGATCCCAAATTCATTAATGACTTGGCACTTATGTTAATGCACCACAGAGCCCCCATTTTTTGGGGAGGGGATTTTAATTGTATTCTAGACCCCAAACTGGACAGATCTTCTCAGAAGGAAAATTATCATTGACACAATATCAATTTGTCTTAAAATCCGTATACCATGTTCTCCAAATCTGTGTCTTCTTGGGACTCTTCACTCAGACCCATGGAGCATATACCAAAAAAAATACATTGATTTTGCCTTATTGGCAGCCAGAAAATGCATTACCAGGCAGTGGAAATGCTCTACCCCTTCAACATTTTCACAATGGCTCAACGAACTTTCAAGTTATGTTCCCCTTGAGAAAATTTATTACAACAACAGGTGTAAACAGCATGAATTTTTACAAATTTGGAAACCACATTTAGATTTTATTTTAAGAGCTGGTAATTTATTATTCTTTTATTTTATTTTATTTTTTTCTTTTTTCTTTCTTTTCTTGTCCTTGTTTTGTCTGTTATGTTTTGTCCTTTTTATAATGATGTCTGGATTATATACATAGTAACCAAAACCCGCCCCGCAGGGCTGGTCCAGTTGTGGGAGCTCTTTTACAGCGACTCAGACCTTCACTGTCGGGATGGGTGTAGGTGAACGTATGTATTGTCCCATTTGTATTTTGTTTTGCTGCCTTTTTTGTATTGCTCATGATTATGTACCACACAGATGAGTGGGTACAGGTGAGCGGGCGTGGGTGGCGGCGTGTGCGTGTCCCCACTCTACTACTTAATCTGACAATCATGTCATGTTGTTTTTGTACTTGTGTATGTGTTTATCTGTCTTATTGTTTGTGATGTCTCTATTTTAAAAAATAATTAAAAAAAGAGAATGCCTTTGTATAAAAATAGGTTTTAAGTAGTAACTTAACAGATGCAATAGACCACAAACGCTGTGAAAGCACACTTACAAAACTATGAGGACTGAGCTTTATTTTGTGGTCTCCCCATCAGGCGTTGCTGATTCCCGTGTCTGAAAAACTTTGCGGTGAGCTCTATGCATGGGTGAAAGGATGCGTAGAAGTGCGCACCTTTTACCGCATAGAATTTTTCTATAAATCCCGACGTTTGCAGTAAAATATGCGTACGCACATTTCACCACCGTTAACACCACTTTTTTGTGCGTAGCAACCTTTATAAATGAGGCCCCTGGTCTGATGAATCACGTTTTCTTTGTGGATGTGGTCATGTGATCATGTGGATGGCCGGGTGCGTCGTGCACCTGGGGAAGAGATGGCACCAGGATGCACTATGGGAATTCCGATGGAAAAACAAGTCCGATATATGGATCTGCTGGCCTTAGAGCCATCACGGACTACAAGGAGAAGACCAGCAGTGCTGTGTTGACATCTGCATCTTTCCCAGATTAACTTAACACCTTCTACGCACGCTTTGAGAACACCTCCCCGGCTGTGGAGGTCCCAAAGGCCCAGGACCCCTGCCCGCTAACAATATCTAGAGCGGATGTGTGCAGAGCCTTCAAAAAGACAAATCCACACAAGGCACCTGGCCCTGATGGCATTCCAGGCCGGGTCCTCAAGGCGTGTGCGGTTCAGCTGGCGGATGTTTTCACAGACATTTTCAACCTGTCGCTGCTCCAGTCCGTGGTCCCCCTGTGCTTTAAGAAGTCCACAATTGTTCCTGTTCCCAAGAAATCCAAAACCCTCTGCCTCAACGACTACCGCCCAGTGGCACTCACCTCCACCATCATGAAGTGCTTTGAGCGGTTAGTCAAAACCTTCATCACCTCCACCCTCCCTGAATCACTGGACCCCCTGCAATTTGCAAACAGGCCAAACAGGTCTACTGACAACGCCATCTCCCTAGCCCTCCACACTGCCCTTTCACACCTGGACCAGAGGAGCACCTATGTGAGAATGCTGTTCATAGATTACAGCTCGGCATTCAACACCATTGTGCCCTCCAAGCTCGCCATCAAGCTCAGGGACCTGGGCCTCAACACCGCCCTGTGTGACTGGATCCTGAGCTTCCTGTCGGGCAGGCCCCAGGCAGTGCGGGTTGGTACCACCACATCCTCCACCCTGACTCTAAACACCGGCACCCCGCAGGGCTGCGTGCTCAGCCCTCTCCTGTACTCCCTGTTCACGCATGACTGCGTGGCAAAACACAGCTCCAACACCATCATAAAGTTTGCTGACAACACGACCGTCATCGGCCTGATCACCAACGGCGACGAGACGGCCTACAGAGAGGAGGTTAGAGCCCTGTCATCATGGTGCCAGGACAACAACCTCCATCTCAACGTCGACAAAACTAAGGAGCTGATCGTGGACTACAGAAGTTGCCAGAGCACGGGACACGCCCCCATCGACATCAACGGGGCGGCGGTGGAGAGAGTCAGCAGCTTCAGGTTCCTCGGTGTCCACATCAGCGAGGACCTCACCTGGAACCACCACGCTGACATCATCACCAGGACAGCAAGACAGCGACTCTTCTTCCTACGTAGGCTGAGGAGGATCAACATGGACCCCAACTTCTACAGGTGCACTATCGAGAGTATCCTGACTGGCTGCATCACGGCCTGGTATGGCAGCTGCACCGCCCTCAAACGGAAGGCGCTACAGAGGGTGGTGAATGCTGCACGACGCATCACCAGGTCGGAGCTGCCCTCCATGGAGGTCCTCTACCAGCAGCGTAGCAGGAAGAAGACCAGCAGGATCCTTAAGGATCCTTTCCACCCCAGCCACAAGCTGTTCTGCCTGCTGCCCTCAGGCAGACGGTTTCGTAGCATCCGGACTCACACCACCAGATTCAAAGACAGTTTCTTCCCACAGGCCATCAGGCTCTTAAACAAACACACCTGAGCCACCCCCCACCCCCCTCACCCCTGCCCTGCCCCTACCCCCCCTGCCCTGCCCCTACCCCCCCCTACCCTGCCCCTACCCCCCCCTGCCCTGCCCCTACCCCCCCCCTGCCCTGCCCCTACCCCCCCTGCCCTGCCCCTACCCCCACCCCCACACGCACAACAGGCCACTTTACTTCAAGGTCACTTTACACTCCGCTACACGTTATAACTTACATTTTTATACTTGATTATAATTTTTATACTTGATAATTTATAACTGGTACTTATAACTTTTGTACTTTATAACTTTGTACTTTTTCTAGTATTTGTACTTTATAACTTTGTAACTTTGAACTTTATAACATTGTACTTTTTCTATTATATTTTGTACTTTTTCTATTATATTTCTTGTGGGTTTTTTAAATTATGTCTGTTATGTCCTTAGGTTGGGGAGGAAGTGCTTCCTCAAGTGAAGGAGTTCAAGTATCTCGGGGTCTTGTTCACGAGTGAGGGTAGAATGGGGCGGGAGATGGACAGACGGATAGGTGCGGCGTCTGCAGTAATGCGGACGTTGTACCGGTCCGTTGTGGTGAAGAGGGAGCTGAGCCGTAAGGCGAAGCTCTCGATTTACTGGTCCATCTACGTCCCAACCCTCACCTATGGTCACGAGCTCTGGGTAGTGACCGAAAGAACAAGATCGTGGATACAAGCGGCCGAAATGAGCTTCCTCCGTAGGGTGGCTGGCCTCACCCTTAGAGATAGGGTGAGGAGCACGGACATCCGGGAGGAGCTCGGAGTAGAGCCGCTGCTCCTTCACGTCGAAAGGAGCTAGCTGAGGTGGTTCGGACATCTGATTAGGATGTCCCCCGGGCGCCTCCCTTTGGAGGTGTTCCAGGCACGGCCAACTGGGAGGAGACCTCGGGGCAGACCTAGAGCCCGTTGGAGGGATTATATTTCCCTTCTGGCCTGGGAACGCCTCGGGATCCCCCAGGGAGAGCTGGAGGGCGTGGCCGGGGTGCAGGACGTCTGGAGATCCCTGCTGAGCCTACTGCCTCCGCGACCCGGCCCCGGATAAGCGGTTTGAAAATGGATGGATGGATGGATGTCCTTAGCATTAGCGTTAGGTGTCAGAGAGACACAAGAATTTCATTGCATACTTTTGCTTCTTGTGAACGTTGTGCATATGACAATAAAAAACCTTGAACCTTGAACCTTGCTAACGTTTTGGTGCCAGATACCACAGGACACCTTCAGAGGTCTTGTGGAGTCTCATGCCTCGACGGGTCAGAGCTGTTTTGGCGGCACAAGGGGGACCTACACAATATTAGGCAGGTGGGTTTAATGTTATGGCTGATCGGTGTATATGGCACACATTCTTTTATTTTATTGTAATTATTTTTCTTATTTCTTTTCATATATTTAGTCTGAATTGTTCTATTTTATATTGTCTTCTTGACCTTGGCCTTTTACAGTAATTGCTTTTATTCTTGTTTTTTATTCTATGTTCATTATTATGCACCAAAACACCAAGTCAAATTACTTGTATGCGAAAACATACTTGGCAATAAACCCGATTCTGATTCTGAAGAGTGTGCCGAGCTTTCTGCAGCACCTATGCACCATCTAGTGGGTGAAAATAGGTCAGTGAAAGCATATGCATATGGAAACCTTTTAATTCCACAGAATGCATTTTCCTCCACGAAATGAATTTCGTGCCACATGAACATCACTAAATGAATTTCATGGCACACAAAATAGACAAAATTTTGCTAAATTGGTGCCGGATGAAATGCACACCATCTATCACAGAATGGATTTTGTGGATGAAAACAAACAAGGTGTTTTTGGCACAAAATGGATTTCGTGGACGAAATTCAGGAGGTTACATTTGGTGCCTCAAAGTTGACGGCCTCCAACCTACTGGGTTAGGCACTACTGTCTAGAAATATAGATAAATGTTTAAGTCAGGCATGACACATGCCCCCAGGGCATGTCGGGTTGCAGTCTATTAGAGAGCCTGCCAGACATACATATGCAGGGGGTGTGGAGTCTGCTGGGTTAGAGTTCATGGTCTATCAGACGGAGACTGCATACATCCCTCACCATTTGTTTTGCCATTTTCCTCACACATCTGCTCAATTTCAATCAATTACCAGATACTTCCTACTACTACTACTACTTTCTGGTAGCACCAGATCTGGATGTTCTACCCAAGCGTCCTTATTGTGTTTACTCTGTATACTTTGTTTATGTTCCAGTTGCTTAGGCATCCTCAGCACCTATTGCATGCCTTGCTATTGCATGACCATCCTGGTAGGGGATCCCTCTCTGAGGTTTCTTCCATGTTTTTTCCCTGTCCTCTAGCCTTGGTGGAGGGAGCTTCAAAGTTTGATATCAGAGTAATATCAGAGTAATGCTCACTGATGTGAAGCTTAACAGAGGTTGCAGCATGACAATGACCCCAAACACAAAAGTGACAAATCTATGACAGAATGGTTTAAACAGAGGAAACTGCATTTTGAAATGGCTAAGTCAGAGCCCTGACCATAAACCTATGGTCCTGAAGCAGGCCATTCATGCAAGACATCCCAAAAATATCAATGAATTGAAACTTTCTGTTCTGACGTTCTGGTCAAACCTAACTAGTCTGATCAGCAATTACAGGATTGTTTGGTTGAGGCTATTGCTGGTAAAGGAGGGTCCACCAGTTACTAAATCTCATGGTTCATATACTTTTTCCAATCCAAGCTGTAAAAGTAAAAGTTTTTTTTGTGTTATTTGTTAAATCACATTGTGTTTATTTTTTTTTCTTTTTGACTTCAATGAAGATCAGACTATAATTTAGGAGACATTTATACAGGAATGCAGGTAATTCAAAAGGGTTCACAAACCTTTTCTCACAGCTGTATTTATGTAGAATAATTTGTGAAATGACATTTTGTTATTTAGTACAGCTAAAGACACAAAATGTTTTTGAAAATGTGTAATATATCCACATAAAATAAGCATGAGGAATATCCTTATCTCACCATGTTTCACCATATTAGCTTAAAGGGATAGGCAAGGTTTTTGCTAACTTAACTAGCTTCTGTCCCCAATAATCTCCAGTACCACAACAGTGAGCCACTTATTTTTAAGTGGACTGAAATGACACCCAGTTGATGATAAATTGAGTAAGCTTTTTAAAAACCCAAACTATCCCTTTAAGCAAGACACAATCTTTGTTATCTTGGTTTAATCAAGTCAGATAAGCAGTACATACCCTTGGGTTGAAGGCCAGGGTCTGGGGATCATTAGGGTCCACCACAGAGGGATATGGCTCAAAAATGACGACTTTCCTGGGTGACTCCAGTGCAGACCGACACATGGACACTAACAGATCTACCACCTACGCATTGGAGGAATTTGAAGTATTGGTCATATATGGGCATAATGATGTCCCTGTAGCTCTATACTATATACAGTGGGGGAAACATGGGATATGATTTAAGAGAAATAATGAAAATAAGAATAAGAGAATGGTTGTCTGTTGAATTTAAGTATATTCCGTATCTCATGATGTGTCTGCTGGGTTCTGTTGTGTATACTGTTAGAGGGATGAGTAGCTCCCTGACGAATCTTAGCACGCTGCTTGGATCCATACTGAGAGCACCCTAGAGAGCAGAGCCTGTACTGCCAAGTACAACCATATAAGCATTTGTGCAGTAAATGGCTCTTGACAGGAGTGTTTCTGACTGAACTTTCAGTAGCATTGCTAACAAATGCTTATAGGAACCTGATGACAATTTCTCAGCCTGACACTGACATGAAATTCAATAACTTTTCCATGACTTTCCATAACTAAGTAGGGGTGCTTTGATGACCTAAAATATTGTTCCTTCCTGGATTGTGAATGTTGTTTTTCTAAAGGGGTGAACAGAGCTTAAAACCACAATCAAGGGAATGTGTTGTTGTTGGTGTATTTCATAAGTGTTGAACCTGAGCTCCAGTGGCAATCTCGTCGGCTGCTTCATTCATCACTCCCAGTGTCTGGAAGGCAAACACACACAGCTCCCGCTCACATACTGTAGGCTGTGAAGAGATTGACAGAGAAAAGGAGAATGAGAGTACAGCAGGGTAGGAGAGGTAGGAGGAATGAGGTGTGGTGAGATCATATCCTGAGAGTTATTGGTTTACGTAGTGATTATTTCTACCTGTCTGCCTAAAACAATGACTCAAATTCAAACATTCACAATGGATATACAGTAAGTATTTGGACACTGACACCTTTTTTGGGTTTTTTTTGTTTCTGTACTACAGCACATAGGATTTGAAATGAAACAATGACTATGAAGTTAAAGTGCTGTCAGCTTTAATTTGAGGGTACTTACATCCATATCGGCTGAACCGTGTAGGAATTAAAGCCCATATAATCCCACCATTTTAGGGGATCAAAAGTAATTGGACAAATGAACATAAACTTGAATAAAGTTGAAAATCCTTTGCAATCGTTGTCTGCCTAAAGTCTGCGACTCATAGACATCACAAGACGCTTGGTATCTTCCCTATTGATGCACTGCCAGGCCTGTACTGCAGCCATCTTCAGTTCTTGCTTGTTTTGGGGGCTTTTTGACTTCAATCTGGTCTTCAGCAAGTGTAATGCATGCTCAATTGTATTGAGGTCGAGTGATTGACTTGGCCAGTCAAGAACATTCCACTTTTGGGCCCTAAAAAACTCCTTTGTTGCTTTGGCTGTATGTTTGGGATCATTGTCCTGCTGCATGGTGAAGCGCTGTAAAATTGAGTTTTGATGCATTCACTTGGATCTGATTAGACAAGAGAGCCAGTTCCAGTGGCAGCCATAAACACCACCTCCATCGTGTTTGACAGATGAGGTGGTATGCTTTGGATCATGAGCTGTTCCATTTTTTCTCACTTTCCTCTTTCCATCACTCAACTGTAACCTGGCCGTTCTATTCTTGAGGCTTACCAGGGGTTTGTTTCCTGTGATGTGATCCTGTGATTTGTGCTGCTGCATATTATGGAACTACTGTTCTCTCTGATTATCTAGAATTGGCAGAAAGTTATATTTGAAAGCATTTACCAGTGTTATTCTTGCCTCTTCTGTTTATTTTTCTCGGGAAGGCTGAAGCTGATGTGCGACTTTCACGAGATCAGCAATTTGTTTAAAGTTCCCCTGTCCACCCCTCGTGTCACACTTGCTGTTTCCCCAGGCTATGAGGCACATGAGCTGAGCCAAATGGTGCTTAAACTGCACTCTGAGTTACCAGTTTCCACCCACCATGTGGTTGGACTTTTGTGAACACTTTATCTGGGTTTGCTCTCTCCTCTCAACGACTATCTGCCCCCTCTCTTCACTTTCCCAACCCCCCCACCCCTTCGGTCTGTTTCTTCTCATCAATGGGCTACGCCCTTTGATGGTGTTGAGTGTGTTTCTTCTGCCCTTCCTCGCAAGATTCAGTTGCCAACTGATTGCACTCTGCTCTTAGTATGGTAGTGTAATTTAGGGTCAGAGGCTGTTGCTGGTATAGCGCCTGTTATTGCCTTTTTATTACGTCAGGGTGTTTTGGTTGGGACTACTTCCCCTTGTAACACTCCCATCCTCCCTGTCCCTGAACTAACAGACTTGTGGCGCTTTGTACAGGATTTACATGCTGTTGATGCCTGTGTGGTTCCTCGGCATCCTGTTTTCCTAGATCCTACCTCCTGTCTCTCCTTTACCACCTCATAACACCTCTTACTACATTGTAGTTGACCTCTGTTCTGCTTTCTTTTCTATGTCTCTCCATCCTGATTCTCAACATCTTTTTGCTCTCACTTGTGGGACAGCAGTACACCTGGACAAGGCTGCCTCAAGGTTATACAGGAAGTCCTACTGTGTATGGCAGTGCCCTCTCACATGATCTGCTGCTGGCCTCACCTTCCAAGAAGGCCTGTGAGAAAGACTCTGTTACAGGCTCTGGCTGCCAACAGACGTTGTTCCTCACTCAAGTTGCGGTTGTGTCTCCCTTCTGCCACATATCTGAGACACACCCTGAGTGGCACCTCTCGCCTGAGTTCTGCCTCCCGAGTTGAAGCGCTCTCCTCTGCAACCAGACAACTTAAAGAAAAGACTGTGCCACAGTTCCTGGAGGTGCTGGGTAATTGCCGTCAGTGGATACCTGAATACGCTGCGCTTAAGAAACCTCTCCAGTCCACCATTGCAGCTGATCAACCCGTTGTTGTTTCATGGACTCCTGTACTGAAAGCAGTCATTGAGAATTGCCCTGCTGACTGCTCCTGCATTGGGTGTACCTGACTGAACCCAATCTTTCATCCACCATGTCCATGAACGGGACGGATATGCAACTGGGGTCCTTACCCAGCCACACAAGGGTAGACCTCGTCCTGTTGCCTATTTTCATGCCAGTTGGACCCTGTTGCCCGAGGGTTGCCTTCCTGTCCATGGTGTGTTGCCACTGCCTCTGTGATAGTGTTTCAAATCTCTCCCATTGTTCTTTCTCTTGTCTCACTCTCTCAGTTCCTCACTCTGTCTCACTCTCTCCTTACTTGTGCAGCTACTCAGCATCAGCTGCTGCGGTCAGGCAAGTGCCTCCGTAGTCACGCTGCTAAAACAGAGAGACTGAGACAGAGTTTCTATCCTCAGGCCATCAGGACTGTGAACTCCGACCTCACCAGGGCCCCCACCAAGACCCACACACTGCCCCTCTTATATACACACACACACACACACACACACACACACACACTTAGGTAACGACTACACATAATTTATAGCTCATTACATTCATACGATTTCCCCCATCTACCTCTTATTTTATATTTTATATTTCACTTCAAAAGTGCTCTTACTGTATATATTGTGTTGTTTTATATAAGAGCTCTAACTGTAATTATTGTAGTTTTATTTTTTTCATACTGTAAATATTGTGTTGGTTTTTTACTGTAAATACTATGTATACTGCCCTCTTGCACATTCCCATGAGCATTGCCACTTTTCATTTCACTACATGTATGTGTATGTGACAAATAAAGTTCTTGACTTGACTTGACATCTCACTGCTTCCCGTCTTTCTGGCTAAGGCGCTACTCTCGTAGCTGATACTAACCTATTTTTGTTCCCCTCTATCTTTCCCCTCTTGACCAAGACTGTTGTCAAGTTGTAGACATAGTTACCAGTCCTCATTCTGATTTTTTTCGACCCCACTTCCTAATTGTGATTTAATATTTTTAGAGGATGGGAGTTCTTCCCGTAATCCTGATGGATGTTCATTGACCTCTGGCCTTGCCATTGTCGCTGAACATGATGTTAAATTTCTTGAATTTCTTAAAAATTGTTTGCAAAATTTCTGATTGATTCTTCGGCTCAGGCTGCTGAACTTATGGCAGTCACCTATGTGCCTGTGTTCTTGCAAGGGATGAATCTGTTATTATTTGTATTAATTTCTTGATATGCATTTGTGGTGGTACATGATTTTGGCACATTGTGGTCACAAAGTGAGTTTTTCATTAGTTCTGGTATTCACATTGAACAAGTCTCCTTAGTTTCCAATTTCCCTTTTGCTGACCTTGCTTCATTTGACGTAAGTGCCACTCACACTGATGTTTCTGATCCTGTCTCTTGTGGTACTTTCCGTACTGATGGCAGCTAAATGCGCCGCTGCTACGTCCTCTCTGCTGGTTCTCCTTCTCCTGTGCGCTCAGACTACCCCCTCTGTCTCTATGCCCTTGTTGAAAGATGTGGCAGCCTCCCAAGCTGCTGCCGATGCTCATGAGGTTTCGTCGTGGCGTGAGTATGGTTGTCTACTGGACCCTACTGGGTTGTGGTGTACTCCCGATGGCTGCGTTGTCGCGCCCTCCTTTCTCTTTTGGCATGTGTTGCCCATGGCCAGGCACACATGTCCAAAGGGGGGATGGTAGCCGATATTAAAAAAACCCTACTTATTTTACAGTATTGGCATAACAGATTTCTTCGGCATGTTCTATTTGCCAACAAGATAATGTAGAGAAACCTCAGAAAACAATATTGGCTGCACACCCACCCACAAGGGGCCCTTTTGTAGATACGTCAATAGATTGACTAGATTGTGTAGATATGAATATGTAATTGTGATGGTCGACATGTTTTCTATCTTTTCTATCTTTCCCATGCCGCTCTGGGGACGCCCAGAGTGTCGCAAAATGCCTACTAATCTAACCTTTAACCAATTAACCTTGATTAACTGTAAGAACTCCTAGGTGAACAGGTCCTTTCCAAATGCTCCTGACCACCCATACTGCAGTCCGGTGCCAGGGTAGTACTTTGTGGGTCCACGCATCCCACTGCAAGCCAGCTCCAGATCCAGCTCCAGCTCCAGCGCCGGCTCCAACACAGAGATGAAGAGTCTTCTCCTCCTTCTTCTGTGTGTTCACCTGATCCAGCCCTCAACGGAGATCCAGACCACATGGTACAGACGACCCTCATAAAGCCTCCACTCATCTGTACCCCACTTTCTCTAAAATCACACCGGGAAATAAGTTTCCTTCAGGAAATACCAAGCACACCCTGAAGACCTTGCAACTCAAAACTCCTACACTCCCAAGCTATAACTGTCAACAGACGTGGAGGCGCATCTGCAGGTGGTCATTTTCTTGCTCCTGCCCTTGGAAAATTGAACTGTACATATACCAATAATACTGGATGGTATATGCGGGACTTGCCTCTGAAACCTGCTGATGGCAGTGAGCCCATGATAGATTCTTTCACCTTGCTTCCACCAGCATTCACCATCTTGTCTGCCACTTCAGCCATAGGATCCTTTTGTTTTGCTCGCTACTCTACTCTTCCTCATCAATTGTTTCTTGGTAATAGCACATGTAATTACACTGTTCCTGTATGTGATATTTCTGTAAGGGGTTGTAATCCATTTATGGTAAGACCGTTATTTAATTCAACAATACTGTCACCTATAATGATATTACTTCTGAAATGGGTGCTAACACCCTTAATGGAACTTATTGGGTTTGTGGATCTTATGCCTATCCATATTTACCTGCTTCTTGCGATCACAAGATCACAAGAATTAACACAAATTCAACTAACTGCCACAATACTTGCAAGAGCTTGTAATTTTGCCAAAACCCTGCAATATTCCACGCATAAAACGGTCAAATTGGCACAGTGCTTCCACATTAACACTCCTACATGTTCAGGAGGTTGTTTTTTTCTTTAAATATGCAATTTGCACCATTTGTTTTCTTGTTATCCTGAGCCTTTGATATGGTTATGGACAACCGGGACGAATCCTGGTAGGTCTTTGGGCCGGTTGGACGGGCCGCGCTGCGGTGTAGTCTAATCATTTTATAAACTGTTAAAGTTGATTTGCTGCTAACAGGCCAGTGACTAGTTAGATGTGCGTTCTCCGCTCCGGACCTCTCTCCTTTTCTCTGTGTCAAACTGGCAGCACTGACAGACCTGACAGATTAGAGGTCAACTAATGATGTGATGGTATTACACGATTTACACAGCAACTGCATTAGTAGTGTTGAAAACGTTCATTTTATGACTTCATGGCAATATTTTGTAAAGCATGCAAGTTGGCTATAAGGTAGCACCGGACACACACCATTCCCCCACTATCGGCACAGACCAACCACTCCCACTCGCCTTCTTGTCTTCCAGTAAAATGAACTACAAGCCGCTCAGTCCGCCACCTACTGGCAGGTGCAATAAACCTGGAACTGACCAAATAACTACATGCCACTGTATATAATTAAACAAAACACTGAAGGGATTGGGCAGGTATTAAAAAAAATATCTTTTTACAGGTGCTACAATGGCAAACTGTAGATATGCTGCATTGCAGCCTAAAGGGAAAACAAACAAACAAAAATAATGTAAAGAAAACTAGGATTAAAAAGGAATGAAAGACAAAGAAAGGCACTAGACAGAGATCATGTGTAGTAAAACTAGTTTTCAGCCAGCGGCCCCAGGAGGTATTAATGTGTGATGATTACTCTACTACTTTAAAAAAACAACTTAAAAAACAGAGTGGGCAGTTCACAATGTTTTGGGGAGGATGGGGGGCTCGAATTTTTCATCAATTCCTGCTGTTTTACCACAAGATAACACAAAAAATATCACAAATTACATCGCAATTTTTGATAAAAGCCGCTGCAAATTCAATCATTTTGGGCCGCAATAATCAGAAAAAATCCTGGTGGGACTGGTAATTCATGCATAATGCTGCTACACATCTGTTTGGTCTAATATCATACAGTATGTCTGCAGTAAATGTGAGGTCCTGTTCCATTTTGTCCTGTACCTAGTGTGTCAATCCAGTGTTATCTAATGGTCTTGGGTCAGCACCAATTAAGCAAGTGAAATTGCTTTTGCACCTGTTGCACCTTTTATACCTGCGGATAAAAGCAATTTCTGATTCTGACCCTCATTTTTTCTGAGTCTGTGGTTATAAACCACAAGATGATTTCAGGTTAAAAAAAAGCTGAGTCAGGCAACTGTCCTATTCACTGACTTCAGGTTTGTTCTTAGGGGTATTCATTTTTGAATAGTTTCCTTTTGCTGTTAACTGTTTTATATCAATGTCACATTGGTTTAAAACAGGCCAATGTCACATTAGTTTAATATAGGGCAGAAGTTAAGAAATAGCACAAGATGACCATGATCTTATTGCCGGACCACATGTCTCTAACTCACTCTACATGTTCATAGAAAAGAATGCCACCACGCACACATGCCCACACACAGTAGCAACTTGTGATATATGGCCATGCAGGCTTAGGTTTGACTATGCCAATTTGAGGTCAATCATAGATCCACAGTTTCTTTACTTTTAGTACATTTAAATTAGAAAGTGTATGAGGGCACCAGCTTTTGCAGGTACAAAATAAATTATGTTCACCACTATGCACATGGCAGCATGTGGCACATGTATATAAGTATACGCCCACAGTGCTGGGGACGATAAATTTCATCATCGATGGTGGACCTTCGTGCCACCAGACTGACCACCTGTCCTGACACTGACACTGCACACATGTGACTTTGAAAAAAAATCTCTATATATGGGTGATTGAACAGGTGTTTTTAAATTGGCCTGACAAATGTCCACCATGGATAAAAAAATTGTTGGTTTATGCAATTAAAGATGTACAATGGTCAGGTTTTCCCCATTTCATTCATAACCTGTATCATCCATCACAAGCAAAACCAGTAGACTGATCCTGGAAAATGTTCAATTCTGTTACTCACCCTGAGCATAGGCCCATTCTGGAACACATGAGGTTCGTCACACACAACACAAAACTCGTTGAGAACAGGAATCCTTTGCTCTGCATACTCGATTATCTGTAATGAAATGCCAAATACATTTATTCACACAATACTGTGAATTGTAATAATGTACATTCAACGTACACTGTAACACACCTTCATATCAAATGCCCAGGGAAGTCATCAAGGCTTTTTAATCAAGGAGTTTTTATCGACGGGGTTACAACTTACAACTCTCTATGGTATTTCTCATTAGAATTTACCAAAACTGATATCAATAAAATTGGGTATCTGAATCTGAGAATTTCCTGAACACTAAAATAAAATACCTACAGCTCCGAAGTGACAGCATTTTTTACTTGTTAAGCACACCTATTTTATTTGAAATTTTTACACCATCACCAAAATGTTGCCACCAAAATGAATTTTAGCGTTGGTAAAAGCTTAATCTATCAACTAGTCCTACTTGTGTATGAAGACGTGTAGAGACAGCCCAATTGTTATGATCGTGTGTCCCCATGTAGCACTCATGAAGGACCAAGTAGAAGAGAGAAAGCTTGGAATAATGACCCTGCAGCTTGGGGTCAGTCCAGTGGACAATATTTTGAATGGACAGCTTGTGTGGTATCACCTTGGATGACGTCTATGTTAAGTATGAAAAGGTAAATACACATTTTAATGCTGTGAGGTTAATGATACAACTTTTGCAATTTTGTCTAGCTTTTGACAGAGGCTGAAAACTGGTCAAATTCAATGCAAGAGACTAACTTAACATTATAGCTAAGTAAAAACTAGAGGTGCACCAATAGTATCTGAAAGTATCAGATCGACACCGATCCGGCTCCTAGGTACTTATACTCAGATCGGCAGATGAATATGTTCATATACCGATTCTTTAATGTCATGCGTGTTGCACAACACACATCAATATTTCACAGCTTGTCGATTCCAATGGCGAATAGGAGTAATATGCCAGTCTTTGCACTGCATTCACTTTCTTACAGTGTTACAGTCCATTGTAGTTAGCACAGACATCAGAAACGGTGTAGGTAGAGATTAAGCTAAATATTTACCTGGACAAGAAAGCCTTTATCTCTGATTGGACTGGTTTTGGCACCATTGTTTGGCTACAAAAGAAAGGAAGATCAAAGGGATATTAGGCAATCAGCAAAAGTTAATGACAGAAAAGCCAAATGACGACCTGTTTGCTTAAAAAACAGCCTGATGTTGACACATTATTTTCTTTTATTAATTGGTGCAATTTGCTTTCACACTGCTTCAAACCAAACAAAAAACAATTGTACACAAAAGCCATGTTCTTCCAAATGTCTTTTGTTCACTGGTAATAAATTGAGCGTGAAAAATGAAAAATGGAGCCTAGCACTGTGATCACACTGATGGCAAATGATCAGAGCCTGAATCAAGTGCTTGTAAAAATTTGTCTTTGGTGGTTAAAGCAATAAGGGACACCTGACACACTGGCTTCTGAATTCTGTTGCACTTAATGAAGAATTCCAACTTTATTAATTGTTTAAGTGAGTGAACAAGTTTAATAATTAAATATCTTAATTATTTTGGATGGTAAAAAATATTCTTGACAAGTACATTGTTTTTAGTTTACCAATTTATCACTACACAATCAACCCACAATGCACAGCGTTTAGTCTGAATGTTCTCGCTTAAAGCGATCTGCCCCAGAGTTCTAATAGGGTGTTCTCATGTAACCAAACAAACCGTACCAAGGGGGTAAATGCTACAGAGTTTGATTGAACCGCTCCAAAATGCATAAGCATTGGAGCATAAGCATGCTCCAACATGAGTGACCAGCTCCTTTTGTAATTCTGAAGAACAATCCTCTCTTCAGAATTTTTTTGTATTGTAAGTTGAATCATCAAAGAAAAGAAAAGTATGGCAATCAAAACAAAACAAAAAAACACGTACAGGCAGGCAGCGGTAATCTTTGTCAGAAATCCAGAAGGGGTTGGTAGTACAAGCCTCAACCTGAGCCCATGTTCCTTACTAAGACACCCAAGGCATGTAAATCCTCCTGCTTTGGCGTCATATGACTTTTAACCAGTCCAAAACTCTGCTACCCATTCCAACCAACTGAAATATGCCTCTTTTCATCAGACATCCCATTAGCTTATTGTTGTTGAAATCACCTTCAGAAATTGAGTAATGTTTAGGGAATTAAGAATTAGGGATGGTAGTTTTAGTTGTATTTGGTGGTGATGGAGGTGTTGATGGAGGTGTCATGGGCCTAATTCAACTAAACATCTGTACTGGGAGGTGCCTACCTGATAACCCCAGTGACATACCCGCACTCACACACTCAACTCTGTAACATTTAGATGAGGTGGAATGGTGCTGCCTGTCTGATAGTCCTGTAGATTTATGAATGCTCAACCAGAATTATGGCATCAAATCCTTTGTATTGGTAAATATGTGTCTGTCAATTCTTGAATACCTGGAATTGCTGTTGTCCATTACTCAGTTCATCAATCAGTAACCAAAGAAGACATATACACACAAATTTTACAAACAAGCACATATTTTAATTCCCCTCCTGTAGTGGTTCCTTACCGTTGGTGGCGTGGCGAGCGATGGGGCCAAGATGCCGATAAGCCCTGAGGTAAGAGAGAGCCGCCTAACTTCAGGCGTCGGGTCCTTGAAGATGTCTGATTTAACCATCTTGGTGCTGCTGGAGTAAGACCTGCTGAGCAGCCGGTGGTGGTGCTTCAGTCCATCCATCTCCTCAGTTCTAACAGAACCGGAGCACGACCTGCTCAGTAGTCTATGGGTCTTCAACCCACCTCCTCCAACCCCAAGACTCGTGCTAATGCCCCCACTTATCCCGCCCACGCTTACACCCCCCCCAGGCTGATCACAGTGGGGGTCACTTGAGCATGAGCGGGGGAGGAGTTTATGGGGAGCCCTGAGTGCCGAGGGGCAGTCTTCAGGTTTGACCACCGTGGAACAGGGGCGACCCAGGAGGCGGTGGGTTTTAAGAGGCATTGGGGCTGCTGGCTCCATGCGGGGTTCACCAGACAGGGAGTGGCCAAGGAGCTTGTGGGCCGGCTTGCTAGAGCCAGGGTTGCAGCAATCCATCTCTGTTTGTTTGACAGTACTGGGGCAGGTCCTACGTAGCAGGCGATGGGATTTGGACATGCCATCCTGCTCAGGCTTGAGCTTCTTTTTATTCTTAACACAGCCAGGAGGAGGATAGCTGGGAGATCTGGGGCAGAGCGCAAGAATAAAAGCTGTCATATTTCTTCTATATGTAATCTTGACATCACCATGTTAACCCAGACCCTAATGGCTCATACTGGGAAAAATTTAAGGGGTGTAAAGCTAAAATACCTTTTACAAAGAAGTTCCATAGCATTGACAGTTCATGTACATCTTCATATTAGGCATATATTTCCAAAGTGTCATCCTCACCTTGTCATTGTTATGTTGAATTTAAATGAATTTTCAAAAAATAAGCTAACTTTTATTGAAACTATATCTTGACAAGTATAATGGTCTTAAATAACAAGATAATTGTAAATTGAAAAAGTGCAGTGAGATAACCACAGTCACCTAGCCTGAATATTAGTGAACACTTCATTGAAATAGAAATTTGTATTTTGCACCTCTCTGCCAAAAAACAACATTTGTACCAGTGCAGCTGTTAGCCTCTAACCTGCGGAGAGTTGAGAAGATGTGCAGCGGAGATTTGACTCTCTTATCATTCTGCTTTTTGCTGTGTGGGCAGTTGAGCTTCTCTTTACTCTGGTGCTTCCACTGCTGGGTGACAAATGTTTGCATGATCCTGATGGAAAAAGAGAGTTCACTAAATTCACTAAAGCTGTGGTTCTCCAAATTTTTACACTGCGTACCACAAATATTAGGGTCTCCGCGTACCACCATCAACAACCGTGTATTTAAACACATTCCTGTAAAATAAACAATATGAAAAAAACACCTACACATTTGTAAAATTAACTATTAAAATTAAAAAAAGAATGCCATGCTGAGTATTCGCCGTGATATGATGTCATTTGAAAGGGGCACCAAGGGACTTTTTTAAACCATATCTGGCTGACATTACAGTTTACTGACAGGATGAAAGTCAAGTGTATGGAGGCACTGCGCGTGCTTTGACCACTGTTCGTCATGAACGTGGCTACATAGCCTGCTGTGTCAATCAGTACTAGAATGAGGCAACAAAACAAAACAGAGACTAAGTAGTAGTTATACAGCTAAAAACAGCTCACTGATAAGAGAGATGCCATGGAGGTAGGCAGAATAACATCTAAGAACATACAAATTGTTGACTTGATAGATACAGTACCAGTCAAACATTGTTTCTCATGATCTCAAAGACATTTTGATCTAAAGACTTATGCTGCTGCTGCACTGCAATTTCCCAGCTTGGGATTAATAAAGTACATCTATCTATCTATCTATCTATCTATCTATTAAATGCTTGGAATTAGTTTCTTAGACAAATATAAATAATGAAGTTGATGCCTATGTATGAACTGAATGAATGCACCCCCAACAAGTAGTTTTCATTTACTTGAAATTTAGAGGTGGAGAATGTTGAACCACAATGAGTAAAGACGAAGGACTAAACTGAAAAGTGATCAAGGTGCACATTTGTGGTAAAACCATTAAATGGTGTTCCTCCTCACTTTTTCAGCTGATGTCCCAGTCCAAACCTGTCTTTTGTCGACACCTGGAAAACGTCAACTGTTGGGACTGAAACACACACACACACACACACACACACACACACACACACACACACACACACACACACACAGTTATGTTGAAGGTCGTTCACAATGAAATCCCCAATGAAAGTATACAGAGAAAAAAGTACCCATTCATATATTTAATCTTGCAAAACTAGGCACCAAAATGAAACGTTTAGTAGTGCTTGTGCCTCACCTGTTCCATTCAGGTACTGGGTTAGTGAGCAGTGAAGCCGCACAATAACAGGTTCTCGCCTGATCACATCCCATGCCAGCGCAATTTCTTCCTAATGGAGAGTTAAAAAAAATGGTGGACATTCTATAAAGAACATCTCTTTGTAGACATCATAGCATAGCATCAATGTGCAAACTGATTGTGATTGTGCATGGGTGTTTGCCTGCTAGTGGATTTATTCAAAAGCTAGTCTTTTTTGTTCTTCCATGGACTAAATATCAAGCAGCTTTAATTCTGTTTTGTTTAGCATGACTGCAAATGCAACATCTGAAATTATTTAGTTAACTCAACAACAAGACACTGGTCAACTGCATTGTTCATTACACTGAAACTTGAACTCTTGTTATGTCCATGTCTGCATGACATACCAACTGAATGTTTGCGGAATGGTGTCGATAATGTTTGGGTCTGGTCCATATATCTACAAATATTATTTGGTATATCTGCTCTTGTTTATTTGATACACTTATTTGTCTTAGCTCTTGTTTATTTGGTTCACTTATTTCTCTTAGCTCTTGTTTATTTGATTCTCTTATTTGTCTCATTTGTTTAAGTTAAAGTAGGTTGCTAACTTATTGCACTCTTACCTTAACACTAGTTCTGCTCTTAGTTGCTTGTTTAGGAAGAAAATGCACTTACGATTTCTGGTGACTAGTAGTTATAGTAGTTAAGTTGAATGCACTTATTGTAAGTCGCTTTGGATAAAAGCGTCTGCTAAATGACTGTAATGTAATGTAATGTAATGTCCCTGAACACCATATCACTAGGATGGAAAGGAACGCATGTTACCTGGGGCACCTTGGAGGGATGTCGCCCATGTGATCTGGTTCTGCAAATCAGCAGCTCAATGATTGAGGCGCTATCCATCCGTAAACATTTGATGAACTGGGTGTTAAAACAATTTAAATAGTTTCTTGGCACCCTCTCTGTGCCGTCTCCCTTGAATTTTTGTTTTTTCCTTAGCTGGAGAGCTGTCAAATTGTCAAGGCCAATCAACAGCATTTCACAGCAATTAATTTCCTTCAAGTTTTTATGACTCAGCAAATCATATCCCATTTGATTTATTTGGTGTTTATTAGTGTACAGTTTCATTAGACTGATGGGAGCACAAGACTTATATATATTGCAGGGTTCTCGGTGCGTAAAAATGTTCCAAGTCAAAGTTACAATGTGTGCAGGCCGTCCTGGTGGCTCAGTGGTCTAAGGCAGGGATTCTCAACCACTGGGCTGCGGCCCACAAATGGGCCTTGAGCGCCTGCTTTTGGACTGCAAGCCTACGATCAAAAAATGGAGGAATACGATGACAGCCTCTTTGCCTGGACAGAATGTTCATCAATGTTCATCATATCAAGGAAAATATTAAATATTTTTAGAAAGAAATTGCCTTGTGGGCCTCAACTCATTTCAGTGGGAAAAAGGTGGTCCTTGAGGTGCAAAAGGTTGAGAACCCCTGGTCTAAGGCACCCACATAACGATGTCCTGGGTTCATCCCTCCTCTCTCACCCAATCTAAAGTGTGTTCTTTCCTGTCTCTCTCTACTTAACTATCAAATTAAGCAAAAAATACCCGAAAAAATAACCTTTAAAAGAAAACAAAAAAACAATGTGTGCATCATAATATGAAGGTGGACATGCCTTGAATTACATATCTATAATCTCAATGTCTCATCTTGCAGGAGGCGAAATCCCCACCTTATCTCCCGGGTTGGAAGTGGGGAGCGGGGAAGAGCATGAAAACAGGCTTATACAACATTGTACAGCACTTAAGTCACTGAATCAGACCCCTGGTGTGTCTCCAACTGTGTCAAGCAGAGCAGGGTTTACTCGCAGGTCAAAAGGCAGCGAGAACCTGGAGCAGCCCATTGGGTTAACACATGACAACTAACCCTTGTATATGTGTATCAGTAGATGCTGAGAGACGAGCCTCTGAACTGAGACAAGAAAACAGACACAAAGCCAAGTGAAAGGCAGCCTGAAAAGGCATTCCAACTGCCAGAGTACACGGAAGCATTTTTACAGGCTGAGATGGACTGAAGAACAGAGAACATGTCTTTGTTGGACTGTGCCTGAGCTCACGCCATCAATTAAGACACACGTGTTCATTTGTTCACATGTTCATTTTCCCAGCTGAGTCAACCATATCTGTACTATAAACTACAGATTGAACTATAGAACTACAGACTATAGAATACTATACCATAGACTGGGCTATAAACTATAGCACTGTTTGGATGTGATGGGTCGTTCTCACAATGAATCTTGGGAGTTTCCGATACATCCTTGGTTGGAAAGTAAACTTCCAGGATGGCGCTGTTATTACACTAGCTAAATGGTAAGCAGTATTTTCATTTTACATTTTACTCACTATCGATAATTGCAAACAAGAAAAATAACTTGATATCGGGCAAAGAATTAAATTATATTATATTGATGTACTTCCCGCAGTGGTTGATGTGATGGAAGTATGATTATTTTTAACTATTGTCACTTAATGAGGTGCTACAGGTCCTGAGAGTCGCTAAATTTGTTGCCCACCTCTCATGTATATATAGTATATATACTAAAAATGAAAATGTTTTACCTTAATATCATTTTAAGCAGTTAGGGTTGTAAAAATGTCAGTTTAAAGGTTTTTAACATTTCAAATGTCCAATTTCTTTATCAATTACACTAATCATTATCAGAAAATGATATTCCAATAATAACTTTAAATCAAATAATTTAACAATGTAAGCAAGATCATTCATGTGGAGTTCAGAAGCTACTTTAAAAAACCTGAAAGGCATGCATATTATGTTATGTATTAAAATATCTACCCTAATCCCAGGTCCTAATCAGATAATTCAATTCTCACATCCAGCTCCAAGAGTGTTAAAATAGAAACCAATAACGTGCAATAGAGTGCCATACTCACATCTAGGAAACTGACATCAATGTGCAGATCAATGTCCACATCATCGATTGCACCATATTCCCTGTGGAATAACAGAAATATGTTACACATTAAACTTACCACATAATAATTGT
The DNA here is from genome assembly GCA_034670385.1 of Hoplostethus mediterraneus. Classification (NCBI taxonomy): domain Eukaryota; kingdom Metazoa; phylum Chordata; class Actinopteri; order Trachichthyiformes; family Trachichthyidae; genus Hoplostethus; species Hoplostethus mediterraneus. The sequence continues at coordinate 293,151 of JAXDDW010000137.1, read as the reverse complement.
ATTTGTTAAACTAGCGCTGGGTGACAATGATTGAATGAACATGCAAAGCATGGTAAATAATCACCATTCATGCCCAAATTTGTAAACAAAATTGTGCAATTGTATCAGAAACATGATTGACGAACACTATCCTTTGACATTGCAATGAATCACCCAGTCGTTAAGAAGGATATATACATTTTATTTTCCTGTGATCACAGAGAAGTTCCGAAGCCTTTAGGTGACCTACAAGCTATTTTCCATCCTAACACAGTTTTATTCAAAATAAGCATGAGTCAGGAAGGTTGGCCTTTAATATTTTAACACATCATCTGCCCACGTGGACATCCTCCACCCCCAGATGCTCTTCAGTCATGAGTCACACAGTAGTCCTCTGATATGACTCACCCACCTCCTATCAATTATCACTGACAAGAAGAACTGGGGAGGCTCTGTGTGTGTGTGTGTGTGTGTGTGTGTGTGTGTGTGTGTGTTTCATGGCATTTTGTCTGTCACCAGTAAGATTTACAACTCTACAATTTGGTGCTCTATTTCTCAAAGGCAGGCACAGCAAAAGCACTACAGTAAAAAGAAAAAGGAAAGAATTTGGCCAGCCAAACCTAGATTGACAATCCTGCAAATGAGCTGCAGCCAGTTGGGCCTGATTGCCTTTGGGCCTTTTTAATGTGTGTGTGAATGCGTGAGTGTGTGCGCGCCAGGGTGAGAGACCAGGAAGCCGACAGGGATGGTGGATCCGGTCGGCTGTATCTGTGTGTGGAGCGGAGAGACGGAGCCAGCAACGGGAGAGACGGAGCGGAAGCGGGCCGTCTCCTGCTGTGGCGCCCAGCGGAGGTCCGCGGAGGACGCAGTCGGGAGCCGCCTGCAAGGGCTGACCAGCCGGGGGTTGAGGCGGGATGCCCCTGGAAGCCCACCGGGATCGGGGTGGGCGCCAGCGGAGGAGACGGCACGGCGGACTGCTGCCGTCAACCCGGGCCGTTGTTATGTTGCTGATTATGTGCAAATAAAACGGCCCTGCTGGCCATTGAACTCTCCCCTGCCTGTGTCTCTGCCTGTCACGGACCCCGGTTATGTGGCACCTTGCCACAATATTTTTAATCTCAGCCGCCAGCTTCCCTGTACAACCCGATCTAGTCTTCCAAACATTACCAGCAAGGGTAAGCATGGCTTCTTGTTCACCTTGTTCCACTTGTGTGCTCGTTTTAGAGAAGTTGTCTCTATTAGAGAGATGTGTCCGTCAATTAGAAGCGGATAGGCCAATTACCTTAGACGAGACAGGCAACCCAGACAGTCTAGATACGTGGCCAGCTAGCCGGCTCACCAGAGCTCGCCAGGTCACCAGCCGCCAGTTGTACGGCCCGGTGCTCACGGTGGCTAATCGTTTTACTGTTCTTGTTAGTCCCTGTGGCCAGCCCGTCTGCCCTGCTCCCCGGACCCGCTGTCTATCTCACACCCTAGTTATTACCCATAATATTAGGCTTGAGTCGCCGGCCGAGGTTTTCTGTTTACCCGGGGCCAGAGCTACCGACGTAGAGGCTAACTTACGGGTGCTGGCAAATCATAGGATTAGAAATAAGGGTCCGCGCTCAGTATAGCAACATCATAGTACACGTTGGCGCCAATGACATTTGGATGAGACAATCGGAGGTCACCAAGTACAACATAGCCAGGACCTGTGACCTTGCTAGGAAGATGTGTCGGCATCGATTAATTGTCTCTGGCCCCTTACCTTTCGCGAGGGGCAATGATGAGAGTTAGAGCAGATTAGTCTCCCTCAACCACTGGCTGTTTTGTGAAGAAAAAGGATTAGTCTTTTTAGATAACTGGCCCTCCTTCTGGGGCAAACCTGGCTTGCTGAAAGCTGACGGCCTCCACCCTAATGGGTTAAACACTGCTTTATTATCTAGAAACATAGACAGATGTCTAAGAGAGAGTTGACACATGGGCCTAGAGCTCGCCGGGTTGCAGGCGATTAGAGAACCTGCTAGGCATATAGGTACAAGGGGTGTGGAGTCTGCCAGGTTAGAGTTTACAGTAGATCAGACTGAGACTGTGCCCCCCCCCCCGTGCCATTTTTTCCCCATATCTAGTCGACTTTTACCAGTCTGCATTTACTTCATTCTCTGGCAGCAGCATCTCTCGATCTGAAAATTACAGTACAGACCTTCCAATTAAGACCGTATCTTTCTCCCGCCGTGCCTCCCGTCAAATTTCCTGCCGACCCATAATAGATTACAGCAACTTAATTGAAGTTAGACCTATGCACACTGCCATAAACATTGACAAAAATTCTGGCAGTATTGAACACCTCACTGTGGGCTTCATCAATATAAGATCATTGTGAACAGAAGCGCTGCTGATCAATGATCTTATTATTGAACATAATCTAGACATGATGGGTCTGGCTAAACCTGGCTAAAGCCAAACAATTTGCTCCCTCTAATTGATGCCTCTCCTCCAAATCTTCTTAGCTCTCAGGTTGCCCAGGAGATGAAAAAAGGTGGGGGTGTTGCCCTGATATTTAACCCTATCCTTAATCTTAATCCCAATACTAACAACAAATTTACATCCTTCGAAGTCCTTCTTCTGCGCCCTACAACTACGAATCTCCTGTAGTGTATGCAGGAGACATCGGCCTTCCCCCCTCTTCGGACCATACAAAATACACAGCAACACCCAAAGACTAACATATTCCTCTCCCAGGGCCTTCCTATGAGGTCAAGACCCCTGCTGTGCTCCCAGGAACCCAAGGAACCCCCTTTGCAGCAAAAGGTGGATTTCCCCCATAAAGCTGCCAAAAACTAGTCCACTCTGGTGCCATTAGGAGATGGGACCGATGATAAGGGCCGGGGAAATGTACCTAATCTGCCTTCCAAGGGAGACACAGAATGAGTGAACAAGACAGTGATGTTTGGTGTCATACAAACCCATTTGTTGTTAGGTGATTAAATATGTCAGTTGCATCCCCAAAGGATCAAGAAAAATTATGTTTTCCAAACCTGAGTTGGAAATGCAGTTTTAGGGATGGTGATCACCAGTCATCAAGTTGTAAATCTGATGCATGTAAATGAGGGAAACACCTACCACTCCTGACATACCATGAAAGCCTGTCAGCCCTTGACCCTTGGGCTTGGCTCAGCTCACACACAAAATCGAACAAACTCGAACAAACAAACTCCTGTTGCAGGAGTTCCTCTAGCCAGCCACTACTCTACGCCGGAGGACGCCGAGGACGTCCTACGAGGACGCCGAGGACGTCCTACGAGGACGCCGCTGACACCCTGCAAACCAGACGGTAACCAACTTTCTTGTTGATGCATGGGTGATGCAAAGGCAGTGTTGAACTGTGAAAGTGAGATTAGGATACTCTCTCTCTCTCTCTCTCTCTCCACGATTCTCTGTCCTTCTGTCCCAAGTCTCCCAGAAACTGTCAGCTGTCCTCCAAGCCATCTTTCGCTGTTGCCACATTGCCGCAATTAGACATATTACAGCTCAGGTTTTGTCGGTGCCAACTTCCTTGCAATTGCTATTTGCCATACCATTTGTCAATATTACCTATTACCTATAATTGTCAATTTTCAGAATTGACCAAATAGTCTCATCGTTCATAACGAAGCACAAAACGCTACACTCCCGTCTTTTTACTTAGCAGTACTTTACTGCCCACCAGGGCTTTATTTGCTCTTCTTAGAAGAGTTCTCCAATTTCATCTCAGACTTAGCTGATAATATTCTCATCATCGGTGATTTAAAACATTCACCTGAATAATTCCGCTGATCCTCTCAGTAAGGCATTCCTAGATCTTATTGATACTTGCAGCCTCACGCAATTCGTTAATGAACCAACCCACCATGACCCACCAACACCCTTGATCTGGTTTTGGCCCGAGGCATTCCTGTATCTGCTTTGGTGGTCTCTTATGTACCTGCCCTATCTGATCAATATCCAATTAAATTTGAGATCGAATTGATCTGCCCATGCCAAAAGTGTGAAGATACATATATCAGCCGTTGTATTAATGCTACCACGGCCTAGTTACTATCTGAAAAACTGCCCAGTTTTCTCACACCACTCTCTGGTCATGTTGGCTCACTCAACAATTTCACCAATGAATTAAACGCTAGTCTTACCAATGCGCTTGCCCTGTCCGTCACTAGAAATCACCACTCTAGGAAATTTGCACTGTGGTTTACTAACGACACTCGTGCACTTAAACAAGTCTGTAGACAACTAGAGCGCAAATGGTGATTGACCAAACTCTAAGACTTCTGGCTTGCCTGGAATGATAGCTTGCTAAATTATAAATGCAGACTGTCATCAGCTAAAACTGCACACTTCTCTAGGTTAATCAGTGCAAATAAAAACAACCCAGTTTCTATTTGATACAGTTGCTAAGCTAACACAGAATCCCTCCCCCTCTGATAGCTCTCTGTTTCATTTTTTACTCAGAAAATCACGCTGATTGGAGATGAGATCACCATTATGCTCTCCACTGGTGGTGCCGTCTAACCCCTGAAGAGTCCACTTGGTGTTTACCGGCCTGAATATCTTTTCTCACAGTTTGATTCAGTTTCCTTAGACACTCTCACCAAGTTAGTTATGTCGTCTAAGCCCACAACCTGCATGCTTGACCCTCTGCCTGCTAAACTGGTTAAAGAACTTTTCCCTATCCTAGGACCCTCCATTCTCTATATGATCAATCGGTCGCTCTCCACTGGCACTGTGCCCTCCGCCTTTAAAACGTGATCAAACCATTACTGAAAAAAACAAACCTAGACCGCGAAGTACTTCAGAACTATAGACCAATCTCAAATCTGCCATTAGCTTGGCATCATGAAGTGTGTCAACACAGGCAGTAGAAATGGCAGCAAATCTCCCGATGTAGATAGGCAGGGCATTCAAAAAAATTATAATTTAAAAATTAAAATAAGCAATTACATTCACACTAATCAACTCTACTTACAAAAAGCAACCAATATCCGCTTTTCAAAACCTGACAAAGCTAATTGAGACATTCTTATGAGACCTTGAGGCATTTAATCAAACCTTTGAAGGTGATCTGCTGAAAAATAAGCAAATAAAAACTAGCTTAGCGCTTGTCAGCTTCCTAGCTGTATGCATCTTGGCAAATATTTATATAACAATAAAATAATGAATAATACCTTGTGTGACATATCTCAACAGAGCCTGAATTGAATCTTCTACTAGCTAGCCAAACACTTCCACAAGCAATTAGAATTGTAGATAAATTAAAAAAGATCTTCCAATGCAACTGCAGTGAAAACTAGCGTGAGCAGGAGCAACAACCTCCGGCCATCAGCTGGCCTATAAAAGTTACTACCACAGGCATTTCTGGCACGGAGGTTCAACAAGGACTACAAATACTACAGGCTCATCAGCTCAGAGACACATTAGCACATGGCTATGTTGGCCCTTTTGGCAAGCAGAAAAAGTATTTTCCCAAAACCTATTATGACACTGATTGTGCTTTCAATAAAGAGAACAATATTCATTCATTCATTCATTCAGTGTGTATTTAACTTCTGGAGGGATTCTGAACTACTTGACTCATCTAGAATTAGAAGTCTGAGTATATTTTTCTTGCTTACCAGGTTGCTATTAGCTGTACTTTGATTGCTTAAGTATTAGTGCTTTAATCAATAGTCTATTGTTAGCTGCTATTTGGTCAGTTTCTCTTTGTGTCATAGCCCCTATTAAAATGTAGTTTCACCCAAGCTAGGCCAATTGCCTTGTTAATTGTCTGGGAGGGGCCTGCACAACTCAAGGTTTATAGTCAGTCCAGGCAGAGTTTTACTCCAGTGTGTATTTAACATCCCGGAGGACCTTCTTACCTTCCAATCTCTCCTTTCCACTTTTTCCTCCTCTCTATCTGCTGCTAAAGCTGCTTTCTTCTGCACTAAAATTCAAACTGGACGACCAACTGTTGTTCTCGGCAAACATCGCATCAGTGACACGCTCCTGCAGATTCCTCCTCTACAACATCAGGAGGATTCGCCCCTTCCTCGCTGACAAGGCAGCACAGGTACAGGCTCTTGTCCAGGCTCTTGTCATCTCCCGCCTGGACTACTGCAACTCCCTCCTTGCTGGTGCCCCGGCGTCTGCCATCAGACCTCTGGAGCTTGTTCAGAAACCTGCAGCTCGCCTGGTGTTCAACCGCCCCAAGTTCTCCCATATAACTACCCTTCTCCGTTCTCTACACTGGCTCCCTATAGCAGCTCGCATCCAGTTCAAGACCCTGGTGCTAGCCTATAGAGCAGTGAAAGAAACAGCTCCTTCTTACCTCCAGGCTATGATCAAGGCTTACACCCCCGCCCGACCACTTCACTCTGCTGCCTCGAGGCAACTGGTTGCCCCGTCGCTCAGAGGCCCCTGCGGCTGATCTACACAGTCACGGCTTTTCTTTGTTCTGGCCCCACAGTGGTGGAATGAACTCCCCACTGATGTCAGGACAGTCGCTGCCCATTTTTTGCCGCATGCTGAGAACTCACCTCTTCAAGAAACACTACCCTATTTTTCGTCAATTATTTGTCTGAGCTCTTGTTTATTTGATACACTTATTTGTCTTAGCTCTTGTTTATTTGATTTTCTTATTTGTCTCATTTGTTTAAAAAAAAGTAGGTAGCTAACTTATTGCATTCTTACTTTAACACTAGTTATGCTCTTGTTGCTTGTTTAGGAAGGAAATGCTTTTCTGAATGATTTCTGGTGACTAGTAGTTTTCTTGCCTACCTATGTTGAATGCACTTATTGTAAGTCACTTTGGATAAAAGCGTCTGCTAAATGAATTGTCTTCAGGTATTTAACAAACATTAACAAGAGTAATAGAGTAAGTAGATGAAGTCTTTCTGGATGACAATGAGAGGGTGATCAGCTTCTAGACTATGTGAGGCTTGATACAAGTACAAGACATAACCTAGTATATGGGATGTAGCTGAGGGCAGAGTGAAGGCAATTCTCAACCTCCACCTCAAATAGGCCTTGCAGTTTACCACTGAGAAATGTGGTAGGCTAAATGTTGGTGCAGTTACAGTTTAGTGTGTGTGTAGTGTAGGTCAGTGCTGACATCAAGTATAGGTATTAGTTCTAGGATATCAGAATTTACTGTTAAGCCTTTTGAAGGTGTTGTGGGCTTAATCCTGAAATATTATAATGAACTTGATAATCCTAATGACCACTTCCCCTTTTTTCTAATATTAAAGCAAGGTTTCTGATCATAGCAGCCACTGATCCTAGTTTAAATCATCTACATTTTGTTTGGAATTTGTAGAAACAATAGTACACCATCTGCATAGAGACTGATTTTAGGTGTTATGTTGTTGGTTGTGGAACTGGTGATGCTGTATTGCAGTGGCTAATGGTAAATAGTGACAGTGAGAGTGAACATTTTTGTCTGGTTCTTCTGCGGCGTATGAAGTCTTGATGAGGAATGTCCAGTTTACTCTATCAAATGCCTTTTCTGCATCTAATGATAAGATAACTATGTTGGTATGACATGACATTGACATTCGGTGTGACATGTTCATTAGATTGAAGAGACTGCGTGTATTATTTGAGTAATGTCTACCTTAAATGAATCCTATTTGATCTGGGTGAATGAGAAATGAAATTGGTTCGATTCCAATTACTAATGCTTTACTAGTGATTTTGACATCTGTGTTGATTAAAGATAGGGGGCGGTAGCTTGTGCAGAGGATTGGGTTATTATTTACCTTAAGTAATACTGAGTAGTACTACTTAAGTAGTACTTCTAGTGTAGTACTTCTAGTGAATAATGGTGAACTGCCAAAAATGCTTATAGAACTCAGCGGAGTGGGGAAGCATGAAGTCCAGGGACTTATTGCTTGACATTTCATTCATAACATCTACTGACGTTAGTGGAGTGTCCAAGATGTCAGGCTGATCTATGCTTAATATAGGCAATGCTGTCATGGTCCCAGCCCGGCCCCCGGAGTTTCCCCTTGTTTTTACCTCCCCTGTTTGTCTATGTGTCTGTCTCCGTGTGGTTGTGTGTGTGTATGTCTTGGGCGTGGCTTCCTCTCCCGGCCCTACCTCTCCTCCACACCTGTCTCATATCTCCTCATCAACCCTGCAGTATAAGAACCCTGGCTTTCCATCCACTCATCGCCAGATTGTCCTTCAGCTACCGTGGTAGACACTTTCTCGGCCTCTCGATTGGAACACTATATCAGATCTTGTGAATGCCTTTGTCTAACTGTTTTGTTCTTGTCTCTAGTGTTCCCCGGTGTGTCTCCTTCCTCTTGTCTCCTCACCTGCCTGCTCCAGCCCCAGTCTGCTTCCCCGGCTCCTCGTCCTCCCTCCGGTCTCCCCTGTCCCTGCCTCACCTGCCTGCTCCCTCTCCAGTCTGCTTCCCCCGCTCCGGCCTTGTCGACTACCCCGTTTCCACCCAGCCTCGTCACTACACCCCTCACCTTCCCATCACCTGCTTCCCTTTAATAAACCACCTTTTTGTACTTCATGTTGTGGTCTGCATTTGGGTCCTTACCAAACCTCACCCTAACAAATGCAATGTCATTTCATTTTTCTTTTGTATTTTTGTATAGTTATTTTCTTCGTTATTTCTATGTAGTTCACAGTAGTATGTTTTGAAAATATTATTTATGGTTTGACAATTTTAGACAAACCCAGGATTTTCTGTTCCTTGAAGAAATGTAGTCTAGCTTGTTACCAGAACAACCCCTTAAACTCAAACCTGCAAACACAGGCTTTGTCAGTTAGCTGGATTATGACCATGCCTTTTTAAACTTACCCCATTCATGAGCTCATTTTCAGACATGGCTTCACTTTTCCATAGAGAGCTGCCAACAGATCAAGGTACTATTACGATTCAACAAGCTTTGAGAAGAGAACATGTATTGAGAGATCAAAAGAGCCTTTGGTGTTTTAAGGATACAGGTTTAGTTGATAATGGATTATTTACAGTTTAGCAGTTTGAAGAATATTTTCACATTCAATCTGATTTGTTCCCACGTCCCATGTCAAGAAAAAAAATCATATACTGTCATTATAAATAATTTCCATAATTAAAAGTTAAATACCTATATAGGTAAATACAATGCATATGGGGTATATATGCTAAAAATCTGCTATAAATACTACTTAAGCTTTTAACTTATCTGTAATTTTCTGCCACGACTGCTCTCTTTTGTATTTCGCAGTTAAAATATTTATGCTCCTCATAGTTGTCAATTATTAAGCCACAGTAAAAAGGACTGGCTCTTTAGTCGTGGTGCTGCACCAGCCAATCATATGATTGCTGATCATGGTTTTGACTCTTCATGTTCCCTGCATTTGACAAATCAATCCGCCATCTGTATTTGAGGAACACAGTTACAGACAATTGGATATGGCTGGCATTATATTTGCCTGAATAAAATAAAGCACAAAGAATGGGGCCCTGTTAATGCGATCTTTGGAATAGCATCTCTTCTTTTTATATCAATTTTGTTATTTCTGCTTCCCCACCAGTCTTTTAGCCGCTCCTTCGGCTATCACTGAAAGCAGAGCTCAAGTCCACTATTTCTGACTGTTCAATTCGTACACGCTGCATAAATCCCAAGTTATGAGAATAGTATGTCTGATGCTCTTTCTCGCTTTAAATTCCAGGAGTTCAAACCCAGTGTATGTCCCAACACTGGAAATTGTGGGCACTACACTATACAAATATTTTATTCTAGTATATAGTATAGTATATTCCTTGTTGTCCTGTTTATTCTGCTAAGCTTGTGCCAACTAAGGGACGGCCAAACTGCAGCTGGTGCCTGGCCTATACACATAGAAGGTCTCACATAAGGCTAGAATGGCAAAGTCAGATGCAGTGCCTTATATACTTTGCTAATGTCCTGAATATCATGCTTGCAATTTGCTGCTTACTGCTGCATATCAGGTGGACTGCTGGGTATATACAAGGATAAAAGTACAATGCCCGGCTCTAATTTTGAATCGGCCTTCATGTTAGTTTTGGGTGTCCTTCATGTAGATAGTATATTCCTTGTTGGCGGCTTATCTGCTAAGCTTGTGCAAACTAAGGCATAGCCACACAGTGGCTCGTGGCTGGCCTAGACATAGAAGATCTCACATAAGCCTAGAATGACCAGATCCAGAAGTGCAATGGCTTTGCATTTCATCAAGGTGTCAATTGGGCTATAAAAAGCTGTCAAACTCACTTTCTCATTATCTGCTGCTGCTCACCCTGTTGCCACCATCTCTGCTGCCTATGCAGCTCACCCTCCGATCCTCCCCAAACTATGCTTCACGGGGAGTGATCCAAAACGATCATGCGCACGTGAACGAGCCTTCTGACCATGCCCACAATTTACTATAAATGCCTTCCAACACACCCCCAATTGCCTGCAGCCCTCGACAATAAGCACTGTAAACTTCCTAATTCGATGGCCCGGCTGGGCCACCACATTTTAAATTATTTTATACACTTTTTCCTACCTTATCGATGCTCAAATAATGAAAATCCGCCATTTTGATTCAGTTCGTGTCCGCTCGGCTAACTTCGGAAAATCGATTTTTTACGCACACTCCGACAGTGGGAACAACTGGGCAAACGCATTAAATGGTCGCTGACGGAGCGTGCATTCGGAAATCAAATGTACGCACACTTCGGACAGTGGGACAAACCGCTCGTTTACACTATACGTTGCTGGAGGAGTGTGGATTCGGAAATGGACCAAACTTACGTAATAGGTGACCATCAGCATCCCGCCTCATTACACACTTGACCAACCTTGACCACTGCCCATATACATGTACTATTAAGAAGAGAATTCATTCACAATTAAGTAATTAGACATGGCTTTTCGCCTAAAGCCTCCTGCTCCCGGACAGTCGCCCGGGGGAAAGAAGAAGAGGAAGATGGATGATGAACAGAGGAAAGAGACTGTCACAAAGAGACAATCACAAAAAGCCATGTCTAAACTACTGAAAGCAAGCTAGCACATAAAAGCAAGCTATATGAAGTGCATGCACTATCAATATGGCGGGTTACATGAACGGAAATAATGATATTTCGATTCGCAAAAAAAAACGGAATCCGCACACCTAGTTTTAGAGCAGGGCCACCAACTTTTGAGCAGGCCCACCAACTTCTCAAATCTACTGGCCCTGTGGGCCACCAACTTAAAAAGCTTATTGTCAAGGGCTGGCCTGGTTTGCATATAAAGGGCCAGCATTTAGTTTAGTTTTAGGACAAACGGCAGAAGCATTTAAGAAGCAATAGAAGAAGAAGAAACACAATTTTACCGACTGTGAACTGTGAAATAATGGTTGATCAAAATGACATGGAAAACAACACAAGCTTGGAAGCCTAAGCTCTGACATTACCAACCAAATGAAACAAGTTGAATGGCAGAAAGTAACCGAAACCATCTCCCTTTTAAAAGCCCAATACAACACTCTACCACAGAGCGCACGGCTGTGCACCACATTATAGCGCGTCTGTTGTGGGCTCTGGGGGTTTGTAAATGGCATAACCATGGCTTCAATGCATACCCATTGTCACCTGAGGGTATAAAATATTATATACATAAACAATATTATATACATATATTACATTTGGGAAACCGGACATCGCTGCAAATTGCATTTTGATGCTGGCCTGTTCAGCTGCTGTGTGGGAACCTGATGTATCTATTACTCTTGAAATTATGCCACCCCACGCCATGAGCACGACCTGGCTCAGGATATCCCTGATCTGTCCGCAAGCTCCTGCTGAAACGTCCCCGTCGCTAAAAACCCGATTGTTGTCAATACCTGTAGATGGACGGGGATGCCAGGGTTTCTCCGAGAGTGCCGTTCCAACACAGGGCCCAGTTCAACACACAATTCGAAGACAACAGCTCTTGGCGCATTAGCCAGTCATCATCATGGGCCAGAAAATCAGTACGGTCTCTGAAGACTCGTTCTCGCCTAAATTGCGCAATAGCAATATCTTCCAGCATCCAATATCTTCCAGATCATTATCATTATAATTAATATAATAAGTATAGTGACAAACATATTTACTCAAGATAGAACGAAATGAAGGCTTGTCAAAAAAAAAGGTTGTTAACCACTCACGCATCACTATGTAATCATAGTGAAGTTTTTTTTTAAACTATAGATTACATCCTAACACAATGTAGTGAAAGAAAAAAGCTCTAAATAAAATGTCACCCAAATTCATACTTTTATTATCCTTTTTTTGCCAACTCGCAACAAAAAAAGCGTATGGTACGCATGGTGTGAAAGATGCGTACCGGTACGCACATTCTCGCTGCCCGTGAATTTTTATACATTCGGAACCTGCATGGAAAGTAAGTAAGTAAGTACACTTTTCGTGCATACGCATGGTTTATACATTTGAACCAAGGACTAAGGCACTCTTCACTTAAAATTAAAATGCCTTTATTGATGTGGCATACTACTATTTGACATTAAAAACTAATTTCAAAAACATTCTCCTCCAATGCTGAATAGATCCAATGCTAGATCAACCACTTCATTATCTGTAAAACCAACCATGGATAATGCCACATTGCCCTGCCGTCATCCTGCAGCTAATAATATGCGCCTTCTTTTCATTATTCTTTTTTCAATGTAATTTCATGTATTTTGTACCTCAGCAACAGTGAGTGTTCATGCTAAAACAGCATTAATAATTTCTTGCCATGATTTACTTTTATCAGTTCTTGTGACTCTGCTGCTTATACTTCAGATTTCTCAGGCATGCATGAGCGCAACACTTCAATTTCAGACCCTGCAAAGTTACTCTTTTGCCCATGGTTTACTTGCACTTACTTGTTTATGAAACATGTGTAAAACCTTGATTAGTACGTACCTTAGGTGTATCAGATGATGAATGCGAAGGCTAGGGCGAACAAAGGCAACAGGAGACTTCCCATATGGAAATGTAATATATGACATATATGCCCCTATATCAGCGAGCGATATTGCCATATATGTTACATATAAGGCAGAGGTAGAGCGGGTTGTCCTCTAATCAGAAGATTGTAGGTTCGATCCCTGGCTCCTCCAGTCCACATGTCGAAGTGTCCTTGGGCAAGACACTGAAACCAAATTGCTCCCGATGGTCAGACCAGCACCTTGCATGGTAGCTCACTGCCGTGAGGGTGAATGAGAGGCATATACGATAAAGAGCTTTGGATAAAAGCACTATATAAATTTACCATCCATTTGTATGGGCTAAACATATATGTACATAATATGCTATGCATATATGTGTGATTTGTATATTATACATATATGTTATATGTATAAATAATTATATACGTGACATATGTCACAAAATGCATTATATATACATAAACATATATTGTATGGGCTAGACATACATGTCATATATGAAATTGTTCCAATTTCTAATAGGTTTCATATATAGTTTGTACATACATGTACATATATGTTTTTCCTTCATATGTACATATATTTCATATATGGAAATTTATTATATGTACATATATTACATTTCCATATGGGTTTTTCAAGTCCGACTTCTTCAAATGACGGCCTTCAAAAAAATGGGTGCTTGTTCTTTTCATATTATGATTTAAATTCTGTCATTGTACTGTGAACTACCATGTGCTTGCTTCCTATTCCTGTCTATTCCTCTTTTCGGTGGTCGCACAGACGCTGGGTCACACCCAGCCCCCAGCCCACCCAGCTTTGACTGTACTGACTGGCGCTGCTTTTATGATGCTTGTGGTGACATAAATGAGTTGACAGATACAGTGTCCTCCTATATAACATTCTGTGTAGACTCAGTCATCCCAACAAAAAAAGTGGTTATCTACCCTAATAACAAACCCTGGGTAACCAAAGATCTGAAGGGTGTGATTAATAAGAAAAAAAGGACTTTTTATTCTGGGGACCCTCTGGAGAGAAAAGCAGTCTCCAGAGAAGTGAAAAATGAAATAAGGAAGGCTAAAACCACATATAGAAAGAAAATTGAAAAACAGTACTCCAGTGGTGATTTAAGGTCAGCCTGGCAAGGCATTAAATATATGGCATCCATTAACCAGCATACCTGTGAGAATAAGCAGCTCATTAGTGTGAGGGGGGTGGATGACTGTGATTTACCAAATGCCTTTAATTCTTTCTTCTCTAGGTTTGAAAGGTCAGATTTCACAGGAAATGTCTCTACAGTAAGAGAGTCTTTCATTCCGCAAAATTATATTGTGATATCTCAAGAGGGGGTTTCAACTCTCTTCAAAAGAGTAAAAATAGGGAAGGTGGCTGGCCCTGATGCCATTTGTGGACGCACACTGCGTTATTGTGCTGATCAGCTAAGTGAGGTCTTCACTACAGCTTTCCAAATGTGTGCAGTAAGTGGACTAATACCCACTGCATGGAAAACGTCCACAATAATTCCCATCCCCAAACTAAAAAATCCCAAGGAATTAAACAAATTCAGACCGGTGGCACTTACTTCACTTGTAATGAAGAGCTTTGAAAAAATTCTTAAAAATGAAATAACCTCCCTAATTGGTGGCAAACTAGACCCGCTGCAGTTTGCCTACCAAGCTGGTAAGGGGGTGGAGGATTCATTTTAGATAAAGTATACAAACATCTTCAGCTACCAAAATCACATGCAAGACTTTTATTTGCTGACTTTAGTTCAGCTTTTAACAAGATGCAGCCACACATTTTAATTGAGAGACTAGCTTCTCATTTTATGTTGCCTGATCAGATTTTATTATTACTTTTAAACTTCTTAACAGACAGGATTCAGCAGGTTTTTGTAAATGGACACATGTCCTCTGTCATCACTTCAAATACAGGCTCTCCCCAGGGCTGTGTCCTCTCTCCCCTGCTTTTTATCATGTACACAGACAGCTGCAGGTCCTCTCAGGAAGGCAGCTATCTTGTCAAATCTCTGATGACACAGCACTGCTGTCTCTTCTTCAGGGCCCCCAATCTGATCACGGCTGTGCCTTGCCCGCTTTTATCAAATGGTGTGATGACAACTACCTCAACCTCAATGTAACAAAAACCAAGGAACTAATCATTGATTTCAGGAAGTGTAGTGTCCTACCTAAAGCCAGTATCATACATGACGACGATGTAGAAATTGTACAATCCTACAAGTATTTGGGAACAGTGTTTGACTCAAAATTGAAATTTGATGTCAACACTGACAGCATTGTCAAGCGGGGACACCAGAGAGTTCACTTACTCAGGAAGCTCAACTCTTTTGGTGTCTGCAAAAATATCCTGTGTAATTTTTATTTTATTGAGAGCCTTTTAACTTTTTCATTTGTGTGTTGGTTTTATGGGTTGTCTGTTAAAGACAAGAACTATTTAAACAACATTGTTAAGGTCTGCTCTAAGATTATCGGAGTACAGCAAAAGGACCTGTGCTCTCTCTGGGAGAGGAGAGTGGTCCAGAAGGCAACTGGAATAATAAATCAACCAGAACATGTTCTGTCCAGTGAATTCTCACTTATGCCTTCAGGCCAACGCTACCATGCGCCCATTCGGAAAACAAACAGATACTCGAACTCTATTATTCCTTCGTCCATCAAGCTACTAAATGCTGATGGTAGCCACGTTGAGATCACTTAAGCCACTATTGCTGTTCACTCGGTGACCTGCACACTGTTGTCTCTGGCATGTTGTTGTTGTTGTCGATGTCTTGATGCATGATTGCTGCCCTTTGTGTGTTTGTTGTTTTGTTCACATGAATGGGTTGAACTGTGAAACGAATTGCCCTTCTGGGATTAATAAAGTACTCTGAATCTGAATCTGAATCTAATCTCATCTATCCTACTCTCTCAACTCACATGGTGGTGGCAGGGGGGCTTTGGAATTGCCAGTCGGCAGTGCCAAAAGCTGAGTTCATCTCAGGCTACGCATCCTTGCTCTCCCTCAACTTTCTTGCTCTAACTGAGACTTGGATCGCCCCAGAAAACACTACCACACCCGCAAGGCGAGGTGGTGGTATTGGCCTGCTAAATTCCCGCAAATGGAAATACTCTCTTTTTTCTATTTCACAATTCTCTCCTTCCTCCTTTGAATTTCATGCTGTCACTGCTTCTTATCCAAGCTCAACATTGCGGTTGTTTATTACCCACCAGGCCCTCTCGATGAGTTCCTGGAGGAGCTTGACACACTAGTCTCCCACTTCCCTAACGATGGCTCTGGCACCTCCCGTCCTACCCCATTTTTCTCCCGTCTCCCCAAACAAGGTCCTTGACCTTGTTACATCTTACCGCCCTACCACATGCTCCCTTGACCCAGTCCCCTCCCCTCTCCTTCAGTCTACTGCACCTGAACTCCTTCCCTTGCTGACCCACCTCATCAACACATTTCAAGACTGCCAGAGTCACCCCCCTTCTGAAGAAACCAACACTTGACCCCTCTGAGGTCAAAAACTACAGAAAACCCTTCTACCCTTCCTATCCAAAACTCTTGAACATGCTGTCTTTAATGAACTGTCCTTGTACCTCCACCAGAACAACCTCTTGGACCCCGACCAGTCTGGGTTCAAAGTGGGTCACTCGTCCTCTTCTTTTTTCCCTCTACACAACATCTCTTGGTTCTGTTATCCACTCCCATGACTTCTCCTACCACTGCTATGCCGATGACACCCATCTGATCTTATAAAATGTAATGTAAAATAGTCCTTGCAGTCCAGGGACCTGTCATAACATCTCCATGATGTCAGGCTGATCTTTTTTTGTATAGTTATTTTCTTTGTTATTTTTATGTAGTTCACAGTAGTATGTTTTGAAAATATTATTTATAGTTTGTGGAAACTATTCAGTGATTGTTGATATGATTGATTTGTCTTTATTGTGTTTGCGTTCATTTGTTAAGTATCTGTCAGATCTATCATTATGTTCAAATCAATTATAACAATTATAACTTTGTAACATGTGTTTTTTTAAATTAATAATATTGTCAAGCTGAAATTTAGTTTTTGTTCTTTCTTTTTCTAATGTGAAGAGTAGGAGATAATTTTCCTTCTCAGTAAATCGATCTCTAATGATGAGCCTAAGAGGTGCGCATCAAATTATGTTCTCCGTCACACCAGAGACTAATCTCACTCAACTGTTGCTTGTAAACACACTGCACACAAATGCCTTTTTTCCTCATCCACTTGTGTAAGACAGACATCACCTGCTTGGGCACAGTCTAACCTAAAAATGAAGCTGTCTGACAAAAATCTGATATCAACGCAGCAACAGAAGGTAATTGTTAACTTTTTTCTCCAATATTGAACTTGGGATGTTAACGTCTGTGAAGTGACATCACCAAGTCTATATATTCAACAAGTCAGATAATCATACATTAACAAGGGGAAAAAGGAATTTGCTCCCATGCACTGACTGTGTGTTCCCTCAGATGAGCATTGAAAAATATTTTACAAGTAAAAGGCCTTGAGGAGGAAGAAAGCCAAACCCAGCAGTTGAAATTAATTCATTTGAAGAGTAGCTACACCAATATCTGTTATTATCACAATGGAAAGAGAATGCATTAAAATAAAATGTTTAAGCCATGACAGAATCAAGCTGTTTAACCGCTTATCCAGGTCAGGTGGCAACAGGGAAAGCATTCCAGCCCAGCCCAGTAGAACATTGAATTTACATGATGACTTCGTAATCTCATTCTTTCAGTCAATACCCAAACCTCATTTCCACAGGTGAGAGTCGGGACGAAGATTGACAGGTAACTTAAGAGCTTTGCTTCATGGCACAACTCTCTCACACACCATGGTCCGATACAACGCCTGCATTACTACAGCAATTGCACCTAACTGGTGGTCAATCTCATGATCCTTCTTACCCTCACACGTGAATAAACCCCAAGATACCTGAACTCCTCCACTTAGGGTAGCTGCTCACCCCTGACCTGGACAGGACAGGCCACCTTTTGTGAAAATGTGTATTTATTATTTGCGTCAATTACAGGCCATTGTAAGTTGTGCCAGAGACCTATCAATGTTGTTGTAATTACAAGGTCAATAAAACTTATAGCTTGCCTATTGCACCTTTACAGAATGGACGGACGGTCCATCTACTACAGCAGATACACAGCATGGGAGACATTAGTATTAGTGGGATATCTAGCAGCTACCTTTACTGGGGTGGCAAACAAAAAGAATACCCAGCATGTCACAAGGACAAGAGGGATGACATATTTGACAGCCAAACATATCGTGAGAAAAAGGAACAGATTTAAAAATAACAATTTTAACTTCAAACTTCTACATTGTAGCCTAAAGGTTCATAACAATATCCACACCTTAATAAAAGGTTGTCGGTGGCATAACCACCTGGTGTAACCTGCAATCATGCCAGGATGCTACACAAGGGCTTTATCACCTTTTTCCTCTAAGAGTCCTTACAGCAGACCTGTAAAATTATCTAAGGTAAGAATATGGCTTGGTAGCCTGAAGTTTAGTAATGCCAGCTGGTGACTGGGAGGGTGCTAGTTTAAATCCTCAGACCGGCTGGGAAACCTGTGTGGGGCAAGTGACTGGGTATCACAGGGTACCACTCATCAACTGCTGATGATGTGCCCTTCAGCAAGGCACTTAGCCCCCAACCACTCCAGTAGAGCTGTTCAATAATGAAAAGTCTGAAGCCTGCACTGGGTATCTCCTTGGTTTTAATGTGTGTAATTATATGAGAAGAGATGGATGAGGCATGTCATGCTGGCCTTACCTGAGAGATACTGCATGAGGCCCGTACAAATCCCTCACAGCCTGAAGATCTGCCTCCAACTGGGGATGCTTGTGGAGCTCGCCATCAAAGTTCACCTATCAAAGAGACAACCAAGTCAGCCGGCATGCTGACCTACGCCAGGAGGACCAACAATGAAACATATCAGTATTGGGACAGTCAAGTAAAATTGGTTATTTTTACTGCGTACTGCATGAAATTTGTATTTCAGATCAAAACACGAATAGGCTGCAGTTAAGCCATGGCAGGGCATCTCAAAGGAACAAGAGTCTGGAGATGTTGATGGGTGGCAGACTTGAAGTAGATATTGCATATAAGGGGAATGTGACCAAATACTAAATTTACACAACTTTAATTTGCTTAAAGTTTGTTTGACCCAAAAGTTATGCTCTCCTGAAATTAGGAGGCCAGAACACAACAAATTGTATTGTTCCAACATGGATGATTTGAAATACAAATTTCATGAGTTACAAATAACCAATTACACCTCACTCTCCCATTACTTATGATTTACACTGTATATCTGAATAGCCGATTCTGATATTCTATCTCAATCCAGCCAGTGCTACAGTACATTCTTTATCTTAAAATATCTCAAATTGAGATATTTTCTTTCTTTCTTCCCTTTTCTGCCCAAAAATAACACCAACTCAGACATTAACCCTGTAAGGCCCACTGTTGCAAAATTACAACATCAGTTTCAGCTTTTTAGATTTAAAAATCTTTTTAAAGACCACATTAAGATAGTCAATGGGTCCTATTATAATAATAATAATAATAATAATAATAATAATACATTGGACTTACATAGCGCTTTTCTAAGTACCCAAAGACGCTTTACATGGAGGGCAGAACAAACAAAACAAAAAACATAAAAACATATTGTTTAACCCTGCAATGTTATTGGATGGTAAATATGTTTATAGGTCCGGCCATCAGGCCATGAACTCACACAACCTGCAAACCCAAACTATATTTGGGTTTTACAGGGTTAAGGCAGGCCTAATATTATGCCACATCATCAATCATCAAAAACTAACATTCTAACAGAATATGATTGAGGGAGGGAAAAATCTGTTGAAAGAATATGTGATGGCAGAAAGAACATACACAACCATATGCTTTAATCAAAAGCCTGTCACAACTAGCTGGTTCCACAGATATGCCATGTGCAATTCTTTTTTCTCAATTCTCTTTCACTGGTCAGTACAATTTCAGAGAAGAAAAAAAAAATAGTATAATACATTATTCATTGATTAGGAATGAATACATCCACCCTACAGCCGCCAAAACTGATGAACCTTCTCTCTGTGTTCTTTGATAGTAGGCATAGACTGATATTGTCAATGAAATACAACCCTCTGTTTGTAAACAGGGGCTATTTCTTGCATAATTAATACAAAGTCCAGTTGTTGACCCAAATGCAAACAAAAGGGCAGCATAGACGCAGAATAGCAAAACATGGGATTGGAGACTATTATTTATCATCAAAATGACTAACAAAGCTGTTCATAGACAGACTAACACTATCTTGTGAAAGGTTTGTTTACATGTTATTACATGCAACACAAGAACATACAGACTTGTATTTTGTGTTATGATGGGATGAAAAAGTTTCAAAAAACTATGACTAAATGACCGTTGATATAACTCATGTCATGCCCCATACAGGAAGACATTAATGAGTAATGTCTAACAACATTGTTTGCTTCATAAGACCCTTTTCAGCCAAAGAAACACAAACAAATTTAACAAAATAAGAGAATTCAATTGAATTCTTATAAACTATATTCCAATGAAAAATTCTGAACATATGCAACTCTCTCCTAAAGCCAGAAACCAGAGCAGAGACTTGAACCTTGAACTTGAAATCAGTATGTAAAACCTGGAGCTGCTCCATAGACAATGAATGTAAGACTATTTTGCATTTTATATTTTCATTCCAGAACTTCCAATGAATGTAATAAGCTTCAATTCCTAGATCACCAACATTGCAAGCTACCAATAGTAAGGGGGTCAAGGGTCAGAAGCATAATGCCCTGATAATATTCATGTGAGAAAATCAATGAAAAACAAATTTAAATAAGATCGAAGGTCAGTGGCTGAAGTCTTAGTAGAACAAACTAGAGCAGAGTAAGTAGAGGAGGAAGATATGATACAGTAAGGAGAAGGTGGCGTAAGATTCTTCTTGAAAAGATGACTTTTCAGTCTACAATGGAAGATGGGGATTGACTTTTCTCAGTGCTTTTGATCGTTTTGAGACAATGGGAAAGAAAATCATGGTCAATTCGCACAGTAATGGTGGGAGAAGTTGTGGGATGTAATGACAGGTCCCAGCGATCTAGTGCAGAGAGAGAAGGGCCCTGGGACTAAGCCATGGGGGACCCCGGTGGAGAGGGTGCATTGTTAATACAGAATTCCTATCCATGATACCTGATAAGTATGGTCCAACAGGTAGGAGAGTGCAGATCCAGAGATCCCCAATGAGCTTCTGGTGGTTGACAGTGTCAAAAGCACAAGATAGGTCTCACAGGATGAGAACTGAGAACAGGATGAGGGCGAAGCAGCTCTAGCAAGGTGGAGCCACATGTTTAAGTTTGTTTCTAAAGAAGCCATTATTCCGCAGCAGTATCAGTTTTGAACCCAAAAATGTACCTTTATCGCCAGGAAATTCCCCATGTTAATGTCACATTAACATTTACCATCATGATGGCATCACTGTTTCAAGTGGTTCTTCTTTTCTGATTACTGGCTTTGAGAGAGTTGTGTTCTTGAGTAGCATACAAGAATTTTTACATTAAGTGGTGGTCTCTTTTAACATTATCTAGGACAGTGTTCTCCCCGAGTCCTCTGAGGGCAAGTCCTGAGACAAGGCTGTTGCACTCAGACTATTTACTAATATGACATTTTCATATTGCACCAAAATTCAACAAGGTACAATACATTCGCACTCAGATTCACTCAGACATTTTGCATTTCACGGCTTCGCAGTAGATCAACACATCAACATTGGATCTTACTGGCAAAATGTCTCAGAAAGTAGAAGAAAGTCTACCATTAAGTTTACACGCAAAGACATGACCTAATGGTAATATGAGCAATAAAGAATTGGCCCCAGTATGACTTGTTACCAGTCAATGTGCCCAGAAAATTGTGCAGAGATTAATCTAGGATATTTAGAATCTAGAATATTTTTTCATATCTATTGTGACTGTGAATCTTGTACTCCATTGGTTGCTGTGACCTAGTTATTAGAATAAGCTTATTCCACTGTTGCACTTAAGATAAAAGTGTCAGCGAAATAGCAAAAATTGTAATATTAAAATGCTTCAATACTGCTAACTGCTAATTTTCCAATACACAGGATTTGATTTTGCAATCCTAATTCAGATGTCAAAAGAATGTACTGACCCACAAATAGTGGACTATAGAGGACATCAGACTGAGATGCCAGAGCGAGCAGTAAGCGGAAAGGAGGGGGGCTGGCCGTTCTTGTTAACAAAAGATGGTGTCATCCTGGACACATTACTGTCAAGGAACATTTCTGTAGCCCAGACATTGAAATGTTAGCTGTTAGCCTGTGCCCCTACTCTCTGCCGAGAGAGTTCATGGCCGCCATTATTGTTACCGTTTACATTTCGCTGAACAGGTTTGACAATGGCCTGGTCCACCCCCTCCTCCAACTCTCTGAGCCACACGGCCCCACAGCCCCAACTGCTGCTCCCCCTACCCCTATGGACAGCCCAGTATCACACCCTTCCCCCTCCTTACGTGGACTGGCTGGTGAAGAGAGAGTTGAAGAGATTCCACCAGGGCAAAGTGGCAGGCCTCGATGGCATCAGCCCGAGGGTGCTCAGGGTGCTGAATACTGTGTGGAATACTCTAGCACCTGTTCAACCTGAGCCTGAGCCTGGAATAGGTCCCTGTACTGTGGAAGACATCCTGCCTGGTCTTGGGTCCCAAGAAGGGGCACCCCACAGTACTCAACGACTACAGACCAGTAGCAGACCCCTGGACCTTACCTCAGACCCCTGGAGAGTATTTCACTGGACCCCCTGCAGTTCGCCTACCATCCTCATATCAGAGTGGATGATGCAATCATCTACCTGCTGCTAGGGCCTACTCTCACCTGGACAAAGCAGAAAGCAGAAGTCATGTTCTTTGACTTCTCGAGTGCCTTCAACACCATAGAGCCCCTTCTGCTGGGTGAGAAGATGAGGAGGATGGAGGCACCTGTGGTTTCGTGGGTGACTGACTACCTGACTGGCAGAACACAATTTGTGCGGCTATGGAGCTGTGTGTCAGATCGGGCAATGAGTAACACAGGGGCCCCACAGGGAACTGTCCTGGCCCCCTTCCTGTTCCCCCTGCTACACCTCAGACTTTTGGTACAACTCTGAAACATGCCACCTGGAGAAGTACCCAACTATTGCAGAGTCATGCAATAGTTGGGTGCATCAGGGGAGGACAGGAGAAATACAGAGACCTGGTGAAGGACTTTGGACGTCACCAAAACAAAAGGATATAGTGGTGGACTTCAGGAGGACTAGAGCCCAGCCGACCCGCTCTCCATCCAGGGAATGGATGTGGAGACTGTTGGGTTCTGTTGTTCTGGGAGTTCACCAGAAACTGGAATTCACAAACTGGAATGGGCCGGCAACACCAAGGCACTGTACAAGAAAGGCCAGAGCCAACTCTACTTCCTGAGGAGGCTAAGGTCCTTCAACATATGCAGTTCTCATATGCATATGCATGCTGCATATGTTCTACCAGTCGGCTGTGGCCAGTGTCATCTTGGCAGTGGTGTTGGGGCACCGACACGAGGGCCAAGGATGCCAACTGATTGAAGGAACTGATCAGGAAGGCTGGCTCTGTCGTGGGGATTAACCTTGACACCCTGGAGAAGGTGACAGAAAGAAGGATGCTGGCCAAACTGCTGGCCATCATGGATATTGTTTCCCACCCCCTCCATGCCATGGTTATGAAGCAGCGGAGCTTATTCAGCCATAGACTGATCCCACCATAGTGCGATAGGGAGAGAGTGCTACAGGAAGTCTTTCCTGCCAACCGCTGTACATCCTGGTTCTATGTCATCTAGTATTTAGTATTTAGGCCTTTGTATTTTGTACATTTTGTTTTTTGTGATACTATTATGCTGCTGCAACCCCAGAATTTCCTGACGGGGATTAAAAAATCTATTTGTGACATCAAATGAGTATATAGTGTGTTTCATGTACATAGTCCCGAATGTATACTACATTGGCAAAAATAACTGATAATGCGAACAACGTTACTCAATGCACCAAGATGCCCCAAAATGCATTGCTGCTACATAAGCTTTTTCTTGTAGTTTATTGGCAGTTGACATGCATTTTCATATTGTATTACCGCCCTCTTCTGGAGTCACCCTACACATGTCTATCAGTCCTGTCTCTCGTAATGTAATCTCCTCAGCTGTATTTCATTCCAACCCGCAATGGCAGACAGAGAAACTGTGGCTGCACTAAAGAAAAGTGCTAATAAATGTAATGTAGGACAATGTAATGTAATGTAACCGTAACCCTAACCCTAACCCTAACCCACGGTGGCACAGTGCTTGCACTGCTGCCTCACAGCAAGAAGGTCCTGGGTTCGATTCCCGCCTGGGGTGCTGGTGAGTCTGGAGTGCCCAGGTGGGTTATCTCCCAGGCCTTTCTGTGTGGAGTTTGCATGTTCTCCCCGTGTTCACTTGGGTCTCCTCCTGTAAAGAACCCCATCTAAAAACATGCAACATCCTGTCCTGTCCCTGACGAAGACTTGACATACACCTAAGGAATTGGTCCCCGGGCGCTGCTGTGTCGGTCGCCCTCTGCTCCCTGGCTGGCACTGGAGGAAGGTTGGCGGGGTTGGGATAAAAGGCAGTAATTCATTCAAATTGGACACTTGCCCTGCATGTGCATGTGCGTGTGTGTGTGTGTGTGTGTTGTGCGGCCACTTCCCCTGCATGTGTTGTGTCCGATGTTGCAAATAAAAGTCAATCTTAATCTTAATCTAGAACACTGTTAAATACAGCTCTGGAAAAAATGAAGAGACCACTCCAAATTATCAGTTTCTCTGGTTTTAGTATTTATAGGTATGTGTTTGAGTAAAATTTACATTTTTGTTTTATTCTATAAACTACTGACATGAGTTGTGCCTGTGTTGGAATTCAACACTGGAGTGGTCTCTTTTCCAGAGCTGTATGTGATATTTGTCATAATGACTTTAAATGACATCAACTTCATGAAACATTTGTAGAAGTACTACTAGCTAATGTTGGCATACATCTATGTTTAGCCTACAACATATGTCCCCCTTGTGCCGCCAAAACGGCTCTGACCCGTCGAGGCATGGACTCCACAAGACCTCTGAAGGTGTCCTGTGGAATCTGGCACCAAGACGTTAGCAGCAGATCCTTTAAATCCTGTAAGTTGCAAGGTGGGGCCTCCATGGATCGAACTTGTTTGTCCAGGGAATTCGGAGGCCAAGTCAACACCTTGAACTCTTTGTCATGTTCCTCAAACCATTCCTGAACAATTTCTGCTGTGTGGAAGGGCACATTATCCTGAGAGGCCACTGCCATCAGGGAATACCATTGCCATGAAGGGGTGTACTTGGTCTGCAACAATGTTTAGGTAGGTGGTACGTGTCAAAGTCACATCCACATGAATGCCAGGACCCAAGGTTTCCTAGCAGAACATTGCCCAGAGCATCACACTGCCCCCGCAGGCTTGCCTTTTTCCCATAGTGCATCTTGGTACCATCTCTTCCCCAGGTAAATGACGCACACGCACCCGGCCGTCCACATGATGTAAAAGAAAATGTGATTCATCAGACCTGGCCACCTTCTTCGATTGCTCCATGGTGCAGTTCTGACTTTCGGCAGTGGACAGGGGTCAGCATGCGCACTCTGACCGGTCTGCGGCTACGTAGTCCCATACGCAGCAAGCTGCGATGATGTGTTTTGATTCCTTTCTATCATAGCCAGCATTAACTTTTTCAGCAATTTCTGCGGGATCGGACCAGACGGGCTACCGTTCCCTCCCCACGCGCATCACTGAGCCTTAGGCGCCCATGACCCTGTCGCTGGTTCACCGGTTGTCCTTCCTTGGACCACTTTTGGTATGTACTAACCACTGCATTCCGGGAACACCCCACAAGACCTGCTGTTTTGGAGATGCTCTGACCCAGTCGTCTAGCCATCACAATTTGGCCCTTGTCAAAGTCGCTCAGATATTTGCCCATTTTTCCTGCTTCCAACACATCAACTTCAAGAAATGACTGTTCACTTGCTTCCCAATATATCGCACCCCTTGACAGGTTCCATTGTAATGAGATAATCAATGTTATTCACTTCACCTGTCAGTGGTTTTAATGTTGTGGCTGATCGGTGTATTCATCAATGTGCTTGTCCTGTACAGGTTATTGAAGGCGAAAAATACAAATAGCCACTGAATATCCAATATCAAGCTAACTTCACTCTGTTTTTTACATGCAACTGCAGAGAGCAATGACAAACCGGCACTGGCAAACAACAAAATGGACCCAGAAATACAAGGTGCATTGCAACAACAAGTGTTTTAGGATGGATTTGTCCTTTAAATATTAGCCAGTTTTATAGCAAACACAGAGAAAAATATATAACAGATTAGTGACACAAATTAGTAGATGAGAAAAGTACAAAATGGCTTATTATTATTAGATTCCATGAATAGTATCTCTATTGAAGTAGAGGTGATCTTTCTTACCTGACCTCCATAGTAGAACTCCTCAGAGTCATTGTCCCCCTCTGAATCTTCCTCTATGGCATAATGACACTGAATACAACAAGAATTAGTACAGATCTAACTGAACCAAGGTCAGTTTCAACTATGAGTACTAATATGAGTACATTAGAAGCTTGGATTTATCATTAGATACTGACACAAGCCACCATACATGGTTTCTGCATAATGGTAATGCAACCTCTGTCAATCAACTGTCAATCTTACCTGGCTTTTGTCTAGCTGAAGTTTGGACTTGATGGACAGGCAGCTAGTGGCATCGTTTCTTAGCCTTATCTCTGTTGAAAATCCATAATAAGGAGACAGGTTAATTCAAAACAGCAACACTCACAGTTTTGTGACATTATTATTCCCTCACTTGCTACTTTTTAGGATGAGATGTTAGAAAAGGAAATTTTGAAGAGAGACAAAGAACAAACGCTGACATTGGGAGACAGGCACAGACATGACAGTATATTAATGACACAATTTATAGAGAATTCAGCACCAAGCCTTAGATGATATGCATGCTCATACTGATCAGCAGCTATAGGAGACGTTTATTCCAAGTCATTGCTGCTAAAGGAGATACCACAAGTTATTGATTGAAAGAGCTCACATTTTTGCACACAGGGAAAATAAACCAGTTTTGTTATATTAACAATGAAAGTATATCATATTTATTTGTGCATGTTCTTTCTTTAGGATTTCTTCATTATCTTCATATGCAAATATCACCTTCAGCCTACAGAAGTGCATATACTGTAGGCAAACTTTTGCACACTTATATTTGCAATTTAAATATTAATTGATAATAGCAATAGGACCACAGCGTATTTAACTTCAAAATAAAATTTTAAAATTTTAATTTCAAGTGACAGTATGTGGAGATTTGTTCACGTTTTATAGGCTATTAAGTCTTCTACGTGTACCTAAAATATCCAGGGCGCCGTTCTTCATATATGGATAACTGAGTTAGCTGGATAAGTTTGTTGACAATATGTCACCAAAGCAACAGCTCCTCAAGTTCAAACATGCACTAGCTTCGACAAGCTTTTTGTTTGAAATACACAGGTTTAGTCGAATGACGAATATTTTATATTTAATTTTGACTTGTTCCCACGTCCTCTTTGGGCTAGTGCCACCAGCTCTGAGGATGGAAGTCAAAAGAAATCATAGACTGTGAGCTCATTACAGGCAAGAAAATCATATCCTGCCATTTTGAATAATTTCCACAATGAAAGAGCTAAATACCTATATAGGTAACTAGACTGCAATATGAGCTATAGCTGCAATTGTAAATAGCGTACTTATGCATTTACTTAATCTGCAATTTTCTGCCATAATTGCTTTCTCATTTTAGAGGATTTGGCAGTGTTGCATTTTATAGTTAAGACATGTTTTTTTCTTCATTGTTCCTTCAGTATGTTTCTCAAGCAGAGTAGGACATTAACACCCCCTACACTCCAAATTTGTGTCACGGTCTCAGCCGTGCCCCCTGTGTTTCCCTATGTGTCTCTACCTGTCTGTCCCTGTCTGTGTGTGTACATGTGGTGGGTGTGGCTCCCCAATCATCCTCCCGGTTCCTGGCTACACAGCTGATCCCCATCTACTCATCAGACACCCACTATATCTTCTCCGGCTTTCCAGTCATTCATCGCCAGATCGTTGATTCAGCCAGTGTGGTACATCTCGTTCCCGGCCTCTTGAACCTTTTTTGGATTAAAGGTCCCATATTATGTAAAACGGTTTATTCCTGGTGCTTATACATGCTCCACAGGAAATTACTTCCCTAAGCAGCTGAGAAAATTTGAAATCTGGAAGTCAATACAGTTTTTCTATATTTTCATTTTTCCCAAAACAGTGCCAAAGATAGGAGAAAAACAGCCCGTTTCAGAAAATGGTTACTTTGGATGTCATAAGGTGCAAGTCCAGCCCCTCTCAGAGCATGCCCACGCCCAGGTGAACAACCAATTCCATTTATGTCGTCGCAAAACGCAGCTCATGGCAGTGCCGCAAGCCGTTGCTTATGGTGCATTCCATTGTACTTGGAAATCGGTAATTCCGAGTCGGTATTCCTAACTTCCAATCTATGTGTTCCAGTGCATCTGCTCGGGAAAACATAATCGCCCGCAGCAAACTCATGTTTGTACGGTAAGTCTCACAATGTTACAAACATCTAAACTCAACATCAACTACTACAGCGCCATTAGTGAAGAGAATCGACTGAAGCTAAAACATATCAGGAGATATATCAACTCTATATCAATTGATCAGTCCTCAGACTGCTTGAGCAATGGCAGGATTAGCATCTAAATTGAAGCTTAAAGATGGAGCAAGGTACATGACCCATCTGCAAAATTGGAATCTGTAAGTGTCACCATGTTTTGATTTAATTTAACAAATTAGTCTGGTTAGCATATTCACTGCTGGTTCGCTAACGAGCTAGCAGGGCTAGCCACGGGCTTGTTGGGCGTGGAAGAAGTAAGAAAACTAAAGCTGGAGTCATTAAAAGTAAAGTAAAGTAAAAGTAAAGTTATTGGTTGGAGTCAGGACTCATCTTAAAGTTATTTGTTGGGACCAGTGTCTGTTTTATAAGTCTGTCGAACGTGTTAGGCTTGGTAAACTTTAGCCACCATTAGTACAATCGTGTTTGGTTGTTTGGCTGCACTGTTTGGATGCAAATAGATTGTATCCAATAATATATTGGTTAACTAGCTCAACAAAATTGTCAAGCTTGTCTGCAAGTTGTATTCAATAAGCTTATGGACATGAGCCATAAACAGACCGGCTACAGCAGAGAGTGTTGCTCACACATCCCCATTGCGTGGCGGTTGTATGTAATGAGCACTACATACAACCTACAAACAGCCTGTTCTTTACAATGGAGAAAATGAGAGACTGAAACACACACCACAGAAGCTGGTTTTAGGATTTTTTTTTTTATATAGACTTCACAAACGTCTTGTAAAGACCCCCAGGAACAGTTTAAATAGCCCAAAATGAGTACAATACCCCCCCTTTAAGCTTACCTGTTGATTACTCGTTCCGTTAACCCTGCTCTCTCTCTGCCAGGATCACTATCGTCTCCAGCCATTCTACGCATTCCCCGTCTCCCTGCCTGCTAACCTGACTACCTGATCATCCACCACCTGCCTGCCCTGCCTGCCGTACCCCCTGCCTGTCTCCTTGCTTCGTCCTGCGTCTACCCTACCCTCCGGTTTTCCCTCCAATAAACCCTCTTTGTTGATTTCATCTGAGTCAGAGTTTTGCGTCTGGGTCCGTCCAGTAACCGTTACAATGTGGGTGATTTTGAGCAGGCTGGTAAATTTGTTAGGTCCACCAGCCACAGGTGAACAAAGTTTGCCCAAACTGGGGGAAAAGCATCACCAGCTAGCACACCCTTTATGAATCGCACTCCCACAGTGATGCTAATGTAATGCTGTTTCAGTTCGATATACTGTTTCATTCTTTCCACGACCACTCTTAAACACCATGCTTAGTAATGTAGTTTAAAATTAAATCATTTTGATATGAAATCGATATATAAAGGTAAACATTAAATAGGCAGCCTCACCACCATACTACATCAGTTAAGCTTGTCTGCTCAGAGGCTAGATAAGACCGTCAATATGGATGCACAATATGGTGACATATTGTTAGTTATGAGGCCAGCAGACACAGGTAATAAGAGAGGTAGTGTGTTGCAACAAGCAAAAGAGGAGACATTAGGGCCTGAAGAGTGATATTTCAATGAGAATCGGCAACATGACAAGCAAGGCAAGATTTTTAGTAATATTTAAAGCCATTCAGTTCGGCTTTGTGCTCTCTTGAATGTGTTCATTTTAGATTTAGCAAGGTCTTTTTGTCATATTGTCAATATTATCTCCTTTAACCATTCCATCATACTCAAATGAATAAATTAACTACAGCCTATAATGTGTTGCTTGTGGGGTTTTTTTAAAAATCATATGTAGCCTTCAACATTAAAAAAAGTGGCTAGTAAAAATTGTTCAGTTCATTATCCACCCTGTGCACAACTGCAGTACAAAAGTTGCTCGCTGTTTAACCATGCTGGCCAATTGTATGAGTGCTGATAATGGTTTTGACTGTCTACTCATGTTCCCTTTATTCCAAAATAGGGGCATATTTAATAAATCAATCGGCCACTTGCATTTGAGAAATGGAGTTAGCCGGATATGGATTAGCAAAATAATTTCAAATGGTTGGCATCATATTAGCCTGAATTAATTAAACAATATACGAGGAACGGGGCCCAGGTGTGCAAAGGTACTATTGTTTGGAACTCAATTTTAGCCCCAGCTTGGCCACCCACAACAGATTTTGGGAGTCAAAATGGTCAACAACACCGGTGGCTGAGTGGTCTAAGGTGTGTACCATGTAACCGCAACAAACTGGGTTTGGCCCAGGACCTTTGTCGCATGTCATCTGTCTTTTCTCTCCAAATCTTTCCTGTCTCTCTATTGTCTATTAATGAAGGCAAAAATGCCCCAAAAATAATAATCCACTAGCTCACGTAAACTGATCAATGAAAATCACATGCACAGACATGCAAGCACATTAACATAAACTCACAACTCATCATTAAATTTGTTTTCTCATGTCCTCTGTTACTCTGTAAAGCTCTGTGACAAACCTATTGCATTTGTCTGCTTAGCAAATGTCACTCTGTTAACAGACTTTTGTTAACATGTCAAGGAAATCAGTCAGCTGATTGTGCACCTGCATGTTGCTGCTAGAAGTAAGAGGAGGAGGCTGGGATCAAAACAGGATGCATTAAAGTTTGGTTCACACCAGAAGCAGAATGAACACGTAGTAAAAAATGATTTATGGTTTCAAAATTGAAATGTGGTCATGGCCATGATTATTGGCGCCCTTTTGAACAATTCAATTTTTGTGGAGGATTTGGGTGGAGGAAAAAGATTCTACTTTGCAATGTAATTCAACTCACCTGTGACAGATATAAAAGAACTGGTGATTATATTTAAAGTGATAAAACAGTGTTCTGCTTCCCTGGTCGTCTTTGAAAATGGTGAAAAGAGAAAAGAGCTGCCTGAGGATGTCAGAAAAACTATTCACAAGGCATTCACAAGGCTATAAGGCCATCTCTAGAGACCTTGGTGCTTGCTGCTCATAGAATTGTTAAGAATCTCACAGGACGTGGTGGTAAGTTGAAAACTGATCTCAGATCTGCAAGCAATTTAAAAAAGATTCTGCATGACAGCCCGTACCATACACAAGACACTGAACCAACAAGGGCTTTCAGGTCAAAGACCCCACTGCTGAAAGAGAAACACAATAAGCCTTAATTCGGGGCGTCGTGGTGGCTTAGTGGTCATGTAACCATGATGTCCTGGGTTCAAATCGGGACCTTTTTCGCATGTCATGCCTCCTCTGACCCAATGTTTCCTGTCTCTCTCTACTGCTAACTGTGAAATAAAGGCAAAAAATTTGAGAATGTTCTGTGGACAGATGCAGAATGCAGATCAGCACTTTATTTACAGATGACAAAATGTAACTTTTAAAGAACCCTACAGTAAAATACATGCTTTGCTGCATTTTGCCAGGTAATAGAAGCCTTGATAGAAGTAATAGAAGTTTTAATACAAAAGGCATCATGACATCAGAAGATTACCAAGGCATTTTTAGAGTGAAATGTGTTAACCAGTATCAGAAAACTGGGTGTCAATCGAAGGTCATGGGTCTTCCAGCAGGACAATGACCTAAAAAACACATCCAAAAGCATTCAACAGAAGGTTCAACGGAAAACGCTGATTTGTTCTGGAGTAGCTAGTGATAAGTCCATATCTCAATCCCATTGAGAATTTATGCCAAGACCTGAAATGCGCAGTTGGTCAAAAGAATCCTTTAAACATTAGAAAGAGAACTTGAAGAGTGGGAGAAACTGCCAGCAAAAAGCTGTAGGAGGCTTATTTATGGCTACAATTTAGTGTTTGAAAGCAGTCATAATTGCCAACAGCTGTGCAAAGTATTGGAAATGGGTGCCAATTATCACAGGCATAGTCACAAAATCCATAAAAGATTATTTTTATATTTTTATTGTTTGTGTCACAGTCTCGGCTGTGCCTCCAGTGTGTCTCTACCTGTCTGTCTCTGTCTGTCTGTGTGTTTTGTGTTGGCGGGCGTGGCTTCAGACTCCGGCTCATCACCATCTCCCGCTCACCTGCTCTACCCCGCACACCTGCCATCCATCTACTCATCACCACCAGTACTAGAACCCCGGCTTTCCGCCCACTCATCATCATCGTTGATTCAGCCACTGTGGTATTCCTCGTCTCCGGCTCCTAGAATTGTGTGTTCTAGTCATCTCTTGTTTCTCTGCGTCTCACTAACTTTACTCTCCTCTGCTTCAGGATCATTGCCTGCAACCCAGCCCATCATTTCGTCTCTCCGTCTGCAAGCCTGCCTGCCTGCCTGTCTGTCTACCTGCCTGTTCACCACCTGCTTGCCTTGCCAGCCACATCCACCATCGGTTTCCCCGGCTTCTCCCTGCTTCCCCCTCCTGCTCCTTCCCCTGCCTCCGCTCCAGCCATTTTCCCCTCAATAAATCATTATTTTTCCACACTCCGAGTTCGGCTCTGCATTTGGGTCCAACCCGTGACATTGCAACAGTTTGATCATGTGCTATTGAATAAAATGGATGAATGTGTTAAGAATTACCAATTATTTCAGAAGATATTGTACATTATCTGCATGAAAAAAAACAATCTTGGCCAGAACTGTAGGCTTGTGCAAAGATTGCCCAATCAGAAGTCACAACACATGCTGAAAAATAATCCTTAACAAATCCATGTGACGCTTTGATGTGTTAGAGAGTCTGTGGAGAAAGTAAAGTAGATGGACAATATAAAGTTTGAAGTGGAAAAATGCAGTGAGCTATACAAAGACAACTTTGAAAAACGAAGGTTTCTGGGCCACGCATAGAAATAGACTTCTAATGTCTTCTAATGATGTTGACAAAACTTCCACTACGCATCCATTCCACTTCTGGTGTGAGCCACAGGTTAAATCACTAAATCCCCCCTTGAAATTAAGAAAGGGTCAATCCCAATGGATACGTTGCCATAGCTACTATCTGTATATAGGCATGTACTGGAAAACAAGAAAACTTTTCAGCCCAAATATTCTATACACACCTAAACCTCCACAGTACACACAGCATTCCAAGAGTACAGTGGCATTCCAAAGGTGACAC
The DNA here is from genome assembly GCA_034670385.1 of Hoplostethus mediterraneus. Taxonomy (NCBI): domain Eukaryota; kingdom Metazoa; phylum Chordata; class Actinopteri; order Trachichthyiformes; family Trachichthyidae; genus Hoplostethus; species Hoplostethus mediterraneus. Next base: position 259,402 of record JAXDDW010000137.1, on the reverse strand, counting down.
ATTTGAGTGTACAAGCTTACCTGTTGCAATTCGATGGAAAATTACAGGAATTGGATCTGTTGTGATTAAAACTTCGTCATCATTTTCAGAGTTTGATACATATGTATTGTCTGCAATGAAAAAAGCACGAAGTTGACTTACTGGGAATAAACAAAGCATTGCATGACAATAATTAGACTTAAATTGAATAGAAAATGAGCATTTAAGAGGGCACCGTGGCATTTACATAAACACCGTCATAAATACTTAAATAACTAAAAAGCTCCAAACAGTAGGTATTTTACACAGCTGTGTGTTGTTGGTGACCAGGTAGCCCACAGAAAACATGGCAAAACTCCAATTAAAACATTTTATAAAAAAAAAAAAATTGCGTGGGTGAAGTAGCATTTTCATCAGACGCACACGTTGTTTTTTTCACCTGCGCCTGCTTGGTAGTTTGCTGACGCACCGTGAGCTTGACTGCACCTACAGTTATCAGAAAAAGTTTGGGAATCCTTTTGAATTAGCTTCATTCTTGTATAAATGGGTCCGAAATATGTTTTGATCATCATCATCTAATACCCCTTTAACACTTTAGCAACGATCCGGGTTATTCCTGGGTGCAGTCTGGTCTGAATGGTCGACAACGCAACGTTTTTTTTTTTTTACTGTAAATACTGTGAACTATTGCCCTTTTGCACATTCCCGTGAGCATTGCCACTTTTGCATTTCACTGTACACCTTGTGTGTATGTGACAAATAAACTACTTGAACTTGAAAACCCGTGTTCAATAATCCGTGTAAATCCTGGGATTTGTGGTGAAAGAGGTATAAACCATAAAAAATAGAAACATAATGATTTAACAAATAACATTATTTTTATTTATCTTTATTGAACATACTGTTGAAATGTTAACAGCTTGGATTGGAAAAAGTATATGAACCATGAGATTTAGTAACTGGTGGAATCTTCTTTAGCAGGAATAACCTCAACCAATCGTTTCCTGTAGTTGCTGATTAGACCTGAACAACCTAATATTCCCCTGTAGACTTCATTGTTCATTCAATGATTGCAAGCCTTCCAGGCCCTGAGGCAGCAAAGCAGCCCCACATCATGATGAGCCCTCCGTCATGCTTCATTGTTGGAATGAGATTTTGCTTTTGGTATGGTTTTCTCTTCCAAACTGTTTTTTCTCCATTTGTATACAATCTGTCTGACTGTAGTCTAATGGAGGCCTTTGAAAAAAGTGCTTTTGTAGCCTTTTCCACCCTTATGAGTCTCAACAACTCTTCTCTGGAGGTCCGGAAACTTCTTTAGACAGGGGCATATTATATTTCAACATGTTTTTTTTTTTTCAGACTCTCCTCGTAACCAAACCTTGTGGGGTGACAGGACACCTCTAACCCACACCTGAATGTCATCTAACTGATTGGATCACCTGACTTCAATTGCCCCCTTTCAAAGAAGTCATTATCCTAGAGCAGTGGTCTTCAACCCTGGTCCTCGGGACCCACAGCCCTGCTGGTTTTCCTTCCTACCAGGTAGTTAATTAGATTCACCTGGTGTCCCACATGTTAATCAGCCCCTGATGAGACGGCTGGAATGAAAACCAGCAGGGCTGTGGGTCCCGAGGACCAGGGTTGAAGACCACTGTCCTAGAGGTTCACATATTTTTTCCAACTTGGGCTGTTAATGTTTGAGCAATATGTTAAGTTTTTTGAGTGTCACTTGTTAAATCACATTGTGTTCATCTATTTTTATTAGAGATGCACCGATTGCAATGTTCTTGGCTGATACCAATTTCCGTTTTTTTTAAAAGTCTGACCTGCCGAATCCGATTTTGGCCGATTCCAATTTTCTTTCTAAGAACTATAATTGAAGAACTATAAAGAACTATAAGAACTATTTTCTCCAAAACGGCACCAGGTTACAGGACCTTCTCTCACTCTCACTCAAACAAACTTGAGGGATATACAGTCAGGTCCATAAATGTTTGGACATTGACACAATTTTGGCTCTGTACACCACCACAATGGACTTGAAATGAAGTCTGAGCTCACCAGTGCGTTCTTTCTTTTTAAGAATGTACCAAACAGTTGATTTGGCCACACCTATTATTATTTTTTTTTTTTTTTGCTATCTCTCTGATGGCTTTGTTTTGATTTTTCAGCCTAATGATGGCTTGCTTCACTGATAGTGACAGCTCTTTGGACCTCATATTGAGAGTTGACAGCAACAGATTCTAAATGCAAATACCACACTTGAAATTAACTCTAGACCTTTTATCTGCTCCTTGTGAATGAAATAATGAGGGAATAACACACACCTGGCCATGGAACAGCTGAGCAGCCAATTGTCCAATTACTTTTGGTCCCTTAAAAAGGGGGAGGCACATATAGAAATTGTTGTAATTCCTACACCGTTCACCTGATTTGGATGTAAATACCCTCAAATGAAAGCTGAAAGTCTGCACTTAAAGCACATCTTGATTGTTTCATTCAAGTCCATTGTGGTGGTGTACAGAGCCAAAATTGTGAAAATTGTGTCAATGTCCAAACATTTATGGACCTGACTGTATATCCCTCAAGCAGGAAAACACAATATACAATTTTTCATCCTCACTACATGTGAGGCTGTGGTGTGAATGCTGAGCTGTCAGTATGCACCATGATGCAGTGAAGGGAATTTTAATATCTCCATAAAGGTTTTTTCTTCATAAAAGGCTTACTGATTGGTTAACTAGGTGTGATGCCTTCATAATACGATCCCACATTATCACCTGGATGTTATGGTACACAGAATAACTTGACCTTTTAAATATTAGATAATAAGGAAGTTACAATTTCCCGCCCGATACACCAAACTCTATCCCCTCTAACTAGAGAAGTAATCATCAATTGATATTATGTTCCATACATGGCATATCCTAAAGTAGCTTTCTTGCCACTGTAGTAATAAGTCAATGAGTGAATTAAGATCTGGAGTATGATTTTATAAAACTTGACGACATGTGCTTTGACTTTGGGGGCTGGCTGGCACTCTCTGACAGTAACCATACCGGGCCTGGCATCCCAGCCACATAACAAGCCTAATGTAGGAAGGGACTAAGATAAGTAATACATGGAAATAGAGTCAATAATCACATGAAGTCAGAGTGACTGAAGCTGGGAGTTGGGTGTCTTGGATAAGAAACCAAAAGCTTTACAAAAATGTTATGTTGCTGAAATTTCCATGATGTTATAGAATCTGATGTAAAATAATGGACATACAACAAGATTGCAGTGTATTAGTCCTTACCTGGATAGTCATCGGAGACATGCACAGAATAAGAAACCCTGGGGGAAAAAAAGAAAAAGAAGGATATTATTGCATTATGTTACAGAAACACTAAGGCAGGGCTCGACAGTGACAGGTTGCCCGGTTGCCCTCGGCAACCAGATTGAGTCAATTGGCAACCGTTTCGTGGCCTCTGGTTGCCACCTTTGGCAACCACCTGTGCAGTATAGTTTTTTATTTTTATTTAATAAATAAAAACATACAAAATTGGAAAATCCCCCCCCCAAAAAAATCGAAATCTAACTAACACAACATTTTATTTGGTTGCCTCCGTAAAGTTACTACTGCACTAACAGTACATTCGTGCGTAACACGACATTTCAGCCGTATTGTGTATTGTTAAGAGTTTTTTTCATTAGTGAGTCTACCTGCTCTCTCTCTCTCTCTCTGTGTGAGTCTGTGTGTGCGTGCGTGAGTGAGGGAGAGATATTTATAATAAGTGTTTTGTACCAATAGCCTATGTAATAGCCTTGTATTGTAGCTAAAAGAGATATGCACACCTAGTTTACTTTTAAACAATGTATTAAACAATTTATTAGATTAATTTTTACACTGTTTCATATCTGATTTCTGCAGTCTGACTCCATGCATTGTGGAACACATCTGGCAATCACCTGCCTAAGTTAAAACTCTTACAGTTTCAATTGCTGTAAAGTAACTGTTAAAACAAAGACAAAAGTGTTTATGTAATAAATGGTTTAAACATTCTTTATCTCCTTGTTTCATTATTAAAATGTGTGGTATAGTTACATAAGACATTCACTGCACCAAATATAGGCCGTATAAAACATAGCAACCATATTGTCCCTTTCGGCAACCATTTTTAAAAGTTACCTTCGAGCCCTGTAAGGCCAGGGTAGCATGTTACATCCAAATTGTTAGGAATTATTTCTTGGTCGTGGTGATGAACGTAAGAAGAAAGCAGCAACAAACAACGTCCAAGGATTCAATGAGTATTTAATACAGTTCAGCGCTGAAAGGGAGAAATATCCGGCAGCATCTCTGCCTACGAGGATAATCTGAAGAACACCAAGCAGATACAGTTCCTTTACAGACGTCCATGTAATATTTTACATAGACCCTTTCATCCCCCTCAGCCTCTGTCTGTCGTCCCTATGTCAACTGAGTAGAGTGGAAGTAGTTCTGTCTCACCTGTGAACACCATGTCTCCTGTGCTAATTTCCAATTGATCAAAGGCAACCAACAGGCCTGTATTGTATTGTAGAAGAGGCCTGCAGACGGCCTTAGTGTATTGTATTTTAGTGTCTTGCCGAGACAAGACAATCTTGCCTTGGCCAAATATACAATTCCCAACATTGTCAAGTAAGTTATTTGTTACTAGTAGGGAGAAAACATGTTATCAGTTCATTATCACACCCCTTGCTAATGTCTACAGGCCTCATTGAGATCATAGTTACAGCAGCTTTGTACAATTGCTGGATGACTCAGCACTAGGCCCACTAACACATAATATTAAAAATAATCAACTTTAATTATGTAGTACCTTTCAAAACAAATGCTTTACATAAAACAGCTATAAGCGAATACAAAACATCACTGAAATAAGCAAATGAAACCCAGGCCAACAGAGAAATGTCTATCAGTGAGATAAGAAATAAGACAATTAACAGAGGTATCTGTAATCCCCAAAAACATTCTCAGAATGTGAGAGTATATTCACTAATACCAACTCCTACAAATTATTGTGCTGCATATACAGGGTTTGTGACAGTTCAGGAAGGGGATCCCTCTGTGTGTGGTCCTTCCCACAGTTATGTTTGAGTTTTCCCTTATTCTACAGTTCTGGGGTGTCGTTTTTGCTTTTGTTGTCATTTTCATTAATTGTTTACAATTTCTGTTTCATAATGTGGACATTAGTGTAGCCCTTTGAGACTGCTACGGTGATTAGCAGTTAAGTAGTTCTCTCGCCAGAAATCAAAATTAAATAAATTCTTCTTTTGGAAAGTTTTACTCTAATCTCTATCAGCCTGATGGTCAACCTAACAACTCCAAAATACAATCCTTCCTGAATAGCACTAACCTCCCAACCCACTCAAAAGAAGATTCAGATAAAGTTTAATTTTTCTTTGGAAGACATCCATAAGGCTGTGTTCAGCATGGCAAATAGAAATGCATCTCGCTTTGACACCTCTTATCACCTGTTCTATTTAGTATGATTTATTATGTTGCTTCCACAAACTTCCCAAGCATATAAACACAGCCCTGATCTCATATGTGAAAATATATGGATCCTTCATGCTGCTCAAGCTACCAACCATGCAGTCCATTTGTGGTGGACATTAAACTAATTTCTAAGGTCCTGACCAACAGCCTAGACTCAAAAAGATTCAAATGAAGATCAAGTGGTATTAGTTTGTTTAGCGCATTCACAATGCACAAACATGTGCTAACTGCTGTCTTAATGGTTGAAATGGACGAAATGTCCTCTTGTACACTCTTCTAGCTTCTACTGTGCCTTTGAGCTCAGTCAGGTGTGGAGAAATCTGTCAGGAATCCAATGTAGTGGACCCACCACCTGCCCACGAACAGCTGGCTTCCTGCTGACAAGGCTCTTTTCCTGTAACTGCTGGCTATTATGATGCACTCAGCGCCAACACCAAATCACTATTGTCTGACTGCTTTACTGCTCTCTGAATTATTTTTCCAAGCACCAGTGTCCTTTTTTTGTTATGAGGCAGTGTTTGGTTAAGCGCACGCATCAGCAGCAGTTCTACTTGCCAATATGTCTGAGGTTATTACAGGAGTGCCGAGAGGCTTTATCCCCCAACAAGAAAAGTTTCCTCAGCAGTGTGAGTTCTTCAGGTTTCAAAAGAAACTGTGCTATTTAGTTAATATCTTCTAACGGAAATAAAGATTTTCTCTTCCGAGTCAAGTGAAACCGATGGCTCCACACGTGTAATTTATTCCTCCATGAGGTATATCATTGTTCGGTTATCCTTCCCTTAATATGGCAGCACCAACATTTACGTTAGCAGGCCAGCTAGCTAGTTAAACACTTAAAAAGTACTGGCACGCCCACAGTAAATTTTTCACCTTCATCAAGTTTTGTTCATGTTTGTAGCATGACATTTTAAATCAAACTGACCATGCAATACACAGGCTGAAAGCGTGAAATCTCACGATTCTAGCATTTTGTGCTAGCTATCTTACAGCAAAAACGATCCCCTCTTTTGTAACAGGAGTGCTAACACAACAGGTGAACTCACAATGGTGACTCATTACCTGTTATTTATCCTAGCAGACTTAAGATAAAACAAAGCAAGATAAAAATAGGTCGCGAAATGACGGCAGGTGTCCAATGGAGCTAACCAGTATGAGTTTATAGTCTTACAATCATTCCAGCACCGGCATTTCTCGCTTGCATGTGGCTTGTGAGTAGTCTTTACGATACTTTTATGAGATTGCGGTCTCTTTATGTAGAATAAGATCTTGGGAAGAGAATGAGAACAGCCCCATGATTGTCCGATCAGTATTGGCTAAACAGTCCCTCAGTATATCCAACCTGAGCCACCGATGCTGACGACAAATAAACATGATGCTGTCTCCCAGGTACTGCACACCACACTCTCTCATCTTAACAGCCGGAAGGGGGGCTATGTGAGACTGCTGTTCATTGATTATAGTTCAGCTTTCAACACCATAGTCCCCACCAGACTGGCTGGCAAGTTGATTGAGCTGGGACTGAACATCCCCCTGTGTGCCTGGATCCTGGACTTCCTGACCGCCAGGCCCCAGGTGGTCAGGGTGGGCAGACACACCTCCAACCCTCTCACCCTGAGCACAGGATCCCCCCAGGGTTGCGTCCTCAGCCCCATACTGTACTCCCTGTACACACATGACTGTGTGGCCAGGTTCAGCTCCAACTCCATCGTTAAGTTTGCGGATGACACAGTGGTGGTGGGCCTGATCTCCAACAACGACGAGAAGGCCTACCTGGAGGAAGTTGCTGATCTGTCACTCTGGTGCCAGGACAACAGTCTCCTCTTGAATGTCACCAAAACTAAGGAGCTGATTGTGGACTTTAGGAGGACACAACAACAGAGGACGTACTCACCATTGGGGATTAATGGGACTACTGTGGAGAGAGTGAGCAGGTATACCTGCGAGTCTACATCACTGAAGATCTCACATGATCCACACACACAGACACTCTGGTGAGGAAGGCAAGGCAGCGCCTTTACCAACTCAGGCAGCTGAGGAAATTTAAAGTCTCTCGGAGGATCCTTCAGTCCTTCTACTCTGGAGCTGTAGAGAGCATCCTGACAGGAAGCATCACTGCCTGGTTTGGCAACAGTTCCACTCAGGACAGGAAGGCTCTGCAGAGAGTAGTGTGTTCGGCTGAACGCACTATTGGAACTACACTCCCCACCCTGTAGGACTTGTACACCAGGAGGTGCAGAACCAGAGCCTGCAGGATCATGAAGGAACCTCACCACCCCAATAACGGACTGTTTCAGCTGCTGCGGTCAGGGCAAGCGCCTCCGTAGTCATGCTGCCAAAACAGAGAGACTAAGACGGAGTTTCTTTCCTCTGTGAACTCTGACCTCACCAGGGCCCCCACCAAGACCCACACACTGCCCCTCTTATACACGCACACACACACTTAGGTAATGACTACACATAATCTATAGTATATTACACTCATACGATTTCCCTTATTTTCATTTCCAAAGTGCTCTTACTGTATATATTGTGTTTTTTTTATATAAGAGCTCTTACTGTAATTATTGTGAATATTGTGTTGTTGTTTTTTACTGTAAATACTGTGAACTGTTGCCCTTTTGCACATTTCAGTCGAGCCACTTTTTCATTTCACAAATAAAATTGACAAATAAAATTCTTGAATCTTGTAGCTTCGCCCTGGCACATGGCTACCACCAGAGAGTGGTAGCCAAGTTTATTGGTGACTGACAGGCTTTATAGCCAATAAACTGACAAGTCCAACAATGTATAATTTGTTATGGTTCCATGAAATGGCTAGCTTTGCAGGTCCTGCATAACAGAGGCAAACAACTTCACTATTATCTCAGGATGCTTGTGTTATCCTAGATCTTTACGCAAGGGATAGCGGCGCTTCAGGCACATTCAAAACAGGTAGAGAACTTTATTTTTAATTCTTTTTTACTTTTGTAATTTAATTCTTTGTAAAAAAAAATAAAAAAAAGATATGGATTAATGTGGGTGAGGCATTGAATGGAATTGATCCTGTTAGTGATGAGGAGCTGGTTTCTGAAGGAGACAATGATCTAACTAGCATCAACTCCACCGAGGAGGATATGTTTATCGATGGCCTGGATGCTGTTTTAGATTGGTGAGTATCTAAATGCATTATTACTAAAAGGTTGTATTTCTTATTTAGTATAATTGGAAAGTAGGAGTAATCCTGATGGTGCATAATAAATGTGGCTTGTGAAGTGAAGCAGATTTGTAGATAGATAGATAGATTTTGTTGTGAATGCAGAAAAATGGTGTTTTGTACGGTGGCCCTGAGAGCTCCACGCACTGCAACATGCAAATTAAGAAAACATCTTCATCAATTTGACAACACACACAACACATTACAGACAATACAACACATTACAGAAACGTGCTGCAATTACGCCAAACGACAACGCAAGTGTTTCCAGAGGACACTTCAAAGTGAACACGTCTGGAAAGTCAGTGGTGTTGGAAAATGAGCTAAAATGTGTTTTTGGTTTTTTTAACATTGTGATCGCATGATTCAGATATTATTGCAGATATCTGCTAGTGATGTTACACTTGATAACGTAATTCAAAACTGTCCGCCAACCCCGAATCCATTCCTGAGGCACTCCGTGGATGAGGCTTCAAACGTCATTGATGACGTAATGATGTTAAAACGATACAAGCCTCGATACCTTCTCGACATGCGAGGCTTTGGTATCAAGTGTAACATCACTAGCAGATGTCTGCAATAATATCTGAATCATGCGATCACAATGTTAAAATAAACCAAAAAACACTTAAATTTTAGCTAATTTTCCAACTCCCCTGTCCAGACGTGTTCATCACTTTTAAGTGTCCTCTGGAAACACTTCTGTTGTCGTTTGGCGTAATTGCAGCACGTTTCTGTAATGTGTTGTGTTGTCTGTAATTTGTTGCGTGTGTTGTCAAATTGATGAAGATGTTTTCTTAATTTGCTTGTGTTTTGTCTACTTGCATGTGTTTTCTTAAGTTGCAGCGCGTTGAGCTCTCAGGGCCACCGTAGTTTTGGCAGGCAAAGGTGTGAACTGGTTGGGGGTGGGATGTAAAAGCCCAGACACACCAAGCCGACGTCAAGGAACTAGCGGCCGACTGTCAGATCAATTTGCATCGTCTCATGTACATTCTGCGCCTGCGTGAGGGGAAGTAACTCTCCATACCAGGAGGTGGTGGTAGTCTGTATTCGTAATTCAAAAAAAGAAAGCTAGAAGACACACGATCACGGAAATACAAAAAAGTAGCGTTTGCTCGCCATTTACACAGGTTCATTATACTAATCAAGAATATGTCGCAACTGGCACTGGCGTTGTCAGTTGCCTTCTGTGTGTGCCCTCTTGAGAGTGTTGTTTGCTTGCTTTGCTCACTTCCGTTTCTCTGATTTGCTTAAGCTGAACAGCCAATCAGAGAGCTCTCTCTCACTGTCGGCCTCCGTCGCCGATTCACGCTCAATCTGCAGAAAAGCAGCTGACATGGGCCAACGGTGGCCTGTCCATTCATAGATGAGAGAGTTAGGATTGTACACAGGGCTTTCCAAAGAGAAAGAACTTTCAGGGACAGATCAGACCCGCTGGTTTACCCGGACCATGTGTTTGAGTGGTATAGGTTCTCAGGTGAAATCATTGATTAGATCTGCAGATTACTAATGCCACAAATAGAAAACAGCACACACCACAGTAAAGCTTTCACAGTCCCACAGATTGTGCGCATTGTCTCCGTTTTTTCAAGTGGTACATTTACAGTCTTCAGGATTCATATATGGCATGGCTTCATATATAATAATTTAGCACAGCTTTTGTTGGAACACATGATATTTAATTAGATCTACCAACGTTGTTAGTTTTTAATTCAACAATTACTTACACATTCAATCGATCAGCAATTTGTTGCCAATCTTTCTCTCTCCCTTTATATATGGCAATCGTATTTTCCTTTTTAGTTATATGTCTGAATTCTTCATAGACGTCCCCTAAAAGTTACTGCTTAGTGGCAGTGAACATTGCGGTTCTGTCTTTAGCGGCATTTTTCGACATGATGAATCGGGCTACTTTAAAAAAAAACTGTGTACAACTGTGCAAGCGCAATTATCTGCATTGCTTGAACCTGGCTTGGATTAGCCAGATCACGGTAGCTTGACTTTGGCTTTGTGGAACCGCTTTAGCCCCGATTGACTTGTTAGGTTAACTCAAACCAGGCTTGCAAGATTAATCTCCGCTTTTGTGGAACAGGCCCCTGGTCTTTTGGTAAAAGCCTTGCTTGCTTGTTATAGCAAAATAATTTGCCTTGATGATAATAATATATAGCGATCAGCCCTGGGGTTCTGTTTTTGTGACGGTGCTTGGCAGATGGTGAGGAAAAGATCAAGCAGCACAGTGCAATTTTGTTGTCAAGGATTATGTAGATTGGCACTTGCGTCACCCGCCTGCTCAGACCACCTCAAAAGCACATGGCACAATACACAAGCAAATGGAATTTTTGTGGCTTTACCAAGCAATGTGCATATTAACAGATCTAATTCAAAAGCTTTTTGTGGATCATATGTTGGCCAATATTTATCATTCTATGTATATTCACACGTAATTGTGGTGAATTGTCATCCAACACATTACATGTATGTCGCCCCTAAGATCCAAAGTAGGAGATGGAGTGAGGGCCTGCCTGTTATCATTTCATGAGGGCTTAAACCAGTCTTTTTGTTTGGAGTGGACCTTAAGAACATCAAATCTATGGCAGTCGCCTGAAGTTTTGTCTGTTCACCAGTTTGTTCTTCAAGGTTCCATTTCCTATCTTCACTAGCCCTGAGGATTGTGGATGATAAAGGCAGTGTGAGAGCTTGATACATAGTAAAGCAGTCAGTTCTTTTAACATGTGGGCACTGAAATGAGGGGCCTTTGTCTGAGTCTGAGATCTGTTCCAATATGCCAAATCAAGCACAAAGTCTCAGGCCAACACAGTTGCAACAGTATTTGCAGTAGTGTTCTACATAGAACAGCCTCTATCCATCTGCTAAATTTGTCTACAATTAGACTACTAAACAATATTGATAACCTTTACATTTTGTCATTGTTAAAAAATAATTTTGCATATGTGCAAAAAGTCCCCATAGGGGTGGGGCAGAGGCCTGTGTATGAACTGTGGGTATAGTGCCTTACGCAGATGGCACCTCCATTAATCAGTTTCTGCGGCATCCCCTCTTTGCTCATATGTGATAGTGCAACAAAGATTTTGGGGTGGCCATCCTTGTGTCTCCAAACACAATCATCTTGCAATCCACAACCAGAACACATCTAGTGCTCTTTTTCATCTTTATCAGCAGAATCTTATAACCACATCAACTGGCAATGGAGTGAGAACTGTTGGGCAACGTCAGGGCTGTGAGTAATGTGTGTGTCCCTATAGAGAGGGCGGTCGGCAGACAATTTAGCAGCAGAGTCAGCAATTACCACAGGAAACAGGGTCATCTTTTCGAGTATGTGTATCACACTTGATAACAGAAACTGGCAAACTCTGGCACTACAGCACACCAAAGTCATGCAGCACACTGAGGCATATCTTGAGGCAGTGTAAATATTTACAGATTTAAGATCAGTGCCGAGCATGAGGAAGGTTGTGGGGAAGGGTTAGGGTTACCACATGAGGGGTAACAACCATTTAGGCCGAATCCCATTTCTCATTTTCACCCCACGACTCGTTTTCGAGTGCCCCTCTCCCTGTGGCTTGGCCCTCAGAACAGAGTTACAAGGGGTAGTGGTTGAAATCTTTCCCTATGAAATGGGACAACCCTTCAAGGCCATGATATGTCATCGATGACGTTTACGTAAACAGAGGCGACAAGTTTGTTATCGGACATTACTATGGCAATAATGGTATTATCACAGTGACATTTGCCATTCATCTGATGGAGATAGAAAAGCATGGACGCTCGTGATTCGTTCACAACTTATAAGTTTCACGCTACCAATCGATCAAACAAGTCATCAAATAAAAAAGACCACTGCTTCATTACTGGGCCACTTCATGACAGAATAGCGTTAGCGGTGCTCTGTAGGCTAGCAAGCCGTGCACTTAGCGTTACCCTGCCAGTCTGCACTGATATTAGAGGAGCCGTAACAAGTGCAGCAACTTCGCTGCTGGACTTGTTATATTGGGGCGTCATATACCATCAAAGGGGGGAAATGCGACATAGAAATATGTCAAAATGCAGCACTGTCATGCACAAATCAGCCTAAAAACAATGTTGTAGCGTTAACTAGCGAGGTAGACATACTAGCGATTTTTTGTTATGATTGTTATGAAGAAAAGGTCTAATACATTGAAACGACATTAAACTAAGATAATACAACAGGTTAGAATATTTTTTAAATCTTTATTAACGAAGAAAATACTACATTTGTGGTGTCCTTTGGATGGTAGTGTAGCGTTCGCCATGATCTTCCAGTTGATTCGCAGGTCATTCTGGGAGATTTCTCCTAACCCTTGGTTTGTAGTGTGCCCCTGAAAAATCTCCGTTTGGAGGGCCATGTAGCCCTAACACTTCGCCCCAACCCTCGATCCCAACAAGAATCGGGACACCCTACCCCTACACGTGAACGTGCAAAACGGAGGGGTAGGGCGAAGGGGTGAATTGGGATTCGGCCTTAGTGTAGGTGCCTTTGTCATAGAAGGAAGAGCCATCAATGTATAACCGGGTTTTCCCTACCATTATAAGCTAAACTAAACTAAATGTGGAGAGCATCAGAGAAGCCGACTCACAGGACAGGACAGGGGGATGAAAACAATGCTGTTGTAACTCAGCGATACTATGTTAGCGCCCTCTCTGTATGCCGAAGCACTGTTAAAAAAAAGCTACAATGTAACCGCCTGCCTGTAGGCTACACCACAGGACGCACTGTTGAAAAACGTGACAACGCTGACAGTTCTAGTTCTGTGGAAGGTAAACAGCACGGCGGGAAAACAAAACCTTTTACATTCCATTTGGGGGTTCCTTGCACCCATTGCAAGGGGCATTATGATTCCTTCAAAGAGGGTTCGCTGATCACAAGCTCTTGTTGACCTTGACCCGACCGATTCCTCCCAGTGGGCTGGAATTGCCGAAGGGAAATTTTGGTAAGTACCCAAATGCTTCTAATTACATTGTAACTACATTGTCATCTACTTCTACGCTACCTTCTTCCCTATCCCAGCCAATTCTTGATAAACATGGGGTAGGCTATATTGTGCACCATCTAAGAAAACAAAGGGCATATTTATCATTTTAAAGATTGTGACTGTTAGCCAACATAATTCACCTCACTGAAGTAGCTAGCTGAGCCCTTTCGATAAGTGAGAGGGCTTTTTTCAACTAGCCAGCAAAAAGTTGGCTTAAACTGCGATCATTGTCAGCACTGACATAATGGTGTAAATCTCACTGAATGGGAAATAAATTAGTTGGCTATAAAGTATACTAGCCCTACAAGAACGCTGTAATCTAGCTAGTTTAGTACCAGTTGCTCCGTTAGCAAGCCAGGTTAGAACTGGTTGTTTACTAACGGGCGATGACAAGTAGCCTACTGATAAAACCATGTTCATCACACTAATTGAGTGGCAAACAGCTACAGTTGCAATCGGAAATATTCAACCCCCCAAAGATTGTAAGGATTTACCAATGAAAGTTTTTTCAAAGAGCTAGATTTTGCTTTGGATGACTTCTTTATCATTTGAGTGATACATAAAATCAACAAAGAAAATGTGCGATGTAGTATTCATGAGTAACAGGATAACAGGATGACCTGATGAAGTGCTTCAGTGGCAACTATACGATTGGCACTAAATAAACAAGGACTTCATGGCCGAACTCCAAGATGCAAGGAATTTGGATAGGATTGCAGAGTTTTGGGAGACAGTTTTATGGACTGATGAAACTAAACTGAAACTGTTTGGACACATGGACCAGCGGCATGTCTGGCGTGAGAAAGGCCAGGCTTATGACCATCAGAATACCATCCCCACGGTTAATGTTGGAGGTGGGTCATTGATGATGTGGGGATGTTTTTCTGCTGCAGGAACTGGCAATCTTGACCGTGTACCTGGCATCATGGATTCCCAGAAATACCAGTCCATTTTAAATAGGAATGTGATACCTTCTGTTGGGAAATTGAACCTTGGTGATCATTGGACTCTCCAGCAAGACAATGACGCAAGCACACCTCCAAGTCGACCAAAGCTTGGTTGAGAAATAGATCCTGGAATGTCCTGGAGTGGCGTTCTCAATCCCCAGATTTAAATCCCATTGAAAATCTGTAGTCGGATTTAAAGAAGGCAGTTGCAGCACGGAAGCCATCAAACATCAATGAGCTAGAGCAGTGGTGTCCAATCATGTGCCATGCAGGGCCGAGAGTATGCAGGTTTTCACTCCAACCAAAGACTACAGCCGGTGATTTCACTGATTAACACACCTTCAACCAGAGAGGAGGGACTAATCAGGGAAATCACCTGCTGTAGTATTTGGTTGGAGTGAAAACCTGCATACTCTCGGCCCTGCATGGCACATGATTGGACACCACTGAGCTAGAGGCTTTTGCAGGGAAGAATGGGCAAAGATGGGCAAAAAGAGGTGTAAAAAGCTTGTCAGCACTGAATAACTGGCAGGGCCAGAACAGTACAGGTCAAAATGGCTTATAATCTGGCAGACCTAAAGCAGGAGAATGCTTCGGAACAACAAAGAAAGGTACAGCCTCAGGACATAGTGTTACCAGAGCAGTAAGATGTGGGATACCAGTGAGATGTGCCTCAAAGGGAGCAGCAAGAACAGCATAATTTAAGATTCACCGTCGACAGTAGGGCTGTCAGGTCGAAATTCAAAAGTCGAATACAGGTCGACTATGTACAAATTATGAACAGGTCGACTGTTCAGTCAGTCGATCGCAAATCTCGCGATACATATTATAAAATAATGGCGGACGAAGATGAGCAGCAGATCATTACTCCTCAACATATAAGAAGCGATGTTTGGAAAGTGTTCGGATTCCGTTCTACTAAAGGCAAGATTCTACAGAAAGACGTTGTCGTCTGTAGAATTTGCAAAGAGGAATTTAAATATCACACAAGTACGAGTAATATGAGGGTCCACATTCAAAGCACACACCCGGTGCAGTTTGCAGAGCTATCGTCAGCGGTGGAGCCAGCAGCTAAACAGGCGCGGGTGACAAACTATTTCTCTCTGTCTTCAACAAACGCGTTGCCTGCTGCTCGCCAAGCTGCCATAACGAATAAACTAGCAAGGACATTCGACCCATAAATGTTACACAGGGCGTTGGATTTCGGGAATTAATCCACGAGTTAGTGGATAAAACACGCAACGCACCTGGGGCCTCATTTATAAAGGTTGCTGCGCACAAAAAAGTGGCGTTAAGGGGCGTGAAATGTGCGTACGCATATTTTACCGCAAACGTCCGGATTTATAGAAAAATTCTATGCGGTAAAATGTGCGCACATCTACGCATCCTTTCACCCATGCGTAGAGTTTACCGCAAAGTTTTTCAGACACGGGAATCAGCGACGCCCGATAGAAAGATCACAAAATAAAGCTCAGTCCTCTTAAAAACATAGTTTTATAAGTGTGCTTTCACAGGGTTTGTGGTCTGTTGTATCTGTTAAGTCACTACTTAAAACCTATTTTTATAAAAGGCATTCTCTTAACTCTTATTTTATTCATTATTTTACCGGGCGGCGCCAGGATGAAGTGAAATAAAACTTATTGATCTAACCATGCAATAGCCTCAGAAAGGCTAAATAACAACAACATAATGCTACTGTTCAAAATCAAAGAATACATTTATTAATCAGAGACTCACATAAGAACGGAGCACTGAGAGAATTTATGAACGATACCGATTGTCAAAATCAGCAGGCGGAGGAGTAGAAACAGCAGTTTGCGGCTTGCCTCTCTCTCTCTCTCTCTCCCCCCCCCCAACGGGGGAAATGGAATTAGGGCTGTAAATTGTATTTACCACCATGAAAAGCAAGCAGGCTGAGAAACCGAACTCCGCTCCGTTTCCGTGGGCTACTATGGACGCCCCGACATACACCAATGGAAATATTTGTCTATAGATACATAAAGCTTAAACAGAGGGGACAAAAATACAACTACGGGGCTAAGCATATTTTACTCTTTCATATGTAGCTCCTTATGCTCAATGTTGTATAACTTTTAAACTGTTTTTAAATTGTTTTTATCATTTTGTTCATCATCAGTTTGTCTCCCATTTTTCTTTTTGTCCTCTAAAGCACTTTGTAACTTTGTTTTGAAAAGTGCTATATAACAAAAGTTTATTTCTATTATTATTAAGGTGTGCCGGATTATTAGAGCTTGTGCGGTTCTCCACAATGTGGCACAGATCCTCTACTGAGCCCTCAAACAGTAGCTACACCTTTACGGTGCTCAACCTCACTGATGAGCGCCTCGATCTTGCACTCCGCAAATTTCGGCTTTCTTGCAGCTGGCGTCTCTCAGTCTTTCCCTCATTGATAGTCAACAAAGGCTCCTTAACAACGTCGGCATATTCATGACCTATTTAGCATTGCCCATTTATGGTTGATTGTGGGACGACACTATGAGGAGTAGTGGGCGGACACTGGGAGGAGTACACGGCCGCACAATTCACCGCAGGTGGGTATTTATAAAGAGAAAACTGCGTACAGGTGTGTACCGCACGGTTTTATAAATCTGAATTTTTTCTTGCGTTAGTGGATTCTGAGGTTTGGGCGGACGCAATGTTCTACACAATGTTCTACGCAAAGTTTTATAAATGAGGCCCCAGGTAATTCTAAGCGTTCTTAGCACGACTTGCGTAATATAATATGTAAGCCTACATATTCGACTATCGTTCGACTATTGATCATTTCCGTGTAGTCGCATTCGACCTGTATTCTCAGGGAAATTGACAGCCCTAGTCGACAGTAACCTGTCAAACCTAAGAACTGCCTGATACCTCTAACATCATTGGGCAGTGGAGCTTCTACAATTGCAGGGACACATTGCGGTGTTCTGTGGCATTCCCCATGATAAATTATGTGGCGAGTTAGAAACCTTGCGGCCATTGTCCGCCAAAGCAGTAAGCAAAGTTTACAAATCTTTTTGAGTTTTGCGATCAGGCGATATCAAAAACACAGCCCTTGAAAGTTACATCAGGCACATCCTCCTTTTGTGAGATTTCTACCCGCTTGCTCTCAATTGCTGCTGCTGGACACTTGGTTACGTCGCCAGGTGTATCGTCCTTGGAAAAGACTCATTTTGCAACCTGACAAAATGTGCCTAAAAGTAGCTACGCCTGATGGAGTTTGCCTCCATACCACACAATGCCATCCTTTCTTACATTGGGCAATGATTATCTAGGACCAGAGCAACATGTTACCAAAATGTGTTTATCATCTCCCAAGCTAATGTAACATCATCTGTCCTCAGTGGCTTATTTAAGGTGCCGTATATGTGCTTGTGGCAATTCTGCATCTCCCGCATAAGAACATGAGTTTCCTCTTGGGAGATGCTATTGAGGCGAAACCACACTAGACTGTTCTCTTCCATCATCAAATTGTCAGAGTGCTGTGGTGGAGAGCGCACTGCTTTTAAAATGTAAGTCAAAGAGGTGTTTGATTGGTCATGGCTAAAGCCAGGCCCGCCACACCACCTACTGACACAGTGACTACAAAAAGTATTCACCCCCCTTGGATGTTTTCTACATTTTATTGAGTTACAACATGGAATCAAAAATGTATTCAGTTTGGTATTACCTTTCATGATGTTTCACAATGTTAATTTAGCAAGCACTAAATAGGTAACACTGATTAAAAATTAAGAGAACAAAATCAAAACAAGGCAACAGTACCATTTACCAGTACACAGGATTTGATAATCCTTTGTAATCCTTCGTGCCATAATCCAAGGTGAGAAATCGTACAGAAGCCCAATTTAGATGTCAAAAAGAATGACGCCGTAGCCTGCATAGCATATGCTGTCATAATACAGGACCATCAGACAGGCAGCACCATTCATTAGCTACCCAATCTAAGTGGGTTGAATGTGTATATCACTGGGGTTATAAAATGGGCACCTCCCATCACCGATGTTTCATTGAATTAGGTCCACGAAACCTCAGGCTCAACAGTGATTTCTGGCAGCCAGAACCATCACCCTCGACACCCGCTCTCACACCACCACATACAACTAAAACAAATGTTCCAAAACAGTTACTGGTAAGGGCCCTGTCACACTATTGCGTATGAGAGAAACGTATTAGTTGCGTATGAAAATCAATTTCATACGCACAAAAAGCCCTTGAAAATACAGAGCTTTTCTTATACTTACCGTATTGAACCTATGAGTAGCGTATGGCCAGCGTATGGCCAGCGTATGGCCAGCGTAGTATGCGTATGGCTAGCGAATGAGTAGCGTATGAACTGCGCATTTATAGCGTATGAGTAGCGTATGAACTGCGTTGAACAGTGTTTTTTTTCATACGCTGGCATACGCTAGTACGATACACAATAGTTTGACAGGGCCTGTGGTAGTAGCAGCTCTTCTCCAACACCAGTATGATCTGATCGATTTGGCAGTTCACCATGTCACGTGATAGCAGTACGCTGGACATGCGCAGTTCATACGCTACTCATTCGCTAGCCATACGCATACTACGTTGGCCATACGCTGGACATACGCTGGCAATACGCTACTCATAGGTTCAATACGGTATTTTCAAGGGCTTTTTGTGCGTATGAAAATTCATACGCACAAAAAGCCCTTGAAAATACCGTACGTGACATATGAGTAAGCGTATTGTGACATGGTGAACTGCCAAATCGATCAGATCATACTGGTGTTGGAGAAGAGCTGCTACTACCACAGGCCCTGTCACACTATTGCGTATCGTACTAGCGTATGCCAGTGTATGAAAAAAAACACTCATACGCTGGCATACGCTGAAGACGCTGAACATTTTTGAGCATGCTGAAACATTTTGAGCGTATGCCAGCGTATGGTTTATACGCAAAGCATACGCTGAATACGCTCGAGTTACGCTAGAGGTACGCTAGAGGTACGTTACTCATAGGTGGAGTACGCTGGTCATACACTGGCAATACGCTGGCATGAAGGTGTACCGTACAGCTAGCGTATTGATACCGTACAGCAGGCATATGCCTGACGATTGAGTAACGTATTTAACGTACAACTAGCGTATGATTGGTGTGTCACGTGATAAATACGCAGTTCATACGCTACTCATAAGCTATAAATGCGCAGTTCATACGCTACTCATTCGCTAGCCATACGCATACTACGCTGGCCATACGCTGGCAATACGCTACTCATAGGTTCAATACGGTAAGTATAAGAAAAACTCTGTATTTTCAAGGGCTTTTTATGCGTATGAAATAAATTTTCATACGCAACTAATACGTTTCTCTCATACGCAATAGTGTGACAGGGCCCCCAGCATATGTCAGCGTATGACCAGCGTATTCCACCTATGAGTAACGTACCTCTAGCGTACCTCGAGCGTATCTCGAGCGTATTCAGCGTATACGTAGCGTATGCTTTGCATATAAACCATACGCTGGCATACGCTCAACATTTTTAAGCATGCTTAAAAATGTTCAGCGTGTTCAGCGGATGCCAGCGTGTTCAGCGGATGCCAGCGTATGCGACCGTGCTTGAAACGTATAAAACCTATGCTAACCTAACGTACCCCTAGCGTATGTCAGCGTATACCAGCGTATACCAGTGTATGAGTGTTTTTTTTCATATGCTGGCATACGCTAGTCCGATACGCAATAGTGTGACAGGGCCTTAAAGGGGGGAACACGTCAAACTTAATGAAGCATCTGGCGACGCACGGGATACACCTGAAAGCAGAGGAATGCACCGTGTTTGACTGCTTGAGTGGCCCCATGCCAAGCACATCATCAGCCGGCAGTGTGGGCGTCCCTGCCCCCGGGTGATGGAGAGACATTTCATGACAACAACGACGACAACAGCAGCCTTTCGTCATCGTCAGGTTAGTAATGTAACGTTGATTGCAAAGTTTGCATTCATGTGCTAACAAATTATCCAATGATTTAATTTGTATTTAACATAATTTCTGTTTATATTGGCTCTCCAGCTACAACCGCCACCCATTCACCTTAGCAAAGAAGGCTAATTTGACTAAAGAGAAGGTGGAGGAAATCCACAGGGCTGTGACCAAATTTGTGGTCAAGGGACTACATTCTTTTTCCACTGTGGAATCTCCATGGTTCAGGTAAAACAAAAAATAAAGCAATGTGAAAACAGTATTTGTTTATTTGATGTGTATGAAATATATAGATACAATAATATAAATAATGTGCAGTGTTTTTGTGTAAATGTGCAAATGTGTGTGTAGTTGTTTGCATGTTTATGTCATACAAACAAATCTGTGTCATTATGACAATTTGTCAAAAGTTTGTCAAAAAATAATAAATATCCTCAAATTTATTTAATACAGAGAGATGACCACTGCCCTTAATCCTCGCTATCGACCCCCGTCCAGGGATCATCTGTCCAGTACCCTTATTCCTGCATGGTACTCAGTTGAGAAACAAAATGTTATGCAGGAGTTATCATCACAAGTGAATAAGGCTGCTATTACATGTGATGGGTGGACCAGTGTAGCACAGGACCACTATTTGACTGTTACTGTACACTACACCAGTCATGGCCACATAAAGCAGAAGGTGCTAAACACCAAAGCTGTGTATGAGTCACAGACAGGCCTGGTGGTGGCAGATGAAATAGATGGCATTCTGGAGGAATTCCAGATAAAGTCTAAGGTTGTAGCTGCCACTGTAGACAACGCCAGTAATATGGATGTTGCACTAAAGAAGCTTAAGTTTTTAAAGGTGGGGTGCTTCGCCCACACCCTAAACCTGGCAGCACAAAGGGTTTACACCATCAGTGCCATTACAAAGTGGTGTGCCAGACTTCGAGCTGTTGTGGTGTGGCTGAAGAGGTCCACCATGGCCAAAACCGTCCTGCGGGAGAAGCAGCGACTTCTCAGTGAGTAGCATTAGCGTAGCCTTACAAATCTCTAAAAGTTATGTTTGTTTCAAACACCTTCAGCAATGTAGATTGTAATTCAAATTGTGTATTTGTGTTTCAGATCTGCCAGAACACAACATGATTCTGGATGTCAGAACACAGTGGAACTCCCTTTTCCTGATGGTGGAGAGGTTTTTGGAGCAGTACCCGGCCATCCAGGCGGCATCACTTGACCAACAACTCAGGAAGCCAATGGAGAAAGACAGGTGATGGACAAGAAGATCATTTGTTAAACAATGAGTAATTAATTGTCGATATTTTATTCTTATCTTATCTTTTCCCCAGACTGGAAAGGCTCACAGATGATGACTTCCATAAAGCAGAGGAGTTTATTAAGATCATGAAATTGTTGTACACCTCAACCCTCTGTGTATCCAGTGAGAGGTCCCCCTCATGTGACCAAATTCTCCCCATCCTGAGTAAACTGGAGGTGCATTTCACGGTGGCTGAAGATGACACTTCGTTTACCACTGCTGTGAAAGAGAAAGTCTGGGGAGATCTGGAAAAACGATACCAGGTATTTTGCTTTTCCATTCAGAGCCTATGCTAACAAAGAAAGAGGGCAAACTACATACTTTTCACTGTTAGGCACTAAACTGTTTGTCATGTTTTCATTACAGGATGAAGACATTCAGGACTTCCTACAGGAGGCCACTTTGATGGACCCTCGCTTCAAAGGCAAACTTGAATGTACTGTTGCTGATACTGTGGCTGCCTGGGACAGGTTAGAGAAAGCTGCAGTTGGAAGTGCCACAGAACAGGTATTTTATGGTCATCCTTGTTTCCCATGTGTGCCATGTTACAGTTTCTATGATGAAGCATTGCATAAATTAAATTAAATTGTGTCTACAGATTCCAATGGAGGGCCCTGAGGACATTGAGGAAGAAGGATCGGATGACCCTGAGGAGGACAAGGTAGAGCAACATGTAACTTCATAATTATGGATTATCTAAAATTAATTTATTTTTAAGCATGTTTGTCTAAACACTACTTTTATGTATATTTCAGTCTCCATCTCACAAGAAGCATGCCAAGAAGTCAGCCCTAGAGGAGCTGTTCGAGGATGAGGACAGAGAACTTCTTCAGGCATCGACGACCAAAAGAAGTGCCCTCTCCATAGCTGAACAGGTCCAGAAAGAGATTGAGGTCTACAGAAGTCTGCCTTCAATCCCATCAGGACAAGATCCTGTAGCCTGGTGGTGGGGGAAGCAGGACAGCCTCCCCATATTGTCTACACTTTCAAACACATACCTGTGTGTACAGGCCTCATCAACACCATCTGAGAGGGTTTTCTCATGTTCAGGACACGCAATCAGTCAAGAGAGGTGTCGTATTTTGCCCGAGAAAGCAAATATGCTAGTATTTCTGCAAAAGAATTGCTGAAGGTTGAAGCTGGACTTCAAAGCTGAAGTATTTTGCTGTTGTTAGTACTGAAACTGTTATTTACAGTAGTGCTAAAATATTGTAGTTGGGATAGGTTTTATTTATTATGTAAATTTGTAGTTTTGTACTTATTTATATTTGTATATTTAAGTTAAGTATACTTTAAACTGTTAAGAGTTAATATTGTTAAATTTCAAGTTTCAGTTTGCCTTGGCAATAAAAAAAGTTGTTCTTATCGTCGACCGTCATTTTGTGCTTTTTTTAAAAGAAAAGTATCGGTTCTGGTATCGTTTAGGTATCGGTATCGTTTTAAAAGTATCGGTTTGGCACCGGTATCGGATAAAACCCAAACGATACCCAACCCTAATTGGGAGGGCTGATTCTGCTGCCTTGAGACAGCCTGCTCAGCAGATCAGAAAGCGAACTGTATCAGCAATTATACCTTATATAAGAGCTGAGAACAGTGTATCACAACTCAGTCCAACTACCATGGCTTAACTATCATATGTTATGTGACTCCTGTCTTAACCATTAGATATTCATATTTCCTATGTGTTAATCAAGATTTTAGACACCGGCTGATATCTTATAGCAACTAACGTCAGCTAGCATGCTACAGACAAACTAAAGCTAACAAGCCAACATATCAACGTTCTAAAGAATCAGCATACCAGCAACCACACTACCAAACAGCTACTACCAAACAACCAGAGCAACCTACCTGCAAATAATGTCAGCTAGCATGCTACACACAACCAAAAGCTAACAAGCCAGCTAGCTAACTAGCATTTTAAAGAATTAATATACCAGCAATCATGCTAACACCAAATGCTCTGTCAAATAGCATGCTACAAACACAGGCAAACAAGCTGACATAAGAACAGATCAGTACACAGCAAACATGCCACTGGCAAACAACCTATTTGCTATGAGCAATATTAATTATTATTATATTATATTATTATATTAACCATATAAACCTCTGCGCACCCTCAAATCACAGGACGCTGGGTACCTGTCTATCTCAGCAGTCAAAAAGAAAACTGCAAGTAAAACTGTCACGCCCTCTGTAGTAAAATAATTATCATTGCTTTGCTGTATTCTACTTTATGCACTTTGATGTATGTTGTATTAAGCAATTTTATAAGGGAAAAATGTCAGGCCGACAGATATAAAAAGAGTGTTTTGATTAACTATATAACCCTCTTAAGTATAAAAAGTGTGTTTTGATTGAAACGTGTAACCTACAAGAAAACCCAAAGTAATCATAAAGTTTTGAAAAATACAGGTTGAGGCCCTCTCATGAGAGGGGAGAATAGAGACAGGCTGCACAGGCCCGAGCAGGAAAAAGTATCTAAAAATAGACTGGCAGGGCATGCGCAGACAGGAGAAGTCAAGGGGGAGGTACTGCCCACAGAGCTCCGCCCAGGGGGCCAAGCTTATATTAAGACCCGCCCAGGGGGCCAAGCTTATATCAAGACCCGCCCAGGGGGCCAAGCTTATTTCAAGACCCGCCCAGGGGGCCAAGCTTAATACTAAGACCCACCCATGAAAACCAACACGTAGCATTTAAGACCCGCCCAGGAAAACCAACACGTAGCATTTAAGACCCGCCCGGGAAAAACCAAATTTGATATCACGAAGCTAGGAATAATGCCAAGGCGATAGCAAAATGGTGCGCGATGGCCGTCTTTGCTGATGCTCGCAGTTTGAGTTTGGGCGATATGTCCATATAAGGTTGGTGAACTCATTGTTTCTGCTGATCAAGCAAAAATACTTGCTGATCAAGAAAAAATACTTGCTGACATTGAGCTAACTTTGCCAGAATGGGGCGTAAATCGGTATTCTCCACCCAGTTTTTAGGATATATAAGATCATGCGTAGATAGCTTTTGTTAGTCTGGTTCCGGAGCCGACTCGGGTTTTGTGTCTGTGAAGAATAAAACTCTATGCATCGAACTCTGAACTTCTCCAGTGATTTATTTTGAACCTGTTTGAGACTCTAGTAACTGTTGAATTTTCGGAATCGTAAAGAAGATTAAGTGTTGGTGGGGAGGTCCGGTCCTTCATCACTGGCCTGATACTTGGACCTTTTTCTCCGACATCACCTCCACTTCTGCCTCCTAGCAGTAGCTGGCTGGCTGGCTGGCTGTGTGTGTGTGTGTGTGTGTGTGTGTGTGTGTGTGTGTAGCTCCAGACTCCGGCTCCTCCCTGACTCATCACCACCTTCCGCTCACCTGCCATCCATCAACTCATCACCACCAGTATAAGAACCCCGGCTTTCCATCCACTCATCGCCAGATCATTGTTTGTACTTCACTTAGTCTCGTTCTCGGCCGCTTTGCAGATTATTCTCAAAGTTCATCCTACGCCTTTACTAACCCTGTTGTCCTGTACCCAGATCCAGTCTCCTTCCCTGACTCCCTGCCCGCCGACATACCACCGCCTGTCTACCCTGCCTGTCTGTCTGTCTCCTGGTTCCCTGCCTGTCGTCCTGTCTGCCTGTCTCCCAGCTCTGCTCACCCTGCTCCTGCACCAGCCTGTCTTCCCCTTGCCATCTCTACCATGCCACCCTCTGTACTAATTCCCTAGTAAAACCTGGTTTTGTCCCTATCTTCGTCTCTGTTGTCTATGGTTTGCACTTGGGTCCTGTACACGATTGTAACAAAAACAGCCTTTTCTTACCGGGCTCCCCATCTCTGGAATAGTCTGCCTGCCTCAATCAGAGAGGCAGACTCTATTGAAGTCTTTAAGTCAAGGCTAAAAAGCCATTTATTCTCATTTGACCGGCCTTGAGGGAGTGGCTCAGTCTCTTCTCAGAGTAAGGCTAGACCAGTTAGCTCATCCTAGCTCAGGTTCCTGCCTGATGGATACTAGCATCCTGCCTACATGTCCTGGTCTACCTGTTCCTGTCCACTGACGCTGTCCATGTTTGTCTGTGTGAGAGTGTGTGTGTGGGTGTGTCTCCTATCTCTTCCAGGCTGCAGCTCGGCAGAGTTGGTGTCTGCGTGGTCCCCCACTCCTAGGACGTTTGCGTTCTCCTATCTGGGCAGTGTTGGCACCTGCGTGGTCTCCTAGTCATATGATGTGCTGACTGAGCTGCCGTCTGCTGTGCTGTGCCGTCCTACATCAGATCTGGATGTTTCACCCAAATAAACGTTTATGCATGTGTATACACTGCTTGCCCAAACTCGGCATCTATTGCACACCCAACCATCCTGGTAGGGGGATCCCTCTCAGAGTAGCCCCTCCCAAGGCTTCTTCCAATTTTTCCCTAAAGTTTTTCCCTTGTCCTCTGTGAGGGTCCAAGGCTGGGGGATGTTAAATGGTCTGTACTTATATAGCGCTTTTCTAGCCATTTCCGACCACTCAAAGCACTTTACACTACATCCACATTCACCCAATCACACACATTCATACACTGATGGCAAGGCGCTACCATGTAAGGTGCCAACCTGCACATCAGGGGAATCTAACCATTCATACACTGAAGGCACAGCTTCGGGGGCAACTTGGGGTTCAGTGTCTTGCCCAAGGACACTTCGACATGCGGACTGGAGGAGCCTGGGATCGAACCGCTGATCTTCCGATTAGCGGACGACCTGCTCTACCTCCTGAGCCACAGCCGCCGATGTTGTGTTTATTGTTTCATATGTTGGGCACTGTGAAACCCTTAGAGACTGTAACAGTGATTAAGGGCTATACAAATAAATGTGTCTACACACAAATAAGAGCTAACAAGCCAACATTTCTAGCTGCTGAGAAATCAATGTACCAGCATGCTTCAGTCAAGCAAGTGGTTTAACCCCTATTTGGTTTTGTGCCTGCCCCAAGTCAGTGTGATTCCTTCCTAAGCATTTTCCTTTTATATGCCTCATCTACTGCGTTCTCCCAATGGCACTGTAAACTCAACAAAATACACTATCCGCTGTGTCTGACCACATGCGTGGCATTAAGTTAGTGCTCACTATTTCCTGTGGGATTATCAACCTTTTCCCCAAATCTACTGCCATTTTCCAAACTCTACCCACCATTTGGCCTACAACGTGCCTGCCTAGAGATTCTTTCCTCCTTCACGGACAAAACCAATTGTACTATCCTCCTTCGTCTCAACTGATGAATGAATTTCTACCCGCTTGCTCTCAATTGCTGCTGCTGGACACTTGGGTTACATTGCCAGGTGTATCTTCCTTGGAACAGACTCATTTTGCAACCTGACAAAATGTGTCTAAAAGTAGCTACGCTTGATGGAGTTTGCCTCCATACCACACAATTCCATCCAGTCTCCAGCCAAGTTTCTTCCTCTCTACACTTTCCCAATTCATCTACTGGGCCAATCAGTATAAATGTGTTAAATGCTGAACACAGTGCAAAGATAAGTCATCCCTCAAAGTTCTGTCTGAATCAGACCAATGGTATCTGTGAGGTCATATGAGATATCATGCTTGACACACGGACGGACAGGCACAGCCTGATCCACAGTACAACTAATTCAGAACTTACCATCAACCCCAACAATGGAATTCTGTTCTCCAAGCATTGTTTTTGAGACACTTTTCCTGTAGTCTTTTAAATAAAAGTTGTAGAACTAGTAGAGCGAGTAGTAAACTATTAGTTAATGTGGCTAATAGTAAACTAGTAGTGGATGTGGTCAGTAATATGAATGAATGAACAAAAGAATCCCTTGCTTTCCTAATCAAGATTCATTCTGGATATTTTAAAAGTATGACCATTTAGGGCGAATCCCAATTCACCCCTTGGCCCTACCCCTTAGCCCTTCCCCTCCGTTTTGCGCGTTCACGTGAAGGGGTAGGGGTGTCCCAATACTCTTGTGATTGAGGGGTAGGGCCAAGTGCGAGGGCTACATGGCCCTCGAAACGGAGATTTTTCAGGGGCACACTTCAAACCAAGGGCTATGAGAAATCTCCCAGAATGACCTGCGAATCAACTGGAAGATCATGGGGACCGCTACACTACCATCCAAAGTGATCACAAATGTAGTATTTTCTTCTTTAATAAAGATTTAAAAAATATTCTAACCGTGGTATTATCTTAGTTTAATGTCGTTTTAATGTATTATAGACCGTTTCTTTATAACAAGCATAACAAAAAATCACTAACATGCCGATGTCTCTACTTCGCTAGTTAGTTACGTTACAACATTGTTTTTAGGCTGATTTGTGCATGACAGTCCCACATTTTGACATATTTCCATGTCGCATTTCCCCCTTTGCTGGCATATGACGCCCGAAATATAACTAAAGTCCAGCAGCGAAGTTGCTGCACTTGTTACGGGCTCCTCTAATACCAGTGCAGACTGGCAGGGTAACGTTAGGAGCACGGCTTGCTAGACTACAGAGCACCGCTAACGCTATTCTGTCAAGAAGTGGACTGGTAATGAAGCAATGGTCTTTTTTATTTGATGACTTAGTAGCGTGATTGATTAGTAGCGTGAAAAGTATAAATTGTGAACGAATCGCGAGCGTCCATGCTTTTCTATCTCCATCAGATGAACGGCAAATGTCACTGTGATAATACCATTATTGCCATAGTAATCTCCGATAACAAACTTGTCCCGTCTGCTTATGTAAACGTCATCGATGACGTATCAGCGTCTTGAAGGGTTGTCCCAATACTTAGGGAGATATTTTCTAGCCCTACCCCTTGTGACTCGGTTCCGAGGGCCAAGCCGAAGGGCCAAGCCGAAGCCGTAGGGGTGAAAATGAGAATTGGGATTCGGCCTTATAGCTAAGTAGAAAGGCCTGCACATACACACACCTTCATGCAGCCCTGGGCAAAGCACATGCAAGCACATACCCTTGCAAATCCCACCCACACAGGATAAGCAGTGTGAGTCCATATATACCGCATATACTAGGGTTGCTACTAGTGCTAGAAAAGTGCCACAGTACCAACATTTTAAAACTGTACTATACCAGCATTTTGAAAACTTTTATACTTTCAGAAAATGCACCTTGACTTCTTTCTTTTGCAACAAAATGACTGCCATCCATCATAAAATAAAGAGTATACCTTTAAGGATTCAAGTGAATGGTGACGTGGTGGGTGTGCCTAAACGTGTGAGAGAGTTGGCTGCCTGGCTCAGAGAAGAAAGAGAAAGCAGGAAATAAAATGGCAATGGTATACAGTACTACCCGTCTCCAACTTGTTGCAAAGCAGGAATCTTTAAATTAAATATATAACAGATTATGGAGGCGAGACCTGCTGATATATCACCAGCTAGTAAAAAGTGCTTCAAAGTTGTCTCAAAGAGAGGCAACACATTTGCATTTGCACAAGCATTTGTCAGACATCCATCCTTATCTCTTCAAGGAATACAAAGCCCAACAGGTGTGATAAAATAAGATATACTGAAGGATTAAATAAATGCATCAGTGATATTGTACACAGAGTGCTTGCACACAATTCAGACACCTTCCCCTAGACCAGGGGTGTCCAATCATGTGCCATGGAGGGCTGAGTGTATGCAGGTTTTCATTCCAATCGATCTAGTGTATTCACCTGGTGTATTGTTCGATTGGAATGAAAACCTGCATACACCTAATCCCCCAGAATACCCACGTGATTTTGGGGTTTAAAAAATTACAAACTAATGTATATTTATGTACACGTTAATTTACATGTACGTATTTAACATGAATTAAGTCAATAATATTCACAATTTTCAGATGCATGTTGATGTTATGTTCATTAGTCCAACTTTCTCCATCGCAGCATCAGCAAGCCAGCCCTCCATTCAAATATTTTTTTTGCACAGTTCATGTTTGATTTCATAAGAATGAAGGTGATTTACCATGGTAATGGTATGAATGGTATGAGACATTAGTAACAAAAAAACTTTTTATCTTCAAGCTAAAGCATTTCAGTGGTACTGGCCCTTCTGGAATAGCTCTCTGTGCAAGTTATGATAAAACAAGAGTGCAAAATAAAGTTTCTTTTCAATTTCCCCAAGTACATAAATTACAGAAACGTTCCATTTCATCAGCATCACAAAATCGCCCTGTTTCTATGTGCAGAGGCAAGTTACCTGAAAACAGTTCAACACATAAATAACCCTTTTCCCTTCCAACAATGACAACCAGGTATAACTTCGACAGAAAAAAAATCCTCGTTTAAAAAGGCAGAATGTACAGGGTTTAGGTTTGTGCTGTACAATTGCGACAAAAGGTTTGTGAACCCTTTTGAATTACCTGCATTCCTGTATGAATGGCTCTTAAAATATGGTCTGATCTTCATCTAAGTCATAATAAACGCAATGTGATTTAACAAATAACACACAGAATATGTATTTTTACATGTTTTTATTGAAAATATTGTTCAAGCATTAACAGCCTAAGGGGGAAAAACTATGTGAACCTCTAGGACAGGGCCATTCAACTATGTGCCATGGAGGGCCGAGAGTCTGCAGGTTTTCATCCCTCTTCTAATGCTAATCAGTGAAATCACCTGCTGTTTGGTTGGAATGAAAACCTGCAGACTCTCAGCCCTCCGCAGCACATGGTTGAATAGCCCTGCTCTAGGACAAGGGCTCAAAGGCAGGTGATCCAATCAATGGGGCAGGTGATCCAATCAATGACCTGGTTGACATTAAGATGTGGGTTAGGCCGGACTCACACTAGAGGAGAATTGGTCCGATTTCCGAGCGGGACCACAATAACCAATGAGAGAGACAATCTACAAGGACACGGAAGTGAATGAAGAAACAACAACAAGCTGTTACGGTACGGTTGTGGAGGAAAGGCTTGTAGATATGTGGCAAGAACACGACTGCCTATATAAGGTGTCTTCCAAGCACAGGCGCCGGATTCACCATGCCAGTCTACATTTTGTTTACATCTACTTCCCCATGCGATCACGTGAATCGGTGCATTCAAGCTCCCTCCCATCTTTGTAATATCCTCTAGTGTGTGATGCACACACTAGAGGATATTTTCAGATCTTGTAGCGTGTTTGAGATCAGAGAGGAGAACATCTGTGAAGATTCTCATGTGCATGATGCAACCCGATTTCAAAATCGGTTAGGATTATAAAACCTGTGGTGTGAGCCCAGCCTTAGAGCTGTCCTGTCCCACAAAGTTGGTTACCAACAGATTCTGCTCTCCAAAAAAAAGACGTGTTGAAGTGGAATCTGCCCCAGTCGAAAACAAATTAATAGGAAAAGAGTTGTTGAGCCTTATAAGGCTGGAAAGGGTTACAAAAACATTCCCAAAGACTTGGGCCTCCATCAGTCTACAGTCACACAGATTGGATACAAATTGAGACATTTCAGTGCCATTGCTACTCTCCCTGAGAGTGGATGTCCAGCAAAGATCACAGCAAGAGCATGCTGCATAATGGTCAAGTAGGAAACAAAGAACCCTAACATCTGTGTCCACAATAAGGAAACACCAAACAAGAGTGCTGTCCAGGGCAGAATACCAACAAATCTCTCCACAAATAACATTGCTGCCTCTCTCAAGTTTGCCAAAGACCACCTGGATGTTCCACAAAGCTACTGGAACAATGTTCTGTGGACAGATGAGACAAAAATTTAGCTTTTTGGCAAAAGGACACAACACTATGTTTGGAGGAGAAAAAACACTGAATACCAAAAGCAAAACCTCATCCCAACTGTGAAGCAGGGTGGAGGGAGCATCAGCATCATGATTTGATGCACAAGTCCTTACTCGCTTGCTGAGCTAATTACTAACCAGGTTTCTCACCTGTATTTATGGGAGTGCCACACAAACTCCTCTCCACCTTTAGCATACCAATTCCCAAACTCAGGTTTAAACTTATGTTAGCTAGATAATTTGAACATATATAAATCACCCAAAGAAATCACACCAACAGCAGAAATGAGCACAACGTTTGTAAGAGAGAAGGGAACGTGTTTAGAAGGGAGAAGGGAATGCGGTTTTAGAGATCGACAAGATCCTTTAGGGCACTCGAATAATTATCATTATGAGCGCTACCGATTTTACTACATGGATAATTTCCTCTAAAAAAAACCCATAAAATTAGTGAATAAAAATCCTTTATTTCAGTTAAGATTTTTTTTTTGCAAAAAATGCTTAAATTACAAAAAGGCAATTAATTTGAACAGTCTACGGATTTTTACTTGCCACAGGCCAAGACCTCAAGCTCTTGAGGAAATGTGCAACTTTCCTATTTTACAGAACAAACACATGACTGTGGTTGTGAAACCGCCTTGAATAGACTTGCACTGCATGTGCGCTTCCTGCTTCAGTCGGCCAAAACACCTCAGACTATTCTCTGCTGTTTTATACCGATCTTACAACAAAAAATATTGTAATCGCCCATGCGGCGAGAAAGGAAGATAACCTTTTCTTGGCCTACACCAAAACTAAACATTATTATTCAAGACCTTTTGAATTTTTGCATTGTCATCATTGTATCATCAGTAGAGAATTTATGACTAGAACTGCCTACAACTGTTTCAGTTTCCCTTTCGATGATGCTTCAAGTGTATACCCGCATCTAAGTTAAGAATGGTATGATGATGAGATATATTTCAGTCTACAATCTGAGATGAATCAACTTGTAGTGGCTCAATCTATATAGCGTCATATTTTCTTTAATCTAAGCCAATCAGCCATGCAAAAAATTCTACATTTAAAAAAAATAAATAAGGGATTACTGCTCTTTTGTGTTGAGAAAATACTGTAGTTGATTTTAAGGCGGCTAATCCTAATTAATGCCTTTTCAGTCACAGAGTTGTGAGGCAGAGAGGTAAGCCAATCCTCTACAGGCCTGTATGAGGAAGTAACAGAGGCTTTCCTGTATATTGACACACAACAACACCAAGTTGACGAGCCTCCTCAGGGAAATGAGGCATCCCAAATACAAAAGTTAGTCAAAAGCCATAAAGTCTTATCATTTAATTTCCACAGCTTTTGTTCCTTTGCTACTGCTGTTTGAGTGTCTTTTACACAGAGGTCAGCTTTGTGCCTTTAGGATATTGCCCATCTGCTATAATGATTAAGCTACCATCGGTCCACACTAACCTGCTCCCAATTTACACACAGCAAATGTCACGTGAGCAGAAATTTAAAGTCATAAATCACCATGCTCTCGAAAGACAAGACGCATTAGAATTTGAGCATGAGTGAACTGGCTTTCAAATAAAGAGCCACTGCAGCTGATTCACAACTCTGATGCTATTAATACCGTTTACTCGTGGGCCTTGCGAATAGGGCTGACAGGCTCTTCTTTCCAGTTACTGGAGGTACTTGGTGGAGGGTCTCATCCTGTAGATTGCCTGTACCTAAGCATTTGGAGTGTGTCATTCATCGTGACAACAATAGTGATTGGCAACCTTGGAACAGCATGCCAGTACAACTAGTTCAGCACAAATGCTTTTTGTCTATAGGCAGTTGTAGGGGGAAACAACATAAACATACTCTGACCAACATTACAGGAAGTGCCAACCCTGGGTTGGCCAGATAGAGAGAGAGATATATATTGCCAGAAATACAGACATGTCTTTGTAGGATGTGGAGAAGATGAAGTCTAGACAGCATGGTATTCTCTGATAAAGAGAACAGTAGTAAATACTGCTAGGAACAATACTGTCTTATCTAGAAAGACATGCGGGTCCACCGAGCAATGGCTGCGCTTCCACAACACCTCATTTAAAATTAGCATACTTATTGTGACAACGGCACGCCTGAAGGAGAGGATCCTGACACCAGTGCTAATTTGTGCGAGGCGGGGTGGCTGTCAGAAGGCTTCCAGTGAGTCCACATGGAAGACCAGCAGCGATATTACCGGAGCAAGAGCATTTGACTCTTTTCCATGTGAGACCAGACCCTGGAAAAAGGTTTGTCTACAGCGTGTGTTTCGAAAGGTATGCACAACTTTAATGTGCAAACTAGGAAGGCCAGTCCTTTGAAATGAATTGAAATGCCGACTTCACAAAATTCATTGTTCAATTATAAGAGTGAAAATTATGTTGCTTTAGTAAGATCAATTAGTCCTGAATTCAGCAAGGATTCAGCTTTTTGATGTGTTTTGGGTGCAAAGATCTTTCAAAATGGGCAACATTTTGGGGCAATGTAGATGGGGAACGTTGCCTTTCATCAATAGGCAAATGGGACAACATTTTTGTGGATAGTGTAATTGATTATAAAGAATAAATGCCAAATGAAAAGAACTGTCACTCTGGACCATTGGCAAAATTGTCCTTCTAAATTGCCCCACCTGTTGTCTAGGTTAGTTTTGATACTGAAGCAGTCCAGGCCTACAGATAGACGAGGCCTAATGTTCCACAGTCTAAATTATTCACAACATCATGTAACTTAATAAAGCTTTACCTTTTTGATCCTTTAGAGTAAGTGAATGTGAACGTGGCATCAGTGTATCTGAAATCTGGAATGAAGAGAAACAAAATTGACCGGGTCAGGTAAAAACGAAGAGAAGAAGTCTGGAATGGAGGACAAGACCACAGGAAGTCCTCAACAAGTGCAGTTTCCATGGCAACATTAAAAAAAGGCCTATGTAAAGGAGGCAGATTGCTGAAGACATGACAACACACATCATACATTATACATTATGCTGGGGATTTGGGTTTCAAAAGCATTGGCAGCAGGATGACTAAAAAGCTGCTGTGCGGGCCTATAATGTAGCTCTTAGCACAAACTGTTTTAAAGGTCAGAATCAGCAGCATAGCTAATAAATGTGATTTAATTTAGGCTAACACCCACAGAAATTCACCTAGGAATATTTAATTTTAACCTAAGTCAATAACAGTTAGTGTATACGGGGTGTTATCCAGGTTTGCAGACTCGGGTTGTTAACCTGTGTTATAAAGCACCGTCGGGCCTAATGATATATCGGTAGGAAAATGCTCGTGTCGGTTGAAGAAACTCACCAGAGAAAAGGCAGTTTTTCTCTGCCTTGCACCTTTCAATAACGATGTCGACGTCGTTTTGTATTCTCTCCTGCCTTGAACACATCCCCATCAAATAAAACCCACTGGAATAGCCGCTTCTTCTGCTTCTTCCTCTCCCCTCCGCTTTTCAGGCAACAGAGTATAATCCTATTGAGATGATGTGTTAATGGAGGGTGGTCGCTATCGGCTGTGTCTGTGTGTGTCCGCTTCAGGACGCTATCATCTCGGATGAAGGTGGGTCTGCCGCTCGTTAGCTTCCCTCCAGCCTCGTCTGCTCAACAATGGCGATGGGTCGCTCTTAAAGAGAAAACATCCTGTGTTACTCGAAAACACACCTACCGCTAACCAGCCGCTGCTGGGAATAAAGTCGATATGTCACCTCAGCGCTGGAAGAGAAAATGAATGTATCGTGTGAACTGGGACATTACATCACGGTAATCCCCTGATTTTCCACCAGTTACCAGCCAGTGACAGTTGGAAACATAAAGGTGGGTACACTATGACCCCCAGTACGTAATCATCATAAGACAAACAGCAACCAATGGCAACACAAATCAGGTCAGCAAAGCGCTAATGCATATACATATCCTATCTTTATATATAGGCTACATTATATCGTACTTCTAACGTGGATTCTAGTAGTAATTAAAAAGGTGGGTTAACTATGAACTGCATGACAAAGAAAATATCAGTTATATTTTGGTATAAAAGCATTCATTGATGTTCTGTTCCCCTTAAAAGACCACATCCTCATATAACTTACATCAGTTCAATACTACCTACTGTGATGATGAATTTAGATTTATGTCAGCCTAAAAAAGTAGCTAAACTCTATTCTGCAAATAAAAGTAAACTGATAAACTGAGTTGAGGTACATTCCATTACATCCCCTTATATTATTACATATAAGTCCATACAGATTTATGGAATCCATACTTTCTGTACAATATAACTGTTTAATATGTCATATAACTGCTTTATTCTTATTTATATTCCATTTTCCTTTGCTGTATCCTGTTATTATTTGCTGCTGCAATGATCCAATGTGCCCACATGGATCCTTGGAAACTTCATCAAATCTAATCTAAATATAGATAAATATAGTAACATTAGTCTACAAAGGTGGGTAAACTATGTTCAGGTGGATTTATCCTCCACTAACGACTGGGGCAGGTTACATTGCTACTGTGCTTGTTTGAGTTCGAACTAGCTTAATAGCATTCTGTTAACTGAGTGAGTGAGCTACAAACTGCCAAATTAGTCTCACTGAGGCTCCCCCTGATGGGTGATAATACCTTTAGATGTCTTGTCATTATTACCCTTTAAATGTTAAAATCCCTCATCACAGAATCACTGTGTTAAGCCCCCACAAACTCCCAATGCACTAAGACTAGTATGCCATGATTATCACACTGATACACAAATTAAGTTATAGATTTATGGTTAAGCCTAATGAGGTTAAGCCTAGGAGGTGGACAAAATAATGGAAATACCTCATAAAAAGGACTTTAAAATGTTTTACCTGCATTTTTAACCATTAATATTATAATGGTATAATAAAATGACTGTCAACAAATGACACGACGGTTGAGGCAATTAGCAGCCTCTTGTCATTTTCCGACTGCAGGAATCCAGCAACTTAGTGCTATTGGTACTTTGTTCCAGGAACTTTGACCTTTCCCACCAGGGGAACTATAGTACAGCAGATAAGCAAAAAAATCGTTCAAATCTGGAAAGAAGCACCAGAATTTGACTGAGTGTACCTCTTGGGTCATTCTTTTGAAAAATAACATTAGCCACATTTCGGCCATTTTTTACCATAGAATTTCATTGTCTTTGATGATTCTGATGTTGAATTACAGGTTTTTAACTATGGCAAATTCAAATTTATACATCATAAATCCTTTTTATATCTCCTTCTGCCATTTACGCAGAATCATTTTAAAAGTATTGTGAAAAATTAAATATGCATATGAGACAGATCATACAGCCCACTACTGACATCCTCAATTAGGGGACTTGTTGAGGGGTGTGGCATTCGCATCATGGAGCAATTAGTGAACACCTATGAGCTAAATAACCTGTGTGCACCTATTGTTCCACCTCTTTGGTCACCTGACTTCCTGATTTCCCTAAGCTCAGGCTTCATTCCTTTCCTGGTTGGGCTAGAGGTATGTTGTGGAAATCACTTGCTGTCCATGTGTGGTTCTGTGTTATGTATTTTAGTTGTTGCTAAAACCTATTTTACTCACCAATAGGTATTTGTAGGCCGGTGTGTGCAGCAGTGTGCCGGTTTCTGCCGGCCGAAGTAGACATTCCCTGGTTCACTGTAGACGGTCATCGCAGAGTGGAGGAATTAAGTTGTGTGAGTGACTAAGGTAAACTAAGCTTAGGATATGGCAGGATTGCCCGTACGGCTTCCGAGTTTGTAGTTTGTAGTGATTTAATTGTAATGTTTTATTCATGGCTGTTTGCGTTCTGCCTTTATTAGGCCTCAGAACGTTAGCTGCTGTTTTGCCTCCAGCCAAACTTATTTCCTACAAACTTGTGCCATACTGATTTTTCCACCAATCATTAGTTATTGTGTTCTTTTGTGTCTGCTGGTTGGTTTAAAAGTGTCTGTGATCTACCTGTTTTGTTTGTTAAACCTGAAACTGGTCTTTTTTTAACTAACATTAGGCGGTTTTACTAGGCATTTGACATAGATATTTATCTGAGTAAAGCGCCATTATGGCAGGGGGGGCGTCTAGTCTTTTCAATGGTTCTGCCTATCACCCTTTTGCATGTGTGAGTGTGACAACATTAATTGCACTGTGTATCATCATTTTTTTTTGGACTGTTTTCTGTGTTTCGGAGTGAATAATTGCACAACTGGATAGCTCCCCTTTTAGTCGTGCATACACGACATTGAAATCTAAAAATTTCAAAAAAGACGTTTGATGTTGAAACACATCTCTGGCTTCCTTACATCTAAAGAACCAAAGGGAACCTGTATATTGTAACTGAGGTGTTTGAATTGTTCTCTTCTCCAAGTGATTTCCTTGGGTGTAAGTTTTGGTGACTCAACCACACCCACCCTCTTGTTACATTTTGGCGTAGTCGGCAGGATCGTACAAGCAGAGACGTGTTTTCCTTTTTGTTTTGATTGTACCAGTTGGTTTGTCTTTTAGCATTTTGTATTCCATGAAATGTTCTTTTGTTGATGAGGCAATATTCTAAGAGTAGAGGCAAAAGAGCAGCTGGTGTGTAGTGGGCCCAGGAGACCTCCAAGCTTCAAGCAACTACCCTGTGGACCTGGGAACATTTTCAATTGTGATTATGGCTGAAGAGCTAGAAGAGTTGAGAGAACTGGTTAAGCAGCTAAAACCAGATAATGAACGTTTGATGAACAAATTGCTTCTCAACCTAGCTCTAGGGCACTATCTCCATCTGTAGGTGAGCAATCCGGCTCTAGTGATGCAATCCCTACTAGTGCTAGATCTTCCAATGTTACAGTCCCAGTAACAGAGTGACTTCTTTACATCCCTAGAGAAAGGAAATGTCCTTTGTTTAGAGGTAAAACTGGCATAACTGAGTGGGTAGAGGCAGTCCAGTCTAATGTGTGCATGCCAGTTATCTACTACTGACCAAGCATCTTCATGATCACCTAGAAGGTGAGGCAAAAGATGAGATAAGGTACCGTTCCAGAGAGGATAGGGAGAACTCTGAGCGGATTCTTGCTATACTTCAGGAGCTGTATGGGTGTTCTCGATCTTACATTGCACTACAGGAGAACTTTTTCTCTAGGAAGCAGCAAGGGGGAAACATTACAAGAATTTCCCCATGCCTTGCTGTGTCTTATGGAGAAGGTTCTGACAGGTGCCCCTAATGGCATGCCTAATTCAGAAGTCCTTTTACGTGATCAATTTGTTGAATATGTTCATGATTGTGCCCTCCGCAGAGAGCTGAAGCAGATAGTTCGCAGGCACCCAACCTACACCTTGTTGGATGTTCGTGGGGAGGCCATTAGATGGGAGCGGCAAAGGTGTTGGAGTTCCATGTTTGTTAGACACAGGGTCTATGCTGTCAACTATTACTGAATGTTTCTTTTCACAGAACTTCAAGCCTTGGGGCAATGAGAAACTCAGGTCTTGCCAGCGGTTGCAGCTTCTGGCTGCTAATGGCCTGGATATATGTGGGTTACCTTGAACTCGACATTGAAGTCTTTGGGAAGGTAAGTCCAGCCCATGGGGTACTGGTGATTAAAGATCTCCCCGGCAATGTGCAAAAGGTTGGGGCCCCGGGTGTCCTCGGTATGAATGTAATTGAATGTTACAACAAGTTATTTGGACAACATGGCCCTGCCCTTTTTGACTTAGCCTCAGTAAACCAGGCCCCTAATGTATGGCAACAAGCTCTGCAGATGTGCCACCAGGCACAAGCCCAGTCCTCCCCAGACCCTTCCAGCAGTGTAAGGGTGAGGGGTGGGAGGGTCTCTCGTATCCCCGTTGGTAGCCACCACATGCTCCCAGCACTTTGAGTCCTGTGACACTGTGTTCTACACTCACAAGAGTGTGAAGGAGGTGAGACAAGTGCTCGGATTCATGATTACAGGCGATTTGTGCCAAGATTTGCTCACTTGGCAAAATCCTTGGATGCGCATGTTGGAAAAGGAGATAAGGGAAACAAAGGAAAAGCATCTGAACCATTCACTTGGAGTGAGGAGTGTCAAGCTGCACTGAATGAGCTGAAGCAGTGTTTAATGTCTCCAGCTGTCCTCGCATATCCCAATTTCAGCCTACACTTCATCCTGACTAAAGATGGGAGTCTTGGACTGGGAGCCATGCTTAGCCAAAAGCAGGGGGGAGCTGAACGTGTAATAGCCAGTGGAGGTTTGAGAGGGTCAGAGAAGACTGATCAGAATCATAGTGCATTTAAAGGGTAATTCCAGGATTTTTCAACCTGGCCTCTATGTCCACAAAATCGCTTTTCATCTTTTCAGATCAAGTAGATCCCAAAGGTTTCGGAGTTGCTCCGGTCGATCGGCTCAACCGGCAGTCGCGTAACAGCGGCTCAAGGCTCCAATGTAATCCAGCGGGCATGTCCGGGCATGTCCGGGCATGTCCAGGCGGTCAAAGTACGTCCACTAAAACTGCTTGATTTTGCCACTGACAGGCTCAGATTGTTATTCGTGTGACAAGTGTCTGACAACATTCCGAAAGGATCTCTACAGTAATAGACCGTTTTTAACCAGAAATAGACCTTTTTTTAACAACAACTCAGTACAGTCCTTCCAATTAAGACAGTATCTTTCTCCCACCACGCCCGTCAAATTTCCTACCGACCCACAGTAAATTACAGCAATTTAATTGAAATTAGACCCACGTATACTGCCATTAACATTGATAAAAATTCTGGCAGTATTGAACGCCTCACTGTGGGCTTTATCAATATAAGATCATTGTCAACAAAAGCACTGCTGATCAATGATTTGATTATTGAATATAATCTAGACATGATGGGTCTCTGTGAAACCTGGCTAAAGCCAAATTATTTTCTGCCTCTAATTGAAGCCTCTCCCCCAAACTTTCTTAGTTCTCAGGTTGCCCGGGAGACGAAAAAAGGAGGGGGTGTTGTCATTCTACTTAGCAGTACTTTACCGCCCACCTGGACCCTAGTCGATCTTCTTAGAAGAGTTCTCCAATTTCATTTCGGACTTTGTGACCCGAGCTGATAATATTCTCATTATCTGTGATTTTAACATTCATCTGAATAATCCCACCGATCCCCTCAGTAAGGCCTTCCAAGATCTTATTGATACTTGCGGCCTCACTCAATTTGTTAATGAACAAACCCACCAGGGCGGCAACACCCTTGACCTGGTTCTGACCCGCAGCATTCCTGTTTCTGCTTTAGTGGTCTCCTCTTATGTGCCCGCCCTATCTGATCACTCTCATCTCATTAAATTTGAAATCGAATTGATCTTCCCACGCCAAAAGTGTGAAGATACATATATTAGCTGTCGTATTAATGCCACTACGGCCTCGTTACTATCTGAAAAACTGCCCAGTTTTCTTGCACCACTCTCTGGTCATGTTGGCTCACTCGACAATTTCGCCAACGAACTAAACGCTAGCCTTACCAACGCGCTTGAGTCAATAGCCCCATTAGTCACTAGAAAACACCACGCTAGGACGTTTGCACCGTGGTTTACCCACGACACTCGTGCACTTAAACAAGCCTGTAGAAAACTAGAACGTAAATGGCAATTGACCAAACTCAAAGTCTTCCGGCTTGCCTGGAATGATAGCCTGCTAAATTATAAATGTGCACTCTCGTCAGCCGAAACTGCACACTTCTCTAGGTTAATCAGTGCAAATAAAAACAACCAAAAATTTCTATTCGACACTGTTACTAAGCTAACACGGAATCCCTCCCGCTCTGATAGCTTTCTGTTTTCTCCAAATGATTTCATGTCCTTTTTTAGTCAGAAAATCATGCTGATTAGAGATGAGATCACCAGTACACTCTACTGAAACACCCCTGAAAAGTCCACTTGGTGTTTCCCGGGCTGAATGTCTTTTCTCACAGTTTGAGTTAGTTTCCTTAGACTCTCTCACCAAGTTAACTCTGTCTTCGAAACCCACGACCGGCATGCTAGACCCTCTGCCTGCTAAACTGCTAAAGTTTTCCCTATCCTAGGACCCTCCATTCTCCGTATGATCAATCGGTCGCTGTCCACTGGCACTGTGCCCTCCGCCTTTTAAAACGGCCGCGATCAAGCCACTACTGAAAAAAACGAACCTTGACCCCGAAATACTTCAGAACTATAGACCAATCTCAAATCTGCCATTCCTTTCCAAATTACTTGAACGAACAGTAGCCAGTCAATTTACAGATTTGTTTTGTCAAAAAATAACCTACTTGATCCCTTCCAATCTGGTTTTAGGTCCTTTCACTCGACCGAAACTGCACTCACAAGAGTGGTAAATTACCTTTTGTTAGCTATTGACTCCAACTCAACCTCAGCACTATTGCTACTTGACCTGAGTGCAGCCTTCGACACAATTGATCATACAATACTCTTGAACCATCTTGAACATTATATTGGTATCCAGGGGATCAGCCCTTCAGACCTCAGAGTGTTGCAATATGGACTTTGGTGTCCCACGAGGCTCTGTCCGAGGACCACTGCTATTCTCTATCTATATGCTACCACTTGGTGGCATCATTCGCAAATTTGGCATTAACTTCCATTGCTACGCTGATGAAACCCAAATTTACATACCAGTCAAACCAACCGATAGCACCCAATTCCAAAAACTAGAGGCCTGCCTATCAGAGGTCAAATATTGGATGTCCCTAAACTTCCTACTTCTTAATGGCAGCAAAACTGAGATGCTGATTGTGGGACCAGCTAGACATAGACACTTATTTGAGAATACTACTCTCAACTTTGATAGTTGTGTAATCTCACAGAGCCCATACATTCAAAATCTTGGGGTAAAATTCGACCCTACCCTCTCATTCGAGTTGCATATTAAGGAGACCACTAAAACAGCGTTTTATCATCTTCGTAATATTGCCAAAATTCGACCCATACTAACAGAGGCAGACGCAGAAATTTTAGTACCTGCCTTTGTATCATCCAGAATCGATTATTGCAATGTCCTTTTTTCGGGCTTACCTACTGGGCGCACTAAAAAACTCCAACTGCTGCTGCCAGAATCCTGACCAAAACTAGGAAATTCGACCATATAACTCCCATTCTATCCTCGTTACACTGGCTACCAATTCAGGCCAGGTGTGACTTTAAGGTGCTTTTACTTACATATAAATCATTACATGGGATGGCACCGTCCTATTTATCCGATTTGATTAAACCATATAAACCGCCACGTGCCCTCAGATCTCAGGATGCTGGCTACCTTTCTATCCCAGCTGTCAAAAAGAAAACTGCAGGTAACAGAGCCTTTTCTTACCGGGCTCCCTATCTCTGGAACAGTCTGCCTGCCTCAATCAGAGAGGCAGGCTCTATCGAAGTCTTTACGTCAAGGCTAAAAACTCATTTATTCTCTCTGTCATTTGACCAGCCTTGAGGGAGTGGCTCAGTCTCTTTTCAGAGTAAGGCTAGACCAGTTAGCTTATCCTAGCTCAGAGTCCTGCTGATGGATACTAGTATCCTGTCTACATGTCCTATTCTCCTGGTCTACCTGCTCCTGTCCATTGACGCTGGTCATGTTTGTCTGTGTGAGTGAGAGTGTGTGTATGGGTGTGTGTGGGTGAGTCTCCTATCTGCAGCCCGGCAGAGTTGGCGTCTGCCTAGGACGATGCTGACTGAGCGGGCGTTGCGTTCTCCTATCTGGGCAGTGTTGGCACCTGCATGGTCCCCTAGCCCTATGATGATGCTGACTGAGTTGCCGCTGCTGTGATGCCCCATCAGATCTGGATGTCCCACCAAAATAAACTTTCATATATTGTGTATACGCTGCTTGCCCAAACTTGGCATCTATTGCATGCCCAACCGTCCTGGTAGGGGGATCCCTCTCTGAGTAGCCCCTCCCAAGGTTTCTCCCAATTTGTCCAATAAGGTTTTGTGGGAGTTTTTCCTTGTCCTCTGTGAGGGTCTAAGGCTGGGGGATGTCGTGTACTAATTATTTATTATTTTTCACATGTTGGGCACTGTGAAGCCCTTAGAAACTGTAACGGTGATTAAGGGCTATACAAATAAATGTGATTGGCAAAGACTTCATTAAGATGAACTCTGATGAAGTGCGTGCATGGTTGTGGCCAGTTGTTTGGGACGAGAAGGATGAACTTGCTTTACGGGCTGTGGTACAGGCATCCATAAAGAAAAAGATTAGTTGACAGAGCTGGGATGAAATTGGGGAGCAACAAAAGGATGACTCCATCATTGGACCCATCTATCATGCTGTGACGAAAAACATCAGACCAAGTCCCGCTGAACAGCGCACCATGGAGGCAAAGATAAAGCAGCTTGTCAGACAGTTTGGCCGTCTCAAACTACATCAAGGTGTCTTGTTTCGATGTATTCTTGACCCATGGGATGGAGAAGAAATCAATCACCTTGTTGTCCCAGAACTCCTACAGCGTAAGGTGTATGAGAGTCAGCATGAACATGGAGGGCACTTCAGGGAGAGGAGAACCCTCATATTCTTGAGGAGCAGCTACTATTGGCCAACAATGACCAACGATGTCCAGAGCTAGATAAACCAGTGTAAAAGATGTACACTGGCTAGAGATGTTTTCCCCAGGATCTGAGCTCCCATGACATGCACTAATGTCACTGCTCCGTTGGAAGTCCTTGCAATGGACTACACCGTGCTAGAGAGATCGTCTGGAGGATACGAGAATGTGCTCGTCCTCACCGATAAGTTTACCAGATTTACTGTCGCTATCCCAACCAAAAACCAGACAGCCAGCACAACAGCAAAGGCTCTCGTGAAGCACTGGTTTGTTTGTTACGGGTGTCCTGCCCGTTTGCATTCGGACCAAGGACACTGTTTTGAAGCCAGTGTGATAAAGGAACTCTGTAAAGTCTAAGGCATAGCAAAGAGCCCCACAAGTCCTTACCACCCTCAGGGAAATTCTCGGTGCGAGCGGTTCAACAGAACCAT
This sequence comes from Hoplostethus mediterraneus, assembly GCA_034670385.1. Classification (NCBI taxonomy): domain Eukaryota; kingdom Metazoa; phylum Chordata; class Actinopteri; order Trachichthyiformes; family Trachichthyidae; genus Hoplostethus; species Hoplostethus mediterraneus. The sequence goes on along the minus strand of JAXDDW010000137.1, from coordinate 214,841 downwards.
GCACGACATGTTGAGAACATTGCCGTCTGAGAAGAGGAGAGATTGGAAAGAGCACCTGCCCGAATTAGTCATGGCCTATAATAGTCATGTGCACTCCTCCACAGGCTATTCACCTTTCTGTCTGATGTTCGGGAGAGACAAGATTGCCCATGGATCTCCTTGGAGGAAAGGACCTGGATGACCTGGATGCCGAGAATCTGGATGACTGGGTGAAAAATCACCATGAGTGTTTGAAGACAGCTGTGGAGATTTCCAATTCAGCATCACAAGAGGGCTCAAGAAGACAGAAGAGAACCTATGATCACAAATCCTGTGGGGCCCTCATCAGACCTGGTGACCGTGTGTTGCTACGCAATCACGAGCATAGGGGCAGGAATAAAATACAGGATAAGTGGGAGTCTCTACCATATATAGTAGTGAAACAGAACCACCCAGACATACTTGTATTTACGATCAGACCAGTAAAGGGAGCTCCCTCAAAAGTTGTACACAGAGACCAGCTGAAGCACTGTACTTTTGAGTTGCCTATAACACAGCAGACACATAGGCCTAAACCTAGAGAACAGTTATCAACTGACACTGATAAAGCGTTATCTGCATTCCTACTGCCACACAGAAATGATTATGTTGCAAAATAAGGTACCTTAAGAATGTGATGCTTAAATGAGTACCAAAGCTTGGGTATTGATATGCTGTAAGAAATACTGTGATGTGAATATTCAAAATATGTGAATATGCTTGACTGACATGTTGGTTTTCTTGTGTTTCAGAGATGGAGACACTGGGAGACATTCGCTGGTATGGCAGTGATTAGCAGGGGGGAATGTAGAGGATACAATAATTGTAATTCTATATTCTATATTTATATGTTCTATTTGTTCAGGGTAATAATTGTGGACAGGTATATTATCCTACCAGGATTTGAATAGTCTGTCCGTGTCAGCCTAGAAAAATAGACGGTCAGAATGGGCCTACAGCCTCCTCCAGCTGCGACTGTCACTGCTCCTGGTGATCTTGGGACAGAGGAGGCAGCCCAGGTTCACCGACAATCCTACCCTACGCGGATAGTTAATGGCCAAAAACGCTTGTTAGAAGTTGGTTTAATGGAAGGGAGTGGCTGGAATATTCAGTAGTTGCTGATGCTGCCTTTTGCTTTCCATGTCGGAAGTTTAGTATTGGGTGTAGTGCTAATGCCGACAAAGCCTTCTCACAAGCCGGCTTCTCTAATTGGAAATGTGTAACGGATAACACCAAAGGTTTTGCGAGACATGCATCCAGTAAGGAACATTTGAAATGCAGTGCTCTCTGGATGGAATTCTGTAGTCGTAGTGCTACAGGAACTGAGGTCTCCACACTTGTTAATGAGGGGCAACTGGCAAGGAATCGCTTATATCTGAGTGTGATCATGGATATCATTGAGTAGCTTGTGTCGCACCAGCAACCGCTGAGGGGGACGCTGGATGCTTTGGAGTCAAGAGGGGGGGTGGACTATTTTTGTCTATGATGGAGTACATACTGAGGAAAGACAATGCCCTACCAAGGTACACTGTTGCCCAAAAAGTTGGAATAAAATATTTTTTACCTCTTCTCATGAAAAATGAAATCGCGCCAAACAATTGTTAAGCATGAATTTGTTTCACCTGGGTAACTGGGCCTCAGTATGTAATCATTGCACCTGGTCAAAGGTGATTACTGATGTGTATAAATGTGTATAAATAGGAATAAAAAGAGGAATGTGTCTAAAAACAAAATTATTCCAACTTTATGGGCACAGTGTATTAGCACCATCCCAAGAAATGCCACATACACATCACACGAAATTCAAAACGAAATAATAGGGCTCATGAGTGAAATAGTGACCAGTGAAATAGAAGATAGCCGGTACACATTGAAGGTGGACGGGACCAAGGATCCAACTGGTTGTGAGAATGTGTCAATTGTGGTCCGTTATGGACTAAGAAAATTAAACTTGAAGTTGTTTCAAAGACCTTTCCCTGAAACATGAAGACACCTAAGGACTGTTTATTAGAGAAAGAGTTGACTATACTGTACTGTTCAGTTCATTCTGCAAACCCCAATTGAGGTGGAAATACCATTTCATCTATATTTTGTGATTTTGTATGTTTCAAAGGGAATAGTGACTATTTTAAGAAAATATTGATCCTTCTAAAGGGAAATAATTTGAGAAGATATATTGGTTTTTTTTTCGAGAAGTATACATTTTGTCTTGTCAAACTGGTTTTCTACTGAACCTGAAAAGAAATACAAATTCTGTATACAAATTAATGTGGAATAAATAAGTTTTATTAAGATAATCATATTTTTTGTGTTCTTTAATGTGTATGTGACTTACCTTAGAGTAGGGCCATCTCACCTATCCTGGGAGGGAGGGTCTCCACACTCCTCTGCTAGTCGGAAGACAATAGGAGCTTCAGAGTTAGACTTGGTCTCCACAATGTAGATTACTAGCTCTGACAATGCCAGATTAGATTAGATGGCTCTTTATTGTCCCCGACGGGAAATTGCAGCTATGCAGCAGTACAGAACAAGAGAGAGGCACACATCACTATACAATCAACAAATTTAAGGGCAACAACTGTATAGAAAAAAAGATCCTCTGAGTGTGTGTGTGTGTGTGTGTGTGTGTGGAGGGGCGGTCAAGAAGAAAGCAGCAGGCTCAGGGGTTGATGTTGGAGGTAGCATTGTATAGTCGGATGGCTGTTGGCACAAGAGTGCTTGAAGCGTGGGATGGGTGGGACAGGTTCTCCAAGATGGATCTGATTTTAGATCCCATCCTCCCCTCAGCCATTTCTTCCAGACTGTCCAGGCTCTCTCCCACAACTGAGCCAGCTTTCTAAGGGTAGGCATCTTGATTGTTACTTCCCACGTACTGCTGCTGTCTCTTGATGGTTCTCAGGTGGGTCCTCTCTCTGTTATACAGGTCTGTCAAACATGCAACATGGTACTTGAACTCCTGTGCAATAGCATCCCCATCACCCAGTTTTGCCAGAGGTTTTCCATCATTCAGACTTCGGGCACATTTACTCAATAGTTCATTAAGATGCATTGTCATTACCTGGCTCAGTTCGGATGCTGGATCTTCTTTTTCACATAGGAAGCATTCTGAAGCTCGGCCTTCATGGCTGGTTCTGGTGGTTTGTGCGCCCTTCTGCCGGCTGATTATTTTGACCAGCAGCTCTTCTTTTCTGTTCCTGTTCCAGTTTAGTGTTGTTGAAGAGATGGCGACAGGTCTGGTGGTACTTTGCCTTGTTCCTTTTAAGTGTTTCCTCTATGCCATTACCCTCATTGTCATCCATTGATGGCTTGAAAGAGAGGAAAATTGGTAGCAATCATGATATATTATGTTTTATGTTTTTTTTCATTATGTTTACTTGGATAATGTATTGGTGGTGATTTGAGAGCTTCCTTTGTCTCCTTTTGACAGGCAACATTTGGTCCAGTCAGTTTGCCATATAGATGGCACTGGAACTGCATTGGCATTGGCCATCTTGTTGAACAGTACGCTACAACAGACAATTAGAATATGCTATAGGTATACCACCTACACCATGCGTCTTAGCAGCCCAGAGCTCAGTAAACAGATTATTTTCTTTCAGTGGCTGAAATATGGTGGAAGGAAGCTTCTTAGCCTCTCCAGAGTTATAAATCTGTCTTCTCTGTGGTTAAAAATGTATGGTTTGATAGCAAGATCATTCATATTTGACAATTCCACACAAATAGTATTTCCGGGCCGGAAATGGTGGCCATCTTGGAAAAGTGGCAGTCATCTTGATTTTTGTTTGGCTAATGGATTTTATCAAAAGAATAAACAAATCAAATCACATTTATTTGTATAGCCCTTAATCACTCAGTCTCAATCATTACAGTCTCTAAGGGCTTCACGGTGCCCAACATGTGAAACAATAAATTAATAAATACACAACATCCCCCAGCCATAGACCCTCACAGAGGACAAGGAAAAACTCCCACAAAACCTTTTAGGAAAAAATGGGAGAAATCTTGGGAGGGGCTACTCAGAGAGGGATCCCCCTACCAGGACGGTTGGGCGTGCAATAGATGCCGAGTTTGGGCAAGCAGCGTATACACAATGCATAAAAGATTATTATTGTGGGACATCCAGATCTGATGGGGCGGCATCACAGCAAACGGCAGCTCAGTCAGTGTCATCATAGGACTAGGGGACCACGCAGGCGCCAACACTGCCCAGATAGGAGAACGCAAATGCCCGCTCAGTCAGCATCGTCCTAGGAGTGGGGGACCACGCAGATGCCAACTCCACCGAGCTGCAGCCTGGAACAGATAGGAGACACACCCATACACACACTCTCACTCACACAGACAAACATGACCAGGGTCAGTGGACAGGAACAGGTAGACCAGGAGAATAGGACATATAGGCAGGATGCTAATATTCATCGGCAGGACCCTGAGCTAGGATGACCTAACTGGTCCTGCCTTACTCTGAGAAGAGACTGAGCCACTCCCTCAAGGTTGGTCAAATGATAAAGAGAATAAATGGGTTTTTAGCCGTGACTTAAAGACTTCGATAGAGACAGACTGTTCCAGAGATACCAGAGCCCGGTAAGAAAAGGCTCTGTTACCTGCAGTTTTCTTTTTGACTGCTGGGATAGATAGGTAGCCAGCGTCCTGTGATCTGAGGGCACGTGGCGGTTTATATGGTTTAATCAGATCTGATCTGAGTAGGACGGTGCCTTTAAGTGCACCTTAAAGTTGCACCTGGCCTGAATTGGTAGCCAGTTTCCTAGTTTTGTTCAGAATTCTGGCAGCAGCATTCTGGACCAGTTGTAGTTTTTAGTGCGCCCAGTAGGTAAGCCTGAAAAAAGGACATTGCAATAATCTATTCTGGATGATACAAAGGCATGTACTAAAATTTCTGCATCTGCCTCTGTTAGCATGGGTCGAATCTTGGCAATGGCGAAGATGATAAAACACTGTTGTAGTGGTCTCCTTAATATGCAACTTGCATGAGAAGGTAGGGTCAAATTTTACCCCAAGGTTTTTAACGTATGGGAGATTCAAAGTTAAGAGTACTATTCTCAAATAAGGGTCTATGTCTAGCTGGTCCTACAGTCAGCATCTCAGTTTTGTTGCCATTAAGAAGTAGGAAGTTTATGGACATCCAACATTTGACCTCCAATAGGCAAGCCTCTAGTTTTTGGAATTTGGTATTATCGGTGGGTTTGAATTGTATGTAAAATTGGGTGTCATCGGCAGTGGAAGTCAATGCTAAATTTGCGAATAATGCCACCAAGTGGTAGCATATAGATAGAAAATAGCAGTGGTCCTAGGATAGAGCTTTGTGGCACACCAAAGTCCATATTGCAACACTCTGAGGTCATGTTGTTGTAAAAGAGGCGGTGTGATCTATCGAGTAGATAAGACCTAAACCAAGAAAGGGCTTTCCGGTCTGAAAGAGAGCAGTTGCCGTATCAGACTGTGATGCAGTTGGTAAAGATGCTCTCGATGGTGCAGCGGTAGAATTCACCAGAATCTGAGGAGACAGGTGGACATTCTTCAGTCTCCTCAGGAAGAAGAGACACTTGACCAGGGTGAAGATGTTGGGGGTCCAAGAGAGATGTGGACGCCAAAAAATGTCCTCTGTCCCTCTGTCCCGTTGTTGCGGATGGGGATGTGTGTGCCAGGTTTGGACTTCCTGAAATCCACAATGAGCTCCTTGGTCTTCTTGGTGTTGAGGGCCAGGTTGTTGTCAGCGCACCACACCACCAGGTGCTGGACCTCCTCCCTGTAGGCTGACTTATTGTTGTTGTTTGTTGAGGCCAACCACTGTTGTGTCATCTGAAAACTTGATAATGGTGTTGGAACCATGTACAGGTGTGCAGTCGTAGGTGAAGAGGGAGTAGAGGAGATGACTCAGCACACAGCCCTGTGGGATGCCCGTGTTCAGAGTGAGGGTTGAGGAGGTGTGGTTGTCTAACCTAACATACTGGGGTCTGTTGGTTAGGAAGTCCTATATCCAGTTGCAGAGGGAGGTGTTGATGCCAAAGTCACCAAGTTTGGTGATCAGTTTGGAGGGGATGATGGTGTTGAATGCTGAGCCGAAGTCAATGAACAGCATTCGGACATAGGTGTAGTTGTTGTCCAGGTGTGAGAGGGCATAGTGTAGTGCCATGGAGATGGCTTCCCCCGTACACCTGTTCTTGCGATAAGCGAATTGGAGGGGGTCCAGTGTGGGTGGTAGGGAGGTTTTGAGGTGAGGCAGGACCAGCCTCTTGAAGCACTTCATGATGGTGGGGGTGAAACAGGGCGAAGCGCTCGCTGCGGTGGAGTGTTTTGGCACTGGCATAATGGAGCCAGTGAAGATGAAGATGTCAGTCGAGACCTCAGACAGCTGCCCAGCACAGGCCCTTTCACTTTCATTTTCACAACGGGGGTGTGGCGGACTGGGGAGGGAGGGGGGTAGGCTTCGGCTGGTCTCAGCGGCTGCGGCCAATTAAAGTTGATTGCAGCCGGGCCTTTTTAACCTGTGCGTGTGGATGTGTGCAGGAGTGCGTCAGTGTGAGAGGCTGGTGGTGAGAATGGAGCTGACAGGGATGGAGGATCCGGTCGGCTGTGTGCGGAGCAGGGAGGATGAGCCAGCAGTAGCTTCTGAGCAGGGTCTGCGGCTGGAGTGCCGGGATGGAGACGAGGGCGTGAGCGGCGAACGATGGAGAGGGAGCACGGGTGTCCGAAGCCGGTGGTGACCGGCCGAGCTCCGGAGGTTGCAGTCGGGAGCAGCCTGCAAGGGCTGACCAGTCGGGGTTGGATGCCCCTGGCCTTGGTGCTCCGCGGCTGACCTGCCGGGAGGGAGGAGACGCGCACCAGGGAAGATGACGCTCTACACTGCTGTCAGCGTCAGGGCCAGGTTTGATGCGGTTAATAAAAAGGTCCCGCTGGCCAGTTAACTCTGACTCCTGCCTCGTCTCGAACCCTGGTACAGTGGCGAGTTGCCACAGGGAGACTCTGTTGGACAAACACAAACACACGCAGGGTAGGGTGTCCGAATTTAATGAATTCTCTGCTTTTTCCCATCCCCGCCGACCTTCCTCCAGGGACAGCCTCCAATACCAGCGCCCGGGGACCAATTCCAGGTGTGAGTCCTCATCTTGGTCAGGGACAGGACAGGATGTTGCATGTTTTTAGATGGGGTTCTTTTATAGGAGGAGACCCATGTGAGCACGGGGAGAACATGCAAACTCCACACAGAAAGGCCCAGGAGATAACCCACCTGGGCACCCCAGAGTCAACAGCGCCCCAGACGGGACTCGAATCCAGGACCTTCTTGCTGTGAGGCAGCAGTGCAAGCACTGCGCCACACTAATTGCACGCCCAACCGTCCTGGTAGGGGATCCCTCGGGATCTGTCACCTGTCACTTAGTGCTGTTGTTGTGGGGGTCATTCTGTACTTAAATGACGTATGAAATCAAGCTAAACTTCTTATATGCATAATCTCCCCGGTACTGGTGCGGTGGGAAAGAACCTTGAACTCTTTTGGGAAACTAAAAAGTTTCTTGCTGAGAAGATTCCTGCTCAATATCATACCTGTGACAAGACTCTTGCCACCAGAGGGATCCGATGGAAGGAATGGACACAGAGAGGGTGGGAGAGACAGATGGCTTTACTGGGCGATCAACAAAACTGACATGAGTCAGTACAAACAAAACACAAAACAACCTAGCTTCATTGTGAGCGATTTAAGCACAGGGTAAATTTCAGGAAAATCAGCCAACCTCGGTGCGTCTACCTCTCAGATGAGCCACTGCTCCTTCTCTCCGCCTACTGCCTCAACCCCACCCCACTGCTACATACCCCCACTGCCCGCCTTAGGCCAGGGAGCCGCCTGGCTGACAAAATACAGATGAGTGGGCTGGCCAGCGCCCCCCAAGCTGAGGGTTAGTGTTAGGGTTAACCCAACCCTAACCCATTTATTACAGCCCTTAACACAAATCACACATCATAATAGGGCTCCCTTGCCCTGGTCCGCTCACTGCAGCTCTCCTCAGTCCTGCGTGCTCCCTTTTCCTCCTCCTGTTCCTGCTCACTGAAAACATATAGACAAAAACCCACAGACGCACACACACATTAGACAACTTCCCTGCCGCACCCGCCTGAGGTGGGGCTGGCCCCCAGCACCTGTTTTGTTTTTAGAGCGTGTTACTGATGCGATGTTTGCCGATAACGACAGTTGGTTGTTCAGGGTCACACCGAGATTCCTCACAGTCTGAGTTGACGTCACCACAGCATTATCAATGGCCAGGTCTTGGTGCTCTCCGGGAGGAACACCAGCTTAGTCTTGTCCAGGTTGAGCTTCAAGTGATGTATCAACATCCACTCATAGATATCTGCCAGGCACGCAGCAATGCATGTGTTGATGAGGTGGCAGGAAGGGAAGGAGTTCAGGTGCTGTAGACCGGGTGTAACTAGATGTAACAATGTGAAGGACCTCGTTTGGGGAGAGGGGAGAGAAATGGGGTAGGGCGGGAGGTGAGGAGGGAAAATATGGAGAGGGTGGTAGAGAGGGAGAGGTGGAAGGTGGACAGGTGTGGTTGGTGGGTGGAGCACCAGCCGGGGGGTGAGGGAAGGAGGATCGGAAATCATTAACCTTCTTGTCAAAGAAGTTGGCAAAATCGTCAGGGAGGAGGTGGGAGGAGTGGGTTGGGGTTGGAGGAGGGAAGAGAATATTTTTTAGGGTTGGAAGCAGAAGTTTGAATTTTAGTGCAGAAGAAAGCAGCTTTAGCAGCAGATTGAGGAGGAAAAACTGGAAAGGAGAGATTGGAAGTTAAGTGTGTATTATCATTAGGCAATGATAGAATCGATTATTGCAATGTCCTTTGTTCAGGCTTACCTACTGGGTGCAAAAACTACAACTGGTCCAGAATGCTGCTGCCAGAATCCTGACCAAAATTAGGAAATTCGACCATATACACTATATTGCCAAAAGTATTGGCTCACCTGCCTTGACTCGCATATGAATTTAAGTGACATCCCATTCTTAATCCATAGGGTTTAATATGACGTCGGTCCACCCTTTGCAGCTATAACAGCTTCAACTCTTCTGGGAAGGCTTTCCACAAGGTTTAGGACTGTGTTTATGGGAATTTTTGACCATTCTTCCAGAAGCGCATTTGTGAGGTCACACACTGATGTTGGACGAGAAGGCCTGGCTCTCAGTCTCTGCTCTAATTCATCCCAAAGGTGTTCTATCGGGTTGAGGTCAGGACTCTGTGCAGGCCAGTCAAGTTCATCCACACCAAACTCTCCCATCCATGTCTTTATGGACCTTGCTTTGTGCACTGGTGCACAGTCATGTTGGAACAGGAAGGGGCCATCCCCAAACTGTTCCCACAAAGTTGGGAGCATGGAATTGTCTAAAATCACTTGGTATGCTGAAGCATTCAGAGTTCCTTTCACTGGAACTAAGGGGCCAAGCCCAGCTCCTGAAAAACAACCCCACACCATAATCCCCCCTCCACCAAACTTTACACTTGGCACAATGCAGTCAGACAAGTACCGTTCTCCTGGCAACCGCCAAACCCAGACTCGTCCATCAGATCGCCAGATGGTGAAGTGCGATTCGTCACTCCAAAGAACGTGTCTCCACTGCTCTAGAGTCCAGTGGCGGCGTGCTTTACACCACTGCATCCGGCGCTTTGCATTGCACTTGGTGATGTATGGCTTGGATGCAGCTGCTCGGCCATGGAAACCCATTCCATGAAGCTCTCTACGCACTGTTCTTGAGCTAATCTGAAGGCCACATGAAGTTTGGAGGTCTGTAGCGATTGACAGAAATCTGGCGACCTCTGCGCACTATGCGCCTCAGCATCCGCTGACCCCGCTCCGTCATTTTACGTGGCCTACCACTTCGTGGCTGAGTTGCTGTCGTTCCCAATCGCTTCCACTTTGTTATAATACCACTGACAGTTGACTGTGGAATATTTAGGAGCGAGGAAATTTCACGACTGGACTTGTTGCACAGGTGGCATCCTATCACAGTACCACGCTGGAATTCACTGAGCTCCTGAGAGCGACCCATTCTTTCACAAATGTTTGTAGAAACAGTCTGCATGCCTTGGTGCTTGATTTTATACACCCGTGGCCATGGAAGTGATTGGAACACCTGATTTCAATTATTTGGATGGGTGAGTGAATACTTTTGGCAATATAGTGTAACTCCCATCCTATTACACTGGCTACCAATTAAGGCAAGGTGTGACTTTTACTTACATATAAATCATTACATGGGATGGCACCGTCCTACTTATCAGATCTGATTAAACCATATAAACCGCCATGTGCCCTCATGTGTCTATCCCAGCAGTCAAAAAGAAAACTGCAGGTAACAGAGCGTGAGTGTAGATGTCTCTAAACGTATCACCGTGAATTGAGGAACTGCAATCCTAAAAAATGACAAGGTTAATGATAAACAGCTGACAGGAAGCCATTTATGATTTGTGATTTTGGAATCTCCACATCCAAGGCCTAGAAGGACATTTGAATTCTAAGTCGCAGTGCTTAATCACAAAAAGCAGTGTGAATATTGAATGCATTTTTAAACAAGCAAGACACATGGCATCACTGAATTAAACATAACTACATGCTTTAATAATATAGGAATGTGTACACACAGCCAGACCGCAATACTGGTAATACAGGAAAGCAAAGTAACAAAGTTTTATATCTGTATCATATGGTGCACCTAAGATTCTGGAAGTCCAACTCCAAGAAAAAAAAATACAATTTGATTACAAAATATACCCTGGAAAATGAAAATTACACAGTCCAACCTGAATCATCTATTAGCTTTTCCATCATTCAAAGCAACTCAACAGCATTTTGATTAGTGTCAAACTTAAATAAAATCATAGATATGTATCTGAGTCTCAGATCATCATGCTGTGCAACTAAATATTTTTCATTGCAGCAAAATATTCCATTCAACGTATGTCTCCAATGGCTTACTATTGTGCTTAATACGATAAGGTATTGAGTTCATGTACACAAATACATTAAATCAGTCATATCATTTAACAGAACGCTAGACTATTCAAATGAAAAAAAGATGCTAACAGAGAGACATTCGTTCCTTGTCTTAAATGCACATCTCAAACAAAAATGACAGTCACATTTATACAACAGGAAATAGTATTTACAATTAGCATTAGAAATCTGTGCTTCATATTGTAAGAACTGTTTATATTGTAATCATTCCTGAAATACAACTTTATTAGTATTTCTTTATAAAGAATAAGGTGCAATTTGATGCATCCTGTCCATAGTTCTCTGCAGAAAACACACCGTTTTGGAGGGATGCTGGTTTGGTATTTCTTATCAAGTGACTTCTGAAGTGGGCACTATCACTGCTCATTTAATTTACTTGAATAAATAAGACTTATGGCAGGTATTATACAGCAAACTAACTCACAAATTAAATCAAATGAACAAAACTGACCAACGAGAATGACCTGTGTAGTATAGCAGATTAGACACATTAAGAGTAGTGTCAAATAGATGGAGGTATTAGAGTAGGAAACAAGGATGCTACCACTAAGTTGATCAAAAAAAGGGCAAACTTTGAGCAACAAATGCTTTCAAAATAATAATTAAAAAGACACATGGACATGTTCATACATGGCTCTGAAGTAATCAAGGGAGAAATCAAAAGTGAAAGTAATCAGAGCCTTGTGTGACAGCAGATAGTATGGTACAAAAATGTTGAAACCAAACAAGTGTGATTCTTTCCATATATTCAGTTCCTCATTACAAAAGTCACTTGTACAGTTCACACAATAACATTTGACTTGATTAACCTGTTGAATAATGTGCCTCTACATCTCTTTGTGATGAAAAGAAACCTATAGCAGAATTATTACACTTCTGTACACTCCATTTTGAATTATGTGTTAGACAACATCATAAAAGTTTGTAGTGCACTGTTTAAAACAGTGGTTGATAATGTGATAATACAGTGACTAATGTAGGCGTTCAAACAAATATGGTTAAATTTAAAACTACTCGGTTATGTCTCTCTCAGACTTCTGAGCAACATCAATTCGTACATTTCAAGTACAATGAAACTACAGTAACTGTAGTGCTATCTGAAACATTAAAACATCTTTCTGAGTCAAACAGAATGCCAGAATATGGCCATCAGACCATCACTGGTGTGTGAAGGTGGGTAGTCCATAGCTAAAACGTAAATCAAGTATTGACGGACACACTGACATGGTGGAATGAGGGAGGAAATGTTTGAAAGGCAGGCGAGGGCTTCAAATTATTCAGAAAACAGTCACATTTCAAGAGCTTAAGAGTCAAATGTAGAGCCTAGTACTTTATTAAACTACTATTTTCCACAGTACATTCGGTACCTAGCAAGATAGCATCAAGGGTACCACCACAAGAGCAGACCATCAATCTTTTTGCATTATTTAAAAAGAAGGAATGACTGACGACAGAATGATTGTCTTAAGTACAGAAGCAGCAGTTAGGCTACCTTTTCCATGTGATTACAACCATAATTCTGAATTGTACACCATGACAGCAGTGCCTCAAATCCCAACCAAGTTATTTATAAGTACAAACACCATGATCAAGTGGACCACAGGAGAAAATATAGAAAAGGTGGAAAAATGCTAGTCGTCCTCATCTCCAACACTCCATTCCATGACCTGGCTTTGGTGTGCTGAGTGACATTGCTCCTTCTCTGGAAACTTGCATGTCCTAATTCGTCATACTGAGGTCCTGGGCTTGCGGATGAGGAGGTGAACAGCCCCTTCGTTAGCGGCTTTGATTATGTTCCAGGCGTCGTAGTGCATGAGGCCCTCCAGAGAGCGGCCATTGATAGCCAGGACCTCATCGCCTACATCGATGACCCTCGACAGCTCTGCAGCACCTCCTGTTGTAGAAGAGCAAAGAGATGTACCTCAAAACTATACGATAGTAAAAATGCCATCAAGTCTTCAAAGTAAAAAATATGCCTATTTACTTTACCTTTACTATGATTAATTTCAAAATGTTGCTTTGCCTGAGATGGCCTCTTCATATCATATAATGGTAATGTGGTAATGTGCTTGTTGAGTAGGAGAGTAAAAGCATCCCTATGTCAGTGGGGGGAGGGTGTGGGTGAGACGTAGGCTGGATCCAGGAGAGAGTTGAGTCAGTGGACTGATTCTCTCTGGATCCAGCACCGCAAGTACAGCAGCGGCAACCGACCGAGGTCCGCGGAGGATGCAGCCGGGAGCAGCCTGCAAGAGCTGCCTAGTCAGGGTTGGAGCGGGATGCTTGTGGAAGCCTGGCGGACTTGCTGGCTTTGGTGCTCTGCGGCTGACCTGCTGGGACAGAGGGGAGCGGAGGATGCATCCTCCGCGGACCTTGGTCGGTCGCCACTGCTGGACTTGCTCTCTCTCTCCACTCCATAGTCCGACTTGATCCTCCCGATCTCCTGTCGAACTCAGTCACCAATCACCCCAGTTCACGCATGTAAACACTGGTTAAAAGGGCCCGGCTGCAATCAGCCTTAATTGGCTGCAGCCGGTGGGAGAATCAGTCCACTGTCTCAACTCTCTCCTGGATCCAGCCTATGCCTCACCCACACCCTCCCCCCACTGACACAATCCCCAATTAAAGCATTGGTCTCTTCAGGCCAATTAGATCCAGCAGTCACTGCTCTCTTTACTTCATTCTGGAACTGACCTACTGGCTGGCTGATGGCGCCCTCCAGAGGTCAACATCAAACCCTGGTTTCAACCCTGCTGGTGAATCCATATCAGCCCCTTCTCTCTCTTATTCAGCTCATTCACTCCATTTGCCACCTATTTCTCTACACTCCATGCTTCTTTCCTTTGCACAACTACTGAGAAGGGTTTGAATGAAATGAGCTTTACTATTTTTACTATTAAGTAATTAGCTTTATTCATACTGGCTCAGCTTTGTAGGAAAGGTAAATACAAAAGGTCACCTTTAAAGATGCGTTTGACATTAAGGGGCCTGTCGCCATGGGCTGAGGCTTTGCCCCCCTCCAGACTGAAGCCGAGGCCAGCAGAAGTCTTGTGAAGCACCACTGTTAAAGCACCGTCTGGATCTACCTCCACCACTGAAAAAGATAAAACACCACCCAGAATAATTAAGGTAAGAGAATAACATAAGTGATAGGCTTTGTTTGTGATTTGATAATTGCCTAGGTATGAAAACGGTTGAAACCAGCTCAGGTAACATGTAAATTGATGAAGTTGTTAATAGACCTTTGGGATAGTTAAACCTACCCTTGATATAGGACCCTTTGGGAGAGGCAACAACCAATACGACAAAAGATTCCCCAAGGGTCCTGTCCTGCTCTGAGATTTGAAGTCGGAGAGGTCTACAACAAAAAAACACTACGCAGAATTTCACTTCAAAAGGTGTCCGCAATCCTGCAGCTGTCTTATTTAACCATGGTGGTACGTGCTACATCTCCTATAAACAGATACACTTTTAGACTTTGTTAAAGACAAAGTCCAAATCTGTCTGACAGACACCTCGACTTCCATGCTACTCTGCTCTGCTTCCATGGACTTCCGACTTTATGAAAAAGTTCATTCATTTTGAGGAACTGGTATGAAATGAACAAAACACCAAAGAGACTCTGTCCAGCTCTAGTGACCATGACTACTTCCCAGAGTTCCAGAACAGGAGGGGCCAAGTCGGGCAGGTTATCAAACAGCTCAAAGGAAAGAACATTTGTGCCAAGTTGCCCAGCCCAACTGAGGATGCTAGATTCAAGAGAAAAGGTCTTTGAAACTTTGGTTGATGAAATCCCCATGCTACATGAACTTGGCATAACTGTCAGGCGATGAGAGAGAGGGAGGATACAGGGAGATCTGAAGAGAGACAGATGGCAGATGGGAGAAATCCTGTCACTGTCAACTGCCGACTTGAGATCCTTCATAACAGATGAAGATAACTAGACCAACGAGGTAAACCAGAGACAATGAAACACTCACAATAAGTAACTTTGTTTAAGACTGATAACTATTTTTCAGCATTCATTTAAAAATGTTAGGTTGTTGGAGTACCTAGATATATTTTATTCTATATGATATTGGCCACAAAAGCCTTCGCTGACAGCAATGAGCAAATATAACTGTATCACATTTACATTCTGCTTCAAAGCAGCAGCTTTCCCTACAAGTAGTGCTACTTTTATGAGTCGTCAGTCAGTACTTGCACTAAGTGCAATACCCCCAGAGATTGAAGGCTCTGTACTCATATCATCAGGAGCAGGTTGCATTGGTTATTGTTAATATAGGATTAGATGCTACCACTGACTTTCTGCAACCAGCTGAGGTTTCGGAAGTTCTACATTTCTTCGTACTGTAGTATTTGGAATAGTTACTGTTCTTTTGTTGTTTCTATTATTGGTTTGTTTCTCCTTGACAAATAGCGAGTGCAGCATTCTTGGAACAGCACCTTGAAAACAATCAAATTTGGAAAAGTGATATTAAACATCTAGACAGTCCCACCAGGATTTCGCAGAGTTTTTTTCAGATTATTGCGGCCCAAAATGTTTGAATTTGCAGCGGCTTTTTATCAAAAATTGCGAATTCAAGCCCCCCATCCTCCCCAAAACATTGTAAACTGCCCACTCTGTTTTTTAAGTTTTTTTTTTTTAAAGTAGTAGAGTAATCATCACACCATAATACCTCCTGGGGCCGCCGGCTGAAAACTAGTTTTACTACACATGATCTCTGTCTAGTGCCTTTCTTTGTCTTTCATTGCTTTTTAATCCTAGTTTTCTTTACATTATTGTTTTCCCTTTACTTTTTTTTTTTTAATACCTGCCCAATCCCTTCAATGTTTTGTTGTAATAATATACTGTGGCATGTAGTTATTTGGTCAGTTCCAGTGGAAGACGTTGAAGAAGGCGAGTGAGAGTGGTTGGTCTGTGCCGATAGCGGGGGAATGGTGTGTGTTCGGTGGTACCTTATAGCCAACTTGCATGCTTTACAAAATATTGCCACAAAGTAATAAAATTAACATTTTCTACACCACTAATGCAGTTGCTGTGTAAATGGTGTAACACCATCACATCATTAGTTGACCTCTAATCTGTCAGGTCTGTCAGTGCTGCCAGTTTGACACAGAGAAAAGGAGAGAGGGGTCCGGAGCGGAGAACGCACATCTAACTAGTCACCGGCCTGTTCACAGCAAATCAACTTGAACAGTTTATAAAATGATTAGACTACACCGCGGCGCGGCCCGTCCAACCGGCCCAAAGACCTACCGGGATTCGTCCTGGTTGTCCGTAACCATATCAAAGGCTGAGGATAACAAGAAAACAAATGGTGCAAATTGTATATTTAAAGAAAAAAACAACCTCTCGAACATGTAGGAGTGTTAATGTAACATGTAGGAGTGTTAATGTGGAAGCATTGTGCCAATTTGACCATTTTATGCGGGAATATTGCGGGGTTTTGGCAAAATTGCAAGCTCTTGCAAGTATTAGTTGTTGAATTTGTGTTAATTTGTGTGCGATCGCAAGAATTGTGTTAATTCTTGCGATCGCAAGACCGCAACATCCTGGAGGGACTGGCTGGAGAGAGGACACAAACAATCAAGGGATGAGAACATTTTGAAAGCTCTACATTAAAGTATTATCTCTCTATATCTCTACAAGATCCCTCACAGTGCAGTGCATATAGGCCGATACGTCTTTTGTGGAATAAATTACTGACAAGAAGAGTACAGAAATATATTGGTAAATTGTTCCACCCAGATCAGACAGGATTTATTCCAGGACATCAGGGTGCTAACATCAGAAGAGCACTAAGTTGCAAGGAAAAAGAGAGCAGCCTTCAATGCGCCTCAGTTTAGATGTCGACCGGCTCTATCTACAATTAACACTGACAAATATGGCTTTTACAGATACATTTATTGAATGGATTAAAACATTATGCAAGAATCCTAGGTAATGGTTCGGTGTTAATGGTCACTGCGCTCACTTTTTCAATCTTGAGAGGGGGACATGCCAGGGGTATGCTATGTCGCCATGCAGAAATGGTTTGATCAAACCCTAAAATTGTCTGCAAAGCTTATAGCTATCAAGCTATAAGGAAAACAAGACCAAATCTGAAGCCATGGTGATATCAGGAAGACGGCCACTCCACTTAATCTGGTATCTTTCCACTGATAAGGGGTATACCTGGGCATCATTTTAACTCCAGAAGTCTCACAATTATACCAGTCAAACTACTAGAAATGAATATAACATATGAAATAAGATATATATAATAAAAAAAAAAAAGGATATACTGCCTCTCTCCCTACTGGGTAGAGTAGAAACAATTTGAATGAATGTGCTGCCCAGACTACTCTTCTTTTCCAGTCCCTGCCCTTACCTACTTTTTAAATTCTGGATAAACTCCTGTCTAAATTTATCTGGCAGAACAAAAGGCCCAGAAAACACTCCTCTTGCCCAAAGACAAGGAGGACAAGGGCTACACATTCTTACATAATATTATTGGGAAACTCAACTAAGAGTATTCATTTTGGTGTGTACAGATAGAGCACAATTCCATACTAGACGTCCCCCTCTCAACATTACCTTTCTTGAGTAAAGAACATTGGAAAAAAAAGATTTCAATGAATGGGTCCACTGAAGTTATGGGAAGTAATGAGGAAAAAGGCGGGAGGACCACCTTCAAAGTGTCAAAGGCCATGTTGATTGCGTTGTAAAAATGTATTTCTCTGATTGGTAACCGCAATATTATCACTGAAATAATAATTTGTTACACTACTTGTAACTGAGGAAAGTAATATAATACACACATTTTTGGGGACTGTCCTAAGTACTGGGAGGATATAAAGAGTGAAATTAAAGTCATTTTAGATTATTATTGATTTACCCCTGGATCCATTATTTTTCATATGGGGAGATGTACAGAAAAACATGGTACATGCAGACCAACTGAACAAGTTACACTATATTGCCAAAAGTATTCACTCACCCATCCAAATAATTGAAATCAGGTGTTCCAATCACTTCCATGGCCACGGGTGTATAAAATCAAGCACCAAGGCATGCAGACTGTTTCTACAAACATTTGTGAAAGAATGGGTTGCTCTCAGGAGCTCAGTGAATTCCAGCGTGGTACTGTGATAGGATGCCATCTGTGCAACAAGTCCAGTTGTGAAATTTCCTCGCTCCTAAATATTCCACAGTCAACTGTCAGTGGTATTATAACAAAGTGGAAGCGATTGGGAACGACAGCAACTCAGCCACGAAGTGGTAGGCCACGTAAAATGACGGAGCGGGGTCAGCGGATGCTGAGGCGCATAGTGCGCAGAGGTCGCCAACTTTCTGCAGAGTCAATCGCTACAGACCTCCAAACTTCATGTGGCCTTCAGATTAGCTCAAGAACAGTGCGTAGAGAGCTTCATGGAATGGGTTTCCATGGCCGAGCAGCTGCATCCAAGCCATACATCACCAAGTGCAATGCAAAGCATCGGATGCAGTGGTGTAAAGCACGCCGCCACTGGACTCTAGAGCAGTGGAGACGCGTTCTCTGGAGTGACGAATCGCGCTTCACCATCTGGCGATCTGATGGACGAGTCTGGGTTTGGCGGTTGCCAGAAGAACGGTACTTGTCTGACTGCATTGTGCCAAGTGTAAAGTTTGGTGGAGGGGGGATTATGGTGTGGGGTTGTTTTTCAGGAGCTGGGCTTGGCCCCTTAGTTCCAGTGAAAGGAACTCTGAATGCTTCAGCATACCAAGTGATTTTAGACAATTCCATGCTCCCAACTTTGTGGGAACAGTTTGGGGATGGCCCCTTCCTGTTCCAACATGACTGTGCACCAGTGCACAAAGCAAGGTCCATAAAGACATGGATGGGAGAGTTTGGTGTGGATGAACTTGACTGGCCTGCACAGAGTCCTGACCTCAACCCGATAGAACACCTTTGGGATGAATTAGAGCGGAGACTGAGAGCCAGGCCTTCTCGTCCAACATCAGTGTGTGACCTCACAAATGCGCTTCTGGAAGAATGGTCAAAAATTCCCATAAACACACTCCTAAACATTGTGGAAAGCCTTCCCAGAAGAGTTGAAGCTGTTATAGCTGCAAAGGGTGGACCGACGTCATATTAAACCCTATGTCACTTAAATTCATATGCGAGTCAAGGCAGGTGAGCCAATACTTTTGGCAATATAGTGTATATTGTTAATTGGTAGGAATACAATCACTATCCATTGGCTAAAACCCCAGTCACCAGCAGTGGAGCCATGGACTGAAAGACTGAAACAGGTGTATACAAAAGGAAAGGAAAACACAACAGCAATTCTATGACCAAGAATGGACATTTTCTTGGGCAGATTGACTCTAGTAACTATGTACTTGGCAAATAAGTATTACAAGATGAATACATAATTGGACTGATTTGATATATCTCATTTTACATATGCAGGTGTATATGTATGCAAGTGTAAGGGCCATAGGTAAGGGCCATAGGTGTAAATGCATATATGTGTAGGTATTTATATTAATATATATATTTTGTACTTTCTTTTCTTTTGTCTAATTAGATTTTTTAATTACTACTGTATATTCTTTCACTTGTATTCAACTTTTTATATTTTTTATTTATTTTAATTGTCTATCTGTAAGCATTTAATTTCTTCCATTTACTTTAACTATCATGAGTCTTGATGTCAAATTGAAAGATGAATAAGCAAGTTAAATATATCTGTTTAACAGCTGATATCCAGAATATAAACCCCATATTTACATAGATTACGGTAACACACACAAATAAGGTTAATTAAAACATAAACAAAGCCAAGCTTAAACTATTTTTTATTCATGAACAGTGGCAAGTTTGTTCATATTTCCATATATGTAAGCCTGGTCCTCACCTGCTTCAGCCTCCACAGATTTCTCCTTGGTGGAGAAGATTCTTCTTGGCTGGCTGGTCATGTCATATCTGGGAGAGACACTCAGTTCACTGTCCTTGCCTCTCCGGATGACCACTAAGGCTTGGGTGGCCAGCCTAGATTGATGGAGGCAGGAGAGAGCCTCTCCATGGGTTTTACCCTCCAAACTTGTGCCATTTATGGACAAAATACTGTCACCCCTCTGGGTGGTGCCTTCAAGGCTTGCTACACCTTTGGTGAAGACCCGATGGACCTGGACAAGAAAGGTGAGTTTTAGACTAAATGCAGGTGACTTGAAATACAATAAACTTTAGATGTTCTGTATACTCGTTTTGATGTGTGGAGGTAGGCCTACAGAGTAAAAGCAATGTTTAATTTCAGGGTGTCGTGAATAAAGACATTTCATACTTTACCTGTGTTGACTAAGGCACTAGTAACTGATTACTTTGGGTACATAGTTTTGAGTTTGAGTGTTTAAATTAAATTCCATTTTCACACAAATCCACCTTTTTTTTAAGGCAGTTTCAGACCAACTCCATTAAAAGTATCACAACTGGACTTGGTCTTGATTGGATCCCCCATGAACTAAAATCCTTCTTTTGAGGCTTGATGCCCTCACTGGCTGATGTGCAGGCTCCTGTTCCCTTTTGATGGCATTTTTCTAATTTATCAGGGTAAGAGAAGTCCAGCTGCTCATCTTGTCAGTGGACTGTATACAAACAAGCAGTATATCTTTTACAATGGCTTCCGCACATTCAAAAAGCCATAGGCTATAATTTTCCATTTCAATATAATAATAGGATTTTATCACAGTTATTTTAGAATTATTCCATGTGATTCCTTGCTAATATCAGTGGACCCGACGAGGTCTACATCCAATAGTGTTCAGCACATCTCCCCTACATTTGTGATTTCCAGCACCTGTACCTATAACACTATACTTACAGTTACTGCTTTCTGCTCAAGGTCCACTCCACCAGCAATACTGAAACCCAGCCCAGAGCCTTCCTCTTTAATAAGGACAACAAAGTGAGTATCATCTTTAACCTGCAGAGTGTTCAGACACAAATAAACACTAACTAAACAACAAATTCAAACAAAAAGTAGGGTTTTAAAAACAAACAAAGTATTTTAATGTATTATGGCACTTGCAGATGTGGTTGTCACCAGCGTGTGGTTACCTCAGAGAGGGCCTTGGCTTCCTGAATCAGAGCCAACACATCTGATTTGGTTGTCAGGATGGACAGGACTGCTTGCAGCATACTCTGGCTCACAGGAGAACCGACCAGCTCCCTTAAACTGCAGGCAAAATAAGGAGTCCATAGTTCAAGACATATTTCCATTGCTTGAAAAATTACTATTTGAAATGCATAAATATATTTCAAAATGAAAAATTCTTACTCCAATAAGAAAGAACAGATTTAGATTAATATACTAAAGCAGAATAATAGATTATTTGATTAATTAGTTCCATTGAAACCTCTGTTTCCCCCACCTGATGGCCCAGCCTGGTTGCTGCCCATGTGTCTTTGGACTTTCCTGAGTAGCATTTTCTTTGGCCCCAGGATCACATCGGCTATACCTGGTCACATCCACTCCTGTGGGGATTGCAGAATGGGGAAAGCCTTCTGTCATGGGGGCCTCCATAGGCCTGATAGGACGGATCCCCAGCTCAGTTTTATATGTGATTGTGCCTGGATCACTGGTGAAGTCCTCTGTGCATAGTTTTTCCAGGTCAGGCATACTGAGTGCCCTGAGCTCCCGCAGCCTGGTGCGGGAAAGGTTGGCATTCCCTCTGGCATGTTTGCCCCGCAGCACCAGTGGGCTCTGGGGGGGAGGCCCATCGGAAACTTTGGGTACTTCACCCACAACTTTGTCCTCAGTCAGGGGAGCTGTGTTGCAGCCCGCAGGGGGTAGGTCAAAGTTTATCAGTGTGAGGTTAGAGGGAGACTTGCCAAGAAAAGGTGAGGGAGGTGTGACAGAGTTTAGATTCTCCATACAAGAGTTGAAACTCCTTCGTAGTGCATGGCAGTCGATAGAGTTAACCACACCCATATAACCGGAAAGCCTCTGGTTAAGTGGGGGGCTACATGTCAAAGCATAAGACTGAATATCAATGCATTTGACCACAGGCTTGTCAAAGCTAGCCAGGTTTTCAAAGGACTTTATCTTCTGTCGGACAGAGAAGGGATTGGGGTCCCCAGGCAGGGCAGCATCTGTGGAGAAATTTCGCCTCTCCATTGCCTTTAAGTACAGTCTAGACCTGCTGGACTTCTGGCCCTCACCTGTCTCTGTTATATTACAGGTTTTAGAGCCATTGCTTGTGAGTGAATGAGTTTCATTAGTAGAATCTCTTGAATTAACTTTGTTACCAGCCATGCCATTTGTTTTTTCTACTTTAAGTATGGAGCTAGAGGGTAAAAGCAAAGGTACTAATCCAGCATCTGTGCTTCCGCTGAGGTCATCGTATGAAAATAATGTTTGAGTTGGATTAGAATCCTTTGTTTTCACAGTTTCTTTGGATACCATAACTGGTGTGGATGATGATGAGGACCCAGATGATGACAGTCGGACCTCAATGAACGTCCTCTGAGTGGCAGGTGTCTCTAGTTGGTCCTGTCGTTTGGCTGCCGCCTGGGAGCCCTGCTCCCCTTGACCCTCTTTTTTCTTGTTAGCAGATTGTGCATCCTCTATTGTACCACCTGCAGGCATGGACTTAGCCTTATCTTGCTCTCTGTCACTTAATTTGAGAGAAGCAAGGCTGGTGTTCATATTAGACTGTTTGTTAGTCTTTAAACTGCTGGACATGGCTGCCTTCTTGGCTTGCAGTTTGGGTGACTGGACTGGGGAAGCATTGGGTTTCCTAGGAACTGGACTTTCACCTCTGGTAGGTTTTAGGGAAAGCTGCTCCTGTGGTTTGTTTTTACTCTTAAGACTGAGGCCCTTAAGTTTGGGAACACTAATGCTTGGTCTGCTTTGAGTTTTGTCCTGGAGTTTAAAGTTACTACTAAACATAGGAGAGTCTGAAATATTGAGAAGTTTAGGGCCAGGGGCTCTAAGCAAGGGACTAGTAGGGGTGTTTGAAAATTTGTTGGACTCCAGGACTTTCTCTCTCTCCTTGTCTGTTATTGTTAGGGATGTTGACACTCTTGTGCCTGGCCTGCTGTTGCTTGAGCTGGGGGTCTTTAATTCCACTGAAATTGAATGGGGTGTTGTTTGTGTGTTCGACTGCTTCATTGAAGCAGAGGTCAGTGAGGCATTTGCATGCAACTTAGCTGTCCTTTCCTGACTCTGTGGAGTTTCAATGTGGGTATCTAGTGTGGGGAAGGGACTGCTGTAAACCCTTAGACATGCAGGACTGGATGCCACAGATGCATCAACTTTTTCACATGGCCCATTGGCACTATTAATGTGGCACTCTGTGGAAGGCACAAAAATTGTATTCTTGGAAGACTGGCATGGCTCTTGGCCGGAGAAGGCTTTGGGTTCCCCAGTCAAAGAGGCACCTGAGGATTGAGATAGCTGTTGACACTGGGTTATAACAGCATGGTCTTTGTTTTTCAGCGAGACAACAGTAGATTCCTGCAACACATCAAAGGTCTGAGCCATGTTTGTGTTTTGGCTGCTTGCATGCTGGGGAGGCAATGGCCCATTCGCTGACTGGCTCAGCTGAGCTTGGTTCAGGGCAGCAGGTCGCTGGGCTTCACTTAAACAAATCTCCACTTCCTCCTCATCTGAACCCAGTTCTTGTTGATTACCATGGCTGGCCATCTTATCAACGATGTGACTGTTGTCGGTGGTGGAGTCACTGTCTGAATCATTGTCTTCCACCATATGGTACATGTGTTTAGAGCCAATGTCAGGCCTCTCTTTATTTAATCCATTGGAAAAAGCAGAACTGCTGTCTGTGCGAGAGCTGAGGTTTCTGGAGTAACAGTTTAACAATGTTTTCCCTAGAGGCAGGAGGCCTTTATTATTTCCTGCAACCAAGATGGAAAAGTCCAGAAGACTGGGTCGTGTTGAAGTCTGAACACCACCTTTCTCAGATGGGGTTATACTGTGCTGGTTTAAACAGCAGGGCACAGTATCATTCCTTAATGTTTTGTAGGGGGATTTGGAGGTACATTTATCATCAGACAAGCTTAGTTCCGATATAAAATCATCTATATTGGTGACAGGTATTTGAGAGTCATGGTTTGTTTGGGTTGTGAGGTTGGAATTTGTCTGTGGCAGGGTATTCCCTGAGTTTGCACTCATCAGTTGTCCTTCAACAGTTGTCCTCTGAGGGGATATGGTTGGGTCCACTCTGATGGCTCTGTCACAACTCCCTGATGACATTATCAAACTTGACAGCCGATCTACAGCTGTAGCGAGAAATGAAAAGAAATAGTCATGAGCTGACATGTCTGTGACTCAGAGAAATGACAGTGTTGTGTTAACCATTTGACATGGCATGAATATTTTCCAACACTCTCTACAACTTATTCATTCTAAAAACTAAGAAACTTCCACTTCACTTTGCAGTCTGATAAGGTCATACTTATATTATGACATGAGAGGAGAGGAATGAACAAAGGTCAGCGCGACCATGATGGTATTTCTGTTGTAAAGCATCCGTCAGTCCCATCCTCAACAAAAAGATAACAGAGAGGCTTCACTTACTAGTTCTTTTTTCAAAATAAACATTCTTAGACCAGTGCAATGCCACTAACTCTCCACTCTCTACTCAAATAAATCACAGATAGAATCACTTGAAGTTAAATTAAAGCGTTTGTTAAACAGACAGTCACAGTTCTGTTTTCCCCAGGAATGGAATTAAAGTTAAATGAAGACTAAAATAAAGCATGAATAAAACTGAATAAAATAAAATTAAAATAAAAGCTAAAAAAAAAACATCTGCCCCAAAATCTAAGTGATCAAAGTGGAAATCAGATTTGTAAACAAAAAGTTACGGAAGCTATCAAACTATAACAACTATGATTCTCAGCAGAAGGAGATCTGTTTTCATCAAGCCCATGTGTGGCTTGAAATAGATCCTGGCAGTGTCTATTAAGAACTCTATATCCCCACTGCTGATTCACTGAAAGCGGGGGTGGGGGGTGGGGGAGGTGTGTGCATGCTATAGAAAACTAATATACAGTGCCTTTCAAAAGTATTCAAACCCCTTGACTTTTTGCTGTGCTATTAAGTTATTTTATTTATTTGGGATTTATTTGTCTGAGTTCTATGCAAAGCACTCTGAAAACAAAATTGTTCAAATTTATGTGGAAGGATAAAATTAAAATAACAGAGAAATCAAGTTTGTATAAGTATACAACCTTTGCTTTATTCGGGGTAAGTTGCCACAATAGCAAACATTTGCTGAAGTGGATTATCGTTACTCAGATGTCATATTTAGATTGTGTTTAGCAACTCAGACCTTTCTTTTCTAACTTTTCATTCTCGAGATCTTATGGGACTTAATGGCATCTTAGGATGTAGGGTGGACTCGCCATCAGAATAATTAAACACAGTATGGGACATATGGTTAATTTGTGAATGACATTAGAGTCCAGTTCTTGAAGTTTAAAAGGAAATATAAATAATTTTGCATAGACCTCCAGCAAAAAGTCAAGGGGTTTGAATACTTTTGCAAGGCACTGTATTTTTACAGCAGAAATGTTGGATTGTGTTACCACAATCAAAGACTCATCTGTGGTGTCTCATATGTATGAGTATGCATCCAAAGACAGTTAGACAGAAATTAATTAATTAAATAAATGTAGATGCACATGTCCATGTTTATTTATTTTCTCTGTCAAGAAGGTTAACCCATTTATGGAAGTTTATATTATCTAATAAACTTCTTTATTAAATGACACAAAGAACAACTCCTCACTCTTGGTGACCAACAAACAGCATTCCACAGCAAATGGCCTATGGCCATATGATCCTAAGAACCTACACTACTCTACTATAAAGCCATGTAATATCAAACCAAACAAAAGGAAGCATACGGGGAGTGGAAGAGCTACAATGTAAATCTACCATTAGCTACTGGAGGTAAAATTAATAAGATAGTCACCATAGATACAAAGCCAGATGCTTGCAATTTCCTTTGGGGAGGCGAAGGGTACTGCCAGCAAGGGAAGGTTGATCCTACATCTTAAGGCAGCATTGGAGGGAAAGACACACTACTCTATTTAATGCAGGTCTAAGTCAAGGTTCCTATTCTGTGCTCACAATGGCAGTCACAGTTGACACTGTAAGAGGACCTATCTACTGACATCCAATTAGAGAGGTGATTTTTTTTGTTGTTGCTGGTATTAGAGCCATTTCTCTTTTGTAAATAGTGTAAATAGTTTGAGTAATGGCAGCACCTAGTGGCCTCGTTTTCACTTGTCATTTTTGTGTAATTTCTTTACTTAGTTTTTTGTTTGTTCTGATGGAATTTCCTTTGATACTTCGATTTACTTTGTTTTATTTGAACTTTGTTGTAAACAAAACAGTGCATCATATTATTCACCATCTTCACCTGTCCCTGCAATATACTGCCTACTGCCATTGAGACATCCAACCGCGAGTAGATCTAAATGGATAAAATATAGAAGCGCGTTGGATATGTCTACTGGTGTCCAAGTGGCTATTGGAAACCTTTAGAAATATGCCACATACACTAGGTTATGCAGTGCTAAACAGGAGCAACATTAGGGTTGGAAAGGTACATCTCTCTTGATTTTTTTTTTTTTTTTAAACCTTTACTTTTCCAGGGAATGTTGTGTGCATCTTGCTTCACACATCTTGTTACACATATTCACACTGGGAGCTGCCCAGTACAACCACAGTCTTCTACTATTGGCCACTGGGAGCTCTCGAATACAACCACTACCGGTGGCCTCTGAGCAGCTCCACTGGAACAATTAGGGGTTCAGTGTCCTGTCTCAAGTTTATGCAAATTTTAAAACTCTGTCCTGTGAAGGACATAATGAATTATATTACATACTATGCTCATGATCAATACTTACACTTAAGTAAATACATACATATTATGGCATTTCTTGACATGTTTTAACATATGTCATTGTATTCTAGAGTTGTGATGGAATCATTTCAAGTTATGTGATGTGCAGGGTGATTGAAGAAAAAATATATCATTGTTTTATATCACTTGTACCTGTAGCAGCATCACATAAATTAAAGCTAGAAGAGAATTGTGATATCTGAAAGTTTTACAGAAGTGTTGTTAATACATTAACAGGGCTTAAGAATCATTGTATTATCTTTGGTAATAAACCTGATCTGCTGAATTCAAACAAAGCAAGGTGGCAATTTGTCAATTTTTGCTCTAATTTGCTCTAATGAACACCAAATCACCTGAGATGGACACTAGTTTTGATATAGTATATATATAGTATAGTATGTGTAAGATTTGTCTAAAACCTCAAGGATGGAAAACTAACAAGCTGTCACTACTGTTGAAAACATTGTTAGATTTTCCAAAATAAAGAACAACAGCCTTATTTTCAGTCATATGAATACATTCAGAAACCAACACATTACAGAGTTGATAAAAATCTGATGAATAACCTACAATGCCAGGATTAAAGGGTAATTCCGGGATTTTTTAACTAGAAAACTAAAGTCTAGCTCAAGGAGAAGTCCCGCTCTGAAATGAATGGTGGACAAAGGTAGTCTATGGCGAGAGGGTTCACTTGTTGCAGGAAGAGGACGGTTGTTTACACCATCCTCTTGCAACAAGTCAACCCTCTTGCTTTCATAGACCACCTTTGTCAAATTTCCAACAACTCTCAACTCTCAACTCTGACAAAGGTGGTCTATGGCGTACAAGATTACTTTGCAGCCATTGAGCCCCTGTTTTATGACTGCCGGCTGAGCCGATCTACTGGAGCAACTCCGAAACTTTTGGGATCTACTTAGCGGTATGATAGGCGATTTTGTGGATATAGAGACCAGGTTGAAAAATCCCGGAATTACCCTTTAAGTGAAATCAAGGTCTCACCTGAAACCGGTCGCTTGACCTCCAAGGATAGCATTACAGGAAGGTTGTGCATGAGTTCACAGATCTCTTGGTAGCTAGAGGAGGACACCAGTTTATCTCCAATTGCCACAATCTCATCTCCAACACCCAATTTGCCCGTGGCTTCCTGGAGGGAAGAGGGCATTAAAAGGGACAAAACATAGACCTTCATTGAGCAAGAGTAGAACAAGCAATCAGGTGATTAGTGACCAGCATTATTAAAAGGTCAAAGAAATTTTACTTGTCATTTCTTCAAATAACTATAACTGTCATGATCAGATGAAGTAGTCAATATCTATTTAGAGTCTGTACTATCCATTGTGGCAGACTGGGGGGTGTGGTTGGGCAGTTGGCTGGAGGTGGGGGGGCGGAGTCGGGCCGGCAGGCGGGTTCGCCCTGCTCCGACACCGGCTGCAGCCCATCGGGACTGAGTGGGATCTGATATCTGTTGTGTGTGTATGTCTCCCTGACAGTGAGCAGGAACACGGAGGAGGCGCATGAGAGAGAGAGAGAGAGAGAGAGAGAGAGAGAGAGAGAGAGAGAGAGAGAGAGAGAGAGAGAGAGAGAGAGAGAGAGAGAGAGAGAGAGAGAGAGAGAGAGAGAGAGAGAGAGAGAGAGAGAGAGAGAGAGAGAGAGAGAGAGAGAGAGAGAGAGAGAGAGAGAGAGAGAGAGAGAGAGAGAGAGAGAGAGAGAGAGTCTCCGCCTCTGCCTACCCGTAGTAGCATCTTGGCTACACCATTTGCTGACACTAGAATGATATGAAGGTGTAGCAGACTAGACATACCCTTTCCGCAGCCCCTCCAGGCCTTAACCCAGTGATGACCACCTTCAGAGGGGATGATTTGATCTCCAGATCAAGGCCGAACGACTCCTCCTCACTCCTCCTCAGGATCACGGTGTCAATGGTACAAATCCCCACCAGCTCGCTGTCCTCCCCCTTCCTACAGTGCTGGTGAGGTGTCAGCCAACCAGAAGTCATGGGACTTATTCCCCCACAATGTGGGGTTTGGGAAGGGGATTGGACTGAAGCTGGAGAAAGCTCCTCACCTTTGGGTTTTACTTGCTGGGGAGGGTTGGGTGCTTCCATGCCCATCATACTTTTGACCCTTGTTACTGCTTTGTGTTCCAGCTTTGGGGAGCGCTTGGACTCCATTTGTCCACCATCTTGACTTGTATGGGTATCCTTGACAGCCAAATTACTAGACCCAGAGCTCATATTGACTGCTACCCCTGCCTTGCAGTCAAAGGGGCAGTGAATGGGCATGAAGGGTGACTCAGAACCTGATATTGTGGGGATACCTTCCTCAGACTCCAGGGAACTACCGTAGAGTGGTGTGGGCACCTCCCTACTCCCATCCCTCTGCAAATCCCCACCATCTTGACTATCTTCATCTACCTCCAATGATGACGTAGCCATTACAATCCCAGAATCATTTTCAGGTAACTGGGATGCCCAGGCATCACTGGAAGTAACAGACCTGGAATTCACTGGCTGGCACAAAGGCAGGGTATTTCTAGTGTTGTCAGGGTCCTCGTCGTCGTCACTAGGCTCATCCTCGTAGCACATCACCTGTCGTTGGCGGAGAAGTGGGCTCCGAACTGAGGTAGGGCTAGTGCCAACACTGGTTTGGCGTGCTGCCTCCACATGGTGGTTCAGAGGGACAGGGGTCTTGCCTTCTGATGCATGGTACATAAGCCCAGCCTCCACTCCTAGTAAAGAGAAGGTGAATGCTGAGAATAAGATGCTGGTGATGCCTTTTGCAGGTAATGTGGTTTATTCAAATAGGCAATACAATAGTTGGTCCATTTGAGGTTCTTGCCAATATTAACAGTTTAAGAATCCTTGTCGTGATAATAGGTATGTTCTTAACGATTAACAACTGTTAGAGGAAGGCTGACATGCTTTATAAAAGGATTGAAATCAGTTAAGATTATAGC
Organism: Hoplostethus mediterraneus; assembly: GCA_034670385.1. Lineage (NCBI taxonomy): Eukaryota > Metazoa > Chordata > Actinopteri > Trachichthyiformes > Trachichthyidae > Hoplostethus > Hoplostethus mediterraneus. The sequence continues at coordinate 184,948 of JAXDDW010000137.1, read as the reverse complement.
TTTTACGTGATATTCATTGTTTGAATGGGCGAACTATACCATGTGGCTGTGTGGAAGGGTCATCCATTGAGGCACTGCAGCTCCTGTGGCAGTGCATGTCATCACTACTAGAGCCTATCACCACAGTTTCGGACAGGGATGAATGGCTGGTGACTTCCTGAGAGAAGTACTGAGACAGCTCCGTCTCTGAGGTCAGGGACCCTTGCTGCAAAGATGGTGAAAGCATAGAAGAAAAGACTAAGTTAAAAGAAGATGAAGAACAGGAAAGGTGAAAGGTGGAGTCAACATCTGCTCTACCTGGCCTTGTTGTAGTTTTCTCTTGCACCTATGTATTTTTGATTTTTTATTGTAAATAACCTGTCTTGTTTGGGATCGATATTAGTCATAATATATTTTTTGTTAGTGACCTTTTCCATGGATTAAATATCTGTCATTTGGCCAATAGATAATACTACTGATAATACTGTTGCTATTTTTGATATCCTGTTGCACATCTATAGCCTTTTCCACATTTTCATTCATTCATACATTTTCTACTTGATAAGAGTGTTGGATCTGGACTGATTATTGTTTTTATTGTTTTTAACTCCCATTTACTCAATTCTTATTTATATCCTACTTCCTAACTGCTGCGAGGACACAATCATCAAAGGTCAAATTATTCTAATCTAATTAAAGGGGGGGTATTGTACTCATTTTGGGCTATTTAAACTGTTCCTGGGGGTCTTTACAAGACATTTGTGAAGTCTATATCAAAAACCAACACTGAGACATGTTTGAGCCGGAGTCTGACCCAGAATGGGAAGAGGCAGCTGAGCGGTTCCACTTTGTTTCTCACTGATAACAATTCTGTGTAATATTGTACTTTCGTGCCTTGTGTTTGTGTATGTGGATGTGTGAGTGACACTCTCTGCTGTAGCCGGTCTATTTATGGCTCATGTCCATAAACTTATTGAATACAACTTGCAGACAAGCTAGGATTGACAATTTTGTTGAGCTAGTTAACCAATCCATTTGCATCCAAACAGCGCAGCCAAACAACAAAACACGATTGTACAAATGGTGGCTAAAGTTTACCAAGCCTGACACGTTCGACAGACTTATAAAACAGACACTGGTCCCAACAAATAACTTTAAGATGAGTCCTGACTCCAACCAATAACTTTACTTTTACTTTACTTTACTTTTAATGACTCCAGCTTTAGTTTTCTTACTTCTTCCACGCCCAACAAGCCTGTGGCTAGCCCCGCTAGCTCGTTAGCTAACCAGCAGTGAATATACTAACCAGACTAATTTGGTAAATTAAATCAAAACATGGTGACACAGATTCCAATTTTGCAGATGGGTCACGTACCTTATGAATTGCTTAATCTTTAAGCTTCAATTTAGATGCTAATCCTGCCGTTGCTCAAGCAGTCTGAGGACTGATCATCACACACAGAAAAATTGTAGCCGTTGCCATTAAAAATAAAATTAATCCACTCTATCCTGGCATTTTCGCGTGTTGGGAGACTGTGCAGGGATCTATGCTGCTGCCTGCATCCTACAAAATAATAACTGGAGAGTTGATATATCTCCTGATATGTTGTTTTAGCTTCAGTCGTCGCAAAGTAATGGTGCATTCCAGTGTACTCGGAAAGAACGGTGTCCGAATGTGATATGCGCCGATTCTCTTCACTAATGGCGCTGTAATAGTTGATGTTGAGTTTAGATGATTGTAACATTGTGAGACTTACCATACAAACATGGGTTTGCTGCCGGCGATTATGTTTTCCCGAGCAGATGCACTGGAACACATTGGAAGTTAGGAATACCGACTCAGAGTTTTCGATTTCCGAGTACAATGGAATGCACCATAAGCAACGGCTTGCGGCACTGCCGTGAGCTGCATTTTGCGATGACGTAAATGGGATTGGTTGTTCAACTGGGCGTGGGCATGCTCTGAGAGGGGCTGGATTTGCACCTTATGACGTCTAAAGGAACCATTTTCTGAAACGGGCTGTTTTTCTCCCATCTTTGGCACCGTTTTGAGAAAAAATGAAAATACAGAAAAACGGGTTGACTTCGAGATTTCAAATTTTCTCAGCTGCTTAGGGAAGTAATTTCCTGTGGAACATGTATAAGCGTCAGGAATAAACTGTTTTCCATAATATGGGACCTTTAAAGTATTCAGACGTAATGAAAAACTTTTCCCATTACAAGAAGAGCCACCACAAACCTTATTCAGCAACAGATAGAAACTTCCCAGGAGGTAAAAAAAAATTGAAAAAAATAACCTTTAAAAGGGGTCATCTGAGTAAGAAACTAACCAAATAAAACAATATTACCAAAAGCAACATGGCTAACTGGCATGGCTAACAAACATACCCTACTGGCAGGCTCGAGGAACCTCTTCATGGTCCAGCTGAGACCAGGGGAACCATCTCCCTGCTTGGCCTTCACTGTTGGGGAGGAACTCTTGGAGGGGATACCTGCAGATTCGGACCATGTTAAACAAACCTTGATGAGCTCAGATACCTAGAGCAAAACAGCTATTTTCACATTTTCAACAAGTCCACACCCCTTAACTTCCTGTCCTCTAGTTTTCCATGTAAGAGGAATGCTGTGAAAATTACGGTTAGTAGATATTTTGGCAACCAACAAACCTGTAAAAAGATTAATGTGCAAGAGCAAATAAAGGAGGAAAGGGGAAATATCAGACCTAGAGTGTGAGATGAGTGTCCATCCTTGCTCATGTTGTCCCTATGTGTGGATCGAGCTATAGCATGGTCCATCTCCTGCTCTGATACCTGGGAAAAGATGACCAGACACAGGAGTTTCTACACATCCACTTCCACTTCTACTATTCCAACTAACATATTCTGGTCTAATAATAATTTTTCAGGTGACTTTTTTTCAAGATGGATATAGCCTACAGCATTTTGGAAACAAACCCTTCATCATATTTGGTGTTATGAATGATAGATGATAGATTTAATTAGACCAGATGGTGCTGGGGGCACACACACTATAAACACAAAAATAAGGCTTATATTCCCTTTGGTTAGTTACCATCTGCTTGTGTTCTTTCATTTGAATGTTGTGACGATGCGGCCCACAGCCGACATTGCACACTTTATTTGTTTCCCCTCACATCCATACCGTTGTACATGTCCTTTCCGCTCTATATCATTTACCGTTCATTGTCCAGCCATTCCATCTTACTATACGTTGCATTCCCTGTGTTGTGTGTTTGTTCCCCTGTGTCATGTGTTTGTTCCATGTGGATAGTAGTGGAGTAGTTTCAGCGAGCGTGGCCATCGGGACAAAGCGCAGGCACGCGCCCCGTTGCCGTTCTTATGGTGACGCGCTCAGTCCACTCTGTCCCGAAATAGGATGATTTGTTTATAAATTATGATTATGTTCTGATCTTGTCTTTGAGCGTTGTTTAATGTCTTTCTTATATTTGGTTAGAGTAATTGCCTGAGTGATATGTTATAATTATGTCTTGGGCCCCTGTGGTTGATAATTTGTTAACATTGTCATGTCCTCCTCCCCCGCCTACTAGTTTTCTCCCTGTTTGTCTCTGTCTGTGTGTGTGTGTATGTGTGTCGACGGGCGTGGCTCCAATCTCCGGCTCCTCCCTGCATTCATCACCTCATCCCGATCACCTGCTCTACCCCGCACACCTGCTATCCATCATCTCATCACCACCAGCTTAAGAACCCCGGCTTTCCATCCACTCATCGCCAGATCGTCGTTTGTACTGCCCCGTCAGTCTCGTTCTCGGCCGCTTTGTGGATTTATCTCAAAGTTCCCTTTGCCTTACTAAACCTTGTTTTCCTACCCAGATCCAGCCTCCTTCCCTGGTCCCTTGCCTGTTACCCTGCCTGCCCGTCTGTCTCCTGGTTCCTTGCCTGTATCCCCTGCCTGCCTGCCTGTCCGTCTCCTGGCTCCCCGCTTGTCATCCTGCCTGCCTGTCTCCACATCCACGCCTGCACCAGTCTGTCTCCCCTGCTTGTTTGTTCGTACCTCACCAGTAAACCAGTTCACCTCAACCTTCGTCTCTGTGTCCGGGTTTTTGCATTTGGGTCCTGAACTTGATCGTAACCTTAACAAACATGCATGTTTTTTTTTACCTCTGTAAATTAAGAAAGTGGTTTCTCCCAGAAAGTGTAGTTTGGGGAGGGCCTATAAAAGGGGTTTAGTTGTACCCATGTGGCAGGCAAGGTAGGTGCTGCTGAGAGAGCACTACTTGACTATAATATTCTCTTTTCAACTTAAATTGTGCACCACGGCCAAACAGTTTGTATTTACAAAACTCTGGGTTATATTTGTAATCTAGGGGGATCCATATACAGACGTGTGACAAATTAAAGGAAAAACCAACATAAAGTGTGTTAGTAAGGTGTTGGGCCACCATGCGCCTTAGCATAGATTCTACAAGTCTCTGGAACTCTACAGGAGGGATGGAACACCATTCTTCCAAAGGATATTCCCTAATTTGGTGTTTTGAAACCATTCAGTGACCCCTCGTGCCCTGTGGAAGGGGGCATTGTCATTCTAGAAGAGACCACTCCCATCAGGATAGAAATGTTTCATCATAGGATAATGATCAGTCAGAAAAACTTTGTATTGATTTGATTTCTAAGGGGATAAGTGGACCCAAACCATGCTAGGAAAATGGGCCCACAGCAATGGGCCCCTCACTGCATTGACATTCTCAGTCACCTGAGGAAGAGTTGCTCTTCTGTTTTTCCTTACATGTCACGGTTATCGGATGTGTGCTTTCGACCACAATTTCCGACCCTATTTTCCCATAGATCAAAATGCAGATGTCACTTTAGTCAGTGTTCCTATTGAAACACTAGCCAGTCTTTGTGACTGAAGCTCCTGCCATCCGTGCCCCAATAATGAACCCCCTTTCAAAGTCATTTAGATCTTTTCCTCTTGCCATCTTGATCCAAAATCCAGGTCAACTGGGCCTTCTCAGCATTTTTATACATACCGCAATGGATTATTCTTGAGCCATGAAATTGGAGAGACATTAAGTGTGATTCTTGGCCTTTCACCTTAGAAGGTATTGGCCAAAACGTGAAGTTGCTTGTTATAGTGCCTCTATATGGCCAATCATATTTTTTGCTTGTGTAGTGGCGGAGATTTGAAACCTATTTGCCAAATTTGATTGCTCTAGGACAATGGTTCTCAATCCTGGTCCTTGAGTACCACAACCCTGCTGGTTTTCTATCCTACCAGGTTGACCAAAACTGAACTCTTCAGCTGTAATGCAAAGCTCTACGTCTGCTGGAAACCATTTAACTGCGCTGGCTTCGGCCCTGCAGCGATCGTTTCGGCGTCTGGTCTATTTGTTACGCGAGCCACAAGTAAATGTATCAAGCCGGGCAGGAAGTCAGACACAGGAACGGCATAGAGCATCCAGTCAATTTTCAAAATATAACAAATTTCAAAATAAAACACCCTGATTGATGATGGCTTCCGCGTCTGGTCTGAACATGGCATAACACCATCTCTACTGTGAATCATGGTGGTGGCAGCATCATGCTGTGGGGCTTTTCAGCAGCTGCGACTGGGAGAATTGTAAGGATAGAGGGAACAATCAGGTTCACATCAAATTATTTAAGTGACTTTGAATGTGGTGCGATGGTTGATGCCTCCTGGGATTTTGGCACTGCAGTGTCTACAGTTCACTGATACCCCTTTCACACTGGCGCAATGAAACGGGTTATTCCCGGGTCAGGCATTGGTGTGAATGGGTCAACCCGGGTTATTAGACTCGGGTCCATGAGCCTGCTCCGATGCGGCTTGGCTGCGGTGAACTGGGGATGACCCGGGTTACGCAATTGACAGGAACCTCATTGGTTAAGATCAGAGGTGCATCAGTATGCAAGCCACTTCACAACAAGGGCCGTTTCAACATTGAATGAATAACAGAGAATTGGAAAGCATAACACAACGCCTCCTACTGCACACTGAGGGAACATAACAAATGCGTTCGTTTTAAATCACAGCATTGGTGAAGTGTGCTATCAGTCAGGGAGCAACGAGAGTTGTTTTTTATTGAGTTCATGTGCGAAAAGCTTGATTCACATGTGTATGTTGATCCAAACATACTGAGCACAACGATTGCTACCTTCTTAACGTTCTCACGCTGGTTTTGCTTTGTGATCGGAGGAAAACAAATCTTCCTGCTTATGGATTTTAGACTACGCTCGCAGTGCTGTAACTATTTAGGCTACATAATAACATTGCTATTAACAAATATTTTTTATAAAATAATATTACAATTAAAATATTAAAATTGCTATTAAAATAGCCTATTTAATGCAAGCTCACTGGGCCACTCAGAGGTTGCTTCTGGGCCGGATGTGGCCCGCGGGCCGCCAATTGAATAGACCTGGCGTAGATAATATACTACGGCAATATCACACAGGCAATACTGCATTATCACATAGTTTTAACTTGTTCGGCCCTGCATGGCAGTGACATATACAGATGTAAATATGGTGACACGTGTCTTGTCTGCGGTCTGGTCTGAATGGTGACGACCCGGGTTATTACCGGAACAGTAGTTTGGTCTGAATGGGTCCAATACGGGAATGATGTTTAATAATCTGTGTAAACCCCAGGATTTGTGTGTGAAAGGGGTATGAGAATGATGCCATTACCAAAAACTATCCAGTTGGCCAAACCACTTCACTGATGAGACTGGCAAGACTGATAACAGCAAATAACAGCTCAGTACAAGCATGAATCCATGGATCCAGGACCAGTTCCAGTTCCAGTCAACCCCTCTTCAAATGAAAAATAACAGCATGATAAAGATTGTTCAGGAATATGATAGTGAATTTAATTCAGACCTGGGGCCAAATGTATAAACCATGCGTACGCATGGCAAAGTGTACTTACGTCACTTTCCACGCAGGTTCTGAATGTATAAAAATCCACGGGTGGCGAGAATGTGCATACCGGTACGCATCTTTCACACCGCCACTTCCCACACAAGTTTCAGAATGTATAAAAATCCACGGGCGGTGAGAATGTGCATACCAATACGTATCCTTCACACCATGCGTACCATACGCATTTTTTTAATCCAAAAAAGGATCATAAAAGTGTGAATTTGGGTGACATTTTATTTAGAGCTTTTTTCTTTCACTACATTGTGTTAGGATGTAATCTATAGTTTAAAAACCTTCACTATGATTACATAGTGATGCGTGAGTGGTTAACGACAAGCCTTCATTTCGTTCTATCTTGAGTAAATGTTTGTCACTATGCATTCTAATAATTATAATGATAATGATCTTTATATAAATAAACAAATAAATACATGATCTTATAAATAAATATAAATAAATATTATTATTCTGTATTATTTGGGAGTAAGAATAACCTACACTATATAAGGGCTGTAGCCGTGCGTAATGGCTGTGCCAAATGATACAATGGCTGGATTTCCAAGAGCTGTTCTCTTCAAATGTACTGAACTGGGCCCTGTGTTGGAACAGCACTCTCAGAGAAACCCTGCCATCCCCCTCCATCTACAGGTATTGACAACAATTGGGTTTTTAGTAACAGGGACGTTTCAGCTTGTGGACAGATCAGGGATATCCTGAGCCGGGTCATGCCCATGGCGTGGGGTGGCATAATTTCAAGAGTAATAGATACATCAGGTTCCCACACAGCAGCTGAACAGGCCAGCATCAAAATGCAATTTGCAGCGATGTCCGGTTTCCCAAATGTAATATATGTATATAATATTGTTTATGTATATAATATTTTATACCCTCAGGTGACAATGTGTATGCATTGAAGCCATGGTTATGCTATTTACAAACCCCCAGAGCCCACAACAGACGCGCTGTAATGTGGTGCACAGCCGTGCGCTCTGTGGTAGAGCGTTGCATTGGGCTTTTAAAAGGGAGATGATTTTGGTTACTTTCTGCCATTCAACTTGACGTACATGGGGTTTTATACATCTGAGCGTATGCATGTTTCCTGTTTTGTGCCTACACAGATTTCTACACCTAAATCTACACAGAGTTTTATACATTTGGCCCCAGATCTCTGTGATCAGGTGGATCGCTGCAACATGAACCGAGATCCCTGTGGAACATTTCCAGCACCTTGTTGAATGCAGACCTCCAAGAATTCAGGCTGTTCTGAAGATAAAAGGGGTCCCACTCAGTACTAATTAGGTGTACCTAATAAAGTGGATATTTGAAAGGAGAATGGGTGAATCTATGAATCTATGAGAGTAAGAGAGAGATAGAGAGAGAGAGAAAGAGAAAATTACCTTGGGGTTGGGGTGTCGGCTTATAATGAGACTGACTGGTCCAGGGCCACATTCACTGAGGATAGCGTAGGCTTCGCTAAGAGCTGCATGACGAAGACTGACCGAGTCCACTTCCAATACCTGATCTCCACGACTACACACAGAAACAAACTGTCAGCACAACACTGTCAAAGATTTCCCTGTACATATCCTAACATCCCACTACACTAGTCCCACATCAAAGTATGGTGTTAATTTGGTTCCTTTGTGTCAATGCAACCATAGATCAACTTAAACTGCAGATCAGGCTTCCTGAAATGAAACACTGGATATGCTTGGAATATCGAGATAACAGGGGCATACTACCATTCAAATGTATAGGAAACAAAAATGTAAACAATTTTGCAGGGAGACAGCCCAATAACTCAAAAGTTGCAGATTCAATCCCCATGACAGCCAATGATTTCTGTCAAAATGTTGAGACACTGTCAATATTTGAAAAAAATAAATTCCTAATTCAACAATTGTACTATTGTGTAATATGACAATCAGGTGTGACAAAATCACAAATACATTTTCCTCAAAAGGCATCATAACTATCATTTTGCACAAACACGTTGAGGCACATTTCGGCATAATGTACCACGCTTCGGGCAGAATGGAATAATAGCAATACATGTATAAATCCAGGGCAGTGCTCTGTAGAGAATTCATAAAAAAGGGATCCACCTAACACTGTTAAAAACGTCAATTGGCAATGTACCTTGCATTTCTGGGCCCATTTTGTTTGTGGTGGTATTTTTTTTATTTATTCTGTGGATAACTGGCCAAACAACATGATGTCACATTGAGATATTTCCAGCGCAGCTACAGATTTTTTTTTTCATCAACTGTAAAAATGTTTGTTGTCAGCCCCCAGAATTACAGAGCAAGGCCTTCTTTCTAGACCCACCATTGCACACCAACGTTCAACAATCATACAGGGATAAATCCATCATAGAAGAGGCAAAGACACCTATTTCTACACCGACAGTAGCCTCAATAGACCATAATGCCATGCAACCTCAAGACATGTTGTGTTTTGGGGCACAGCTGCGAAAACAGCAAGTTCACATTTGTTCTCTAGAGGTTGTTGAAAGGCATTCGGGGAAATGGAGATCGCTAACTGAAGTAGAAGTAGGCAAAGCAGGAGGAGAAAGAGGTATACCAAAAAGGTAATTTATAACACTTAATCACAAACTAACTCCTGGAATGCATTGAATATCACAAATTGATGATATCCAACAGTGGAAGAGTATCCAAGGGTGGATTTTTCCATTAACCCTCCTGCTTTAGCCTGCCTTATCATGGAAGTGTGCATGGTAGCAGCATAACACCACCACACCAATTAATGTTACCTGTTTCTTTACGCATCAATGCACACTGCCCATGATTATGTCTCATGAATGGATGTTCAATTCATTTGTTGATTGGATTAATGGTCACTTAAAAAAATCAGCCAAAGAGTATAACATGTGTTAACAGAAAATATTGTTATGGGCTAGGAGCGTAACTGTAATTAATGTTGTATCATACAGTTTTGAGTACTGAGTTTTCCCAAGATGAGCTTCTCCTCCGTCTTTGCGATACATATGTCACATAAAGCGGAAATCTGATTGGAAGAGCTTTGAAAGGTCAAATTGGATCAAAGTTCCAACTAATTTCAATTTTGACTGCAGCAGCGAGCCAGCGTAAAGCGATTTTGCCTGTGATCATGTGTCCTTAAGTAAGCACAGTGGAAAGATTGTGAGCCTGTGAGAGAGTGCTTTGTAGGTGCACAATTTTTAGGTTAATCTTTTCACACTTGATTCCATTACTTTTCAATGAAAAAATATCCAACACTTCTTACCTGAGCCTGCTGTCCATCTTGGCCACGGATCCTGGTGCCAGGCTGTGTATGTAGATGCCAGGAGCAGAGTTCTCCAGGGTCAGGCAGCAGGCTCCGATGCCCAGCCCAACGCCAGGCTCTGCAAAATGAACAGACACAGAAATTAAGTGTTCGAAGTTTGAAAGGAGCCGAGCGACCTGAGTTTTTTTTTTTTTGTGTTTGAATGAACTGACAAGACTGCATCCCCCCCTGCATCGTGTCTGTCGTGCCCTTGAACAAAACTCAGTTTGGACCAAAAATTGAATGGCAGATAGAAGACGTACGTAGCTGCTGTATGATGAACATTTTTTGATGAACAAGAATTTTTGTTGATTGCATTGATACAGGATCTGTAGGAACCAAACCCTGACCGTAGTCCTTACCCTAACCCTTGACATTTTTTCCTGCAGATCAGCCAAAAAGATCAAACAGAAAATCCAGCAATACACTTACTGCCCTTTTATGTGCAGAATACACAAAGCCAAGAATGAAACACGTAAAAGTGAGATAAAATGGTGATCTTCATTGGTGGAAGATCTTTCTTCCCATGAGACTTTGAGTGTAACTTGTTTACACAGGAAGTGAGCGAAGTTAGCCAGGCAGCAGGCAAGATTTTGTGCTGTTGATTCATAATTGATAGTTGATTCACTTCACCATTGATGAATATTGAGATTTTGTTTTCAGAACTTATGAATCTACATCCCATAGAAAAAAGCCAAAACCAATTTTGGATTACTAAAGGGCATCTATCTTCATACTTTGGATAATGCTAATCGCCAAAAATTACCCAATAAACTGTATGCTAAAACATTAGCATGCACACAAGACAGAACTATCTACTGGAAATTTACTGGATATTTTGGTGCCAAACCTCTTGTCAGATATTGGATAAGGTGACCGATGTGCTTAACTCCCAAAACATTGGCGTGAGACAGTGAGCACACAGTAGTACTGGTGTAGTGCAGAATCTTGACTAACACTAGGAAATTCGACCATATAACGCCCATCCTATCCTCATTGCACTGGCTACCAATTCAGGCCAGGTGTGACTTCAATGTGCATTTACTTAAATATAAATCATTACATGGGATGGCACCGTCCTACTTATCAGATCTGATGAAACCATATAAACCGTCACGCACCTTCAGATCGCAGGACGCTGGCTACCTATCTATCCCAGCAGTCAAAAAGAAAACTGCAGATAACAGAGCCTTTTCTTATCGGGCTCCGGTATCTCTGGAACAGTCTGCCTGCCTCAATCAGAGAGGCAGGCTCTATCAAAGTCTTGAAGTCAAGGCTAAAAACCCATTTATTCTCTTTATCATTTGACCAGCCTTGAGGGAGTGGCTCAGTCTCTTCTAAGAGTAAGGCTAGACCAGTTAGCTCATACTAGCTCAGGTTCCTGCCGATGGATACTAGCATCCTGCCTACATGTCCTATTCTCCTGGTCTACCTGTTCCTGTCCACTGACGCTGGTCATGTTTGTCTGTGTGAGTGAGAGTGAGAGAGTATGGGTGTGTTTGGGTGTGTCTCCTATCTGTTCCAGGCTGCAGCTTGGCAGAGTTGGCGCCTGCGTGGTCCCCTAGTCCTATGATGACACTGACTGAGCTGCCGTTTGCTGTGATGCCCCACATCAGATCTGGATATCCCACCATAATAAACTTGTATGCAGTGTGTATACGCTGCTTGCCTAAACTCGGCATCTATTGCACGCCCAACCGTCCTGGTAGGGGGATCCCTCTCTGAGTAGCCCCTCCCAAGGTTTCTTCCAATTTTTCTCTAAAAGGTTTTTTTTGGGAGTTTTTCCTTGTCCTATGTTGAGGGTCCAAGGCTGGGGGATGTCGTGTACTAACCATTTATTGTTTCACATGTTGGGCCCTTAGAGACTGTAACGGTGATTAAGGGCTGTACAAATAAATGTAATTTGATTTGTAATGTAATGTAATGTACTTATGATTATTAAGATAATAGACTGGCAGGCCTACTTTGGAACTAGTACTGCATAGTCTACAGTCGTCCGGTGTTTTTTTACAATATTTCTCTAATTGCTTCATATAGATGAATTATTATGCAAAATCAAAGTCGCGTAATTTGAGCAAGTTGATAATAAAGCATTTTTGAAGCAAGCGTTTTGTCTCTGCAGTCTAAACTAACTATCAGTAGCTGTTTAAAAAGTTATCATCAGTAGCCTGCACAGACATCTAGAAATTTCTATTCAAGTCTAAACCATTTGTAAAGAGCAGGGCTCGACAGTAGCGGTTGCCCGGTTGCCCTCGGCAACCATATTGAGTCAATTGGCAACTGTTCGTGGCATATGGTCGCACAAACAAAAAAGTCACACGAACAGGCACACCCATACAGGGAGCGATGGATACCGCCATTCGGGAGATGAACACCGCAAATCGGGCAATCCTGATCTAACCCTACTTTTCAACACAGTTTACTACATTCTCAAAAGCGAAGACCCCTTTACCTCTTTACCTCATCTGCTGGTTCTCCAAATCAAGAACGGCTCTGATCTGACGCGATTGACAAGCTATAAATCTGCTCAGGCTTGCAGAAGGTATTTATTAGATTTGAATCTACTAAATGAATAACCTCAAATAAATGTGCAATCTTAATGTTGTAACGTTAGTGTATTGTTAAGAGTTTTTTTCATTAGTGAGTCTACCTGCTCTCTCTCTCTCTCTCTGTGTGTGTGTGTGCGCTTGCGTGAGTGAGGGAGTGAGAGAGAGATATTTATGATAAGTGTTTTGTACCAATAGCCTATGAATAGCCTTGTATTGTGGCTAAAAGAGATATGCACACCTAGTTTACTTTTAAACAGTAATTTATTGTGTAGGATTAATTTTTTACACTGTTTCATATCTGATTTTCTTACAGTTTCAATTGCTGTAAAGTAACTGTTAAAACAAAGACAAAAGTGTTTATGTAATAAATATGTTTTAAACATTCTTTATCTCATTGTTTCATTATTAAAATGTGTGGTATAGTTAAGATATTCATTGCGCCAAATATAGGCCGTTTAAAACATGGCAACCATATTGTCCATTTCGGCAACCAAAAGCCTGGAGATGGACACTAACATTTTTAAAAGTTAGTGTCGAGCCCTGAAGAGATTTCTAAGATTTCAAATATCATATGACATATGTCAATAGATTACTTGTACTACTTTTATGTAAAAAAAATCAGCGGTCTTATCAGCTTAAATCAAAAAGAGGGGAGAAGTGCATGCCATCCCCACCAATTGAGACACTGTAGATTCACCCTATTTGCCCAAATTAAATTCTGGTGTCAGGTATGGACACATGCAGGAAATCTTCTCCACATGCAGTAGGAGGTGACTAATCAAAACTTAAGAGAAATCCTAAAGTGTCTCCTAAACAGCAGCAAGTGTTCCCTCCAGAGAAACTCACCAATGATGTCTGAACCTGCTGTAAAAATAATTTCACCATCTCCACTCCTACCAGCCACCAAGAAGAAGAAATGTAGGTCTTTTCTGACATCATATACATTTTTTTGTAATGAAGCCCTAGCATTTACCTCTCACTACCACCTTGAGCCACCAAGTGTTAAGCTACCTAGTGCAGCTTTAAATTCAATTTAATTTCATGCTGTCCCCTTCCTCCCTCTTGTCCTTTTACCATCCTGTGAACTTTCATCTGACAGGGGCTCACTCTGTCCTCAGAAAACTCAGCTGGCTGCCTTTCGATTCTCCATCAAGACAACTAACCTTTATTAAGGGTGACCTCCATGATGATACAATCTTTGGGACCAGGGCCTGGGCCCTTGCGGCCATCAACTTCTTCAAATCCTGATGGGAGTGGTGTCCCCCCGCTGGTGTTGGAGTTTGGCGAGCTGGAGCGGCTGAGGAGGGTGGGGGTTGGACAGGGTGTCAGGCTGGGGCTGCGGAGGCGAGTCCGAACCGTCAGGGTCACCACACCCTTTTTTAGTTGCTGTGGGAAAGACATACATAGAGGGTTAAATGTTAGGGAGTTGGACATGAGAATAAGTATAGCTTTGACCTTCTGACATGCCTTGAACAAACCCAAATGCTGCCAAGCTTCTTTTGATTACATTTGTTATTTTACTTGTCTTTGGCCTGTTCTCAGACATTTTAGTGGTCTGTACTCAAGTTTTTTCCCTTTCCACTGAAGGAAAAAAACAGGAACCATTACCAAACAAATGCCAAGGTATGATTTATGAAATGCTAAAGATTAAAAATGCAAAATGTCTTACTGCTTACAACTATATTATGTTGCTGAATGATGTCCCACTGCCCCCCACCCCCCTTTTCACTTCTGTGTTCACTGACTTTCTGAGTAATCTAAGACAGAAACTACTGCCAAAACTTACTTATGTGTTTCCACTGAGCCTCAGACAGAGATCATCTCATTCCATGAAATTATCATTTCTTTGACTGATGGCTTTAAAGGGTAATTCCGGGATTTTATCGGGACCGCATAATAGATCCCCGAAGTTTGGGAGCTGCTCCGGTCCATCGGCTCAACCGGCAGTCGCGTAACGGCGGCTCAATGGCGGTAATGTAATCCGTAAGGGCAAATTCTGACAACATTACTGAAAGGATCGCTACAGAAATAGACCGTTTAACCAGAAATAGACCTTTTTTTAACAACAACTCTGACAAAGCTGTTCAATGAAAGCAAGAGGATTCACTCGTTGTCGGATAGAGGACGGTTGTTTACACGATCCTCGTCTTGCAACACTGAATCCTTGTCAGACACTTGTCAGACACACGAATAACAATCTGAGCCCGTCTGTGACAAAAACAAGCACTTTTAGTGGACGTACTTTGACCGGCCGAACTTTGCCCTTCTGGATTACGTTACCGCCATTGAGCCGCCATTACGCAACTGCCGGTTGAGCCGATGGACCGGAGCAGCTCCCAAACTTCGGGGATCTATTATGCGGTAAGCTAGGCAATTTTGTGGACATAGAGACCGGGTTGAAAAATCCCGGAATTACCCTTTAACTTTGGCCTCCTGGGTTGGGGTAAAGAGGTAGTTTACCTTGAAGGTCTGGATAGCCTGCTGGTGTGTAAGTCCTTGCAGAGACTCTCCATTCACTTCCAGAATCTCATCTCCTACAAAAGGAAAATAGGAAGACAAAGAGAGAGAGAGAATGATAGATGACTGGTAGAGGTGGAAAATGAGCATTTTTTTCCCCTTGTACAATTTGCTTCACTACATTCTCTGTCAATGAACTTTAGAGATATTAGAGTGAAAATGAGTGGTTACCCTCTTTCAGCCGTCCATCGGCAGCCGCAGCTCCATTCGGAAAAATAGTCTTGACAAAAATCCCCATTCGGCCACGTGCTGAATCCTGCCCACCAACAATGCTGAAGCCCAGGCCCTAAAAAAAAGTTAGATCTCAATGAAAAGCAGACAGCAGTAGCAACTACATGACTAACAGCCTGACGTTTGCATACTATATATTTACCTGAAAAAAAATAAAGGAAAGGGCCAAGTTTCAGTAACAGCATGCTAGTAAGACTGTATTATTTTGTTTGATATTTGATATGCACTGCTGCAGTCAAATACAAACTTTGTATATCAAAAGTATAGTTTTCAGAATATTCTATATTCAGCATATATATTCCAAATAATGAGCATGACATTATTGGGTTTCATGGACACTAGAGTGATAAAAAAATGGGCTGTGTAATATTTCCAATAAGGAAATAAATTCCATCGGTTTCCACAGGACAACAGCAATGTGTAACTCTGATCAAATAGAATCATGTCAGGTAATATAACACCATTACAAAAGGAAGAGACACATAACAACCAGATTGTCCTAAAATATAGTGATTGTGAATTGTGAATTGTCAGGAAAGACCCTTCAATTTATTAGCAGGTCAGTAGATCAACCAGCACATACAGTTCTGGCCAAGACTTTTGCCACCCTTACATTTTATGCAGATCTTCTGAAAAAACTGGAAACTGAAACAACTTTCTGTCTTCACACATTCATCTATCGATCTACAACAGCACATGATGAAACAATAAGAATAAAAAATATTTTATGGTTTCAGAATTAAAAAGTGACCATGGCCATGATTATTGAACTGTCCATGGTGTCCATGGCCACACTTTGAACAATTCAAATCAATTTAATCAGAGGAAATAGATTGCAGATGTCCAAAGGTATGAATGAACCAAATATTCATGTTAAAGTGATTAAACAGTCTGTTCTGCTTCCCTTGTCTCTGAATATGGTGAAGAGAAAGAGTTGTCTGGGGACAACTAACTATTGTCATCGAACATAAGTGTTTACAAGGCTATTAGGCCTCTCTAGAGACCTTGGTAATCCACAGTCCGTAGTTTATTATTAAGAAGTGTGTTGTTGATGGAGTTGTTAAGAATCTCCCTGGACATGGTGGTAAGAAGAAAATTGATCTCAGTGTGAGCCATTGAAAAACACCTTCCAGATCTCAAGGCTGACCTGGAGAGGTCTGGGGTAAGGGTTTCAGACAGACACTGAACCAAGAAGGACTTAAGGGTCTGAGGCCACAGAAGACCCCACTGCTGAAAGGGAATCACAAGGTGCCCCGATTGATATTTGCCAAGAAAGTGCTTAATTTGTGCAAATGCCAAGAATCCGATTTTGCGCCCCGGCAAATGTCTTACTCAGAATCATTGGTTGGGGGAGGCGAGCTAAGCCCCGGCATCTCTTATTTTACAAATTAAGCACTGTGCCAAGACCCACCTGGGCAAATCTAAATTGTTCTGGTAAAATGTTCTCTGGACTGATGAAACCAAATTAGAGCTCTTTGGCAATGCAGATCAGTGCTTTGTTTACAGAGGACAAATTAAGGGCATCATAAATGAGAATATTATCAAGTAGAAAACGTAGTATCCAGTGTCAGAAAACTGGATGTCAATGGAAGGTCATGGGTCCTCCAGCAAGACAATGACCCAAAATACACATCCAAAAGTACACAGGAATGGTTCAAGAGAAAACGTTGGACTGTTCTGGGCCAGGGATCAGTCCTGATCGCAATCCCATTGAGAACCTATGGTGAGACCTGAGAGTGGTAGAATCTGCCAGCAGAAAGGTGATTATTTTTAAATTTGTATAATTATTGTTTGATCATGTGCTGTTAAATAAAACACATGTGAAGTTCTTTTAATTTCCAATTATTTCAGAAGATATTGTACATTATTATCTGCATGAAATGCAAGGGTGCCAATAATCTTGGCCAGAACTGCATAAATGAATAGGTTACTGTGAGCTCAACACAAATACATCAACAACTAAGCCTTATGTATGCCTACTTGTCAGAAGTGTCCACTCACCTTGCCCTGGCCTTTCATCAACACTATATTGGAGATAATGGATGGCTGGGCCAGTCGCCATGGCGACTCCACTTGAACAGTGCTAAGGGAGCGAGCTGATTTCTTAACAATTTGATATTCCTAAAAGGGAGATGAAGAAAAAATAAAATGGTCTGACAAATGTATTAAATACAAACAACACACTTTTAATAAATCGCATTTATGTATCCAATTATGTGATTTTTTTCTTTTTTTGAACATAGAATTCTCACTTATTCTAACGGAAGATTTGTGTTTTCCAGCCTTTCCCCCTGTAGTGTTAAACCCTTGTAGATTAGGCACTGTAGTGTTTCAGCTGCTGATGGATCCAGTGGAAAATTGCTACTTTGCTTCCACCATTAAGATCTAAGTTTTGGGATACCATGCATACAACCAATGAAACAGAGACAGTCACTATGGAACTTGCCTCCTTTCATTTAATTTCCATTTTTCGTCTCTGATTAACACAGAAATTAGCAAGGCAGCCTTGTCACTGTTGTCATGGAAGTCAGATGGAGGATGAGTAACCACACTTCACCTTTGAAGTGTGTCTGTGTGGGCTGAAATCACAGAAATCAGTGTTGGGACTATCTGAGAACCATGGGGCTGGAGGACTTAAACATTTTTGCAAAATTGATGAACTAAAATTTTTAAATAGATGATGTCTTTGAAATGAAAATTGAAATATTCTGTTCTATTTTGTGGATTTGTTTTGAAATTGGAAAATGTCATCTCCAATTTTCATACCACTACTGTAACGCTCACTGTTTGAGTCTCCAAAATTAGCCTGATTTTAGCCGCACTCCTACAATTGCACCCAGGAAATCAGACTGTCCCAACACTTTGAAGTAATTGCACTTCTAAGTCTGAAAATCAGTGTGTGACATTAACAGGTGTCATTACCGAACATTTATTTTTTCATATTTTGTAAAATCTTTGTATTTTTGTATGTTTTATAGAAGCAGCATCTGTCTAAATCCATGATCACTAGACATTACCTAGCTAGCATTTTGGATGTATGCCAAGAAAAAGTTAACATTAATCCCTACCATAATGGTCGATTATATTGCTTTGGTAGTGATGTGGTTGTTATGGCTTATGACTTTCATTTATTAATTAAGAATCTAAATATAATAGATAATAGCTGACAGTGTATGAGGTTCCCCTATCTAAGGTAGAAAAACTTGAAAGGATAATCAACTCATGTATTAGAAAATGTCTTGGAGCCCCATGCTGTCTAAGCAGTGTGGCCTTGTACGGGAAAGGCATGTTAGAGCTGCTGATATCTAGCCTGACAGAGGAGTACAAGTTAAGGCTAAGGTTAGACTGGAAATGACTCTGACCCAGTCAAAGGATCCAGTGGTTAGAAGCGTAGTGCCCACAGTTAAAACAGGGAGGAAGTGGAACCCAAAGAGGCAGTGCAGCAAGCACAGGGAGCACTTAGACATAGGGACATTGTAGGCCAGGTGCAGCATGGGCGTGGGGGCTTAGGGCTGTGTGCAGGGAAACCTGTGTGGAGTAAGGCAACAGCAGTAGAAAACTGGTAGTTGAAGAAGTACATCATCAGCAGAAGGTAGTAAGATGTACTAAGGCAGTGTTGCAGTCAAAACAAGGACAGTGGGTGAATTGGGAGAGTGTAGAGAAGAGAAGTTTGAAGTGGAGAGAGTTGTGGAGCATGGAGGGAAGCAGAATTAGATTTATTATAGGGGCTACTTGGGGGATGTGCTGCCATCTCCCCAAAATCTTAGTCAGTGGATGGGTGAGGACGCTGCCTGCCCGTTGTGTTCCAGCGTATGTACGCTTAGGCATATACTGTCAGGGTGTAAAAACGGCTAGAGGTAAATTATTTAGCTGTTAGTAAGGAAGTTAAAGCCCCAGGAAAGTTGGCTTGAAATAGTAAAAATGAATATATGATATCAAAGTTTAGTGTCTAATTAAGCATCCACAAAAATCTGAGTGAAAATAAACATTCAGAAATATTACAAAACCTAGTTCAAATGAGTGGGGGGTTCAGAACAGTGGGGTTGAAATAGGCGTGGTATTTTCTGAGATTTATGACGCAGAGAATTCTTTAATCCAATCATTAAAAAATGCACGTCAGTTGTCCCTCCCCCAACAGGTGCAACAGCTCGACAGTTTGACATGGGCGGAGCTATCAATCATGTCAGGATGTCAATCAAATCCTGATCTGACACGCCTACACAGTCCTGAGAAATGGTCTAAACAGCTAAATGAGCTGTTTTTGAACGAGGTTTTCTAATATTTCTGAAAGTTTATTTTCACTCAGATTTTTGTGGATGCTTAATTAGACACTAAATTTTGATATCATATATTCATTTTTACTATTTCAAGCCAAGTTTCCTGGTGCTTTAAACAGATTGGATTTGTACGTGAGGGAGAAAAAGTTAGATCAAGGGAGCGCGCACGCAGGCGTGAGCCAGGACAGCTAGGAGTGGGCGGAGACTGGAAAATAAAGGTAGACTTGTTTGAGTAGTGCTTGCAGTGCCGGCAGAAATAGTTAGCACTAGCCTACGGCCAGATATGTTACTGTGGTCTGAGGTGCAGAAGCTAATTTATTTTATCGAGCTCACAGTCCCCTGGGAAGACAGAGTTGACGAGGCGGCAGCAGAGTCAGAACAGCGAGGTTGGAGGGCTCAGGTATGGCCAGTAGAAGTTGGCTGTCGTGGTTTCATGGCAAAGTCCGTTTTTGCACTACTAAGCAAGTTGGGCATTTGCGGACGGAGCTTGAAACTTGCAGTTATAATATGTCGCAAGCAGCGGAGCGACCAAGTGAATGATTGTGGATAAGGAGGAAGCAGGCTAGGTGGGGGGCACGCTACGGTAAGCGCCGCTGGGTTGATGGGTTCATTTTAATGATCAAGAGGATTTTTACTCATTTAATCTCAGCTTTTCTTTCTGTTACGGTAGTGATAAAGGAGAGAAATTCTGGAAAATTCTGACAATGTCATATATTTTGGTTGTACATTTAAGATTTGTGTATATTAGACTTGGACTAACACATACAGTATATGCTTTAGAATGGGTGCAAAACAGAATACAAAGATTCTTACACTCCCCAATTTGGACTGTTTCTGTAGAATCATCCATATAAAGAGCAAATTAATCTGTTGCCATTAATGAAGAATAAAGAAACTCTTAACTGAATAAACACATTCACTGACCTGTCGCACTCCGGCAGCATCTAATTGTTGTGGTAGAGAGTGTTTCCGTCGACCGGGAACTGGCTTCTCTGCTGTGTCATTGCCCATCTCACCATTCTCCACAATCAGCTCATCATCTTCACCCACCGACTCGAGTCGACTGCCACCCCCTAACCAGTAAAACAGGTATATTTCAAAACTTGGCAAAACAGTAACTATTTAACAAATATTTTCACCCATGTCTGGCATAGTTAGGTTCACTGCATTACATCTTGAAGATAAAGACAGATAACCTTAACCTTAAGATTTTTGGATGTTGTTTCAAACTAAAAAAATTTTAACTTTAACTTCAAGAGTAGTGTTATATAGGTATAATACAATTATGCATAAGGTATAATACAATTCTGATAAACAGTACTTATAAGAGGGCACCTGATGCACAAAAATAAAAAGTAGAGGACATAACAGGATTTTGTGAATTCTTGATTTCAAGGCGAGTATTAAAATAGCGTGTTGTGTAACATGCCTCACTGAAAACATAAGACACTCTTAAAGACCATTAAACCATGACTCTCTGCACGTGCATGCGTGTGTCCTACTTCCTTCTTTCGTTCTGAGAGTGTCTCTATCACCTCTTTTACTTATTCTGTTCATCAGTATGAATACCTGTCAAATATGTACTTTGCTTTTAGTTTTTAAGTGTAAAAATAATACTCTAAAGAACCCATATAGGAAGGTTCTTTACAGAACCAACCTTGGGAGCGACCACAGAGCTTCATGGTTGTCGGGCTGCGGCAGGATCCTTTGGGTGCCTCGCCCCGACCTCGTTCTTCCAGCTTCTCCAGGTCAGTCAGCTGCCAGGACAAAGACAAGCGGTTTACAGAGCTCATTGACCACAAAGCTTTTCCACACAACTTGGCCAGCAGTCTGTGGATGCCACTTTTCCTGGGAAGAAACTCGAGGTAGAAAAGTGCCTGCAGCTACCAAGGTATCATGGCAGTCGCATGAGATATGCCACTGTTGCATATGTAAACAGATACTTTTACTTGTCATTTATGTTTTGATTAAAGGGGCATTAAGTAATCTATGATTTTTATCAATCTCTATCAGCGACCAAAGAATTGCAACAACATTGACCAGTCTCACCCCCACCCCTCCCTTCCCCCTGAGTTACGGTCGCTTGTAATTGGCACAAATAATAAAGTCACATTTTCACAACAGAGACAAGTAACCTACCTAATTAGAGCAGAGATCTATAGATTTCTGAGGGTGATTTGGGAAGCAGATGTTGGGTGGGGGGGGTTACAATCAACCAAGAGGGAAGCCTGCCCTTCAGGGAAACTCTCATCACTGGCTGTTTATATTAATTGTATGAAGGAAACGAAAGATTCAGCAGCTTACATTTATCTCAATTTATCTTCATGAATATGAATACAACCATAACTCAGACAGCCGAAATGAGTCCTAGAGATATATGCAGCATCCATGCAACATGTTTGAGCACACGCTTTTACATGAGAGAGGAAACCAGATGGAAATCTTCGTTTTGTTTTGCTAGCCACATAAATCCTTTCCAAGTACCAGTCTGTTTACCAAGAGAGATGCGGGATGTTTGTGGACTATCAAAAGGGAACATATTCCAGTAATCATCAATGCTCATTTTTCATAAGCCATCTGTTTTGTAATATGTTAGTCGGTAACAGTTGTCCGCAGTACATGCACAAGAACTATAATTGAGTAACTATAATGGAGTAGGCAGCACAAAACTGTAATAATCCAGCACACACCAGAAGTCTGTAGATACTCTTATTATATATCATAAATATTATGCCATCTAATACAGAGAGATGGACTACACGTTTTGCATCCAAGCTTCATTAGGTCAACTCTGACTGATTGGTAAAAGGGGTCTATATGGAGACATATATAGAGACACTTCACATTCATGAAATGAATAAGGCTGGCTAATACACAGACCCATGAAGCATTTTGTGGAATGCATAGGTAATGTAAGCAATCTCAGCTCTTTAGAAGAGAAAACAATGCAGGTGATATAGCCACTTTTGTAGCTGTTTTGCAATCATACCTCAACTAGATCATCTGTTTTAAACCATTTTAAAATTTAAGATATTTTGGGGCCCTCCATCGCCTCAACCATCCGCGTTTTTTTCTATTTGTTTACCCTTTCGTCATTTTCCCAAGTTCCATCCCAGATGGAAAAAAGACTGGACTAGACCAATAAAGGGTAATGCTATCTCTTCAATATTAAAATACAAAGAGCCACATAAAAATAACCAGACAATAAGGCAAAGCATACATTTCAATGATTTTTGTTCATTGGGCCAAGCTATTAAGTCGATACTGTTCATTCATCTCTGCATTTTGCATTACTAACAGTTTAGAATTGGCGAAGACAAAGTGGGGTACAAGTGTTAGCCTAGCCTGCAACAAGGAATAAAACACATGCACAGAAAAGATGGACAAGATTATGGAAAGTCCCATCGTACTCCATTTCAGCTCCATTTCCACTTTTCCTTTTTTTCACTTAGTTAATCTTTTGCTCTGCACTAATCTTCCTTTAGACAGTCCTTTTGTCAACTTCCCACTTCTTTTCCCCCCTTCATTGGAAACTCGGGTTAAATTCATCTCATCAGATATCTCAACTTGGATTAACTATGCCACCTTGGTCCAGTGAGGAAAGTTTCATCAAGTTAAATCTCAGAATTAAATATACAACAAATTGATGTGAAAATGAAAACAACTGTAGTCCGATCAGAATATAGGTCTGCCTGAAAAAAAAAACAGCACCAAGAAAATGCTACATTTTTAAGATCTCTAAAACGTACTAACTTAAACTTAAAACTTTAAAACGTGAAGGCTGTATTCAAAAGCTATTCAACAACTTTTCAGACCCTAAATGTAGATTATGGTATTCAAGTAATTTTAAGACTTTTTCAGGACCTGCAGACACCCTGGAGGCCAGAACAATAAGCTCTAGTCTTTCTCTATGACTATGGAGATAAAGCAGAAGGAATAAGATACCGTGCTGCTGAGTCTTGCACCATGATGCATGGCTCAGAAAGAATTGAAACCATACTCTCTAAAAAGTGTGGGGTTAAAAAGCACAAATGTTACTACATTAGGACCGAACTGCTGGATTGGTCTATTTGATCATTTGACCCATGTAATAAGTGAAAATAATTCTACCCAACCAACAGGTTATTTTCTTTTTTCCAATATTATTCAAATAATTGATATATATTATTATATTATATTATTATATATAGCCAAAGGCAGTAATGTCAAGGTTGAGGTCAAAGCCCAAATATCACATTTATGCAGTATATGAGCAATAAGCAGCTCTGAACATGACGCCATTAATTTATATAGGGCCAAAGAATCACAAATACTTAAATAATACTAGGTGGGTTGCTAGGTAAGTTGTTGCTAGGGTGTTTATAGGTGGTTATTATGGTCAACAAGTAGTTGTAGCAGTAGTAGTAGTAACAGCAGTAGTAGGAGTAGAAGTAGTATTGCTAGAAGCAGTAATAGCAGAGGGACAGAATTAGAGATTGAGATCTGCGTGTGTACCTGTGATGTGTGAGAAATGGCACCACCTGCTCAGCTTAGTTCTGAACATTCTGCCATTAATTTGTAGGGAGCCAAAAAAAAAAATCATGATTAAACTTAAATTGTGCAAAAACTATAAAACAGATTGCTTAGTAGAAGCACACCATTCCCTAATATGCTGAACATTTTACAAGTTGAATGGCACTAATAGCTTAAACCAGTGGTTCTCAAGCCAGTCCTCAATTAAAGTATCATGAAAACCTGAATCTTCTAATTGGTTCAGGTGTGCCTGAGTAAGGCTAGAGCTAAAACCTCCAGCACAGGGGGTCCTTGAGGACTGGATTGAGAACCACTGGTTTAAATAGTGTACGAGAAGTACCAGAAGAAAGAACAAAATAAAAACATGTCACTGAAAACAGATTAAAACAGCATAATTAGTAAGATTTCATCTGTCACAAAACTTTGAATATTAAGATTTAAACATTTCAGGGTTGAGCAATAAGTATTGACCCACCAGGGTTTGTCTCAGGAAACTGTCCATTGATCTCTTTCACTAGCAACATACAGTTGACAGCATGGCTGGATTGAAATGTAACACAGTACTAACGTTAGTTGCTAGTTAGTTAGCTAGCTGTGTTAACAGAAATTCATGCTGTTTGTATGAAAAGCAGCAGCATTACACCTGTTAAAAGTTATGTGGACCTACCATCTATGTAGCCAGAACATCTGTCTTTGATAAAAGTGATGCTATCAATAGTTCATCTAATTTAAATTAGCAAATAAAATAAATGAGTGCAAATAAAGCGGCTTGCTGGCCCGTTAACTCTCAAAATGTGTCTGACTGCTTAAATCTGAAGTATTTCCAAATAGCGGAGATGATATGACTCATTTTTGGAAATAAATTAACTCTACTATATGAGTCGTCTTCTCTGCTCTAAGACATTTTCATTTCTGTGGCAGCTGGGAGGAGGGTGGGGTGAGGCTTAACGTGGATCCAGGGGAGAGTTGAATCTACCCTGGATCCAGGACCGGCTGCGGCCAATTAAGCCTAATTGCAGCCGGGCCCTTTTTAATGTGGGTGTGAATGTGTGAGCGAGGTGAGAGCGCCAGGGTGAGAGACTGGTTGCGACAGAACGTTTGAGGAGCCGATGTGGACGGCGGAGCCGGTCAGCTGGGTGGAGAGTCGGAGCCAGCGACGGGAGAGACAGAGCGGGAGCGGGCCGTCTCCTGCCGCGGCGTCCGGCGGAGGTCCGGGGGCAGTCGGGAGCCGCCTGCAAGGGCTGACCAGCCGGCGTTGGAGCGAGAAAGCGTCCTGGAAGCCTGGCAGGCTGGTCCACCGGGACCGGGGCGGGTGGCCGGCGGAGGAGACGGCGCCGACGTTCGGCGGCCGTCGAGACCCGGGCCGTTGTTATTGCTGGGATGTAATAAAACGGCCGTGCTGGCCATAAAACTCTCCACCTGCTTATGTCTCTGTCTGTCACGGACCCGTTATGTGGCACCTTGCCACAATTTCATATCGGAGAACTCAATATATTGCCCAGCCCTGGGTACTAGTGACCCGGCCAAGGGATTACACACACATCACTGACAATCAAAATGTTTAATTACCCAGAAAATGAATCCAAACAACCCAGAATTTTAGCCCAACTTGTTCAACCCAACAATGAGTTTACAGAAAAACCCAGCTTTGTGTGTAAACACATAGTCATGCCAACAAAAGAGACTTTAATGTAATTCCACTCTCTCCACTCTGCTCTCATAAGAGAACAGCGGTGTAGTCAGGAGTATATTCATTTATTTCTTGGCCCTAGTCATGTTGCCATCAGCTGGTGGTAAAAGTTTTCACTCACTCAGCCACCTTGAAATCACAACGAGGTGTCGTGAAGGGAGTACCCCAGATAGCAATGAGACTCGGGCCAGCGCCCACTTCACTGACGGCACAATCGGCTGAGTGTCAGAATCGGCTGCTGTCAGCTGAGCCAGAGCCGCACCGACTCCGGCAGTGGAGGGCTTGGGTGAATGCTGGTTTAGTGTCACGGAAAGAGTCTGGCCCGACTCTAGCTTGCCAGATATGGCCCAGATCATGATGTCTGAATTTGGACCAGATCTGGTCAATATTCGGCAGGTGAATATTTTTTGCCTAGCAACACTATGAAACGTATCTGGTTGAGTAGAGGGCTCGAGCTTCAGTTTTCACTTGCCGTTTTGACTCTGCTGCTGCAGTCCTTCAGCCTACGAAATGTTGTATTTTTTATTAGTAATTCCAGGTCAGTAACGTCACCATCATAGGTTTGCGTAGTTTAACTAACAAAATTGCCATTTATGCTGTTGATTTTACTGTTTTTAAAAAATAAATCTGGTAGAAGCGACCGCTAACGTTACAGCTAAGATAAACTAACACTAGCGCAACTAGCTAACGGGTGTCAGTTAATCAGTTAGTTAAAGTCAGTCAGTTAAAGTCTAACGTGACTTTAGTTTGAGTCCTTTGCATCCACTTTTTGGGAGAATATGTATTTTAAGTCATGTGTGTAGCTTCAAAGGGGTCTCTGAATGGAGAAATGCCATTTAAGCTAGTATTTAGAAAGATCATTTTCAGATGTTTCTGTTCGCCACCAAAGCCACAGAATAAATATGAAAAAAACAACAGAATTATAATTTGGTGCTGTAAAACTTGATTTTGAACCTTTTTTAAAGAGATTTTCTCATATTTGTGGTTACTATACTCCGACCAGCAGGTGGCTATCATGGTGTGCGGACTCTACTTGTGCGTTACTGTTAAGTTTGTTCATCTCTAGTGGGTGTATGGGTCTATCTGTCTGTCTAGTCTCTCACTTTGTTTCCTTCCCTTGACTCTTTCTCTTTGTGTGAAGGCAATGGGGAGATCGAGAAATACATTAAGAGATGGCGGAAGGAAGGCAAGAGAGGAAAGACCAGTCAGAAGAAGAAAATGAATTATTTAATTATTATATATACATATATATATGTGTGTATATATTCAATATTCTTGCAATTGTTTATAATAAATATTAGAATGGTGCAATTCAGTGTTTGCTGTCAATCAATACCACAACTTTTCATTATCAAATATTTGGGCTTTTTGGGCTTTATACAATATATTGTTGTATGAATGTAAATGTTTGTTAAACTATGTTGTACATTTTAGAAAATTTAGACAATTAGTTATTTTAGACTATTTACAGGGAATTAAAGAATTCAGTGAGGATGGAAAGGGAATATGTAGTATATAATCTTAAATCGGCCTGTTCTGGGGCTATTCTGGTTCAGAATCGGCTTGGATTAGGCAAACGGAACTGGGCCATCATTCAAAACAAGGTCGGGCCATCGCCGGCTGACTCGGCAGGTGAGAACTGGGCCGCAACTGGACCAGCATTTCTTTGCTATCTGGGTATATAATCTTAAATCGGGCCTATTCTGGTTCGTCGGCAGAATCGGCTTGGATTCGGCAGACGGAACTGGGCCGATGTACTCGGCCCGATTCAAAATTCATTCAAAATGAAGTCGGGCCATCTCCGGGTTCTGGTGTCGGGCCAACTTAAGCTGACCCGGCATGTGAAAACTGGGCTGCGATCGGGCCGGCATTTCTTTGCTATCTGGGATGTAACCCTGCTGAGTTTAATATATCGGCTACAGAAATAGGTTTGTGAGGAAAAGGTTGCCAGTTCTAATCCCTGGACTGGTTGGGGAAATCTTGTTGAATAAAGTGAACAAGAAGCACTCTTCTCTTTAGCAGTTGGTATCAAAGTGGAATGCACATAATCACATACAGCTGCCCAGTAGTCAACAGAAGACTGGTTGTAGCTTCCTGTTCCTATCTGGTGTTTTTATGTGTGTAACCTTCAAATACTTCCCTGTTCTCTTGCTATGAATACAAATATGTTCTTTAGGGTATAAGGAGACGGAGGGTTTATATTGGATAGCCACCAAAAAAAAAATCACAAAATCTCTATCCTCACTGGATGATAGGTTACCCAAACTCTGTCCATAAACAACGTTTACTCCGTTAGTCCGGTACGTTCTGAGAGGTGAGAACACGCATTCGAACTCTCGGGACTTGGGACGGTTCCAAGTGAACCACGGTTTGGTTTGTTACATGTGAGAAAATAATCGGACTTAACATAGGACCTAATATAGGAAGCAAACCAAAATACAGTGCATTGTGGGTTGAAAACGGATGTTGACACCACGAGGGAAGAAATTATTAGAAAAATGAACTACGGTAGGCTAACTAGCAGCAAAATGAGTGGAGGACAAACGTGGGGGAATGATGAGGTGAGGGCACTGCTGGAAATATGGGCTGATGATCACATTTCACAGTTGCTTGTCGAAACATAAGAATACCGAGGTCTTCAAACTCTTCAGTGATAAACTGAAAGAAAGGGGAATTGAGCGCACAGTGGACCAATGTCAGTTGAAAGTTAAAAAACTTTGGCAGCAATATATAAAAGTGCGTGATGTTCTACAGAAAAGTGGTAGCTCCAGGGATGAAAAAGATAAATTCCCATGGTTTGACGACCTGGATAGAATCCTGGGTACAAGACCAACGAGCAACCCAAAAAACGTGGTCGAGTCCTACGACGTAGAAGAGACCCCTTCCACATCATCTCTGACTACCACACCAACAGAGGAGGATGGCGCCGGCTCCACTGATATCGAGTCAGTCAAAGGTAAGTTTATTTTGTTCCCCACTCCATTACGTGTGTGTGTGTGTGTGTGTGTGTGTGTGTGTGTGTGTGTGTGTGTGTGACTAGCTAGTCATTGGAGTATTGTCAACTACGACATTCATTACTGCCTACTTAGCTAGGTAGCTAAAATCATTCATTGGATACAGTGTAACGTCAGCTAACTATGATATTCATAACTGCAATAACGTTAGCTAACGCGCACGTGTGTGTGTGTGTGTGTGGTATGGACAGACATGAATTGGCCACTGTATGCTATGTCCTATGCATTAAATTAGTTGATTACTTTAGTAGGCTACTCACATGTTAATTATTAATTGGTTGGAGACATCTTGTCAAGTTCAGTTTGACAACACAGCACAATGAGACATTTTGCCCTTCATTAACAGGAGACACTGCAAACAGCGCTACATCCAGTGACAGATTTCAGCAGGTCTGCTGAGGTTGAGCAGGGCACAAGTGGAGTGGAAAGAGCTGTCCAAAGTGGGCTATTCCTGGTGCTCAATCCCGAAAAAGAAAAGCAAAGTCAGATTGGGGTGACAGTGGGCTATAAGGATATCTGGCTGAACTAAAGAGGCAGCGGGAAGAGATGAATGAGGCTGAACAGCAGCAGGCCAACACTCAAATGGTTTTGCAACTAATGGGGACTTTTATGAGTGCTTTGTTTCCTGCCCAACCACTGTGCCCACCTGCTCCCGACTGGATTCCTACAGCTCCAATGATGCCCCCAAGTACCTGGTCCATGACCCATCCACTCATCCCACCGCCATCCATAACCCAGCAGCTTACGGGTCATCCCATGTTCCCTGAGGGTGAAGCTGCATGCAAGCATCCAGATTCTTCATCTGGCTCACACAGCAACAGTATGTCCAGTGTCTCTTCAATTCTCCATGATGTAAACCAGAGACAACATTTTCATGACTTGTAGGCTTGTTGCACACTAATAGTGTTCTTATAAATACATGTTACAATGTTCCTATTCTGCGAACAAGTGTTCCAGTAAACCAGGCTTTATTTTATGACAAAAACTAAAAAATCCTTCTCACACAAAATAGGAGAATGTTGTTTTAATAAACAACTTTTGAATCACACAGCACATCCGATGCAGAAAAGGAAAGGTTGTTTGCATTAGAACCAGGACACACAGTGTCAGAGATGTGATGCAGCAGTTCTGCACTATTACATTACATTACAGTCATTTAGCAGACGCTTTTATCCAAAGCAACTTACAATAAGTGCATTCAACAAAGGTAGGTAAGGAAACTACTAGTCACCAGAAATCATAAGTGCATTTCCTTCCTAAACAGGCAACTAAGAGCATAACTAGTGTTAATGTAAGAGTGCAATAAGTTAGCAACCTACTTATCTTAACAAATGAGACAAATAGAGAATCGAATAAAACAAGAGCTAAGACAAATAAGTGTATCCAAGAGCCAGTAAACAAGAGCTAAGACAAATAAGTGTATCCAAGAGCCAGTAAACAAGAGCTAAGACAAATAAGTGTATCCAAGTGTATCCAAGAGCCAGTAAACAAGAGCTCAGGCACATAAGTGACGACAAGTAGTCAAGGCTAGGAGGAAGGGTCAGGGTAGTGTCTCCTGAAGAGGTGGGTTTTCAGCCTGCGGCGAAAGATGGGCAGCGACTCTGCTGTCCTGACATCAGTGGGGAGTTCATTCCACCACTGCGGGGCCAGGACAGAGAAAAGCCGTGACCGTGTAGATCGGCCGCAGGGCCCTCTGAGCGACGGGGCAACCAGTCGCCTCGAGGCAGCAGAACGAAGTGGTCGGGCGGGGGTGTAGGGCTTGACCATGGCCTGGAGGTAAGACAGAGCAGTTCCTTTCACTGCCCTGTAGGCTAGCACCAGGGTCTTGAACTGGATGCGAGCTGCTACAGGGAGCCAGTGTAGAGAACGGAGAAGGGTTGTTGTATGGGAGAACTTGGGGCGATTGAACACAAGTCGAGCCGCAGCTTTATGGACAAGCTCCAGAGGTCTGATGGCCGACGCCGGGGCACCAGCAAGGAGGGAGTTGCAGTAGTCCAGGCGGGAGATAACAAGAGCCTGGATGAGCACCTGCGCTGCCTTGTCAGTGAGGAAGGGGCGAATCCTCCTGATGTTGTAGAGGAGGAATCTGCAGGAGCGTGTCACTGATGCGATGTTTGCCGAGAACGACAGTTGGTCGTCCAGGGTCACACCCAGATTCCTCGCAGTCCGAGTTGACGTCACCACAACATCATCGATGGTGATGGCCAGGTCTCGGTGCGGACAGCCCTTCCCCGGGAGGAACACCAGCTCAGTCTTGTCCAGGTTGAGCTTCAGGTGGTGCATCGACATCCACTCCGAGATGTCTGCCAGACATGCAGCAATGCGTGCCTCCACTCGTGTGTCCGAAGGGGGAAATGACAGGATCAGCTGGGTGTCATCTGCGTAGCAATGGTAGGAAAAGTCGTGGGAGTGGATAACAGAACCGAGAGATGTTGTGTAGAGGGAAAAGAGAAGAGGACCTAGAACCGAGCCTTGCGGAACCCCAGTAGTGAGCCTACGTGGTTCTGACACAGACCCTCTCAGCGTCACCTGGTAGGAGCGATCCGTCAGGTAGGATGCAAACATGGAGAGTGCAGAGCCTGAAACACCCATCCCCTCGAGGGTGGAGAGGAGGATCTGGTGGTTCACCGTGTCAAACGCTGCAGACAGGTCCAGGAGTATCAAGACAGAGGAGAGAGAGTTTGCTCTAGTGGCATGGAGCGACTCAGTCACTGCCAGAAGGGCAGTCTCGGTTGAGTGACCCACTTTGAACCCAGACTGGTGGGGATCCAAGAGGTTGTTCTGGTGGAGGTACAGGGACAGTTGATTGAAGACAGCACGTTCAAGGGTTTTTGATAGGAAGGGTAGAAGGGAAACCGGTCTGTAGTTCTTCACCTCAGAGGGGTCAAGTGTTGGTTTCTTCAGAAGGGGGGTGACTCTGGCAGTCTTGAAAGCAGCGGGAAAGCATCCATATGCCAGAGAGGTGTTGATGAGGTGGGTCAGGAAGGGAAGAAGCTCAGGTGCAGAAGACTGGAGCAGAGTGGATGGGACCGGGTCAAGGGAGCAAGTGGTGGGGCGGCTGGATGTAACAAGGCGAAGGACCTCGTCCGGGGAGAGGGGAGAAAGATGGGATAGGGAGGGAGGTGGGGAGGGATGGGTGGAAGGCAGACAGGTGTGGTTGGAGCGCAGGGCACCAGCCGGGGGGGTGAGGGAAGGAGGATCGGATATCGTTGACCTTCTTGTCGAAGAAGTTGGCGAAGTCGTCAGGGCGGAGGGAGGAGGTGGGAGGAGGGGGTGGGGGTTGGAGGAGGGAAGAGAAAGTTTCAAAGAGTTTTTTAGGGTTGGAAGCAGAAGATTGAATTTTAGTACAGAAGAAAGCAGCTTTAGCAGCAGAGAGAGAGGAGGAGAAGATGGAAAGGAGAGATTGGAAGGTAAGAAGGTCCTCCGGGAGGTTGCCATTTCTCCATTTGCGCTCGGCCGCTCTCAGGTTTCGTCTCTCATTACGCACTGAGTCCAACAACGAAGGGGCAGGTGGAGTTTGGCGTGCAGGCCTGGAGGTGAGGGGACAGAGATGGTCCAGAGAAGAGGACAGAGTAGAGAGAAGAAGATCAGTGGCAGAATCAGGGGATAGAAGAGAGAAAGATTCAGGGGCAGGGAGAGCAGAGAGAACAGAAGAGGAAAGATCAGTGGGGGAGAGCGAGTGGAGATTGCGACGAGAAGAAACCATGTGGGTAGGGAGGGGGGTGAGGAGAGAGAGAGAGTGTAGGACATGAAGAAGTGGTCAGAGAGATGAAGAGGAGTGACAGAGAGGTTGGCAGTAGAGCAGTGTCTGGTGAAGATGAGGTCCAGTTGGTTGCCAGCCTTGTGGGTAGGAGGAGATGGGGAGAAGGCGAGGTCGAAGGAGGCGAGAAACGAGAGAAGAGGGTCAAGCTTCTCAGACTGGATGTTGAAGTCACCGAGAAGGATGAGTCCAGAGCCATCGTCAGGGAAGTGGGAGACTAGTGTGTCAAGCTCCTCCAGGAACTCACCAGCAGGGCCTGGTGGGCGATAAACAACTGCAATGGTGAGCTTGACTGGATGAGAAACAGTGACAGCATGAAATTCAAAGGAGGAAGGAGAGAATTGTGGCAGAGAAAAGAGAGAGTATTTCCATTTGCTGGAAATTAGCAGGCCAGTACCACCGCCTCGCCTCCTGGCTCTGGGTGTGTGAGAGAACGAGTACACATCCGACAGAGCAGCGGGCGTGGCAGTGTTTTCTGGGGTGATCCAAGTCTCAGTTAGAGCCAGAAAGTTGAGGGAGAGCAGGGATGCGTAGCCTGAGATGAACTCAGCTTTCGGCACAGCCGATTGGCAGTTCCACAGCCCCCCTGCCACCACTTGCTCAACATGAGTTGAAAGAGTAGGATAGACGAGATTAGTGGGGTCGCGGCGTCTGGGTGTGACCCAGCGCCTGTGCGACCACCGGAAAGAGGAGAGGACAGGAATGGGAAGGAAACACATGGTACACAATCACAATGCAATGATGCGGTTTACGAAGAGAAGAAGCACCTAATCTACGAAGGTCGTTCTTTGAAGAAGTCGGACTTGAAAAAGTCGCCTGTTGCGCCTGTTGCCTTTGTTCGCCTAGCCTATAAGTTGTTATCAATAACTTCACATTATAACGCTCGATTCCTAGCTGGGGGTCAAGTGAGCAGACAGCTACCCTGTCACATAGCTAAATAGTAATTTTAGAGTTTATAAGAGCATTTATGCTACATTTATATGACTTCTGATAGGTTAAATACATACTTCAATACTTTTAAAATACTTAATATTTTCGATACAAAAAATATGGTATCTCGATACTTCGATAGTATCAATACTTTTGACAACCCTAATTCAGAAGTAAAGCTGTTTTTATTAGTGCACAATTTAAAGTTGTTCAAATACATCTGTCATAAGCGTTTTATAATAGATGACAGGAGAGTCTGTATATTTCAGTTTTGCACTTTATTTCACAACTGTTAAATGTGAGGTGGTTGATGTCTTGCATTGTCTATAATGGGCATACATTTTGAACAGTTACCTCATTTATTTGTAATTCGTATTACATTGTTCTTTATAACTTTGTAACAATAAAAATCTTCTGAGTAATTGTTCTCCCTTGGCCTGATGTTATGAATGACAAGTTCATGTCAATAACTTCACCAGATCATAATTTAAATTGTTCAAACAAAACAACATCAAACTACATATGAGTGCATGTTTTTTCAGTATTCCAGTAGCATGTAACTATATAGGATTCTTCTTTAACAGAGGCTTAACACAGTATATTACCGTACTATGCCTAACAGGTCAATTACGTCTGCTCACATTGCGGTGCTCCCTGCATATCTACAATATTGTATTCATGTCAGCTAATTGTCCAGTTCCCAGGGTGATACTGTCACACACAGACACACGCACACGCACAGATGCACTCACTTACATGCATGCACATGCATAAACACACACACACACACACGACTGCCGTTTGTGGACAAATGGCAGTGGCGATTGCATTCCTGATGTGGCGACTCTGGTTAGCCTGATTGGGATTTTCTGGCTCAGACTCTCCATCCTCTTCATCATCTCCAGGTTCGTCATCTCCCTCAAGTTGTACATTAAATTGTTCACTGTGGATTTCACAAAAGTTGTGTAGAACACAACATGCTGAGATTATGTAGGGGACCAGAGAAATGTGTGCGTCACATCTCTTAAGGAGACATCTCCATCTGCCTTTTAGGCACCCAAAGGCCCTCTCCACCGTCATCCTTGCTTGACTGAGCCGATAGTTTGTTTGCTCAGGTGTTATACCTCTGCCCTCTGGAAATGGCTTCATAAGCCATGGCAGTAGTGGGTAAGCAGCATCACCAAGAATGACCAGAGACACATCCACTTCTTCGAAAATCTCAGTCCATCCCGGTAACAATGTGCCATTTTGGCCTCGCCAATACAGAGAGGAGTTGGCCAAAACTCGGGCATCATGGTCTTTACCTGACTAGCCCACATTAATATCGCAAAATTTCATCTTGTGGTCCACCACACCTTGCAAAATAACTGGATAGAAACCTTTCTGGTTATAGTAGTCAGCGGGGTCATCAGCTGGAGCCAGGATGCCAATCAGCCTAAACTCATGTCTTGATGTATTGTGGCTTCATTACATTATTTCACACAACCTCTTGTGTAATCATGCAGGCAGTGGACAGGCCGACACCAAACAAGTGAGAGATGGATCTGAATTCCAAGTTGGTTGCTAACATCCAGAGACATACAAACACATTTTGCCTCACCCCAATAGTGAGCTTTTCCCAGCATAAGAAGCTGTTAAAATTGGATGACTTGCCTACATATTTTTTTCTGAGTGCCTAAAGGGAAATTTCAACCACAAGATTTCACACAAAACACGCCTTCTATGAATTTTGAAAGCTCATTGCATCACACACAAAATTACGTATTTCACGATTTTGTCTCTCAGTGGTAAAACTGCTCACACTACACAATAGGCAAGATGATGTCTCTTAACAATACACATAACCTTATAACTGAGATTATTCTGCTGACTCCTGCTATGATACTGACTTCAGGACCTCTAATCTCACAGGAAGTTGCACAAACCAACGTGCACTAATATGCATTCATATAGTTGCTGTTCAGTGAAACACTTGCCTCTCCAAAATGGCAGCTTTTCAGGAACTACAAAAACCAGCGTTGTTTTCAGCTTGATTACCATGCATTTTTGAGCTTTTCAAATGGGTTTCGCCAGACCAGATCAGCGAATGCACTCTTGACTGAAAGGTTGGATTTTAATTAGGGAATAATTTCATCAAGGGCATGACAATATCTCAGTGGTTAGCAATGTCAGAGCCACAGCCAGAAAGCCGCAGGTTTGATTCCGGTCCTTTCTGTGAGGAGTTTGCATGTTCTCCCTGTGTTTACCTGCATTTCCTCCTGCAGTCAGGTGGATTGGTGGAGTCTAAATTATAAATCCATAGGTGTGAATGTGGGTGTCTGTCAATCTGTGTTCACTCTGTGATGTCTGTCCAGGGTAACTCCCTGCACCTAATGCATGCTGGGATAGGCTCCAGAATGGATTAAGTAGGTAGCGAATGAATTAATGAATGAATGACTAATGCCATTAGCTGATTGCTTGTCTCTCTCCTGACCAAATGCAGTGAAGAGTGAGAGACTCATGAGGCATCACATCTCTCTTCTCCTTCATCCAGTAGTCTCTATTATATCCCTCTAACCTCTACAGCCCAGTGTGTGTGTATGCGCCTGTGTGTGTGCGCGCAAACAAACCACTATAATTCCAGTGGCTCTCTAAAGCAAAGGCAGGCTGATGGTTTTGTGAGTATGCAAACCATAATAGGAACAAAAATAGTGTGTACACTGGGTGTGGGTGAGGGTGTAAGGTGTATGAGCATGTGACCAATTTATGTGTGTATATATATATATACCTCCGCGGACCTCCGCGGTTGGGAGCCGCCTGCAAGGGCTGACCAGTCGGGGTTGGGGCGGGATGCCCCTGGAAGCCTGGCAGACTGGGGCAGCCTTGGGGCTCCACGGCTGGCCCACCGGGACTGAAGGAAGGCACCGGTGGAGGAAGGACGGCACCAACGACGCGCTGCTGTCAAGACCTGGGCCGGGTTTATTGCGGACAGTGAATAAAATGGTCTGCTCTCCCCTGCCTATGTCTGTCTGTCACGGACCCCAGTAATGTGGCACCTTGCCACAATCGTGTTAAAAGGCTAATTGATCATTAGATCACTGTTGTGCTGATTAAAGAAGCAATAAAATTGGCCTTCCTTAGGCTAGTTGAGTATCTGGAGCATCAGCATTTGTGGGCGCGATTATAGTCTCAAAATGGCCAGAAAAAAAACAACTTCTGAAACTCGTCAGTCTATTCTTGTCCCAACGTCAACAGTGAAGAGGCGACTCCAGGATGCTGGCCTTCTAGGCAGAGTAGCAAAAAAAAGCCATATCTGAGACTGGCCAATAAAGATGGGCATTAAGATGGGCAAAGAACTATTTAGGGAAGAAGCAGTCAGCTGGTTTTCTGTCTAAAATGGAGTGGCCAGTGCAGTAACCAGATCTCAACCCTATTGAGCTGTTGTGGGAGCAGCTTGACCATATGGTACGTAAGAAGTGCCCATCAAGCCAGTCCAACTTGTGGGAGGTGCTTCAGGAAGCATGGGGTGAAATTTCTTCAGATTACCTCAACAAATTGACAGCTAGAATGCAAAAGGTCTACAAGGCTGTAATTGCTGCAAATGGAGGATTCTTTGACGAAAGCAAGCAAGGACAAAATTATTATTTCTAACCTTGTCAATGTCTTGACTATATTTTCTACTCATTTTACAGGAATAAAAGTGTGAGTTTTCATGGAAAACATGAAATGTTCTGGGTGACCCAAACTTTTGAGCAGTAGTGTATATCAATAATTTTTTTGTGTGCATGTATCAGAGTAGCTAGAGGTTTCAGATTTCAGATTAAGGCCTTGTTAAGGCTACCTGGAACATAAAAAAATAAAAATAAAGAAACAATGTTGGCAAAACCAGCCAATGAAAGCACTACAAATATTAATGCTAGTATAAAAAGGACATCAGGAAATCAATTAATATTGCATATTGTACTACTAACCCTGCTCTGTATTAATCTAAGATTGGACAATAAATATATTTAAGGACCCGCAGATACGCCTAAGTCTGCACGTCCATCTCCATAACCTTCATCTGACTTTTTTTCAACACTTTGATTGACAGGACTCAGAGACCTAGTGGAGGGATGTGGATGCTTGGGAAGTCAAGCACTATCATTATGCTGAGGCAGGAAATGATACAAGGCATTTCAGGTATAGACAAGTCAGGGCTCCCAGGAAAGTTTAAATTGTGGTGTCTGCAGTTTGGATTGTTGCCTCGGCCGCTGACAGTGTATGAGGTTCCCCTATCAAAGGTAGAAAAACTAGAAAGGTTGATTAACCTTTGATTACCGTACCAATATCTAGCCTGACAGAGGAATACAAGTGTGCCCAGTCAAAGGACCCAGTGGTTAGGAGCGTAGTACCCACAGTTAAAACAGGGAGGAAGTGGAACCCAAAAGAGGCAGTGCAGCAAGCACAAGCAGCACTTAGACATAAGGACATCGTAGGCCAGGTGCAGCATGAGTGTGGGGGTTTATATACACAGTATATATATATTGGAATTTTAGGGCTGTGTGCAGGGAAACCTGTGTGGGTGTGGCGGCCGCATCAGCTGCTGCCCACCAGTGTTAGTATTTCTTTTTATTTGGGCACATTTTACATTCAGACATTTTCCAAAAAGGAAAAAATGACACTACACATAGTCTTTTGTGTTCATATTTTACACACTTCATTTATTACAGTTTGTTTTCTAATTTGGGTGCACACAATTTGGTTAAAATTCTGTCACATGGGTCTTTAGTAACAGTAGTACTAGTAACAGCAAGTAACAGTTACCTTTTGTTTGTATCTTCCCAAGCTCCTCTGGCAAAAGGCCTGAAGTCTGGGAAAGATGACCTTCTAAGTACAGCCCACAGGAAGTGGAAGAAGCCAACAGGGAGATGGAAGAAGGGGGGATGTGAATTTGGAATTCCAGAAATCTCTTTATCATTTGCTGGAAGCTTATGCTTGCTTTGTAGATAATTTCTTTTGATAGTTTGTTTATGGTTGAATATTTTTAAGTTTGTGAGATGTTTAATATTGTTGTTGGTTAAGTTTCCACTTGTATCTGTCTAGGACTAGTCCATGTGTGTATATAACCCTTGTGTGTCATTTGGGAAAGGAAGCTCCGTTTAGGTATGTTGTGTTAGGTTGAAGCTTTAGTTTCTTTATTGCTTAGTTGACCTCTTTGAGTTTGGGCCCTAATTTTTGTAGCTTCCTGTTCTAGTTTCTTATGTTATATTAGGATTTATTTACTTTGGTTATTGGTGATCAATATTTGTAACTTTATTAAAGCAATTTTCCTTTTTACACCTTTGTCCTTTTTGCTTGGTCCCTGACAGCGGAGTAAGGTGACAGCAATAGAAAAAGAAGATGGTAGTTGAAGAAATACATCATCAGGAGGAGGTAGTAAGATTTACTAAGGCAGTGTCACAGGCAAAACAAAGGCAGTGGGTAAATTGGGAGAGTGTAGAAAAGAGAAGTTTGATGTGGAGAGAGATGTGGAACATGGAGGCGAGCAGAATTAGATTCATTATAGGGGCTACTTATGATGTGCTGCCATCTCCTCAAAATCTTAGTCAGTGGATGGGTGAGGATGCTGCCTGGCCATTGTGTTCCGGCTTATGTACGCTTAGGCATTTACTGTCAGGGTGTCGTTTTTTTTTCTGCAGTTGAGGTAAAACGGCTAGAAGTGAATTTGTTAGGTGTTAGTAAGAAAGATAAACAGATTGGCTTTGTACGTGAGGGAGAAAAGGTTAGATCAAGGGAGTGCACACGCAGGCATGATCCAGGACAGCTAGGAGTGGGCGGAGACTGCAAAATAAAGGTAGACTTGTGTGAGCAGTTAACTGTGCTGATGGCAAGGGTAAAGGGGAGTTGTGAGGTGGTGGCATGAAGGGGGGTCCGGGAGTCTGAGACTTGCTTTCCCAGTTTACGTGCTGCCTGTCTGTCAGGAAATTGGTGATCCACCCACAGATGGAATCAGGCACATGCAGCTGAGAGAGTTTGTCCTGGAGGAGGGCTGGTATGATGGTGTTAAACGCAGAGCTGAAGTCCATGAATATATATATTAGATATATATTTTAAGAAAAACACTATATGTGTGTTTATTATTGTTCATTTCTCACTACGATAAATTGTCCCTTCAATGGACCAGCATAACCAGTACAAGGCAGTTCTAAACGCACTTGGCACCTCAACTTGAGAAGCAGCTGCTAGTGAAAAACAACAAATCTCTGCATTCAGACCAGAAGCATTAATCAACACTTGATCAACTTTATCAAACCTCTGCAGATATATTATGGTAATTTCGTGCTATTGGGCAGTACAATCTTACTTATTGCCCCTTTACTGGTTACATACATATGAGGTTTTATTGTGCATGCACATGCACATATAGGCTGAATTCATCAGGGGCTGCAGAGTAAGTGCAATTAGACTACATGCAGAGAGAGAAGAAGAGAGACATGGGTGACCCGTTTTGCTGGGGAGCCTGTCATCCTTTTCACACACACACACACACACACACACACACACACACACACACACACACACACACATACATAAATAATATCTACCCACCCCATTCCTCACCTACATACATTGCTACCATCATAAATTAATTGACCAATGAGCCACAGCCAAAAAAACAATAAAATGTATAAACAGTACAGGTCCAATCATTTCAGGGCCAATAAGAACACCACATCCAAAGTAACAACAGCCCGGGTGGCACCACCAGATAAGTCATTTCTCATTATCCAGCAAGAAAAGTTAGGCAACAAGCTGCCTGGTTAGGCTGACTGTGCTGCCACAGCAGATTACATTAGATATGATAGAGAGGAGGAGAGAGGGAGAGGATGAAAGAGAGAGGGAGAAAGAGAGAGAGATGTGAGTTAGCAAGTGAGCAAGCAAGAGAGTGAGGCTGGATAGTGAGAGAGATGAAAGAGACAGGAAAGACATTTTTTTAACCTGGGAAAGTTGGCAGAGCTCCATGCGCTTTTCCAGCAACGCCCTGCTTCACATTCATAGAGTTCCACACATTCACACAAGGAACTGCCCAGTAGAACCACTGTCTGTATCTGGAAAATGGTTCTATAATGGTTCTTTGATGCTTTCATTCATCCGTCATCCATCAACATGACAGCGCAACAAGCCCAAAGGGTTCTACTTACTCAAATAATGATTTTAAATAATGATTAATACACATTCTTAAATGTCATGTCTTAAACCAGTGGTTCCCAAACTTTTTCTGTCAAGCCCCCCTTTGATGATATAGGAACATTGTAAGCACCCCCAACCCCACCGCACCCAACCCCACCCACCCCAAATGGGTCGTACCTTCTTTGTTTTGAATTAATTGCATTATGATATATAAAATCTATAAAAGATTTGTTTTTCTTTCTAAAATAAGTACATATCACTTCACTTTTCCACGTCACAGTTTATTGTTCAGTTTGTTTTACTGAAATAAAAATAGCAATAATAAAATCAACTTCCAAAAAGATTGCTTTCAAGTAGCTTTCAAGCTTTCACAGGGACAGATGCAGTTTTGAATAAGCGACTCTGCTGGGCATGACAGTTTTCCAGTTTCTTTTTGAAAAAATCAAGGTGCTTGTTCACATGATCGGGGTGGTGGGTTTCCAAGTGTCGTTTCATTTTATTGGGCTTCAAACTGTCTGCCGCCAGTATTTTAAGACACACAACACACTGCGGTCTCTCTTCTTGGCCGACCATAGTGCTTGTAAAGCCCAGGGACAGATATGCCTCATCATATTTTGTTGCTTTTACCTTTTTTTGTGCCGTTGTTGTGGTGGTCGCGTCACTTGTTACAGCTGTAACAGACTTGCCATCTGATTTGCGCTTTACACCAGTCACAAATCTGTCCATCTTGGTATATTGCTTCCTTCCTATCTCCTATCCTTTTCTCTTTACTCTTTCTATGTCGCTCTGTGTGTCTTTCTTTCTCTCTCTTTGGGTTTTGCTCCGCTACCGCTAGTCGGTCTGTAACATGAGCCGCTCTGGGGGGCGTGGTGGGAACACAGTGCATTTCACATTGGTTCCACTTGATTTATTTTTATTTTTATTTCTTAGGTGCAACCATATGATATAGTGCCCTATCTTTACAACTTGTTTGCAATTGTATTTTTTATGATTTTATTTTATATTGTTTTACCGGTGTGCGTGTGTCTATGTGTTTGTATGTACCTGTGTGTGTGGGTTGGTAATACAGCCGCGCCCCCCCTGTAGTTCCACTGTTCCACAGTTTGGGAACCACTGTCTTAAACCATGACCATGGATCAGCGATGTCATGCCATCTCTGGACCCCTATCCTCTCCCCGTTTTGGGGATGTGAAGTTTAGCAGTGTCCACCAGCTACACATATGACTTAAAGGCTACTGCTGCTGGTTGCACATCCTATTCATGGAACAGGCCTGACCCAAACAGACCGGGACACATGTTTTAGCTTGCAACATGGAACTTGCTTTGATCTCTTGTAAGACCCTTGCTGCCTGACAACCCCCTCCCATTACAGTCCTATTGTTAATTACATTTCCTAACATATTCCAGTTGTTATTAGTGTCAGGCCTCATACAGCTTTCACTGTCAACACAAATTACCATTTCTATGTACACAACCTCCGGAAAAAACAGCTAGCTTTGGCTGTTGTGTGTTCTTGGCGCTAGATAGTTTTGGGAATTATATTCTAAGCTTGGGAATTGTACATTAAGCAAGGCAAGCATGTAACTAGCACTTACCTCTTACTTATTACTAATCCCTTTGCTAAAGAGAAAGCTGCTACTTCAGCTGGCTGACCTAACAAATTGCTTCATTAAATTCATGGGTCAGGTTAGTTGTACATGCCAGGAGATGAAGGATTTTCTTTTGACTTCTTCTGAAATAAAATGCCTTCATTCTTGGTATTTGTTGTATTTAAAATATCAAGGCCTATCTATCTATTTAAGTAAGATGGCGCTAAGTAGTAAGGCCACCACACTCCTCAACTTTTTAATTTTGTATTACTTTTTATGTTACTTCATTCTTGCTGTATAATATACTCTAACATATACTGTTATTATTGTATTGTGATTATTGATACCTACCTGTGCGTTTGCTAAATAAACCTGGGACTAT
Organism: Hoplostethus mediterraneus; assembly: GCA_034670385.1. NCBI lineage: Eukaryota > Metazoa > Chordata > Actinopteri > Trachichthyiformes > Trachichthyidae > Hoplostethus > Hoplostethus mediterraneus. The sequence goes on along the minus strand of JAXDDW010000137.1, from coordinate 142,143 downwards.
CTATCTATCTATCTATCTATCTATCTATCTATCTATCTCTGATTATATGATCGATCATGTTATTCAATAATAAGCCTATGAAATGAAATGAAATTATAGTCACTGTTTTCAGTTTGTTTTAATGGCTCTGTAATACTAACTGTTAAATTTTAATTATTTTCTCATGTAATTATTGTTTTCTCAATAATAATAATAATAATAATAATAGGAAAAGTAGAAGAAATAGCACAATGGCCCCTGAAAAGGTTCCGTAAAGAACTATTTAATTGTGTTTACTGAGAACCCCAAGGATTCTTTTTTTTAACCCCAAGGGCTCTTTACAAAGAACCACAAAAACGTGGCTCCATATAGAACCTTTTCAGGAGACATATATACTGTATGAAGCAAGGTGTAGAACCATTTTCAGTTCCATATGGAATTTTTTTTCTCTACTGGTAGCTGCTCAGTATAACAATAGTCTTCTACTGACGGCCACTGGGAGCTGCCCATTACAACCAAAGTAATTTATTGTTGGCCAGTGGGAGCAGGCCCAGTACAAACCTGGTCTTCTATCACATATACCTCATTCACTTTCGCCACCCACGTTTTCCAGCTGGTCCTGGAACACACTCTTTCTGTCAACAGCCCTCCACTCTAGCCTCTGGGCTCCCACTGCCCCCCCTTAAATAATAGAAATAATGTATTGGCCTGATTTACAGGCTTCCTCTGTGTTCGCTCTAGTTGAATCAAACAGCACAGACCGTCCACGTGGGGCAGCAATAGCCCTAAGTAGAAGTGAGCTTGTGACTCGAAGGTCACTGATTTGAAAATATGGTTGGGTATGTGAATGAGTAACACTCCCGCCCCCCCCCCTCAGAAACTACTGCCGCGGTACCCAAGGCACTGGCACTGGCAAGGCACTGAAGCCCAACTGATTTTTGATTTTAATCAGATCTATCAACCCAGTCAATCAGTCCTGTAAATATCCATGAGGACAAGCCTTTGAGTCTCTGTGGCTTGAGTTGCTGCAAGATACATGGTAAAGCATTACATACATCTGTAAACAACCACCCCCCCCACACCCACCCACACACACACACACACACACACGTCCTTACCAGGTGGTGGGTCGGCATGGAGAGGCTGCTGTCAGCCTGAGGGGAGGGTGGGGCAGCTATCTGAGACGAGGATGAGGAGGAGCTGCAGGTACTGACCAGGTCTGGCAGGCTGGTGGATGGGAAGCGCTGGAAATCCACCTCCGACTCATCCTGGAGGAACAGGGAGGGAGACAACATTGAGCATGTGTCTAGTAGAGAAGCAGCACGTGTGTGTTTGTGTGTGTGTGTGTATGTGTGTGTGTGTGTAGAGTAAATTCAGTTGATGTAATGATATGATGATATGTAATGTCGCTGTGGACGTGGGTTTGTTGAAGAAGAGTACGAGATGCATTATGTTTGTGCATCTTACTTCTTAAATCTACCTTCTTCAACAACGAGGTGCTATGTACAGTCGACAGGATGTGTGTGTGCATATGCATGTGTGTGGTGTGTGTGTCTGGGCAAGAGGAAGGGAATCCAGAGATGCAGCCTCAGTGTATTTTTAACTTTATCTCTGAAAGCCTTTATTTTCCCACAAGCCCATTAAGATCTCTCCTCTTCAATTTTTCAGAAGGGTTTGCAAGGGGAAGCAAGGCAATGCAAGACAGCCTAAGTTAGAGTTTGGTTTTGCTTCTCATTTGGAAATGATAGTAAAAAATAAAAAATCAACATTCAACGAAAACTGACAAAAAAAAAAATTGGGGAAACTAAATTTGAAATTATAGTGCAAGTTAAATTCAATAATAATCCTATTCAATTTCAAGCCATTGCACTCAGCTTTCTAATTCAACAACTGGAGCAGTATGAGCATGGCAAATTCTAATTTATGCAAATGTATTGCAGTTAAATACAATACAATCTCTGCTGGAACTAATCTATTTCCCTACAGACTAGACAAGAATTTAGCACCTAGAAAAATTCAGAGTTCTTAACATTGAACATGAACATTTTCAAAGCTATTCAATGGTCAACATATTGTCCTTATGTTTGTGTCAATAATATTAAATATATATATGATACTATATTAAAAATTAGTAAAAGTAGTGTTTTGATGCTGTCTATTTTTAAGAGGTGACTATGGCTTGTTTTTACCAGTCAATACTGATAGATTATAGGTAAGTGTTTCCGCTATAGACAGTCATAATTGAAAGCTTGTGAACTCCTATTGAAATTACAGCAATGTTTAGCTTTTACCATGTAATCCTTTTTTTTTTTTTTTTAAATGAGCATTTTGTTTACTGAAATAAAGGATCTACATTTACCAATGTCATGTGTTTTATTGGTTAATTGTACATATACGTAAAATAAAACTAGTTGGGAATGAGTGCAGGTGCGAAAATAAGTAGTTAAGTCATTGGGTATGAAGTTAACCAATCACTTGACAGATTTTTGGGGAGGTGTTTGTGTGGCACTCCCATAAATACAGGTGAGAAACCTGGTTAGTTTGGTGTTACCTATGAAGATGAAAGGCATTAGCTGCACCCTAGTGAGACCTCAGAGGACTCAGGAAGTGAGTAGTGAGTGTGCATCAGTCTGAGGAAGGTAATAAAGTCATATCAAAAAGATTTGGGCTCCATCAGTCCACTGTGAGAAAATAATATACAAATGGTGTTATTGTAGAAGGAAATCCATTTCTAGGCATAGTTACTGTCCAAGAGCCACATGGGGAAAAAACAAGAATAGCATCCACTGATGCATCTGAAGTCATTGTGCATCTGTCAGCAATGAGAACATTGAATACAAATGGCATTCATGCAGGGGTAGCCAGGAAGAAGCCTCTACTGTCTAAAAAGAACAAACATGCAGAATTTAAGTTTGTGAGAGATCATCTAACCTGAAGATTTCTAGAAGTCTGTTGTCTGGACAGATGAGTCCAAAATTGAAGGCGCAAATAAAAAATACCATGTTTGGTGACAACCCCAAAACCGCCTACCACCAAAATAACTTTATCCCTACAGTCATGCATGGCGGTGGGAGTATCATGTTCTGGGGCAGTTTTTCGACTCATCATCATTGAGTGAACCATGAATTTGAATCAGTTCGAGAAAAAAAGCTGGGTCAAAACTGGCTGTTCCAACAAAACAATGATCATAAACATTCAAGAAAATCTCCAAAGAGCGGGTCAGGAATTAGATGTTTAGTGTTTTGACCTAAATCCAACCTGAAACAGCTGTTCATGTGAGACGCCCTCACGTTTACTTCAGGTCATTGCTGCTAGAGAGAGCAGCGATGGCTCTGGACTCATCCTTCTTGGTGACTTCAACATCCAGACTGAGAAGCTTGACTCTCTTCTTTCTTTCCTCTCCTCCTTCGACCTATACCTCTCCCCATCTCCTCCTACTCACAAGGCAACCAGCTGGATTTTATCTTCACCAGACACTGTTCCACTGCTAACCTCTCTGCCACTCCTCTCCAGCTCTCTGACCATTACTTCATGTCCTTCTCTCTCTCCTCTCCCCCTCACATCCTCCCCTCTCCCCCTTTCCTCTTATGCTCTCTCTGCCCTCCCTGAGGTCAAAAACTACAGACCGGTTTCCCTTCTACCCTTCCTATCCAAAACTCTTAAACATGCTGTCTTTAATCAACTGTCCTCGTACCTCCACCAGAACAACCTCTTGGACCCCGACTAGTCCGGGTTCAAGGTGGGTCACTCGACCGAGACAGCCCTCCTTGCAGTGACAGAGTTGCTCCATGCCGCAAGAGCGAACTCTCTCTCCTCTGTCGTGATACTCCTGGACCTGTCTGCAGCGTTCAACACGGTGAACCACCAGATCCTCCTCTCCACCGTTGAGGGGATGGGTGTCTCAGGCTCTGCACTCTCCCTGTTTGCATCCTACCAGACGGGTCGCTCCTACCAGATGACGCTGAGAGGGTCTGTGTCAGAACCACGTAGGTCGACTACTGGGGTTCCGCAAGGTTCAGTTCTGGGTCCTCTCTGGGCCCTACTCCATACAGGTTGCCCTACACACAGCCCTAAACCCTCTCGCCCACCTTGCACATGGCCTACAATGCCTCTATGTCTAGGACATAGAGACACTGTAGGACATTGTGAATGTGTTTGTCTATCTGTGTTTATTTGTTCACCCTGCGCCTTCTGCCCAATGCATGCTCGGATAGGCTCCAGAAAGTAGAGTAAGCGGGTATGAAAAAGGTAAAAAGCAAAAGATGTATCAATGAGATTATTGGTGTCATGAACAAATGGTTCATATGACATTAACAGCTTGGATTGAAAAAAGAATGTGAACCGTGAGATTTAGTAACTGTTGGGACCTCCTTCAACAGCAATATGCTTAAAGGGTAATTCCGGGATTTTTCAACCCGGTCTCTATGTCCACAAAATCGCCTAGCTTACCGCATAATAGATCCCCGAAGTTTGGGAGCTGCTCCGGTCCATCGGCTCAACCGGCAGTCGCGTAACGGCGGCTCAATGGCGGTAACGTGTACCGTAAGGGCAAATTCGGCCGGTCAAAGTACGTCCACTAAAAGTGCTTGTTTTTGCCACTGACAGGCTCAAATTGTTATTTGTGTGTCTGACAAGTGTCTGATAACATTACCTAAAGGATCACTACAGAAATAGACCGTTTTAAACCAGAAATAGACCTTTTTTTAACAACAACTCTGAACTCTGAACGCTCAACTCTGACAAAGCTGTTTAATGAAAGCAAGAGTATTCACTCGTTGTCGGATAGAGGACGGTTGTTTACACGATCCCCATCTTGCAAGAGTGCACTTTTAGCTGTGCAGGCCCTGAGGCAGAAAAGCCATCCCAAACCATAATGCTCTCTCCACCATGCTTCATGGTTGGAATGAGGTTTTGCTTTTGGTATCCGGTGTTTTTCTCCTCCAAACATAGTGCCCTTTTGCCACAACGGTAAAATTTTGTCTCCTCTGTCCACAGAACATTGTTCCAGTAGCTTTGTAGAACATCCAGGTGGTCTTTGGCAAACTTGAAACAGGCAGCAATGTTTCCAGTTTCCTCCTTGGCATCCTCCAATGAACACCCCTCTTGTTTAGTGTTTTTGTTAATGTGGACTTGTGGACACAGATGTTAGAAAGTTCAAGACATACCTGCAGATCCTTCGCTGTTAACTCAGGGTTCTTTGTCATCTCCTTGACCATTAAGCAGCGTGCTCTTACTGTGATGCCATGCCAAGTCCTAGGGAGAGTAGCAATGGCACTGAATTTTCTCCATTTCTATACAATCTGTCTGACTGTAGACTGATGGAAGCCCAAGTCTTTGCAAATGCATTTGTAATCTTTTTCCTTTTTTGAGGGAACAAAATCTGAATTGAGACACTTTCAGCTGTAGTATGAACGTAGCCTGAGACTAACCTTCAGTCCCCCTTTGTCAGGCCTTGCCCTGACTGGCACCCCAAATTAATGTCAAACAGCTACACAGCCCTACTGCTATTGTTAACAGGATCTTCCTAGACAAAATGGAGGAATTGCTGAGCAATCACTATAATCATGGTTTTAATGATAGGACTTCGGATGACAAAGAGGAAAATTGAAAGAGGTACAGAGGTACAATTGTCATGGCCTCAGTAGAACTTAAAGATCAGATTCACTCCAGCCAAACAGGCACACTGTGTACAAAAACGTATGCTTGGGATGTGATCCAATACTCCAATCTTTTCAACAGCAGTAGAGCAAGTGGCTGGCTGGTCTTGAAAAAGTGTCAGCATTCAAGGTTCACAGGTGTCTGAAGCCATATGATTTTGGACAGCCCATGAATGCCCAGTTACAGCACTTTTCTGATGCCAGTGAAAGCAGATATGGTCCCATTACTTATCTTAGGATGTAAAATAATAATAGTGTTGAATAGTGTTGATGTCTCTTTCATGCTTTCATCTTGCAAAGCCATAGTGACTCTTGAAGCAAGTAACCACAACCCATCTAGAACTCACAGCTGTCATCCTTGCTGTTACAATTGGCAGAATGCTTTGATCAGAGCTGCAGCTTCAACTAGAGAAGTAACTGATCTGGACTGACAGGGTACATCAGAAAGAAGGACATCAGACAGAGGATTGAGGGGCCAATGTTTCTATGGAAACCAGAGGAGAATGGCTCGCATATAGCTTGGATTGCGACATTGCTGCTAATGATCCAGTGGCAAAAGGCGGCTTATGACAAATGCAGTTGTTGTCAAGGATACCTCAAATCAGGTGCTAACTGACTTTTCTGACTGGAAAACATTGAGAAATACACTCAAAAAGGCTGTACTGGAGTCGAGTCAGCGAAAAAGGCAGTTTTTAGCTGCAAACTCCAATGCTGAAGGGACTACACCAGAGGTTGGCAATAGGCGGCCCGCGGGCCATAACTGCAATATTTTGTGGCCCTCCAAATTTGTAGGGTTTTTTTTGTTGTCGATATTTGTTTTGCCGCCCTAGGACAGCAAATGCTTGAGGGCCGCATGAGCAAATGACAAAATAAGCAACATTTTGCCTTTTACCAAGCGCGCACACACGTCGGGGGCGCCTTTCGCTGTGCCACTCCAGCCTCCCATGTCTGTCACCTCACCAAGGGGTGGCAGGAATTCACACACTGTTTTTATCCATCTTATCTATTTTTTATTTTCTTGAGTCATTTCAGTTCTCTTTTCCTCATTTCTTTTTCAAACCATTCTCAGCATCTCTTTCAGATGCGTTGCCCCTATCCTTCACCTGCGTCAGATTGAAGAGGTCAGTCGAGTTAGATCTGTGGTTCCGCCTGGCCGTGGGTTCCTTGCACGTCATCGGGGATTCCTATCGCCGGCACCCTTGAATCCCATTAACACGCACACCTCACAATAGCCTACTAATCATGCGGGTAGCTTTTTAAATTCAATGTCTGAATTGAAAATTTGCTTCTACTTATGTTCTGGCCCGCCATCTAATAATTAAAAAAAAAATTGTCCCTAGGCCAAATTTACTTGCTGACCCCTGGACTACACCAACCAAAGTGGAGCAGGAAATGCAAAATCTTAGAGCTGCATTAGAAGGACAGACTTTGTCCCCAGCTGATCTTTTATATTATATTTACCATTGCTACAGGAGTGGCAGAGGTGGACCAATGAGAGGTGAAGTCTTGGTCCTGGACACTGCAGTTACCTGCAGGCTCTACAGCTCCTTGCAGCTCCTGGTTACTTGGTAGTGTCCAGGGGCCTCATTTATAAAACTTTGCGTAGAACATTGCGTCTGCCCAAACCTCAGAATCCACTAACGCAAGAAAAAATTCAGATTTATAAAACCGTGCGGTACACACCTGTACGCAGTTTTCTCTTTATAAATACCCACCTGCGGTGAATTGTGCGGCCGTGTACTCCTCCCAGTGTACTCCTCATAGTGTCATCCCACAATCAACCATAAATGGGCAATGCTAAATAGGTCATGAATATGCCGACGTTGTTAAGGAGCCTTTGTTGACTATCAATGAGGGAAAGACTGAGAGACGCCAGCTGCAAGAAAGCCGAAATTTGCGGAGTGCGAGATCGAGGCGCTCATCACTGAGGTTGAGCGCCGTAAAGGTGTAGCTACTCTTTGGGGCCTCAGTAGAGGATCTGGGCCACATTGTGGAGAACCGCTCAAGCTCTAATAATCCGGCACACCTTAATAATAACAGAAATAAACTTTTGTTATATAGCACTTTTCAAAACAAAGTTACAAAGTGCTTTAGAAGACAAAATAAAAAATGGGAGACAAACTGATGATGAACAAAATTATAAAAACAATTTAAAAACAGTTTAAAAGTTACACAAAATTGAGCATTAGGAGCTACATATGAAAGAGTAAAATATGCTTAGCCCCTTAGTTGTATTTTTGCCCCCTTTGTTTAAGCTTTATGTATCTATAGACAAATATTTCCATTGGTGTATGTTGGGGCGTCCATAATAGCCCACTGAAACGGAGCGGAGGAGATCGATAGACAGACAGACACGTCGCTTAGTTCGGTTTCTCAGCCTGCTTGCTTTTCATGGTGGTAAATACAATTTACAGCCCTAATTCCATTTCCCCCGTTGGGGAGAGAGAGATAGAGAGAGAGAGAGGTTAGAGGGAGAGAGAGAGAGAGAGGCAAACATTTCGAGATAGGAATGGATTGGTGCGTTCCGCACGGATCCAGACCAACATCAGGCTATTGTCTTCTTCAGGAGGCTACAGCGTAATCTGTAGCTGGACTGGTGGTGAAGACCATGTACTGTTGACCTCTGACCACAAGAAGATTTGTTAATGGTTTATCCTTGCATTGACTCACATGGACTTATATATGGACTTATATGCTTGCTGTGCTTTTGTTTGTAGTGTATTATGTAAATTACATCTTGTTGATACGATGTTGTTCATGTATTTGTTATTTCATTGCTTGTATATATTGTGTATGTTTTACTTTCAATACTGGGTGGAGTTGTGTTTTTGCACTGCACTTCCCAGAGATCACTTGTCAATCAAACAGCGTGGCCAGTAGTAGTATGTCTTTATCCTTGGATTTTCCGTTGATGAAGTTTGCATTTCTGTAGGTGGCGCTCTTTTCTTTGTCTGTTCAGTGATGGTGGCTATTGCTGCTCATGCTAACTACCCAGTTCTTTCTCCATTTATTCAAAAAAAAACTGGAAAGGTAAACTGCATCACTTTCTGTGCACCAGAGGATTTTTCCTGGGAAACACCTACCCGAGACTGGCTGTTTAGAATTGCCACATTATCAGACAGGTCCATCTCAAATACATTCCCAAATTAACACCGTAGCATATTGCTGACTGCTCACCCGAGCCTGTCACAAATAACCCAGGAATCTGAGGGATACGCTTGTTAGTTTGTGTGTGTGTGTGTGTGTGTGTGTGTGTGCGCGCGCTCACCCTGCTGGCAACGACTAGCTGGACGAGGCCGGCAGTAGAGCGGAGAATGACCACAGCCTCCTGGTGAGAGAGACCCACCAGAGACTGACCATTAATCATCAGCAGCTCATCACCAGCACGAAGACGACCATCCCTGAAACACACATAACACACACATAACACACACTTTTATACACATATGCACACACAGTAGATAAAACTTATAACTATTCACCGCCTGCTGAACCATTCACCACCCCTTAGAACACCCTACCAGTTTATGCTGTCCCTTCTGCACAATACAAGGAAAATTTCATTAGAGGGGACTATTCCATTCAATATAAGGCAACAAAATTACATTGTGCAGTACCTTGGCAAGCTTCACTACTAGTATTAAAAAATGGCTGAAGCAAAATCATTCATGTGACCATGAGATGTCCCTGGTACATTTTTAGCTGCGGGCAGTAGATATTGTGAATCATAGTATATTTTGTATATTTTATCATAAATATTTAAAAAACCTTTGTGCTGGTTTTCATCATCTATATCAGTGGTGTACAATCATGTGCCATAGAGGGCCAAGAGTATGCAGGTTTTCCTTCCAACCAATCATTACACTGGGTGAAGAAACTCAACCCAACTTTACCCCTGCTATCCATCTACCCTGCGTAACATCTTACTAATATCTCCCTACTATCAGTCTAGCATTAACCTAACATCAACATAACAACACAACAACATTGCCAGAATAGAGAAAGAGAGAGTGTGAGTGCGTTTGTGCGCATAACGTCTTTACTGACCATTCTCTTCAGGTCATAGCATTGTAAAACATATTTACATGATTAACATCATCTGCCATTTAAAGACCTTAACATTGTCAACATTCTATCCAGGTTAACGTTTCAACCATGAGACATAAATGCTGTTTCACAATTTATTTATTAATTATTTAATTATTTAATTTTAAATACTTAGCTTCCGAATTAATTCAACTTAACATTTTCAAGCTGAAGCAAGCACACAAATTTTCTCCTGAAAAATGTACCTTTTCTAGTTTAATATTTGCTGTTTAACAATTTATTTATTGTTTGTTTCTGCATTTATTCGTATAATTATTTATTTCATAAAAGCATGTTGTTTTGGTAAAAGCTGTTTTGATCCTCCATAGTGTGCATGCACACTCTGGTTGCTTTTGCACAATGGCACTACAGATTAGTATGAGAGAGAGTGTGCATAAGCATGAATTTGTATGCATTTTGTTTTTTATGTTGCTGCCAAAGCTGCTGTAAATGTTAGCGGCTTTACTGTGTGATGACTGGAGGCCAGGGTACGCTCAACTCACCACCGGTATCACATTCTTTTCCTTTTATTTTATTTGTACCTCTGGGTGGAGCCCCCTTCCTCAATATGGGCTATGATGATGCCATGGGGGGAGCGCTTGGAGCCCCGGCCCCCGGTGATCTGGAGGCCCAGGCCCTCCTGGCCCTTCACCATGTGCATCTTCCAGATGCGGCTTCCCTCTCTAGGCTAGAAAAGAGCAGAGACAATACACATTTAACAATATAATATCACACTGTCTTGTGATACAAAAAGGTCACAGTAAGAAGATGAAAAATCAATCACCAATCACCATCTAGATTTAAAATGTGATATGGCAACCTACAACTGGGTGAAAAACTTTACAAATCATCAATATCACTGTTATCACATTGCCTTTATGCATTAAATTATTAATTTTAATACTATACAAACACTCTGACAAACACTCAGCAAGTAGCTCTAATTCAACTTCATTTTAGATTATGACAATATCGTGTCATATATCAACTTCAGAGATCCAGAGTCTGATCATTAGATCACATTTTGTGGCTGTTTTTTCTTGTAGTTCCAGTTACACTGTTACACTGGAGCCATTATGAGGCATCATATCCATCAGCACTCATCATATTTTTTTATTTAGTAAAGCAATTAGTCTATCAATCATTATAATAACTACACTACCATAATTCACATTGCTTAACAGAAAAATGTCACATTTGATCTGCAGTTTTAATATCTGGTGAAGAAGAGAGAATGCATGAGGCAACTGTGTTATGTGAACGTCCTTCTTGCTAGTACATCCTAGCAACCACCTAGTACACCTTAGCATCTAAATACTACACCATAGCAACCACATTGAAACACCCTAGCAACCACCTAGTGCACCCTAGCAACCACAATGAAACATCCTAGGACCACCTAATAACACCTTTGCAACCATCTGATATGCCAGGGTTTTTCCTGGCTCAAAATGAGGAAGAGGTGGTACCATCCTGATCATGTGCACACATGAATATTGAATTGAATATTTTTCTCAAACAAAATTCAGCAAAGGTATGCAAAAAACGCACATTTTCCAAAACTAAGTATTGTAGTATAACCAACAGGAGACCATTGAAGTGATTTTGGGGACACTACACTGCTGTATAACAGTGACATTAGGGTCATTCCATTTCAAATGGCCCCCAAAAGGTTGATTTCGACACCCACCATCTCAGGTGGTTCTGAAACTGCTTTTGTAGTAAGAAAGGGATAAGATAACCTTCCCTGAAGCATTATTTTGTGGAAAAATCATTTGGTCTGTGAGAAATATAGCTAATTGGATGCGCTCAAAATGAACTTTTTCATGGCATAGGATTGGTATAATATTAATTAAATATAGTTGTCATTATCCGATTTGCACCAAACTCTCTCCATATAATCTTTCAGACATAAAGAATACGTCTAAATTGTCAAAATACACCCACAGACCCCCCAAACCCTAACACAATCCCACCCTTATGGGCAGCATAGAATGGCAGTTCTCTATGTGGGACAAAACATATGAAGCTGTGGTTTGGAATATTGTTTCTTTGTATATTTCTAATGATGATGGTCATAATTAAGTTCCTCCGTCATGTTTAATTAGTGTCTGAAGTTGACCAGCTCACACCTTATTATGTAACATAGTAGTACCAATTTCCAACCACAAGATGGTGCCATTTCTATGATCAGATTAAAAAACAAAAGGTACCAGTAATAGAATTTTTTTTTGTCATTGTTAACAAAAATAACTTTCAAATGATAATAAGGCAGACATGGGCTGAAGAGTAATATAACTTAAACTTGTGTAAATTGTTACTACTATGTTACATAATAAGGTGTGAGCTGGTCAACTTCAGACACTAATTAAACATGATGGAGGAACTTAAAGCCCCAGGAAACTTGGCTTAACACTAGAAGCGCCACAGCGGTCTCACAGACCGTTTGGGGTTTTCTGTTGCAAATATCTCTGTTAAAATAAAGAGTATGAGCCCCCCAGTCCATGACTTTTCCTAAATATGTGTTAACTTTATTTTCACAAAGTTTGAAGTTTCTAAATCAAAAGACAAAAGATTTCTGAGCAGTTATACCTAGGAACGCCATAGCCGTCAGATTGACGGCATACTGTATGTCCATACATTGCTTTTTTTTTTTTTTTTAAACTTCGCAGGTTTCATTTTGCCCGTCTTTGGTTGCTAAGCAATGTTTCTTGTTTTTCTTCAATAATACCCGTTGTCTATATATAGTAAGATCTCAATCCAAAACACAGAGCAGTAGCATATTTGAGTTGAGTCAGTATTGTCTGCTATTGCCCGCTATTTGATGATCAAGAGGACGAAGAGAGAGAAGATGAAGAGAGCAAACAGAAGACTGAATGTAGAGGAGGCTTTGGCATTATTTCACCAACTGGGTGAAGGGGAATCTGATGGTGGAGAATTTTCAGAATTGAGTGATATGGACTGGAGGAGGAGTGTTCATCTGATTCCGACTATCAGCCAGAGGAACCCCTGCGTAAAAAATCCAAGCCCAACAACGCTGCCCCAGTTCTGCCAGCTGAGCCATCTACCTCTACAGGTAGACATAGGTTATTATTTCTTCATAGGTCTATATTATTTCGGGCATAGAGCTAGCTTGAATTAGTTCTATACATTCATGAAAGCGCAGTTGCTTCAAAGTGCAAAGTTGTAAAATCAATAAGGAATAATAACGAAATGGTAGTATTACAGACACAGATAAAAACACACTGATGTTGTGACAAATATTTGCGTTGGACAATGATTACAGTTTGCGCTAATTTCTATCTCAAGTCGGAGTTGACGTGGTGGATCAGATGGCTCGGCTGTATTCTGCTCTGCAACATCCTGGACATGGCTGCCATAAACGCGCACATCTTGCGACACATCACTAGTCTTGTTTCGTTTCCCCTGACCTGTAAAAATATTGTGATTATTTGTTCGTTATATTTTGTTCCTAATCCTTCTACAATGTTTCCAAGGTGAGCTTTGTAAATGGTAGTATTGTAGAGACAGATAAAAACACACTGATGTTGTAAAAAAATATTTCCATTGGACAATTTAATTTCATTAAATTTTTACCACCAACAATTATGACAGTTTGCGCAAATTTCTATCTCGGAGTTGACATGGTGGATCTGATGGCTCGGCTGTACTCATCCTGGACCTGGCTGCCATCAACGCGCACATCTTGCAACACATCGTCTTGTTTCGTTTCACCTGACCTGTTAAAATAGTCTAAATTATTTGTTCTGTTATATTGTTCATAATAATGAATTATTAATGTTAAAATTTGACAAATTATATTGTATTTCGTTTACTCTATGTAGTCTATATCATTATTATTGTTTGTTATTTTCTAATAATCATTCATTCTTTTTTTGTGTGTTTTTTGCCTGCTATTTTGTGTCGGGACACTGATTCCTGCAGCCAATAAATGTTTTTATTTCGTTTATTGTGTCATTCCTGTATTGATATGCATAGTTGTCCTATCTGAAAGAATAGTGTAAATTATTCTATTTTAGCATTGTCAATACTATAAACTGTTCAGCTTTGGCCCGTGCTGTGAAAGGCTACTGCGCACTGTAAAAAAAAGCCTAGAGCAAAGCCCGTCAATATCGCCTATAGCGATATCGCCTATAAGACTTTAGTTTACTTTGAATGTTTTGTTTCCTTGGATGCATATATCTAAATACATCAGAGTCATACATTATTATTTCTTGTTTATTGGTTTAGGAAATATAGCTTGAATTCCACACTTGCATCGGCTATAGCGGCTGTCGTAATACGATATACCATACCGAGACCCTATAGCTTGTTTCGTATTGTATTTTTTAAATAAATTAAAAATTAAAAATTAAATATAATTTATTTTTGATAATTAACACCCAACTTTATCAAACAAATGCATTGTTATTGCAACTGTGAACGCCATCAATGCCGTAACACCTAGCGGTCTGGGAGACCGCTGTGGCGCTTGAAGGTAGTGCTATAATCCTGGCGGTCATAGTGTTAAAATAGTAAAAATGAATATATGATATCAAAGTTTAGTGTCTAATTAAACATCCACAACTTTCAGAAATATTAGAAAACCTAGTTCAAAAACAGCACATTTAGCTGTTTAGACAATTTCTCAGGACTATGTAGGCGTGTCAGATCAGGATTTGATTGACATCTTGACACGATTGATAGCCCCGCCCATGTCAAACTGTCAAGCTGTTGCACCTGTTGGGGGAGGGACAACTGACGTGCATTTTTTAATGATTGGATTAATGAATTCTCTGCGTCATAAATCTCAGAAAATACCACGCCCAATTCAACCCCACAGTTCTGAACCTCCCACTCATTTGAACTAGGTTTAGTAATATTTCTTAACGTTTATTTTCACTGAGATTTTTGTGGATGTTTAATTAGACACTAAACTTTGATATCATATATTCATTTTTACTATTTCAAGCCAAGTTTCCTGGGGCTTTAATTATGACCATTATCACTGTCCATACTTAGAAATATACAAAGAAACAATATTGCCAAACCACAGCTTCATATCTTTTGTCCCACATAGAGAACTGCCATTCTATGCTGCCCATAAGGGTGGGATTGTTGTAGTGGGTGTATTTTGTGGGTCTGTGGGTGTATTTTGAGTTCAGATGGATTCTTTATGTCTGAAAGATTATATGGAGAGAGTTTGGTGCAAATCGGATAATGGGAACTATATTTAATTAATATTATACCAATCCTATGCCATGAAAAAGTTCATTTTGAGCGCATCCAATTAGCTATATCTCTCACAGACCAAATAGTTTTTCCACAAAATAATGCTTCAGGGAAGGTTATCTTATTCCTTTCTTACTACAAAAGCAGTTTCAGAACTATCTGAGATGGTGGGTGTCATGCCATGACCATTTCATATGGACTTACCCGTTATTGAATATTTTTGTAGCATCTCTTTTAGGTGTTGCACTTTTTAGATGGTCCCTGCGCACTCGTCTCACAGCCGGTTGTACATAGAGACCAATGTTATTTGTCCAGCTCGGAGAACGGCTCGTTTTGATGAAAATTAGGTTGTAGTCCGCTGTCTACCTTACTACTAAATTGTCTAAAATAAGACAATAGGCCTCATTCACAAAACTTTTCTTAAATTCTTTGCATTTATATGTGTACAAAAAAAACAACGTGGGATTCATGAAACATGCGGAAATCAGATGATAAATGCTAATTGTTCGTAAACTGGATGTGTGTGCCTGTTTAAGTTGATTTGCATAGGTAAATGCACTATAAAAGGCGTGCAGACTCAAGGGTCGCGTGCAAGTAAATCATGACCAAAAGAGGGAAAAAGAGGAAGTTTGGAGAGTCCGAAATGTTTTTGTTTTGAGAAACAAAAAAAACTTTCCAAACATTCCAAGCATTCCAAACTCATACAAGCACATCAGAAATCATGGCTGACAAATGCCTTGACTTCCTCACCGGTACTGCGCTGGCGAGCAATATGCTTGGTTGCCATTATGGACACTAGAGCTGAAATATTTTGTCGACATAATCCACAACGTCGATCTATTTTCAAGCCAGCATTGCAATGCACTGCAGGGCTGTTTCAATTGTCTACATGCACCAGGAAGACAAAGAAGAAACTGAGAAACTTTTCACACAACTTCTCACAGACTTTTGAAAGTCTGGGAGTATTTCACCAGCAAACCAAACAACATAGTACAATGCAGCCTCTGCAAAACAGAAATGGCCTTTCACAGCAGCATGACTACGACTATGCACAAGCATTTAAAATACAAGCATCCTGGAGCCACTGTGTCTGCTCCTCATAATGGTTAAGTGTTTTAGCTAACTGGCTAACATTAGCCTCGTTAACTTAGCACAAGTCTAATGGGGGAGGCTTGCTATTTCAAAGATGTTAACTGCCATGTGGTAAATCAGTAAATCAGTGAAATACCATTGACGGCGACGAGACGGCCTACAGAGAGGAGGTCAGAGCCCTGTCATCTTCCTGCGTAGGCTGAGGAGGATCAACATGGATCCCAGGATACTCTGCAACTTCTACAGGTGCACCATCGAGAGTATCCTGACTGGCTGCATCACGGCCTGGTATGGCAGCTGCACCGCCCTCAAACGGAAGGCGCTACAGAGGGTGGTGAACGCTGCACGACGCATCACCAGGTCGGAGCTGCCCTCCATGGAGGTCCTCTACCAGCAGCGTAGCGGGAAGAAGGCCAGCAGGATCCTGAAGGATCCTTTCCACCCCAGCCACAAGCTGTTCTGCCTGCTGCCCTCAGGCAGACGGTTTCGTAGTATCCGGACTCACACCACCAGATTCAAAGACAGTTTCTTTCCACAAGCCATCAGGCTCTTGAACTCACACACCTGAGCCCCCCCCCCCCTGCACAACAGGCCACTTTACCTCAAGGTCACTTTATCTTTATACTCTGCTTCACTTTATAACTTATATACTTATTATTATTATTATAGTATAACTGGTACTTATAACTTTTGTACTTTGTAACCCTGTACTTCTAGTATTGTACTTATGAACATTGTACTTTTTCTAACATTGTACTTTTTCTTATTATATTTCTTGTGTTTTTTAAATTATGTCTGTCTTAGCATTAGCGTTAGGTGTTGAAGAGACACAAGAATTTCATTACACACTTTTGCTTCTGTGAACGTTGTGTACATGACAATAAAAAACCTTGAACCTTGTCTTTTAAGCCTTTTTGGTTTTTTTGCTGCCGTTCTTTCAGATTTCAGAGCGAGACTTCTCCTTGAGCGAATCTTCTGTTTCTGGTTAAAAAAAGGTCTATCTCTGTAGGGATCCTTTCCGTAATGTTGTCAGACACTTCGAATAACAATCTGGGCCTGTCAGTGGCAAAAACAAGCACTTTTAGTGGACGTACTTTGATCGCGTGCACTTGCCCCTGCAGATCGGCTGAGGCGATCTACTGGATCAATTCCAAAACTTTTTGGACCTATTTTGGGGTATAAATGACTAATATGTACAAATAGAGCCCAGGTTTAAAAAATACAGGAATTCACCTTTAAATTAAAAATGTCCACCAAATGGCTGATGGACAAACTGTCCGGTGGCACCCACTATTGAGCGATTTCAAAATAATTTTACACAAATGGTTCAACATTGTTATGAAACATACCCTAGTTTTGTAATGATTGGACAAACTTTCTGATTGATTTATAGTCTGATTTGTGTTATGCCACGCCCATTTTTTGCATTTGTAGCGATCGATTTGAATGAAACTTTCAGGGTATGTTTCTGGTACTTATGTGGACATATCCTGCAAGTTTTCAAGTCAAGTCAAGTAGTTTATTTGTCACATGCACACACGAGGTGTGCAGTGAAATGCAAAAGTGGCAATGCTCACGGGAATGTGCAAAGGGCAATAGTTCACAGTATTTACAGTAACAAAAACAACACAATATTTACAGTAATACGGTAATTACAATAATTACAGTAAGAGCTCTTATATTAAAAAACAACACAATATATACATTAAGAGCACTGTGGAAATGAAAATATAAAATAAGAGGTAGGTAGGGGAAATCGTATGAATGTAATATACTATAAATTATGTGTAGTCATTACCTAAGTGTGTGTGTGTGTGTGTGTGTGTATAAGAGGGGCAGTGTGTGGGTCTTGGTGGGGGCCCTGGTGAGGTCAGAGTTCACAGTCCTGATGGCCTGAGGAAAGAAACTCCATCTCAGTCTCTCTGTTTTGGCAGCGTGACTACGGAGGCGCTTGCCTGACCGCAGCAGCTGAAACAGTCCGTTGTTGGGGTGGTGAGGATCCTTCATGATCCTGCAGGGTCTGGTTCTGCACCTCCTGGTGTACAAGTCCTGCAGGGTGGGGAGTGTAGTTCCACTCTCTGCAGAGCCTTCCTGTCGTGAGCGGAGCTGTTGCCAAACCAGGCAGTGATGCTTCCTGTCAGGATGCTCTCTACAACTCCAGAGTAGAAGGACTGAAGGATCCTCCGAGAGACTTTAAATTTCCTCAGTTGCCTGAGGTGGTAAAGGCGCTGCCTTGCCTTCCTCACCAGAGTGTCTGTGTGTGTTGTCCATGTCAGATCTTCGGTGATGTGGACTCCCAGGTATTTATACCTGCTCACACTCTCCACACTAGTCCCATTAATCCCCAATGGTGAATACGTCCTCTGTTGTTGTGTCCTCCTAAAGTCCACAATCAGCTCCTTAGTTTTGGTGACATTCAAGAGGAGGCTGTTGTCCTGGCACCAGAGTGACAGATCAGCAACTTCCTCCAGGTAGGCCTTCTCGTCGCTGTCGGAGATCAGGCCCACCACCACTGTGTCATCCGCAAACTTGACGATGGAGTTGGATCTGAACCTGGCCACACATTCATGTGTGTACAGGGAGTACAGTAGGGGGCTGAGGACGGTGAGGGGGTTGGAGGTGTGTCTGCCCACCCTGACCACCTGGGGCCTGGCGGTCAGGAAGTCCAGGATCCAGGCACACAGTCCCAGCTCAATCAACTTTCCAGCCAGTCTAGAGGGGACTATGGTGTTGAAAGCTGAACTATAGTCAATGAACAGCAGTCTCACATAGCCCCCCTTCCGGCTGTCCAGATGAGAGAGTGTGGTGTGCAGTACCTGGGAGACAGCATCATCCGTGGATCTGTTTGGATGATAGGCAAACTGCAGCGGGTCCATGGAGGAAGGTGCAGATGTAATCCTTTATCAGCCTCTCGAAGCATTTCATGACCACCGAGGTGAGGGCCACCGGCCGGTAGTCATTCAAGCATGCTGGAGAAGCATTCTTGGGCACAGGGACAATAGTGGATCTCTTGAAGCAAGCGGGGAACACAGACTCTGCCAGGGAGATGTTGAATATAGTGGTGAACACTGGAGCTAGCTGATTAGCACTGGTCTTCAGTACTAGCCCAGATATGCCATCCGGACCAGCAGCTTTCCTGGTGTTCACCCTCATCAGAGCCCTCCTCACACTGTGCTCAATCACAGAGAGTGTGTGTTCATCCCCAGCGGTAGAACTCACTCCGGCTGCGCTGACGGTGATGTTGTTAGCCAGCGAGCTAGCGCTGTTGTTGCTAGCCTCAAACCGTGCGTAGAATGTGTTCAGGTCGTCCGCTAGGGATGCGTCGGCACTCACAATTGCGGGGGGTCTGCCCTGGTAGTCCGTTATAGTCCGTAGCCCCTGCCAAAGGCGTCTGGTGTCGCGCTGCTCCATCTGCGACTCCACTCTGTCCCTATACCTCCTCTTGGCCTCCTTCACCGCCCTTCTCAGTCCATAGTACGCTGCCTTGTGCTCGTCCATGTTGCCGGATACAAGACCGGAGTTGTAGGCAGCAGTGCGGGCATTCAAAGCGTCGCGGATGGATCTATCAACCCACGGTTTTTGGTTAGGAAAGGACCTAACTTTTACCGTGGGGACGATGGTGTCCACTAGCTTTGCTATGAAGCTCGTTACTACTTCCGTAAACTCACTGACGCCCCTGGAACTGAATTAGAACATGTCCCAGTCGACGTCACACAGAGTCTTGCAGCTCAGCGTCTGATTGGTCAGACCACCGCTTTACGTCCCTCGTCACTACCGCTTCCCGTGCTATCCTTTGTTTATACTCCGGTAGCAGGAAAATGCCGGCATGGTCTGATTTGCTGAACAGAGGGAGAGAGACAGCCTTGTAGCCTCTCTTGAACGGCTTGTGGCAGTGGTCCAACGTTCTTTCCCCTCTGGTAGCACACGTGATGTGCTGGTGAAAGTTTGGCATGACTTTTTTTACGTTTTCCCTATTAAAGTCCCCAGCCACCACCGTAGCCGCGTCAGGATGCTTGTTCTGATGCTGACATAACACATCCTGTAGGTCCGATAGTGCTATGTCGGTGTCCGCTTGTGGTGGTATGTAGACGGCTGTGGTGATGACTGAGTTGAACTCCCGGGGAAGATAGAATGGACGGCATGAGATAGTCAGATGTTCCAGGTTAGACGAGCAGGAATGAGAAAGAGTCTTAATGTCCTTGGGGTTGCACCACTTGTTGTTGGTCATGAAGCAAACCCCTCCACCCTTGGATTTGCCAGACTCAGTTCTATCCGCACAGAAAACAGAGAAGGACTCGGTTGGGCATATGGCTCGATCCGGCACCAGCGGGGTCAGCCAGACAAAAGATGTTACAATCCATCATGTCCCGTTGGAATCTGATCCTCGCCCTAACATCATCCAACTTATTTTCCAGAGACTGGACATTAGCAAGAAGGATGCTGGGCAGAGGTGGACGGTGGGCTTGAGCTTTTAGTCTGTTCCGAATTCCGCTCCGTTTTCCCCGATGTTTCCTCCCTGTCTCTTCTCCACTGTTGTTAGTGTGGCTCGCTCCTACTATCTCTGCCGGCCACGCTGGGTCGATGGAAAAAGTGGACAAAAACACAATCTCCGCGGAGCTACCACGACGGCGTCTAGACACGGCCGCGCCATCTTGTATATGTAATATGTATATGTATATTATATATGTTTTGTGATGATTGGCTCAACAATTGACAATTGTCAATTGTGAGAAAGAAGGGGGGAAAAGATTAGATTCGACCAAATTGACTTTGGTCTAATTATGTGCTGAGCCAGGACCTTTTGAAGTTCATTGGTCAATATCTTGAAAACTAAATAAGATATCAACAAGCTTGCTAAGCTTGGTCCAATAATGATCCACAGAAAATTTGGTAGTCATCAAAAAGATGAAAAAGAAAATTAAAAATGACGGAAGATTTTGTCACCAGGGGCCTCATTTATAAAGGTTGCTGCGCACAAAAAAGTGGCGTTAAGGGGCGTGAAATGTGCGTACGCATATTTTACCGCAAACGTCCGGATTTATAGAAAAATTCTATGCGGTAAAATGTGCGCACATCTACGCATCCTTTCACCCATGCGTAGAGTTTACCGCAAAGTTTTTCAGACACGGGAATCAGCGACGCCCGATAGAAAGATCACAAAATAAAGCTCAGTCCTCTTAAAAACATAGTTTTATAAGTGTGCTTTCACAGGGTTTGTGGTCTGTTGTATCTGTTAAGTCACTACTTAAAACCTATTTTTATAAAAGGCATTCTCTTAACTCTTATTTTATTCATTATTTTACCGGGCGGCGCCAGGATGAAGTGAAATAAAACTTATTGATCTAACCATGCAATAGCCTCAGAAAGGCTAAATAACAACAACATAATGCTACTGTTCAAAATCAAAGAATACATTTATTAATCAGAGACTCACATAAGAACGAAGCACTGAGAGAATTTATGAACGATACCGATTCTGTCAAAATCAGCAGGCGGAGGAGTAGAAACAGCAGTTTGCGGCCTCTCTCTCTCTCTCTCTCTTCCCCCCCCCACTGCGTACAGGTGTGTACCGCACAGTTTTATAAATCTGAATTTTTTCTTGCGTTAGCGGATTCTGAGGTTTGGGTGGACGCAATGTTCTACGCAAAGTTTTATAAATGAGGCCCCTGGACTGCCATGGTTTTTGAGGCTGTTTTGTAGAGCACATTGATTACAGCGCCACCATCTGGCTGATTGGGCTCATGTATCTTGGGAAGCATTTGCACATCATTTCCAGTTCTTGGGCGAAGTTTCATGGTTTTAGCTCATTCCAGCTCACGGTAATTTGAGCCGCGGCATAAGAAAAATAAACCGGCAGGAAAACAATAGGGTGAGAATTAAGTGAGAATTTCATGAAGTTGAATCTAAAAATAACTGAAGGTAACAGGTAACTTAACCCATATTGTTTCATGGTTGTCATTTTAACTTTTCCGTTGCTATATCTGAGTGTGTGAGCTATGAAAAAAGTATCTAAATGTGCGTACCTTTCAGAAATGGCTGATAAAAACAAAACAACAAGCTTTTTCAGACACAAGCTCCATCCACAACCCCGCCTCTAGTTCCTGATGCAACACTTAGGCCCTGTTTAGACCTGGCATTAACATCTAATTTGGGTGATCCGATCAAGTTCACACCTCTAAGTACGTCCGTTTACACCTGGCATTAGAATGCGTCTAGTGATCGCTCTATATGCAAATAAACACGTACATCATCATACCAGTTAAACTGATATCATATCAATTACCAATCATTCATTTGATCTCGCTCCAAGAGACAGCGCATTCTCTCACTCTAGCACCAACCACGGCGCAGTGAGAGAGAGAGAAAGAGTGAGAGCGAGCGAGAGGGGTCTGGTCTTTAAATTACGTTTTACGGTATAGGACATTATTTTATTAGTTTATTTTGTAATGTGTAGGTATGTCGATCTTTTAAAAGACACGATGAAATAAATATAGCCTACCTATACCAGTAGTCATGTCTCTCGTTGTATTGGTTTGCCCTCTTATGGACATAATGCGCAAAAATTGATATTCGAATGGTTCGAACCGATGCGTTTTAAAAAAAAGGAATAATCGCTAATCGTAATTTTTGACAGCCCTGCCGCTTACACAGAGGACGTCAGTTGAGTAGGCGGTCCTTCAATGCGACCCAGAATGCATTCGCGTACACACTGCTAAAAGAATGTGGTCATATCCACGTCTGAATGTGGTTTGAGCGATGCGATCTCACTGCGCCCTCAATGTGTTTTGGGTGCGTTTACATCTGTACTTCGAGGTGTTAACTTGAGATCGGATCGCCCAAATCGGATCTTAATGCCAAGTCTAAATGGGGCCTTAGATGAGGGTTGATAATCAGTACCAATGATTACTTGGCCAGGTGCTTCTGGCTTTCAAAACTCACTTTCTGGCCCGTTCCCTGCGGGAAATATTGCACTGAGTATGCAGACATTGCATATAATATGCATATACATTGATGTAATTACAGAAAGGAAATATGAGGGCTACCAGCATATGGAAAACCTGCACAAATCATCTTCCGGGGGCTTGGACGTAGGCAATGAACGAGTAGGACGCATTCTCCGGTAGCTCTGGCAAATCATCTTAAAATTCCGACTTGAGAATTAAAACAACAATATAATTACGATATTTAACGTTGTGAACTTACGAACGAAGCCCAAAATGCCACCTGTCCTTACCAGAACAGGACAAAAAGACGAGGCAGGCCCGCAGCTAGCCACTCCGCAGGAGAAAGACAACATGGAGGACGAACAACCTGCTGCAAGCGATCCAGTGCTAGCTGCTATAGCGTCCCTGCGTGCAGAAATGGTTCTGATTAAGACCGAGATATGCACCAATATAGACACTCGCTATGAAATGATGGCCAGTACCATCAGAGGGGAAATGGCTGATATGAAGAAAGATATGGATGCGTCAATCTTAGCTTTACAAGCTACCTCCCTCGCCCACGGTGCCACCATAGCGGAGCTGGAGCGTTCGGCCACGTTCACCATGGATGCTACGACTGAACACGAGGGTGAGCTGAAACGACTTCGTTCTGAGGTCCGACTGCTCTCGGAAAAATGTGAGGATTTGGAAGGTCGCTCAAGACGACAGAACCTAGTCATCCTGGGTGTGAAGGAAGGGAGCGAGGCAAGAGACACCAGGGACTACTTAGCCAGGCTGCTGAAGGAAGTGTTCTCCCTGGATAAAGAACCCGCGATAGACCATGCCCACAGAGCACTGCGGAGATGTCCAGGGGATGAAGAGCCGCCTCGCCCGCTCATACTCCGGCTACACCACTACCATGTTCTGGAGACCATCCTCCGCAAGGCAGCTACGCTGAAGCAACTCTCCTACCAAGGCCAGAAGATACGCGTCTTCCCGGACTTTCCACCAGCAGTAGCGAAATGCAGGGCAGCGTTCTCCAAGGCCAGAGAGATGCTGCGGGACAAGCCTGGGGTCCGATATGGTCTGCTCTATCCAGCCAAACTTAGAGTGACTTTTAACGGCCGTGAAACTGTATTCACAGACCCCCAAGAGGCATTGGCTTATGCTGAACTTCACTTCGGGACAAGGAGAGACAACCATGGACCTTGACTTTTTTGATCACGGATTACTATCCACCAGAGAGCTGGGGTTGCACAATGTGAGTCTGCTGTAGGAGTCCTACGACTTGAGAACAAACAATATTAGGCTATCACCAGGGCACTGCACTATAGCACCAACTTCGAGCCAGGATGGCTAAAGTAAGCTAGTTATTACATATAGCCTATTATGTTCGCTTCATGTTTCTTTTTGTTTTCATTGAACTTACCGGTTGGCTATAAGTTAACAGAGTTATTTAACGTTTGCTGAGTAGAGGAAGGCTTTTTGTGTTTATTTTCCTTCCTAGCGGTCGCGCCATACCTTTTGTAGTATTGGCTAGACCAGGGGTGGCCAACCAGTCAGAGACTAAGAGCCACATTTTTTACTGTGTTACTGCAAAGAGCCACAGGGATGGGGGGATGTTCATGTGTGCCCATGTGTATGAACACATGGGCACACATGAACATCCCCCCATCCCTTCCTCTCACACACTCTCTCTCTCACACACACACACACACACACACACACACACACACACAGACCTCTGCTCAGCCAGATTTACTGTAAATGTCCACAGGCCAGTCATTTTCAACAATGAACATTGTGTGCACTGTCTCACACACACAAACTCTCAGTTCAACCAAGTCCACAAACAAAAATATAATAATTTACAATAGCGTTTTTCTCTTACTATGCATGTTGCTTAGTGGGACTTCTGGCATTCCTTGCCTTGAACAATCCTCTTCAAATCTGGCTGGTATTCCGTTGTTGCCACTCGAAGCAATTCTTTCACGTGTCAGTCAGAACAGATCGATGCTTTGATTTCACGTGTTTCAGGGTAGAAAACACAGACTCGCAGACGTATGTTGACCCAAACATTGACAGTATCTTAAGCGCAGCCCGTTTGACATTGGGATATTTTTCCATTGGCACACTTTTCCAGAACTCAATGGTCCCTTCCCTTAAAGCAGGTTTCAGTTGGTCCTCCTCACAAAGATCGATCATCTCCAACTCAGCCGCAGCCTCATCTGTGACTAGCAGGGCTTTCCAACAGTCCGTCTCCGCATTAAATGGGTCGACGAGGAACGTAATCTGTGGCCTTTTCAGTTGTAGATCACGGAACCGGGTCACAAAGCTTTCGTGCAGGTTTTCAACCAGTGTTGCATATCTGGCTGTTTGCTTATTCAGGGCGGCGCTGGTGACTTGCCCGCTGGCTTTTAGCAGAGTGGGAAAATGTGTTAAATCTCCCTTTTGAATATGCGTCTTGAACAGCTTCAGTTTGTTGACAAACGCAAACACACTTTGCACCAGGTCAGGCAGCATTTTTAACTTACCCTGCAGGGTCAGGTTCAGTCTGTCCAAGTGACACAGCATGTCGACCAAAAAGGCCAGATCCATAATCCACTTGAGGTCCGAGAGCTCGGGATAGTCCTTGTCCTTCTCTTCCATGAACAGTTTCACGGCATCCAAAAGCTCAAAGAAGCGAGAGAGTACATTGCCTTTTGACAGCCACCTCACAGTGCAGTGCAGCGGCAGGTCACCTGGAAGCCCTTGGTCCAGCTCAGCGATGAGATTCTTGAATTGCCTGTGGTTAAGCGCATGTGTGCGGATGTAGTTGACGATTTCCATCACAGGCTTCATGACGTTGTCTAAATTCAATGATTTAGACACGAGTTGCTCCCTGTGGATGATGCAGTGGAAATTCCAAAACTCGGGAAATGTTTGGTCAGCTTTGCACAGCCCCACAAGCCCGTTCACAGATCCGACCATGGCTGGCGCTCCATCCGTGGCTATTGCAGTTAGTTTCGGTATGGGCAGATTTGCTTTCACAAATGCAGCCATCATTGTTTCTTTCACATCTATGCCACGGGTTCTGTCTTTTAATGGCACAATATCAAGGAGTTCTTCTTTGATCACACAATCGTTTGACACAGACCGTGCAAATATTGCCGACTGAGGCTTGTCTTGTATGTCACAACACTCATCCAATGCGACACTAAAATACTCACATGCTTGAAGGTCAGAGTGCAACTGTGATTCAATAGCCGTGTTAATGTCCGATATTCTGTGTTCAACAGTGTGGCGGGACAGTTGGATGTCTGATACCATTCGTTTTAGTTTGTCGTTTTCAGGAGACAAGATTTCAACAACGTCACTGAGGCATTTTTTAACGAACTCCCCTTCATTGTATGGCTTTTTAGCCCGTACAATGTTCCAAGCCAGTTGATACAATGCAAGCGTTACGGTCTCTGAGTGCTTCGTAAATTTTTGGAACAACTGTATCTGCTTTTCTGCCTGACTTTTCAAAGTGACCAACTTGTGCTTGCGAAGTTCAGTCCCTTTTGGAAATTCCTAGTCGATGTTAGCATGGAGTGAGCTGAAGTGGCGCTGAAGATTTGAAGCCTTGAAATGCGCTAATGACGCCTGACATATAAGGCAGAATGGCTTGCCATTACGTTCAACAAAAAAATATAAACTCTCCCATTCTGTTAAAAACGTCCGGTGTTCATCTTCATATTTTCGTTTTGCTGTGCATTTTTTCCCTGCCATTTTGAGAGTGAACTTGACACAAATTGTTTACTCAACAATAAGGTTTTCCCTCCCGAAAATTTGCGTCAAACGCGCATGTGCGTGAGATGAAAATACCGTATTGAACT
Source organism: Hoplostethus mediterraneus (assembly GCA_034670385.1). Lineage (NCBI taxonomy): Eukaryota > Metazoa > Chordata > Actinopteri > Trachichthyiformes > Trachichthyidae > Hoplostethus > Hoplostethus mediterraneus. The sequence goes on along the minus strand of JAXDDW010000137.1, from coordinate 115,317 downwards.
CAAGCGAAGCGAACACGCATACACATACACATAAAAAAAAAACACAAACACAAACTTCGATATGAACGTAAGAGCCGCATGAAACCAGGCAAAGAGCCGCATGCGGCTCGGGAGCCACGGGTTGGCCAGGCCTGGGCTAGACAATGTGGGTTTTATGGTGTTATGTTTGTGTTCTGTCGGGGATGGGGGGGAAGGGTAATGTAAACGGACTAAACCAACCAGTCAAAAGGGGTCGGGTGTTGTCCCACTTGAAGTCGTTGTCATCCGACATTATATTCTTACAAGAAACCCACCTTAAGAATGACTCGCATACAAAACTGAGATGTCGTTGGATTGATAAAATATATCATTCTACATTCCCCGCCAAGGCCAGAGGCACGGCTATATTAATACGTAAGGGAACCCTGTTCAGTCACAAATCTACTATCGCTGACAGGGAAGGACGATATGTGATTGTGATCGGGGAAATATATTCTGTCTCTGTAACTCTGGTGAATATTTATGGGCCTAACATAGATGATCCTCAATTCTATAGCAAGGTTTTAGCTCTAATACCAGACATTGGGCAAACTAATCTGGTCATTGGAGGAGATTTCAATTGCGTACTAGATCCTTACTTGGATAGATCCTCTGTCCGAAGGGCTCCTGCATCAAAGTCTGGGGATTTTCTTAACTCTTATATTAATAACACTAATCTAATTGACATATGGAGGCTCTCCAATCCAACCAGAAGAGAATACTCTTTTCACTCCCATGTTCATAACCTATATACCCGAATTGACTACTTCCTTGTTGATGCTAAACTGAATCCCTACACTTCCAATGCTATCATAACAGTGTAATCTCAGATCATAGCCCTCTAACCTTCTCTATGAAATTAGAAAACATGACTAGAACACAGAGGACCTCGAGATTTAACTCCCAGCTCCTCACTGACCCTGAGTTTTGTGACTACTTAAGGGGCCAAATCAAATTTTTCTTTGAAACCAATGACACACCTGATATAAATCCATCCTTACTCTGGGAAACTATGAAGGCCTATTTACGGGGGTGTATAATCTCATATCAAGCCTCAAAATCAAAGAAAAATAGGGCTCTCCTAAAAGAACTTGAGGATCAAATTAGCCAACTAGACAAAGATAATGCACGTCTTCCTAGTACTGAGAAGCATAAAAGAATTCTGTCACTAAAATATGAATACAATCAGATCCTCTCGGCTAAAATTAGTAAAGCCCTCTATTTCACTAAACAAAAATATTTAGAGTTTGGTGACAAACCACACAGGCTTCTTGCCAGATAGCTCAGAAAAATTTAAAGTGACCGAGCTATTCACAATGTTAAATCAGAAGAGGGTACTCTACTTACTTTGCCTAAAGATATTAGTAGTAGATTCCAACAATTTTATGAGTCACTTTATTCCTCCAAGGCAGATTCGGACCCCGTAAGCATACAGAGTTTTCTAGAGAAGTATGATCTCCCAATTCTGAACCAGGAGGAACGTGATCGCCTCAACTCTGGAATCACAACGGATGAAATTGCTAATGCAATCTCAGCACTGAAGAACGCTAAGGCCCCTGGCCCAGACGGTTTTTCCAGTTAACTGTACAAAAAATTTGAGGATATTTTATCTCCATACCTACATAGAATGTTTCTCCATGCCTACGCTGGCGGCTCCCTACCCCAATCTCTAACAGAAGCTGTGATCACTGTTATCCATAAAAAAGGTAGAGCCCCTGACGAGGTAGGATCCTACAGACCTATTTCTTTATTAAATTCGGATCAAAAAATACTAGCTAAAATTCTGGCAACCCGTTTGAGCCCCTTAATGACGAAACTAGTACACCATGACCAGACAGGGTTCATAGGAACTCTTTCTTCAATCTCAGGCGCTTGTTTAATATATTGTATGCCCCTAGTAGACCAGATGAGGAACTAGTTATTCTATCTTTGGATGCAGAAAAAGCATTCGATCAAGTTGAATGGCCCTATCTGTTTGCTGTACTGAAGAAGTTTGAACTTGGAGATACATTCATCAACTGGATCAAAATACTCTATACCAACCCTTGCGCAAAGATACTTACAAATGGAATTCTGTCAAATCAATTTCAGCTGCATCGTGGGACTAGACAGGGCTGTGGCTTATCGCCTCTGCTGTTGGCGCTGGCCGTCCATTCTGAACAGCACATACATGGTTATAACACCAAGAATTGCGTAAACAAGATTGGTTTATACGCGGACGACATCCTCCTGATGGTTTCTAAACCGCAGCAGAGTATCCCAACTATTTTAGATCTAGTCAACCATTTCGGCTCATTTTCGGGTTATAGGATAAATTGGGATAAGAGTGAACTGATGCCTGTCCAAATACGGAACCCAAATATGTTACAGCGTTTTCAATTTAAGATCTCACCTGAGAGGTTTACCTATCTAGGTGTCACAGTTACAAGGCAGCACTCTTCACTATTCAAAGCTAACCTCCCCCCTCTAGTGGCCAAACTTGAGAAAAATATACTCTTTTGGAGGTCTCTACCAATATCCCTGATTGGTAGGGTTAATGCTATCAAGATGATCTTCCTGCCCCAATTACTGTACCTTCTCCAGAATATCCCTATATTCTTAACCAAATTGTTTAAAAAAAAATTAGACTCAATTGTAATACCTTTCCTATGGGACTATAAGAGCCACAGAATAAATAAGACTGAGGGAGGTCTAGCTCTACCTAATTTTATCTTCTATTACTGGGCTGCTAATCTGCGTACTATCTCATTCTGGCTTAATGAGGATTGCCCTGCATCTACCTGGCTCGAGATGGAACGAGAGGACTGTCTTCCCCACTCCATTGGTGCGCTTCTTATGTCCCCCGGCCCCGGTACTATTAACAGATCAGTATATAGACACAATGTCATCATACATGACACAATTCGTATATGGAGGCAATTTAGATTACACTTTAAATTTAAGACCATCTCTTTTCTATCACCCATTTATGGGAACCCCTCTTTTACCCCCTCAACTCTAGACAAAGGTTTTAAGACCTGGAAAGAGGCAGGTATCTGTACCATAGGAGATCTTTATATTAATGGAACCTTTGCCTCCTTTGACTAGTTAAGGGTGAAATTTGAACTTCCAAGAAATAACTTCTTTCGTTACCTACAGATCAGGGATTATGTACGGAAGCATGTGCCTGGGTTTGAGACAGCTAGTCCCTCCAAGATTGATAACTGCCTCAAACATCTCATAGGGTCTGACAAAATATCTATTCTATATGATACCCTTCAATATGTCAATCCTCCATCCACAGCTAAAATCAAAGCCAGTTGGGAAGAGGAGTTTGGTGAAAGCATTTCAGATGAACTTTGGGATGACAGCCTTGAGTATTTTTTGCTGTGGGGTGGCTGTGGCTCAGGAGGTAGAGCGGGTTGGCCTCCAATCAGAAGATCGTAGGTTCAATCCCCGGCTCCTCGAGTCCACATGTCAAAGTGTCCTTGGGCAAGACACTGAACCCCAAATTGCTCCCGATGGTCAGGAAGCACCTTGCATGGTAGCTCACTGCCATCGGTGTGTGCAGTGGCGGTTTTGGGCACGGGCGAACCGGGCACCCGCCCGGGGCGGCATTTTTTCATGACACATGGAGGGCGGCACGAGCACTTAAAAAAAAAAATCTTGGCCGCGAAGCGGTTTTCTATTATCTATCATAACACTGTGTGGGGAATTGGCAAATTGGCGCCCCCTGCAGCTGCAGGGGCCCCTGCTTGCTGAGAAGGTGCCGTGCACACACTGGACGCGGAAAGAAAAGGCAGCGCCGCGAAAGGCGCCGATCGAGCAAGAAATAGTTTTGTTGAACACACCGGCGCCGATTTCCGCTGGTTTTCTCAATGTAGGGGTTTCTTCTCTCTCTCTGCTTGTGTGTGTGCCTGCTCGTCTCTCTCTCTCTCTCTCTGTGCCTGTTTGTCTCTCTCTCTATTCAATTTCAATTTCAATTTGAAGCTTTATTGACATGAAAAGACAGTGCTTATATTGCCAAAGCTAACGTATATGAACAGACAAAGAACAACATTTACAACCATATGAAAGTACATGCCACAGGGCAACACAAGTAAGAACAGCAATGAATGAAAAATTGTTAAGTATTATCAGTGCTTAGTTTGTGCCGGGGCTAGTGGCAAATGCCAAGAACCTGATTTTGCGCTCCGGCAAATCAGAGCTCCGGGCTCTAAAGTGCGACAACAACACGTATATTAAACTGGTATTAAACAACGTTACGTCCAGTGAACCTTACAAGAGTAGGTGCGCGAGGCAACGCGAGTTGAGCCCCGGCATCTCTTATTTTACAAATTAAGCACTGAGTATTATGTATACTTGAGCAGTATGGTGTCGATTAAAATGCATCTATACATGCATGCATCTATATATACATATAAATCTCTCTCTTTCTGCTTGTGTGCGTGTGCCTGCTCGTCTCTCTCGCTCACAGACGGTAAAAGTTTAGACACAACTCAGAAATACCATCAATCAGGGTGTTTTATTTTGAAATTTGTTATAGTTTGGAAATTGAACGGATGCTCTATGCCGTTACTGTGTCTGACTTCCTGCCCAGCTTTACACATTCGCTCAAGAATCGAGAAGGGGAAAGGGGAGGGGGGCGCCGCGCGCGGGGGACAGTTCACCTCTGGGTCTCCCAAATGGAACGGACGAGGGGGGGAACGGGGGATCCACTGTATAGAGCAATAGCCTACTCTAATGAAATTAGTGGGCTAAAGTCAGTCACACCTCGACTTTCTTCCAAATAACGCACATTTCATTCATAATATTATAATTACAGGCATAATTCCTGCACGTTTTTGTTTTTGTGAAATGGCTAATACAAATACAAACGATTAGGCCTATGTGGTCACCAAGGTGAATTGGTTTAGTCTTGACTTCTGGTCGTGAGTGACAGTGTTGGGGGATGGGAAATCTGTTGATTGTGAGTGCCAAATAAACAGAGATGGACAGGAAAAGGTCAAAGCCATCAGGTGTCCCAATTTAGGAAAAAAAGAAAAGAAGAAGAGGAGAAACGAGCAAAAGATAAAGGTATGCCACTTTGTGGGGGGGGGGGGGGGTTATTTCGGGGGGGGGGGGGGGGGCGCTCGGAGGGGGTCTCGCCCGGGGTGTAATTCTATGTAGAACCGCCACTGGGTGTGTGAATGGGTGAATGAGAGGCATACATTGTAAGGCGCTTTGGATAAAAGCGCTATATAAATGCAGTCCAGTCCATATTTACATTCTTGTTCAATCAACTCTAGACACTGCTTGATCCAATTTAAAGTGCTACACAGATTACATTATTCTAAGACGAGGCTGCACAAAATATTTCCAGACACCTCCCCCTTGTGCGATAAATGTCATACAGCTGAGGCCACACTACTACACAGTTATGTTCTTTGCCCTAGCTTACATAGATTCTGGGTAGGGATTTTTTGAGTGTTTGAGTGTTTGAATCTCAGTTGGATCCTGATCCAATCCTGGTTGTGTTGGGAGTATCAGAAGCTACAAGGGCATTGCAGAGAGCACAACAGAGATTTTTAGCCTATGGTCTTATCAATGCAAAGAAACTAATACTGTTGTTTTGGAAGAAGAAAGAGGCCCCAACTATCAAACTTTGGCTTAGTGGACTTACAGATACATTGCACTTGGAAAAAATAAGGTATAGTCTGACGGGCAAACTGAACGAGTTCAACAAGATCTGGACCCCCTTTACCTGTTACCTCGATAAGAATGAGTGAATTCATTTGTATTGATTTATGTTCTGTTATACTGTATTATGTTAATGTAACCACACGGGACAGCTGTGGGGGGGTAGGGTGGGATTGGGATGGGATTGGGATGGGATTGGGATGGGATTGGGATGGGATTGGGGATATAATGTAAAACCGGAGCTTTTGTTTACAATTTCATGTCATTTGTTTACAATTTCATGTCATGTACACTGTTCCATACGTGCTCTGTAATAAAAATACTTTTGAAACAGAAACAAATCATCTTCCCCTCTGGTTGGTCAAAATAATGCTGGGCTTATATCCACAATGCCACTGAATGGCACGCTCTCTCCTCTGCCCACAATAGCTCTTTCCTGAATAAAAGAGGGAGAGCAAGACTCCTTTCTGATGCAAATCAAGCCACATCAGAAGTGTTAAATTAAAACAAGAGGCTGGGGAAGCTTTAGCCCAGCTTTAATAGGCCAGCCTTGTTCCTTCCTCCCTCAGTCGCCATCATGTATTTGCAGAAAAGGTAATATGGAGGCTTAAAGAGAGGGAAATGTATGAGGAAAAACAGCAGACAACAGAGCAGAATGAAATGGAAGCAACCAAGATCTTTGCTGCTCTTCAACCAAGTCGAAACATTGCTGATCATTTGATTAAGCAGCAATAATGATGCTCTATTTTGTGTCATGCTCATAATCATAATCAATATTTGGCTATTAATATGGCCAAGTAATCATAATAATAGTCATCATCAACCCTATCAAAACACAAATATATTGGAGCGAAATGAAGACTCAGCTGGAACTTAGATTGGCATTTATTGAAGTACTTGCACTTACATTAGTCTTGAACAAGACTACAGAACAGGCAGTAATCAAAAGCCCCCGAACCATGATAAAAACCCAGGGTCCTCTATCCTGGTGACTGACAACTCAGCTATGGTACTCGGCATAGCACATATAAGTAACATTTAACAAACTACCCAGAGAGGCAATAAACTAAATAACACTAATCAGTGCCCTCAATAAACATGAACATTAATAGAAGAAGCACAACAGCTGTAACACAGTTCACAACAATTCCCGCAAGGGCTTGTGGGAATATGCAAGTGAAGCCATCGTCACAATATTATGGTCATTTTGTACTATGTGGCAGTACAAACGTCACATATTGCACATTTTACATTAATTTTGATACTTAAACCATACGCAACCTAAGCCTAATGTGAGTAAGCTTGTGAATCTCTGGTGTGATGAGATAATGTTCCAGGCAGGTGGTGGCCTGAGGACAAGCTGAAGCTTGTGTGGAATAGACACACTGCCAACTGTTGCTCCAACCATCATGGCAAGGTGAAGAACAAGAGAAAAAATAACATTCAACAGTAGCTGCTGACAGGTCTGGACTGTGGGAGAGGCTTCACCCTGAGGGGGGTTTAAGCTTCTTATGATTAACAAAAGGATACTCATCTTCCAGGGAAATGCATGAGATGTATTCATGGTGATAGCCATTGTATTTAAAGAACAAATAAAAGTAGGGGGTGTTTGGGTCGTCCTCCAGTAGCAGTTTCAAAACAAGGCTACGCTAGAAAAGACAAGGTTTGATTTGACATTGCTGTAATTCACACTTAACGCATTGCGCTTTCGCATTTCCTTTTAACACCTCTTCTCAAAGGGATGGAATACTGTCTCTTCTCTTCTTTCTCACTGAATAGCCTGATAGAGTAGTACCAGTCAATACAACTACTAGTTTCCACAATGGGAAAAGAGCCCAATTTGTACTATAGCCTACCATTTGATATTTGAATGACATAAAGAAATGGCCAAAGATGATTTTATTCCCTGAAATAGATATGTGACCACTGAAAGGGGAAAATTATAAATGTTGTACATGCTGTCAATTTAGTCACATTGACCCACAATCAGATTTGAGTTTTATGCACTACAGAAAGGCATAAGCTTTCTCAACAAAAAACAGAGTAGGATAAAGATCAATGCAATAAATAAAGACGCATAAGATAAGCAGCATCTTCAACTTGCTAACAAAAACTTTACAAATCTAAGGATATTTGCACTAAACTGATTCATAGAGGCATGCAGTCCAATGCAAGAGCATGAGATGAAACTTGAACGACCACCGCGGGAACACTAGAAAGGCTAAACGCCCCAAGGCACTGACTATTGGGATTTGAATTCCTCTAGCAAGTGCAAGAATTTTTTTTAAAACTTTTATAATTTCATATTTATTTTTAACTTTTCCTAAATATTTGGCCTTTAAAAAAATTATAAATTTCTCCCTGTCCTCTTCAAGTGGATATTCAACAATTAAATGGCGTTAGCATTCCAAATAGTCCATGAATGAAGTAGTGGCCTGGGTTCAGTATAACATTTATTTAAACAATTATTTTATCACTTGGTGGAAATCTGGATTTTCTCTGTCTTTTAGTGTACATGGCTACCGGAGGCTCCACTAATACTTGGCACATCAAAAATAACATCAGCTATGGGCTGGCAAACAGTGAGACATTTTTAAAGAACTTGTAGGAGTGAATTCTGTCAATGGATTCTGTCAGCAATGGAGTCAGATTAACAGTTTTTATTCATCCGGAAACAATAGCTTCTTGGACATGGTATTAATTTCCATGCCAGTATATTTAATCTATTTTGGTCCATTCTCTGGCTCTGCCAGTTTGGACTCTGCATGTACTGTGTCTTACCTGGCTCGATGGCTCGCTGCTGATTGAATCCATATTGCATTCTGATAGCCGACTATGAAACCGCGTAGGCAAGGTAGCAGTCCCCCCATTTTGTGGAAGATGGGGAAACCTTTTCAAGCGAGGTAAGGTGTCTGCTGCTGGCCTCTCCTCTGTGGGTGTATCTATTGAAAGGTTGCAACTAGCGTCCTCTTCTGGAGGAATTACCTCTACATCCATGGAGACAGACGAGCCGCACCTGAGGTAACCACTCTGACGTTCAGAGTCCCTACTGTCTTTGCTATCCTTGCTGTCCCGGTTGAGGGACGACCGGGATATGACGCCAAATTTGCGTGTCCGTTTGCTGTTTTGCAGTGGGCTGCCAGGCGGCTCCGAGGAGGCGTCGCCACACTGCTCTTCTGCATGGCTGCCGATCCCACCGCTGATGGAAATATCAGCATTGCCATTGCCATTACACGGAGGGAGAGGAGCCTTTCGCTTGATTCGCCGCAGCATTATCAGGTAGATGCAGCCACCATCCCAGCACTGGTCAGCCAGGTAACTGTAAAGATGGTAGAAAGGGATAATACTGTAACAAAATACAGGCTCAATCATCAGATTAATATAAGCCCAGTTCCAGGATCAAAATGGTAGAAAAACCACTAAACAAAACACCAGGTTTTGATCATTTAGTTTCATTCAGAGGTTAAGCACTTTGTATACTATAGTGTTTCCCCCCAGACGTTTATCGTGGAGGCACAGCTCCCTTGCTGAGTTCCTGAGAGCCTCCACCAATTTTTTTCCAATAAAACCTAAAAAAAACAACACAAAAAAAACCCAAAAACAGTTCACCCAGCAAATGCTATGTTGTTCAGTCTAGTAATTGATCTCAACAAGGTGAGATGCTGTGTATTTACTCCATTAGACTCCATTAGGCTCAGGTAATACTTTAACAATTTAACAAGGTTTCTGGCTATTTTCTTCAAAGCTGATTCACAATGTCAGGGAAAAGCAGAAAAGTTTATTACAATTATTACAATTATTACAACAATTTTACTAGTCAGGAAATATTGGAGGTGTCTCTGGCTGGAATCCCGAAATGATCACTCAGCCGTTTGTCAATATAGCAGTGATTACTATAGAGATGTTTGCTATAGATCACTACAGCAGCTGGCTGTATAAAGTGGAATAAGGCAAGTTGAAAAACTACGGAGCCCCTGAAGTGACATGGAGGGGGGAAAAAAAACAAAGGAAAAAAAAAAAAAACAACATGTACTGGGACAAACACCGACCATAGTTTTGCGAGATCTTGAGTTTGTTTTGCGAGATCTCTAGTTTGATTTGCGAGATCTCGCAAATCCAACCGTGCGGTGTCAGTGTGTGAACTGGGGAAGTGCCGTCTACGGAGAGCTTAGCCAGTCCACTGAAATTAGGTTGTAGTTCCTCATGTTACCAGCAGGAGGCAATCGGACTATATTGAAAATTCAGGTGAAACGAATGTGATCTCAAACATATCATCCTTTGCGTCGTTCTTTTATATATATATATAGTTATAAGGTGTGAACATTATCGTTCATATCAGCTGGGACGACAGTCAAAGCTTTTTGTCTATTTTTTTGCATATATTTTCTTTCTTCCTTTTTAAATTAACTTCCGGGTCAGTGCCTTAGCGGCTTCAGGTTGTGGCGGGTTTTCAGTAGACGGCGGTTCTCATACACATTGTTGGATTTGCGAGATCTCGCAAATGAAACTCGAGATCTCACAAATGAAACTCAAGATCTCGCAAAAGAAACTCGAGATCTCGCAAAACTATAGTCAGTGTTTGTCCCCACTACATGTTTTTTTCTTAGTTTTTTTGTCACTTCGGGGGCTCCGTAAAAAACACATTAATAATAATTTTAAAAAAAAAATTGTTTAGCGCCCCATCATTTTCTTAAAAAAGAGACAGAGGCAGAGGGGTAAAGGGAGCAGTGGCTCAGAGAGCCTTTGAAATTATAGGCAGGATAACATCAATCACTACATGAAGACATCACAAGCATCACAAGGCGTGTGCAACTCAAGCAACTTTAAAATCTACAAGTATGCACTATTTTATTTAAATGTCTCTGTATACAATACCAAGCTCTCTTGGGGTGGAATTTTCCCTCTCCCCCCTTCTTTCTCAGTTTCAACACATTCACACACTCATGCTCTCCTGCTTACACAGTCTCTCTCACTTGATGAGAATACTAAAAATACTTACAAAAGCTCCTTTGGCAGTCAAGTCTAGTAAAATCTGTCCTCTAACAAACCACAAAACTTCTACCCACTCCCTTCCTTGTATTGCAGCTGACTCCGACACTGGCTCATATAGCTGAATCTCTTTAATTGCGGTGGTTCATCTGAAACTATTTTTCTTGGCGAATATCTAGTTACTAGCAGATGGAGCAACTACAGTAGTTTATTGTTAAAAGGCATGGAATATATTAGGTTTGGGCATACTACCATAGCCCTGGCTGTTAGGGAAGCTGATTAATGACAGTGGATGGACAACTCGACCGATTTTTAACCAGGCTCATTGACTCTCTTTTCTCATTTGGTTTGAACCCAAAGAAAGTATTCGAATATTGAATATTGTGCAACATTCAAATTGTATTATATTATGCAATTAACAAAGACTAGACTTGTTCGGTTTTCCCCACCATCTGCCTGGTCTCTTATATGCCCACAATGACTAATAAGCTTCACCTGCTAGCCTGACCAGCACTTTCAGAACATCCTTGATGGCAGAAAATACTTTTAGTTATTTCTGAAATGACACACATATCTTTATTCACAACTACAAAAGAGTTTTTTATGACTCAAAATGATTTTGGTTAAAGGAACACTCGTCAACGGCAGACTTTAGAGAATGAAGAGAACTACGGCCTTCTTAGATTTTGATTTGTAATCTCCACCCCTAGTGGGCGTGGCAATACAAACAATACAATTCACTACAAAACACTTCCTTGTTAATTTCGCAATTTAGCAATTGGCATCCCAAAACTACACAGTGGAAAACATTATGGATGATGACACATTTTATAGTGTTTTGGAGTGAAGCATCCGAGCATATTTATACGAGCCACAGTAGTAGTGCAGAAGAAATGCGGCAGCGGGAGGATGACACCCAGGCTGGCGGAGAACAAACAGCAGGCTAGTAGCACAGCTACTATGAAGCTCTGAGTTCACAGAAACGATATGCACCACATTTGGATCCAGGTGTTTTGAAAAAAAAAAGACTATCAAAACCAGCAGGACCAAGAGGGCAGGTGACTGTGGAGTAAGTCATTTGTTCAACCCAACATCGTTACCGCCAGTTGTTCCTTCCATTTACACGATTGAGATAATACATCAATGTTATCATTATGTTTTGGCCGGCTAAATATTGCTGGAAAATATTCAGTATGAACAGATAATTGAATGTTTGTGATAGGCAGTCTAACTGATTGATACCAAATTTCTCTTGTTCTGGGTTTCAGCCAATACCACCTGGTTGCTTTCCTGATTATAATTATCTATTTGGTGGACCTTTTTTGCCAGGACAGGCTCTGTTATATATTCAAGTGGGTCCTAAAATATGGTCTGATCTTCATCTAAGTCATAACAATAGATAAACACAGTGTTACTAACTATTACTAACTACTATTGTTAGAGGGTCTGCATTGCATAACTTGCAGAGGGCTAATGAATGTTAAATGTATACTTGCTGACATGCAACAAAGTCTTCCCAAGCATACAACCATACATACGTTTTCAATCTAAGCTTAATTTGCAGGTAATTATAGTCATGAGAAAACAGCTACAGATTAAACTAAATGGCCATGAAGGGGGAAAAAAACAACAGATTACAAGTCACACACAGCAATCATGCCCTCACCATACCACACTCAGATCATCATTGAAACCTATAAAAATCACACAATTGCAAAAGGTAATGCCATAAAAGCACCTGATTCAGCAAGTCTCTAAAAGCAATGAGAAGAAAACAGGCAAGAACACACCTTGAACTCTGATCCTGTGTTTTATGAGTCAAATGGTTTTCTCCAGTCCTATTTCCTGTCCACTCTGACTCCGAGCAGACAGTCCATGGTGGCAGTGCACTGTTGTTTGTGAGGCTTAGCGCTTTAACAAACCCCCTCAGCAGCTATTCTCTATCCTATGCCATTGCCCTGACTGCAGACTTTTGACAGCACTGATTCAACCTTCCTAAACAAAGCATTTGCTTACATCCCCAAATGGAGTGGCAGACAATAGTGAGAGGATGACAAACAAAATGGTTCAAAACACTGACAGAAATCAAAATCAAGTATATATTTAAAGATCGTAAGAATGGATGGCAATGTGTTGCCAAGTTGAGTCTGCATGGATAAAGAACACACTGTAATGTATAGTCTGCACAGTCATTTATGATAAAGAAATGGAACAGTGTTTCAATGTATTGAGCAACATTTTAAAATAAAAAGTGCCATTGCTGCATCTGATGTCAAAAAATATACAAAAATATCATAAATATAAATACATATACATATAAATATAAATAAATATTAGGGCTGTCAAACGATTACAATTTTTAATCAGATTAATCACAGGGCCGCTGTGGATTAATTTAGATTAATCACGATTAATACCTATTCATTATTAATTGTGTTTCATTTTGTGGGGGCAAAAAGACTCATGACAGAAGGCGATATATACACTTAACATGTGTTTTATTTAAACTATAGAACAGATATGGTGTGCAGATATCAAAATACAAAAAATAAAATACCAACCACATCATATTTACCAACCACATTTTTTCTTTCTTTTTTTTTTTAATCAAACAAATATCCATATTAATGTGGCCCTCTTACTCATCTTTTAGCCAGCTGCTGAGACAGACTAACTTGTTTACATTACCGGAGAGTAGAGCTGACCGCTTCTTATGTACAATGTTACCTGCGACTGAGAACAGTCTCTCACACGGAATGGTGGTTGCAGGAGTGGCAAGATATTTGCAAGCCAGCAGTGCTCGCAAATATCCTTCCTGCAGAGTGTGCAAACTACTTTATGTCGGTCGATTGTCCCGTCTTGGGTTTTTTTGTACTCAAACTTCCCATCGAGAGGACCAATATGTTGTTTAGAGTCGTCCATCTTTATTTTGAGTCATTGTGCGCCACGCATGTGTTAATTGCATTAAAAAAAAAATATCAAATTAATCATGCAAATTAATTAATCTGGATTAACGCGTTGATTTTGACAGCCCTAATAAATATATAAATAATTCATTATTCATCATACAAGTCCCATTATGCACCACAAGCAGGCCAGTGCAGCCAGCTGATTACCACAGTGGAATCACCTGGGAGGGGTACTTCATTCCCAACACTTCTCAAACAGTGGCAAGAAGCAAGAGAAGAGCAAACAGGATTCACGCAATGGTACACCAAAGGAGCCACTGGTAAAGTAACAAAGACTTTTTCCATTCCATTGTTTGATGTTGGAAGTACAGCACTGTATTAGAGTGATTTATCAGAAATATGTGGCCTATTGTTAAATATTGGTTGTAGGTTGCCCATATGTAGGCTATTGTTGCATACAGGTCAATTTGATCAGTTTTGTTTGTTTTCTGTTTGAGGGTGTTTGCAGCTATATTCTGAATTAATTGGTTAATTGCTTGTTGTTTGAGAGAGCTCTTCAGCCATAGTCCAAGTAACAATGTTTGATTTGTTATAGTTATAGTGACATTAGAGGATCTCTTTATTAAAAACAAATGCTGCAGATGTTTGAATGTATTTGAACAGTTATCCATTAGAGATTAAGTATGAAAAGTACATTTCAATAAGATGATATAATTTGCTGAACTGGAATTGTTTGATTGGCATTTTTGTATAACTTATTTGTGTTTTGTGTTTGTATGATTTTCTGAAGGTTTTCAACCTGATGGACCAACCAGTCAATAACAAAATAATAAGATCAATCAATCAATCAATAAAGTGGAACTGAGTTGGAATGAGTTGTCCTGAGCGTCCTTTGGGGAATTATGGACCAGGCCATGTCAAGTGTGGCCAGAGTTGAATGAAACCAAATAACTTGACAGTGGCTGAAGTAGCTCCTCAGCCCGTTCATCTTATCATACAGGGGGTGGGAGGGGTTCTCCAAGACGAATCTGATTTTAGACCTCATCCTCCCCTCAGCCACCTCCTTCAGACTGTCCAGGGTCTCTCCCACAACCGAGCCAGCTTTCTCAACCAGTTTATTAGTCCTGTTGGCATCCTTTGCCTTGATGCCACCTCCCCAACATACAACAGCAAAGAAGAGTGCTCAGGCCACCACAGTCTGGTAGAACATGCAGAGCAGCCTGTTGTACATATTGAATGATCAGAGCCTCCTCAGGAAGTACAATCTGCTCTGACCTTTCCTGTAGAGGGCATCAGTGTTGTCTGACCAGTCCAGTTTATTGTTGAGGTGCAGCCCCAGGAACTTGTAAGATTCCATCACCTCCACCTCCTTACCCTGGAGGATGACAGGTGGTGGTGGTCTCCTCTTGTCTTGCTGACATTGAGCTGTAGGTGGTTGTTGTTGCACCATCCGACGAACCTCTCCAGACCCCTGTACTCATCCTCATTGTCTTTGTTGATGCAACCCACAAAGGATGTATCATCCGAGAACTTCTGGAAATTAGTAGACCCAGAGTTTAATCTAAAGCCTGAGGTGTAGAGGGTGAACAAGAAAGGCGACAGTACCGTTCCCTGGGGTACACCTGTGCTGCTCACCAGCTAATCCGACATGCTGCTCTGTAGACGAACCAACTGCGGCCTGTTGATGAGGTAGTCTGTAATCCAATATGTCATGGCTTGGTCTACCTACATGGCTGCAAGCTTCTCTGCAAGCAGGAGAGGCTGGATGGTGTTAAATGCACTGGAGAAGTCAAAAAACATGATTCTCACAGTGCTCCCAGGCCTCTCCAGGTGGGTCATTCCATTTCAAATGACCCCCAAAAGGTGACACCCACCATTTCAGATGGTTCTGAAACTGCTTTTGTAGTAAGAAAGGGATAAGATAACCTTCCCTGAAGCATAATTTTGTGGGAAAATCATTTGGTCTGTGAGAAATATAGCTAATTGGATGCGCTCAAAATGAACCTTTTCATGGCATAGGATTGGTATAATATTAATTAAATATAGTTGTCATTATCCGATTTGCAAAATCCACTCACAGACCCCACAAACCCTAAAACAATCCCACCCTTATGGGCAGCATAGAATGGCAGTTCTCTGTGGGACAAAACATATGAAGCTGTGGTTTGGAATATTGTTTCTTTGTATATTTCTAAGTATGGACAGTGATAATGGTCATAATTAAGTTCCTCCTTCATGTTTAATTAGTGTCTGAAGTTGACCAGCTCACACCTTATTATGTAACATAGTAGTACCAATTTCCAACCACAAGATGGTGCCATTCCTATGATCAGATTTAAAAAAAAAGGTACCAGTAATAGAAACATTTTTTGTCATTGTTAACAAAAATAACTTTCAAATGATAAGGCAGACATGGGCTGAAGAGTAATGTAACTTGTGTAAATTGGTCCCTAAATCCCTCTGCTGACACCATCTCACATTACAACTAACAGAATAACAATGTTCAGCAAAGAGGTTAAAAAAAATCTTTGACAGAATTTTGATAGAAAATTAAAAGCTGAACATTAATCCCATTCACCCCACCAATGTGATCCCATCTAGATTGTATTTAGTGTTTTTAGATTTGATTTAGTACAAAACTATATAAAACTTACTGCTGCTAACCTCACAGCTACTGGAGAGAGACAGAGGTGTGGCGAGTTGCACGTTAAAGCAGGGTAATGCCTCGACCTGTTCCTCACATGCAACACATCTGATGAAGACCAAATAAGAACAAAGCAAACATGATCTCAGCACTGGAAGGCAGCAAGGTATTTGGCTGCTGTAAAAAATAATGGGCCACAGTAAAGGCCAGCATTAGATTCAGCAAGGCTGCTTCACTTACAGTGTGTTCACACCAGGCATTTTTGGAGTGGTTTATTCAAACTCTGGAGTGTTCACTTCTTTAGTTTGCTTCATTTGGGCAGGTGAAAACACCAAATAACCACACCAAGACTGCCTGAAAATGTGAGTCTCTGTCCTCTCCCAAGTGAACAGCACTGCGGTTGGTAGGAGTAAGACCATAATCCCAACCAACTACAGGAAACAACCAAACCGCAAGGTTTTATGTGTATATGGCGCCAGATGTTGACATCTCTAAGCCAGCAGTTACTCATGCTTGGAAAGCCTAGCATAACATTATGAACCGAGGACAATATTCAGGCAATATTTATATTTAGCTATTCCTTCATGTGTTCTTAACTGGTACGAACAGCAGAGAAGGTAAATTACTGCAAAAAGCACAGGAATGTCAATCATGCTTATCTCAAGTTACAGGGCCTGGAATCAGATCTCTAACCTTGCAGGATGACAGGTTCCAAAAACTCTGTCCATTAAGTCACACACAAGGTTATTGAGGAAAATATAGGAGATAATGAAGTAAATATTGGACTTTATTGGACTTTGGACAGTGCCATCGTTGGGCTACAAAACACATGGATGATACTGCACATTTGATGGACGTTTTATGCATCGAGAGGTGTCAGTTGAGATGGTTTGGACACCTGGTAAGGATGCCCCATGGGCGCCTCCCTTTGGAGGTGTGCTTGGGGATCCCCCAGAAGGAGCTGGAGGAAGTTTCTGGGGAAAAGGACGTCTGCTTGCCCTATTGCCACCATAACCCAGACATGGATAAGCTATGTTATCAAATGGCAGCAGCTAGCTGCAAGGCACCCTGTAGAATGATCTGCACAGTTTAATGGTCAGACTTGGCAATCATTCAAATTTCTCTGCCTAATCATCTTCATACCACTGAAAGAACACCTCATATTACAAAGTCTACTGTCCATAGAAAACACTAGTTAAGTTTATATTGTGTAAAAGACTGAAGGGAAATCTCGCATCTCTTCTTCTACTAAGGATAAAAAGGAATTTCTGCTGTCTTGGCTTAAGTATTCACAATTGTTAAGCACCTCAACTGGACCTCATCTTTGTCCTCTTGGCAGATCAGTTTTTCACTTACTAGCTGGTGCATGCGGTAAGAACTGAATGGCATCGTAACACACAGCAAATGTAAATGTGGAAGCTTGTATCTTCTTTTATGTGGCCCAGACAAAGTTATCACCTAAGGTCTACTGACCTTGGGTCAAGTAGCAACTTGTTCATTTTAGTGGCTTCTACATAAATTCTTCAGAAGGAATGTGGAACAGCCTTTTTCCTGTTACACCACATGCTCTATGACATTGAATTATATTTCATAAATTACATTTAAGTCCCAGGAAAGGACCATTCATTTTTTGCTCATTTTTACATTTTCAGTGTTTACATGTGTATGCCACAATTAAAGATCAGTTATGCCATACCTCTCAGGCTCCCATTCAAATGGAATAGAAAACAACTCCTGAGACGTCCAATTCGGTCTGTAATGATAATCCGTCACTGTGAATGAGAAGCCAGCAATTGTGTTTTGGAAAGTTGCATCAGAACGTTAATATCCGAGACAAGAGTGGGTGTCTTACTTCCGGTTTTTGCTTGTAAACAAGATCAGGCAAGATACCGGGAGCTTCAGCTTTTTACCTCTCCAAAATAAATCTTTCAGCCAATATTCTCTGTGGTTATATTCGGACCGGCCTTTTGTCAATTACAACCCAGTCAAGCCAAAGTCCAAACCAAAGCAAGACACATCCACCAGCTTTAGACCATATGAATGAAATAAAATGCAAAATAAAGATAGATTTTACACAATTACAACTTGAATTTGCTGTGCAGCAAAATATTTACTTTTAAAAACAACTAAAAGAAAGAAAAATAGCACATATCACATAATGTGATAATGGCACTGGAAAACTACAGTAAGGAAATGCAGGAAATTAGCAGAAAATTAACAAAAACCTCCAAACTCTAAAAGGACTTTAGGCAACAGTTTATGGCACAGCCCTGCTGAGAAATGTCTACATTTACTGGGAAATGTATACATTTACCATTTTCCCACATTTACCATAACATATATACAGAAAGAGACAGAGTGTGTGTGTGTGTGTGTGTGTGTGTGTGTGTGACGAATGTGTGTGTGAATGACGGTTAAAAAAAAAACATGACACGAAATAAATATATTATAACAATATAAATATAATAATATAATACTATAATATATTAATTGAGAATGTGTGTTGAATCATTTTCACATATTTCGATTCTAGATTCGGTTCTATAGTACCCGTACACAAAATATACAAATCCACATATGATCTCATTTGTCCGATTTCATTTTAAGTATACAGCTGCAAACTGAGAAAAAGTGTTAGTGCAGTACACCTGACATGGATAGCCATATTTAACAGGCCTTACAAATTAGCCACCAGAAGACACCAGAGGCCACAAATATCAAGTGCAGTGAACCAAAGAAGCAAATACACTTGTGGAAATTATTATTAATGCCCATTAAAGCCCTAGTAAAGACATTCCTCAGTGCGGTGGGATAACATTCTACAGGAACTTCATTGCTGAGCACATTCCTTTTAAAGCAGAGGGGCGGAAACGGGGAAATGGCGGCCACCACAATACTCTCAGGGGAATGCATTTCGAAAAGGCTCTGATCAGAGAGTAGACAAACCTCCCCTTCCAGGACAACACTGATACAAGTTTGCTTAGAGGCTGTATCCTTCCTTTTTTTTAACTCATGAATTGGACAATTTAAGGTTCCAGAGGCAGCAAAGTCAACATTTTTAATGTTTAGGGGTGAAATAGTGTGTTATAAGAGTGGCTAGCCCCGAGTACTCCCCTCCTACCAAACTACTGTTATGGTTAACCCACCCACAGAGCCCAGAATTCGAGTACTACAACACTATTTTATGCATATTAAGAAATAACTATGAATACCTTTCCCTCTCTGCAGATTCACAGGTTTTTGAATTATTTCAGGAAAATAGAATCATCATTTGAATTAAATGCAAAAGGTTTCGCTCATTCACATAATATTATCACACTGATTGCAAATTAGGCAGTTGTGTTTCGGACCCGTCCACACAACAGCGTGGGTCTGAGAAATAATATTAGAGGTGATAACAGTAGGCTTACGTGTATAAAAGTGCATTCCAAGGAAAATTGGAAAAAAAAAAAGCTGAAAAATGTATTCAACCCATGGGCAAACTTTTCTGGTGAACAGATTCTTCATAAAAGTAAAGAATGGGATGTGAAAAGACAAATCCTACTGAAATTCCATTTAGGGATGTGCACAAGTCCATTTTCTCATGGTCAAACATTCAGTGTGTGTCGAAAATTACAAAGGCTAAAGCAGATTATGGACAAAAGGCATCACTTCCACCACTTTCTGCTCTCTATGGTGCTAATCAGTTGAATCTTGATCAATCGTGTTGACAATGAGGGCAGAGATTGTCTCAATTCAAATGTTGTCCTGCTGGGTTTGATTAGCTGGATCGAGCCATGCTACCTTTTTCAAGAACTTTATTTGTCACATACACACACGGGGTGTGTAGTGAAATGAAAAAGTGGCAATGCTCACGGGAATGTGCAAAAGGGCAATAGTACACAGTATTTACAGTAAAAATAAACACAAAAACTAAGAAAACGCACAATCTCCACGGAGCTACCATGATGGCGTCTAGACACAGCCGCGCCATCTTGGAACCAACTGATCTAGACTAGCCTCTACTTTCTTAAAGTTTGCCCACGCTTGGCTTTAGTGTGGCTAGTGGTAGTAAAAGCAAGTCGATGAGGAGAGTGTTGCCAACTGTCTTCCAAGACAAGCAGCAACACAAGACAAGTATTGGTTGCTCTGAAAGTCTGTAGAAGTCGCCAGATGATGTCATACACTGATTTGCATTTCAATACTTTTCCTAGGCCGTTCATTATACAGATACTGTACAGAATCTGCAGACAATCCCTCCTCCTGAGCTACGGAGGGTTTGGGAAGCACTGTGACCAGACCTCTTGGATTAGACAAGGAAGCAAGAAACAAACAATCAAGTCATACATCATCAGCCATACCAATTTGTCCCCAAGTGCTGTGGGACACTTTACTTAGAAGTTAACATTTTCTCAATGGTCAGAAAAAATAGCTAGACTTGTCGCTAGTCACTTTTGAGAAATAAAGACACTAAGCAAAAAAGTTGCCAAGCTGGCAGCAATGGCAGAGGTTGAGTACAATCAATGCCAGAGAGAGGTGGAGGGTTTTTTAAGTGACACCAAAAATCCTCTAGTGGCTGGTCCATGACAAGCTGCCTTGGTGACCAACTGGAATGCAATGTTTCCCAGCATCCACTGAGTGTGTCAGAGTCATCTTTGATCCAGAAATGCATGATCAATCCAATACTGGATTCCTACAACCCTGTGTCACTCACCCAGTGCAGTGCTTCCTATGGTATTTACTGACTCACTCAAATACTCTGACTATAAACACTGTCCAGATTGTCAGACATGCAATTTCCTCAGCGCAAGAAGCCAGGAACCCTTTCATTTTGTTTTTTTCTGAGCCGGTAAGAGGCTTTCAAAATCATTACAAACACAACAGCGTTTACCAATATACAGGATTTGATGTTGCAATCCTTTGTGCCATAATCCAGGGTGAGCATTCAGATAGTAAAAAAGAATGATGTACTAACCCACAAATGCTGACAATAGAGGGTAGTATGGGTAGTGGTATTAGTGGATGACAATAAATAGATAGTAGCAGATGATATAATAAATGTTTGAGACCAACATTGGTAAAAACAGTCAACTTCAGTCTGTCTCCCAACTCTGTTTTGAAGAGGCACGAGTAGCCCATCCTTCACTATCTTGGCAGACTAATGGTTATACCATCCAAATAGGCTTCAACATTGTTACCAAGCATTAGATACTTTATTTAGGGTTGTGACTTCACTGGATCCTGCTACTTACAACTTTTTGTTTTCACCCAGACATTGGGTTACAGCCATCTAGTCCAGCACCTTCTACATTTACTGAGCAATATAAGCCGCTATTAAGAGTGTGTGAGGTTGAGTTTAGACTCATGCAGTACGCTAATGTATGTGTGTGAGTCCGTTAAAAGGGATTGACCTCAATGAGTTCACCAGAGTCAATCTCAGGTATGTCATCTAGTCAGTGATAGAGATGAAAGAAATCTTGTACTTGTGCTGGGGGAACAGTAGTGTTTCTCTCATTCAATCATGCTTACATCTACTGCCACACACACATACGAGAATGCTTTTTGTTGTTTATGTCAAAAGTATGTTATAGATTATGCTTGGACTGACATATCATATTTGGTTGCAAATACAACAAACCAATACCAGGTAGTTGGCGTCCTGAAGATTATCAGCACCTAGTATCTACTTTCCTTGGAAAATTTAAAAAACATTTAACCAGCACACTTTGATGTGAATAAAAGCACTTGTATTTGTATGAGGAAAATGCATTGTAGACTTTAGGTTGAATATCAAGATCAAGATTCATTATTGTCACTACCCAGAGTACTGAGACAACAAAATGCATTTTTCGCACACCCTTGACTAGATACACACACACATACAGCTCTGGAAAAGAACAGTAGACTGTTCGAAAATGATTTTGGTCAGTCATGCACATCCCTAATAGGTTCTCAATGAGATTGAGATCAGGACTCATCGCTGGCCACTCCAAAGCAGTCTAACATTTTCTCTTGAACCATTCCTGTGTGCTTTTCAGCAAAGCAGCCCCACAACATTATGGAACCTCCATCGAATTTGACTGTAGGCAGGGTGTTCTTTACTTCAAAAGTTTAATTTATTCTTCCGTAAACAAAGCACTGATCTGATTTGTCAAATTTGGTTTCATCAGTCCACAGAACATTTTCAGGAATTTCAGGATTTAGGTTTGTCCAGGTGGGTCTTAGCAAAGATCATTTGGGCCTTCTTGTGTTTCTCTATCAGCAATGGGGTCTTCCATGTCCTCAGACGATAAAGCCCTTCTTTGTTCAGTGTCCAGTGTATGGTACGCGACTTGGTGGCTAGCGTGATTTTCCATAGACACAAAGGCACACATACCAATTAAACAAAGCAATAGATTGTGTTGAAAATCTGTGAAGATTACTCCCTTAAACTGAGATAACTGATCTATTTCTCTATCCTGGTCTTCTCAACATTAGCTCCATTATGCACAATGACACTATCTCACTCATACACATAACATTAGTGCAAATCATTTCAGCATGCCTGTCTATTCATGAGCACTGCCATGCCCATGGACCACAGATCTCTTTGCCATAAATGCTTCAAAACTCAACTATTCATTACATTTCACTCATTTAGCAGATGCTTTTATCCAAAGTGACTTAGTGCATTCAATGTAGGTAGGCAAGACAACTACTAGTCACCAGAAATCGTAATCTAGGAGCATAACTAGTGTTAAAGTAAAAGTGCAATAAGCTATATATATATATATAAAATGTATTTTTTGTAAACAAATAAAACATTAATTGTTCAAAAAATTGGATTGTGTTTCCTTATTTCCTCATGACTTTCCTGCTGAAATAATTATAGCTTGGTTTACCCATACCTCACATACTGCAATATTGCTTGGGCTGCCACTTTTCTAACCAATCTTATCAAGATCCATACTTTACTAAAAAGGTTCACTAGACTTGCCACTTTCAGCAGCCGGACTCAATACTGAGCCCCTCTTTTCCGTAAATTAAATTAAGTGCATGCATCAGCCCATTTCAATTTCAAACACAAGATTAGGTCTGTCTAATGAACCATACTACTTGAATTCTGCATATTGTGGCTTTCTTTCTTTCTTTCTTTCTTTCTCTGCCTCCTTCTTTCTCTCTGTTGTCTCACACACTGTTATATCTGTCTGTAGGCCCAGATCAACCCTATGCTGAATAGTGATGAAATAGGTTACAACATTTCACGTTATATTGTTATGATATTTGTTATATTTCAGTATATTACAACCAAATGGATGGTTGGAGTTACTTTGTGTATATCGTTTAGAGAATGTGTCACTGCTAATATTTTAACATATTTGCATCTCTGCTCGAAATTGCCCTCCATTCTCCGTGATGCACGCCGTTTTGTTTACTTCCGTTTACTTATGAAGCGTGCGAGTCCTCACGTCCGGTTTGGGCAGCGTGTGTTTTGACTTGGGTAACGTAAGCCCTCTGCATAGCAGAGTCGGCTCCCTATACAGGTCCAGGCATATACATTGTCTGGGGTTGTAGAAAGGCATTTCGGGAAATGTAGGAAATCACTAACTGAGGCGAGACAGGCTGAGGGAAAGTGGGTAAATTAAAAAAGTCAATTGCAACACTTCATCACAAAACAACTCATGAAATGAATTGAACGTGACAGATTAATGATATATAACAGTGTACAGGTAGCAGAGTTTGGATTTTTCCTTTAATGCAAGTAGCACGACAGACATAATTTAACCGTAGTTTTCATGTCTATACATGTCCACTTACAGTCATTAACGTTACTTGTTAAATGCAATGAAGTCGAACACGATCAGCTTACCTGCAGGTTTTATCTGGAACACATAGCCTGGTTCTCCAGTATTGCCTGTAACTCGTTCACTGTGACAGCGGCTTAATCTGCTGTAAACCAATTTGAGAATCCCGCGAGTCCGATCTCCGTTTATTCTCTCCACAGCAACATGGAAGTCGGCACGGAAAACCCACATCGACTTGGCGGAGAGTTTGATTCCGACGGTAGGAAGTCTTGCTGTCCATGTTGCCGGTCGTCTGCTCTGTGTTTCCACCGGAGTCTGTTCTTATTGACCGGGTTCATATCGGGGCTTCAGCAGCATCAAATCGTCCAGACAGTGACAGTGGAAATTATGCTGTTTTTGGCTTCAAAATAAAAGCATAAAATGGGTCACTTTTGCTTTTCTGTGTTTTTCGGACAGCTCGCTCGCTCTCTCCATCTCATCTCTTCTTTGCATACAGATACAGACCTACAACTAATGCTCACCAATAAGGGTTTTACTTTGAAAGTTATGACAGGAAGCAGTAGGTGTTATGCTGGCTAGTCGAACGCTGGCCAGAGCTCCCCCTAATATCTATTATATACTGAACATATTAATTTAATCAAACTTTTAAAAACACTCGTAAAAGAATTTCCTTTTTTTGTATACCTGCAAATTAGATAAAGAAGCTTTCAGTCCATGGTGAAAATTCCTAAAATTACACAGTCTTGATGGTGACAGCCTGCCTGTATATTAGCATGCTGTATATAACACACTGGTTACTCTAAGACAATGGTTCTCCCAGGTGTCCCCAGCAAAATGAGCAATAGCTCAATTTCACTATAAATCATTACAGATCATCCCAATTAGAGAATGTATAAGAATGACCATTGTAATCCTAGGTTTCACACTCACCACTATTACCTTCCCATGTACAGTGGAGACAGGTCTACAATTTAATACTAAATCAGCAACAGCTAAAATCCCATTTTATGAATTACTGGGACTAAATATGATCAAATAAGAAATGTGATTTCTCATTGCAGCCTTGAAGTGTTGTGTAGCTGAGGGCAATAACCATCAGTTATTCAATTTCATTTTATTTACTTATTTGTGCCAGTGAGTGCTATTTTTCTGCAGAACCGCTTCCCTGCAGACCCATACACTGAGTGCTCTTGAAGTACTGATATATTTTTGAACTGCTCTACGTCTGCCCATGTCCTCTTCACTGTACACCCACCATTTAAACATTCAAAAATCATACTTTTTATTCTTCAGTAATGCTACAATATTCCGATTCACCTCTTGGCAAAGTTCTCTGTTCTCTTTCCTCAACCTAATGTGTACTAACACACTGCTTCCCTCATTGTTTTCTTACACAGATCTTGTGATTTGAATTACATAAAAGGCAGCAAAAATAGCCCACCTCAGGTGGCGAGGGTAGAGGATGAAAACATCAAATGATACAATATGTCCATCCATATGGTCCAACAACTACTGGAATGGATGAAACTGCCCCAGCACAGGTCTGGGATCAGGACCTAATGGGTCACACACAGAGGCGTATCTTCCCATGGTGATTTGAGGATGAGTTTCTTGTTAAATGGTTCAATGTATAGTCTTGTTTTGTAATGTAAAAGGATGAAGTCAAAGTCCACCTCGCTAGCACTCCATTTGTTATATCCCAGCATGATGTCCACAGGTCCGCAGAGTATTCTCTACCTTAGCCATGCTGCAGTTAAACAGCAGTCTGCCTCAGCATTCCACACATTCCACAGGGTTGGGGGAGTACCGTTATTCACAATTCCAGCAGAGTAAACTGGGAAAAATGCACCACAACACTTTGCAGCAGAGTAAACTAGGAAAAATGCACCACAACACTTTGCAGCAAATTACACAAATGATCATCATAGGTGAATGTCTATTCTCCACAGGTAGGTCAAAGACACTTGGGTGGGGTTTTTAACCTGGGTCTTTTAGTTGAAACACTGTTTCTCTAACAAAGCCTGCTGCCCTAAACAGCTTAGTCTCCTCCTAGGTCAAGCATTCTAACTTTCAGCAAACATAAGCAAGATTATTATTAACTAAATGAATTGCTTTATGCAATCTATACTATATTATGGTAGATTTTAAGTAAAGCACAAGGCAGTCTGTTGGAGTGAGAGGTAGGGATAGTTAACTAGTGTTTTAGTGACATCTGCTGGACAGAAGTTGAATAATCAAATTGAGCCAAACGTCTGCAGCATCCATTCTTCTGGGTGCCAAAACAGAGTGTGTGATTTGCTTCAGATTGGGCATCTAGCTTAATCTGTTTTTAAGTGGTTATGTGGTAGCCCCACTACTCAACGTTTGTAATTTTTTTCTGCTTGGTTAGTCAATTGATAACCCAGATAAGTCAGCTACTAACAGTAATTTCATGATATACAACAGCAGCCCCAGTTTAATAAGAAATCTCTTCATTCAAAATGTAACTACCTATGTTCTGAGGAAGTGGCAGCATAGGTTCCTGGTCCCAGCCCCCGGCCTTTTCTGTGTGGAGTTTACATGTTCTCCAGGGTATCCTCCACCAAGTCAAGTGGATTGGAGACTTGGAGACATAGGTATGTTCTTATCCTTTGTGTTTCCTTTACTATGAACTGTCTAATGAAGCAGAAATAACAAACATAATATTTTATGTACAGTGGCATGTACTTTTATTTTTTACCTCACTGATATTTACTGATATGTATTCCAATCTAAAATTACACGTGTAAAATGAAATGCAATATGACATTAAACAACTCTGAAATATCAAATATGACTCTACGAAAGCAGTTTCTGAGTTTAGGAAAATAGTTTCCATTTCCATTTTCCGTTTGTCAACTACGTCATGGAATGTCTGGAAAAATCATAGAATTTTGCAAGGTGTATTTTCAAATTCTCTGGGGAAGTCAGACAGTATCAGGAAATATTACAAATAGCTCACTTTCCAGGAATAGACTGGAAAACAACATTAACAAACCAGGAAGGAATAAAATGTTTAGGTCATGCAAGCACACTGTCAAAAATCACTTAGTTATGGAAAGTCAAAGAAATCACAGAATTTTACATCAAGACCACAGTGGGAATCCCGAATATTTCTGGATTATGTTACTCGGTATATGTATACAATGTATACAATATATACAATGACCCTATATAAGATCCTGCAGTTGCCTTGTTAGACACAAACTCAGGCTTTGCCTTGTGGTGATGTTCGTCTCTGTCGACACGTGTGTATTAAACTGCGTGAGCTACGATCAACTTGGGGCCGACTTTCATTTCACCTAGATTGACTGCGAAGGAAGAGAATCCCACCTTTCAATGTCTTTTTGCTTCTGCCCAATGCATACTGGGATAGGCTTCATGTGACCCTGAATAGGACTAAGTGGGTATGGAAAAAAGGACAAATCCATAATTTTGGGTGGATGACTAATGAGAAATGACAATTGAAGACGTAGCGAAAAGAAAGAATACATGAAAGTACCAATCAAACTACTAGATGTTTTGTTTAAAAAAAAAACATGTTACTTTTTCCACCAACAGGTTTCACGGCGGATTTGCGGTCCAACACCAGGCTTTCCCTCAGTGTGTGTTCAACCACTGGCAGATTCTGCCTGGTGACCCCTACGACGTCAACAGCACTGAAAAAAACGGCTCATGTGCTTAGTAAATAGGGGAATGATTAATTGAAACCAATGAAAGCTGCCACACAATTGCAGAGCTTGAATTCTTGACGCTGGACGCAAGCGTTCACTACATTGAAATAATGAGAAATAAAGTTGATATTTGTTATTTTCTGGTGTATTGACTCTCTAGGGCTATTCTTTGCAATTTGATTCTAACTCCTGTCTGGTTTCTATATTCAGCTATCTCAACATTTTTCTGTAGCTTAATAGGGTACTAAATGTTTAGTGTGTTATAATGTGATATATACTGTATGTCCTAAAATGCTGGGATATTGCCAATAGGCTATAGGTGCTTACCACTCAGATAAAATATCTGTACCTATTTACTCATTGTCATTTTAAAGTTATGTTTCTTATAAATGTAATACTTATGCTATGCATATGTTTCTATGAAAGTTTCAAAGTTTCTCAGCGTGCTCTGTGTGGCAGGTAGACCCGTTCCAGTCCGCCCGCTCGTCTCTCTCTTGCAGGCGCAGGTCTTCAGTTTGGTGAGTAACGAACGTATATTATGCGTAGAGACTTAAGAGTAGACAGAGTGAAAAGCATCAATGGAGAAATGCATTGGCCCTGACAGGGCGCCTGCAAGAGCAGACGACATGGACCAGGGCTAGTCTCCCTCTTACATTGACGTTGTGTCTCGCATCCAACCCTGTCCCATCCACTCCCAACAACCACTGGCTTTATAACTGACCTAACATCCCTCCCACAGAAAACTGTTATCCAGAGAGAGGCACCCTCCCATCGATCGCATCATCAGCGCCGGCCTCATCCCCAAGTTTGTCAGCTTCCTGAGTCTGGCCGAGTGCTCTCCCATCCAGTTTGAGGCAGCCTGGGCCCTCACCAACATCGCCTCCGGCACCTTGGACCAAACCACTGCCGTGGTGGAAGGGGGCGCCATCCCCGCCTTCATCAGCCTGGTGACCTCCCCGCTGCCCCACATCAGTGAGCAGGCCATCTGGGCCCTGGGAAACATTGCAGGTGAGAAGAGCCTTCGGTATATCCTGTCGTGTGTGCATGATGTGTGACAGTCGACACCATGCCTCACTGCCACTTCTTGTGAGGTGTCTAACCAACAGTGTGAGTGAAAAAATGGCAAAGACCTTCTCACACAGAAGACAAGATGTCGTTCTGGCCCTTCGTGTGAAGGACTTCCAAGAAAGATGGCCAGCCCTGTTCAAGCCCACTCAGGTACAAGGACCATTGAATAAAAATAGTAATTAAATGTTAACAATTGATAATGATTCATTCTTTGATACTCATCACATCCATCAGTCACAAGTCTGTCAGCACTAGTCTCCAGTCTATCATTTAACCATGCATTAGAAATTAGTCTTCATATTTTCTCACTCTGCACATGCTCTGATCTGTTCAGAGGATAGGCTAACCCTCTACTCCCTTGAAGTACTCTTTTATTCTCTCTCTCTCACTCTCTCTCACAGATTGAGGAGTTCAGAAGAATAACAACTGTTCCACTTCAGTCCACCTTCATGCGGAAGCTGGACGAATACATGCCAAAACTGTTGGACCTGTTTAAGTCAAAAGGAGGTGCTGTGAGGTCCCAGCTGCAGAGCATCCTGGAAGTGCTGTATGGGGTATGCCCTCATAATACATTCACATTGCAGTTAAAAAAATGACATTTATGGGGGGGGGGGGGGGGCGCTCGTGCGCTGTAATGGAGTAGACGTGTTTCACTGGAGCTCCGTGTTGTAAACCTCCATTTCATTATCAAACTACTGCACCTTTATATGTTTTACTGACAGCTGGTTGTTTAAACTGTTCAGTAACTGGATTGGCATAACTTTTTCGCCATGCCTGGGAAAGAAGACAAAAAAAAAGCATCCTCTCCGGCAAACGTGCCCACTGCTAGCAACGAAACTATATTAGCTGCTATCGCTAAGCAGGGGTCTGAGTTAGTCAACCTCGTGGACAAGCTGAAGAAGTCAATGGAGGGGCACCTTGACACAATTGATGCAAGCTTGTCCACTCTTCAAAGAGAGCACCGTGCTGCTGAGAAACGCCTGGACGAAATAGAAGAGGCGCTCTCTGCTGCCGATAACCGCATCACTACACTGGAAGCCACATATACTGGGCTGCAAGTAGCTAATTGTCGCCTAAAAGCCAAACTGGATGACCTGGAAGGGCGTTCTCGCCGTCTTGATATCAGGATTGTGGGTCTCAAAGAGGGGGAAGAAGGCGCCTGTCCAACAGAATTCGTCTCCAAGCTGGTACCGGAGCTGTTAGGCCAGGAGAACTTTACCAAGCCCGTAAAGATAGACCGGGCTCACCGCAGTTTGAAGCCTAAACCACAAGCTAATGAGCACCCGCGAGTCCTCATCGCAAAAGTCCATAACAACAGTGACGTGACGTCCATATTTCAGCTCAGCCACCAGCAGCACCGCTGCGGTATCACGGAGAGAGGGTCTTCATATTTCCGGACTACACGGCTGAAGTATCATCTCAGCGACAAGCCTTCAACACCGTGAAGGAGAGGCTCACCGATGCCGGCGCCAAATGTTCTCTACGTTTTCCAGCCAAGCTCCAAGTCGTCCATAACAACGCAGTGAAAGTCTTCAACTCACCAGCTGATGCTGAACGGCTGAATGACAGGCTAGGCACTTGCATATGGTTTTCATAGGCTATTGTGCAGCTGTTTGAGTAAGCTAGAAATGTAACACGCAGTCGCTATGTATGTTTTTGTATTTTCAACACAGCGAACGACTTTTTGGCTCAGCTTACTATACTCATTTCGGTGCAGTTAACTGTTTGAATATCCTGCTTTTGGAGGCGCACACGGGACAGTTAGTAGTTTAGGTTAGTGCTTTAGTGTTCATCGGCTCTATTACCCAGCAGCCTCCTTGTAGCAAGTGGGATGTGCCGCCTCGTTCTTTTTTTTGCGGCTTGGGGTGTGTTCTGGGGTTTTTGCGTTTATTATTGTTATACTGCCAGTGATGCATATGTTACATGTCAGCATTCATTTTCTGCTGATGTTTTTTTTTAAATGCAGAATAAGGCCAGGTCGGGAATGAATCCCATCACTTTTGTTTCTTGGAATTGTAAAGGTCTAAGCAAGGCCCTTAAGAGGGGGAAGGTATTTTCACATTTAAAGTCTTTATCATCAGATATTATTTTCTTACAGGAAACCCACATCAAACCAACAGAACAGAAGCGTTTGAGATCAGTATGGGTGTCACATTTTTATCAATCTACTTTCTCCTCCAAGGCGAGAGGGGTTGCAATTCTCATCCGCAAAACTATCCCATTTGTTTTCCAATCTGAGACCACAGACCCAGGTAGGAGATATGTTCTTGTCACCCGTGCGATTAATTCACTTCCAGTAGCTCTTTTGAATATCTATGCACCTAATTTTGATTGCCCTGATTTGTTTTGTAAGGTCTTCAATCTTATTGCTAAATATAGCGACCATAATATAATTATTGGTGGAGACTTTAATTGCTATTTTGACTTTCTGTTGGATAGATCCTCAACAAAAACTGCTCCAAAACTGAAATCTGTCCCTGTCCTTAACAATCTTGTGAAGTCGCTAGACTTAGCTGATATATGGAGGCTACAGCACCCCCTTGAGAGGCAGTACTCCTTTTTCTCTGCAGTACATCATAACTTCTCTAGAATCGATTATTTCCTGGTAGACTCAAAGCTAATTCCAAACATAATTAGCTCGACATACCATAGTATTTTAAAATCTGATCATGCTCCTCTTTCAATGGAAATTAATTTCAACCTTCACAGGTGTCAATACAACTGGAAATTGAATCCATCCCTGAATGTGGACAAATGTTTCTGTGATTATATAACAGCCAAAATTATACAGTTTATGCTTATTAATGACAATGGTGCGGTCTCAGATTCGATTCTCTGGGAGTCCTTCAAAGTTGTGATACAGGGCCACATCATCTCGTACCAGTCATCAAGTAAAAAAGCCAGGCTAAGGCAATTAGCAGACATTGAGGCACAGTTATCTGTTTTAGAGGAGACTTATCGTAATTCAGAGTCTGAAGATACCCTCAATGCTATCTTGAAAATAAAGTTTGAGTACAGCCATATCCTTGGGGAGCAGGTATGCACTTACATCCGTAAGCTCAAACAAAAACACTTCGATAAACCTGATAAATTGCTCGCCAGGCAGTTAAAAGGTGTGCAAGCGGACAGGGCAATACATAAGATCTCCTCCCCCACTGGTCAGTTGATAACTGATCCCAAATTGATAAATGACAGATTTTTTGACTTTTACACTCAACTATATGCATCTAAATGCAATGCCACTGACTCAGAAATTGATAGCCTTCTCGATCCACTCGACATCCCAGTTCTTAGTGAAACAGCTCAGCGGGATATTAATTCTGATATAACACTGGAAGAAATTAAAGCTGCAATCCGCTCTTTCCCCAATGGTAAGGCATGCGGCCCCGATGGATTTGGGATATAATTTTATATTATAGCCCATATAGACACAGTAGCCCCCCTTTTGCTTCAAATAGTAAACTGCTCTATAAGAGATGGAATATTCCCTAGCTCTTTGTACGATGCGCATATCTGTCTTCTCTTGAAAAAGGACAGGGACAACACCAATCCTGCATCCTATCGTCCTCTAAGCCTACTGAATAGTGATCAGAACATTATTGCTAAAGTCATGACCAATAGGTTAAATGAACACATTGGCACGCTAGTTCACCCCGATCAAACAGGTTTTATTCCGGATAGATACCCCTTTTCCAACACTCAACGTCTACTGAACATTATGTATTCTACCAAATTGCCCCGTTCTGCTGTTATCTCTCTGGATGCTCAGCAAGCATTTGATCAAATTGAGTGGAGATACATGTTTGCAGTTCTTAAGAGATTTGGCTTTGGTGACAAATTTATGACCCTGATA
The DNA here is from genome assembly GCA_034670385.1 of Hoplostethus mediterraneus. Classification (NCBI taxonomy): domain Eukaryota; kingdom Metazoa; phylum Chordata; class Actinopteri; order Trachichthyiformes; family Trachichthyidae; genus Hoplostethus; species Hoplostethus mediterraneus. The sequence goes on along the minus strand of JAXDDW010000137.1, from coordinate 82,723 downwards.
AAAATGCTATATGCATCCCCCAAATCTTCTGTTCTGACTAACCGCGACAGGTCTCCACCTTTCCTGCTGCACCGTGGGACCAGACAGGGGTGTTGCCTCTCCCCTATGCTTTTTGCTCTAGCTCTGGAACCCCTGGCTATTGCTATTAGAGCAAGTCCCTTAATCGCTGGCATACGATGCACTACATTGGTGTCTACCATTGGCTTGTACGCAGATGATGTGGTCCTGACTTTGTCGGATGCGAGGGTATCTCTCCCTCCTCTTTTAGATCTTATAAACAAGTTTGGTCAGTTCTCTGGGTTTACCATTAACTGGCACAAAAGTCTGTTTATGCCTTTGTCTGACGGTCTTGATTCTGAATTTATTGATCGTCTACCAATTTCCACTGACCATTTTGTGTATCTAGGGATCAAAATTGCTAGGAACCCAAAACTTCTCTTTAAATTAAATGATATGGACATGATTGACAAACTTAGATCCATGATAGATAAGTGGAAACTCCTCCCTATCTCTTTAATTGGACGTGTTAATATTATTAAGATGGTCATTCTCCCTAAATTTCTCTACCTCTTACAAAATGTACCTATATTCCTTACTGCCTCTTTTTTCAAAACTATTGATTCCATAATTATGCCCTTCATCTGGTCTTACAAACCCTCCCGTATCTCCAAGGTGCATTTGCAGAAGCCTGCAGCTGAAGGCGGACTTGGTCTCCCTGTTTTTCGGCATTATTACTGGGCCTGCAACGCCAGAACATGGGTTTACTGGAACCATGCTCCCGCCCTGACTGGGCAGGTGGGTGCTCTTTGTCCCAGTTGGCCTGGTATTGAGACCTGCGCCGCCATATCACTTATTGGAGCATCATTACCTGCCATCCTATTTGCTGAACCAAATTTCAATACTAGACAGTTAAAGAATGATTTTATCTTACACAATTCCTTTAATTGCGTACGCGCCGAACCGCAGTTCAGAGTATCCGGCCTTCTTGGAGTCCTTGGGAGGTGTCCTGGAAAGGGTGCCCCCCGGGGACTCCATAGTTCTACTGGGGGACTTCAATGCCCACGTGGGCAATGACGGGGAAACCTGGAGGGGCGTGATTGGGAAGAACGGCCTGCCCGATCTGAACCCGAGTGGTGTTTTGTTATTGGACTTCTGTGCTAGCCATGGATTGTCTATAACGAACACCATGTTCGAGCATAGGGTGGCTCACCAGTGTACCTGGTACCAGAGCACCCTAGGCCAAAGGTCTATGATCGACTTCGTAGTCGTATCAGCAGACCTGCGGCCGTATGTCTTGGACACTCGGGTAAAGAGAGGAGCAGAGCTGTCAACTGATCACCACCTGGTGGTGAGTTGGATCAGGTGGCGCGGGAGGCTGCCGGACAGACCCGGCAAACCCAAACGAGTAGTGCGGGTGAACTGGGAATGTCTGGCGGAGTCCCCTGTCCGTGTGGTCTTCAACTCCCACCTCCGGAAGAATTTCTCTCGCATCCCGGGGGAGGCTGGAGACGTGGAGTCCGAGTGGACCATGTTTAAGGCCTCCATTGTGGAGGCGGCTGCGAGAAGTTGCGGCCAGAAGGCTGTCGGTGCCTGTCGAGGCGGCAACCGGAGAACCCGCTGGTGGACACCAGCGGTCAGGGAGGCCGTCAGGCTGAAGAAGGAGGCCTTTCGGGCTTGGTTGTCCGGGGGGTCTCCTGAAACAGCAGACAGGTACCGGGCAGCCAAAAGGGCTGCGGCTTCGGCGGTCGTCGAAGCAAAAAACCGGGTGTGGGAGGAGTTCGGAGAGGCCATGGAGGAAGACTTTCGGTCGGCCTCAAGGTTATTCTGGAGAACCGTCCGACGACTCAGGAAGGGGAGGCAGGGCTTGACCCAGGCTGTGCTCAGCCGAGGGGGAGACCTGCTAACACAGACTGAGGAGGTCGTCGGACGGTGGAAGGAATACTTTGAGGACCTCCTTAACCCGACCAACACGCCCTCTGATGAAGAGGCAGAGCCTGAGGCCATGGGGGAAGCCTCGTCCATATCCTTGGCGGAGGTCACCGAGGTGGTTGAGAAGCTCTTCGGTGGCAAGGCGCCAGGTGTGGATGAGATTCGCCCTGAGATGCTGAAGGCTCTGGACACTGTTGGGCTGTCGTGGCTGACACGCCTATGCAGTGTTGCGTGGAGGACGGGGTCAGTACCTCTGGAGTGGCAGACCGGGGTGGTGGTCCCCATTTTTAAAAAGGGGGACCGGAGGGTGTGTTCCAACTATCGGGGGATCACACTACTCAGCCTCCCCGGGAAGGTCTACTCCAGGGTGCTGGAAAGGAGGCTCCGGCCGATTGTCGAACCTCAGATACAGGAGGAGCAATGCGGCTTTCGTCCTGGCCGTGGGACGGCGGACCAGCTCTTCACCCTTGCAGGGCTACTGGAGGGGGCATGGGAGTTCGCCCAACCAGTCTACATGTGTTTTGTAGACTTGGAGAAGGCTTATGACCGTGTCCCCCGAGGTGTCTTGTGGGGGGTACTGAGGGAGTATGGGGTACCGTGGTCGCTGTTGCGGGCTATCCGGTCCCTATACGACCAAAGTGAGAGCTGTGTCCGCATTCTCGGCACAAGGTCAGACCCGTTTCCGGTGCGTGTTGGGCTACGCCAAGGCTGCCCGTTGTCACCAGTCCTGTTCGTGGTTTTCATGGACAGGATTTCAAGGCGCAGTCGAGGTGAGGAGAGTGTACGGTTTGGGGACCTCAGGGTCGCATCTCTGCTTTTTGCAGACGATGTGGTTCTGATGGCTCCGTCAGACCGAGACCTCCAGCATGTGCTGGGGCGGTTTGTGGCTGAGTGTGAAGCGGTTGGGATGAGAGTCAGCACCTCCAAGTCTGAGGCCATGGTACTCTCACGGAAAACGGTGGAGTGCTCCCTTCGGGTTGGGGAGGAAGTGCTTCCTCAAGTGAAGGAGTTCAAGTATCTCGGGGTCTTGTTCACGAGTGAGGGTAGAATGGGGCGGGAGATGGACAGACGGATAGGTGCGGCGTCTGCAGTAATGCGGACGTTGTACCGGTCCGTTGTGGTGAAGAGGGAGCTGAGCCGTAAGGCGAAGCTCGCGATTTACTGGTCCATCTACGTCCCAACCCTCACCTATGGTCACGAGCTCTGGGTAGTGACCGAAAGAACGAGATCGCGGATACAAGCGGCCGAAATGAGCTTCCTCCGTAGGGTGGCTGGCCTCACCCTTAGAGATAGGGTGAGGAGCACGGACATCCGGGAGGGGCTCGGAGTAGAGCCGCTGCTCCTTCACGTCGAAAGGAGCCAGCTGAGGTGGTTCGGACATCTGATTAGGATGTCCCCCGGGCGCCTCCCTTTGGAGGTGTTCCGGGCACGGCCAACTGGGAGGAGACCTCGGGGCAGACCTAGAGCCCGTTGGAGGGATTATATTTCCCTTCTGGCCTGGGAACGCCTCGGGATCCCCCAGGGAGAGCTGGAGGGCGTGGCCGGGGTGCAGGACGTCTGGAGATCCCTGCTGAGCCTACTGCCTCCGCGACCCGGCCCCGGATAAGCGGCTTGAAAATGGATGGATGGATGGATTCCTTTAAGATTCTGAAGCAAATCAAGGGTGTGCTGGACCTTCCTAAACTCTCAGTCTACGCTCCTATGTGTCAGAATCCCTGCTTCAAGCCGGGCATGATGGACATTGTTTTTTCTGACTGGTCAGACAAAGGCTTGTCCACTATTGAGGACCTTTACATTGATGGCAATTTTGCTTCCTTTGCACAGTTGTAGGTGAAATATAATCTCCCCTCTGGTCATTTCTTTCGCTATTTTCAAATTAGGAATTCTGTCCGTAAATCCCTACCCCATTTTGAAAATATGCACAAACAGCATGACTTTTACAACCTTATGATTAGACCCCCCACTTCCAAACATTTAATTACTCAATTTGTTGATCTTTTTTACACGGTTACCCCCTCTCTCCATATCAAGGAAGCATGGTCAGCAGACACAGGGGAGGCCATCTCAGAGGAGTTATGGGCAGAAGGGATGGAGAGGGTAAAATCCTGCTCCATCAATGCTAGACTTCAACTCATTCAGTTTAAGGTCACCCACCGGTTACACTTTTCCAAAACCAAATTGAATAGGATCTTCCCCTCAGTTTCTCCCACTTGTGACAGGTGTAAGTCAGCTGACGGGACCCTAGGTCATCTTTTCTGGTATTGCCCTAAGCTTAACAGCTTTTGGGGTGACATCTTTCGTATGTATAGTGACATATACAACATCCAGCTAGGACCTGACCTGTTTTTTGGCAATTCTAGGTTGTTCTGAACTTTCTCTTACTCTTCCCCCTGCTTTACAACAAGCTCTTATGTTCGGTATGGTTATAGCAAAAAGGGTCATTCTGAAAGACTGGAAATCTGTCCCTCCTCCTCGCTTCAAAGAATGGTTAAATGACATGGTTTCCTCTATATATCTTGAAGAAATTCGATACACTCTGTCAAATACATATCCTAAGTTTCTTAAGGTCTGGGGACCCTTCATTGAGTACATTAACAGGGATAGCTGAGGACTAGCTGTTAGATTTTATTTGTTCATTCATTTTAACCCTTGCACTGTATTGCCATGTACTGTGTTGTGCAATGTTTATGTACCCGCCATCATGACCCGCCCTCCTGACCTTGTTTGGGGCTGGCCTTTTGGACTCCTATAACATTTTTTTTTATTATTATCTGGATACCACATGACTTGGACTGGCATGGACTTGCACATTATTCATACCTCTTATTTTTGTGAACTGGCAGTTTGTTCTGTTTTTGTATTGTGGTTTGTGTTTGTTTTTGTTGTGATGTATGTATGTTTTAAAAGAAATTGAAAACTTTATAAATATAATTTTTAAAAGAAATCATTGTTCTTAATGGATGATGAGTTCTTATTAAAAGACCATTTTAGAATTCATGTCTTCCTTTGGTTACAGTAAGTCTGAGTAATAAAGTCACATTTCTAATAAAAAAAAATTTTAAAAAGACATTTATTTGGTTGCCTGTAGTAAATGCAACTATTTGGATAACCTGTATGTAATCTGTGTAATCCCAGTGCAACACCATTGAGGAAAAAAGAGACTGTGTGATCCGTTGCCTGATCACATACCTGGGCGAAAGCGTGGAGGACCTGATCAAAGAATACAAGGTTTTTATATTCTATTTCACTAGGACTGATACCCGTTGGGGCACACAATCACTAATTGGCAACCTCTCTCTTCACTGCTCTCCCCTCACACAATGCCCGGTTGCCGAGATATTCGTCCCACATCACCCACCGCATCCCCGTAGACACGGGTCCAATTATAGGGAGATTCCTTTCTTTCCCTCCTCTCTCTCCCACTCAGATTGCACAGCTTGATTTCATGGCTCTAGTAGCATAGTCTATGTACATTTAAGTTCAAAGTGTTGCATACTTTGTTTTTTAAATCCTCAGGGTGTTGACGACACCATGATCCAAGAGGACCTCATTCAGCACACGCTGACTGTGTTCATGGTGAAGGATCTGCATTGGGATCTAGAGCATGGGATCTGCATCGAAGGAGCTGAGGTCTTGGCTGGTATTCTTAGTTTTGCACAGGCATGTACCTTGCTGATGGGACTTACCTATGGCTTGAACCTAAGCTACCCAAAAGAACTTAAATACACCTTTGAGGTGTTCCAAGAAGTCTTCTTAGAACTAGATGCTCTCAAGACCTCCCCCTGGTTCTAGGTTCTAGGGTTTAGTCATAAGAGACTCATTGTGCATCTAGTCACAAGAGATTTACGCATGGTTCATTGTTCATCTAGTCATCAGAGATTGACACATTGTTCATTTCTGTTTAATGTACCCCTTGCCACAATGTATCAGGAGTGTGATGGATTCACAGGGTTGATGTTCTCTGAGGTACAATACGAGCGTCGAGCTTGAACAGTCAAGTGTGTGCAGTCAGGAGTGTGCAGTGTTTAAAATTTTTTTTCAAAACTGTGCAGTGTTTACTGCATTTCTTTATTTTCAGGAGTGCAGTGTTTACAAAGGCTTTGCATTTAAACAATAAACTGCTTCAAACATAGTCCTCTGATGTCTTTTACTTTTATACATATTCTGTACAGAGATAAATAAGTAAATGATCCCAAATTAAATTGCGGTAACTATTTGCATCAGCTTTTTGAGTAGATTTGTGAAAATGAATGAGTAATAGGAAGCCATTTTATTACATTTTACTAACCTGATTACCTCAAGTAACTAATTTAGTTAAACTTGTTGATGAAACCTACAATAACAGTTGTGGAATTGAGAAAATTAAGCAGATCAAACTTACAATAACAGCTCTGAAACTGATCAAATTAAGCAGATCAAACTTACAATAACAGCTCTCGAACTGATAAAATTAAGCAGGGCAAACTTACAATAACAGCTCTGGAATTTATAAAATGAAGCAGGGCAAACTTACCAAAACAGCTCTGGAATTGATAAAAATTAAGCGGGGCAAACTTAAAATAACAGCTCTGGACCTGAGTAAATTATGTTGGATCAAAGCAATTTTTGAGATGCAGTTAATTGTTTGCACTAAATATATTTGTATATGTAAAATACTAAACGCAAAGTATATTATACTTAAAGATACTACTTGTTGGAAGCTGATGCAAATAGTTACCTCATTTTTTTTAAGTAGAACAAGCACATTATTTTTTACAGTGAGTCGGCCAGCATAGGTTGTTGCTGAGACTCGCAAACGCAAAGGCCTCAAGGAGGGCATCCCAGCACTCGATAATTTCCTGGACAAAATGTAACTATTCTGTGACACAGACACATTCAGACAAACATTCCCAAAGGTGAAAATGAGTTGGCTGTGCTGCTGCATTTAAACCCAGACATTATTCGTTAGTATCCTAGTATCCTACAAAGTTACAGCTAGTACTAAATACATAGAATCTAGAAATCATATTACATACATTTGCTGAAGTAGATTGCATTGCTTTGACTGGGCACTATTGATATAGTATTAAGTATTGTTGTGTTTTAAGTTTTATTCACATGGTTGGTGAGGAGAACCTTGACTGGTTATATGACCCTTTAAGCTTATAGTTTCAATAAAATGTTAAACTTTCTCATTGGTATCGGTTTTATTCCTTTAAATGTATTTATTAGATTAGATTAAACTTTATTGTCATTGCACAGAGTACAAGTACTGAGACAGCGAAATGCAGTTTTGCATCTAACCAGAAGTGCAAATAGCAGTAAAGTGTCGAGTATGTGCCTATGTATAATGTAAGATAAACATTAAATAAACAGTAAGGGCTAGATATGAATATGATGATATGTACAGAATATGAATATGCTAATATGTACAGAATGAACAGTGATGACATTGTAAACAGGGTATAAAATATCTATAATATATATATAAAATATATAATGTGTATATATATATAAATATAAAATATATGGTGCAAAGGTGTAAAGTAGTGCAAAAATATGGCACTTTCAGCTAAATAAACAGAAATGGTAAAACAAAACAAATTAACAAAAGGTCCTTTTAGAAAGCCCGAAAAGAACGGTCCTATTTTCTAACCTAAATTTGACTACAACTGACTCCCAGAAAATAAGTCTGATTTACTGAAATAAGCCTTGCTTATCTGGTAATCTCACTTTGTGGAAGAGCCTCTCAGGGTGTTTTCATGCCTTCCACCCAGTGCATGCTGGGATAGGCTCCAGGCCCCCCATGACTCGGGATGGGAATAGGTAAAGAAAACAAATGCTTTGAAGAAATTATTTACCAAAGTGTGATGCCAAAATTCATAACTTTTCATTATTCCCCCAAATAAGCTAAAAAATCTTGCCAGTGGTCTGTTACATTGGCTGTTAAGTTCTTTAATGTTTCCATATACAGGCTATGAATCAGGTAACTCAATGAAAGTGTGTATTTGAAATAGGGGTGAGCGGTATACCAGATTTTGTCACCATCACAAGTTCTGCCATGACATGGATTTTGCAAAACTGTAATTACTGTGATAAATGTTTACGTGTCTTTTTGTTGCAAAGAAAACATAAAGCATATTCGCTATAGCCTGCTGCTATTCACGTGAACAGAAATTTCACCATCTAAAAAGCACGCACGCCTGTGAGTACGTGGATGCAACAAGGGCCAAAAGCACAAGCGGTTCAGCCAGCAGCAGCACCAGCGGAGCACGTCCCAAGGCAACACAGCTGTCACTCCAGGCTTCGTTCACTGCTGCTGTGCCTTATGATAAAAGCAGCAAAAAATAGAAGGATATTACAAGGGCAGCCGCACAATATATCGCCATGGATATGGTGCCCATTCAGATCGTGGAGAAAGACGAGTCAGAAATTTGATTTGTATTCTGGACCAAAGATCCAAGCTGCCTGGTCAGAAGTATTTTAACCAAAAGTGTCTGCCAGAACTGTACGCGGAATGTTGGGAGAAAATCTTAGAGGAGATTCGCTACCTTGAAGCCTTCTCCACCACTGCTGATTTGTGGTCCAGCCGGACTCTGTTTGAGAATGAATCACATTACATTTACTAATTAACCTACATTATCAGGCAGGCTACTCAAAACACATGTAGGCCTATACCTCAGTCAATAAACACATAGGTTTCTTTTATTATCATTTTTTCTTTGTTAAGATATGTTCCCTTACATTGCCAATAGAGTATGTAACAAAGACCCCTTCTTCTTACTTCTTTATTGTATATTGCACAGAGTTAAAATCCACCAAACACAAAGTCCCCAGATTCCTCACTCAAACAGAGCACAAGGGGGATCAGACAGAAGACAACGCCTCACCCTGTAATAATTCTGATATTCTGATATTCTGATGAGGTCACAGCCAGAGATTTGTTAATAAAGTTAGGCTAATGGGTTAATGTAACATAAATTTAGTTGGCCAACAGTGCTAACATGTTTGTATAGCTAAGTTCATGTTAACAACACACACCCAAGGAAAACATATCAAAACAGGGATTAACTGACTGACTTCCAGGTGTCTGCTAGCATAAATCACTTGAATTTAAAAAGTCACCAATGATGAGAATGAACATAAAATGTGTTGTTTGAATATAACTACATGTTTTGCCATAGGATAATATCAGCCACAATGTATTGCTCCCATGCTGTCTGTGGTCCTGCCACTGGTGAGACGGGAGTATGGACCCAAAGAACTGATAACATCCCATCACCTTACTGTCCCAACACAACCTCAATATTTCCACCACATTAAAAAATAACCCAGAAAAAACTGCAGCATCAAAAACCAGTGGACCAAGCCACTGGGCCAGACCCTTTTTTCAGAGATTTAATTACTCTGAATTGCATATAGATGGCTCTCACTTTTCCTGCTTCTACCGTGTAAAAGAAAACACCATTTGTAATCATCCCCAAAAGCCGCTCATACAAAGGAATTTAATTTGGGGCAGAAAAAAAGTGTGTTCCTCAGTTTCCAGACGGTAATACCTGCCAATCCAGTTTGTACCCCTTTAATCCAGCAGACCATCTGTGAGCATGGGTCTGGGCGGCTTTGGGAAGGTGGTCGGGAGGGGTCTACTCTAAGACCCTAACCCAGGGTTTCTTCAGGGCTTGAAGTGAAATGGTAGGAAGAGGTGGGTTCTCCACGCCATTTCTGACACCCTCTGTTGCTCAGCCATTGTATATCCTCCCTATAGTTTTCAGCTTGGACAGTAAAGGTCATGGAAGAATTGGGGTTTGGGGGGAGCGGTAGGAGGGATGACTTGTCATCAGAGGATGTCAAGAACAGCATAGAGATCTATTTGATGGACCTATCCATACTGAATGTCCCTATCACACTGCTCAGAGAAATTTGTTCAGACACATTATTCAATGAATGAACTATTGGATCACATGTTGGATTGTGAATCATTTTATGTATATTGGGGGTGCAAAAATCTTCAAATTTGTATTCTATTTTCACAATTTGAAGAATATACATGTTAGTCTAAATCTAAGATACACAAATCTACTAAAAGGTACAGACACAAATTTGTACATATTTTCAAAAATTTCCAGAATTTCTCTCCTTTCCAAAAATCACTACCGCAACAGAAAGAAATTTTACAATGCATTTTCCCATTTTAATGAACAGTCATTTAGAATGAATATTTAATCACATTTCAAATTGTATTTATCAAGACAAATCCAAACTACGATTTTTTTTATTTTTTTTTGTGAAATACACAAAATTGATCATATCAGATCATATCACATATACCCACTTATATATAATAGATTTTTAATTGACTACATAGCTCATTAAAAAAAAAAAGCAGGTGTTATGGCAGTGACTACACTGTGGAGGAAATTATTGTTGCATGTTCATCTTAACTCTAATTGATAACATGACTAATGAGGGTATAATTAATGAATGTATTTTGCAAATCATTAAAGACAAACAATGGTTAACATTTCTGTGACTATGCGACTTGCAGCAGACATCGCACACTTTATTAATTTCCCCTTCCACTAATAACGTTTCACATGTTCTTTCCTCTCCATAACATTTACCACTCATTGTCCAGTTATTCTGTGAGTCTTTACATTGTATTCCCTGTGTTTTGCGTTTGTCGCCATGTAATTAAGTGTGCACAGCTTATTTGTCTTATTGTCTTTTGCTAAATCTACGTTTGTGTTAATCCATATACACCATACAATTGCTGTAGTTTTTACAGTAAATTTCCTGTTTTATCAGTTAACAATATAATATTGTAGACTGCAATGCATCTTGGGCCAACGAATGATTACAGTTTAAATATTATGAAGTTTACAGTAAATTTAAGCAAACAATATACAAGATCTCAATTTACAATAACGATTTTTAATAACGGCCTACTCCAGTGGATTATGGGAGTGCGCGGTCTGCAGGTGAATTCTTGTACAAGCCGTGAACTGTGACTGAAGCAGTATCAGATAAATTGATTAAAATAATATTTTACATTTATCAGACATAAAATAAGAAGACGACTTCACACTGGTGCTGTCTCCCCACCTAAAATACAAAAATTGGGCATCCCACTCTGCACATGCCCGAGAGCGGTCTCATCTAGGCTGCCATTCTCAGTCATTGCACATATTTCTTTTACAATTTGAGAAGGAATTTTGCATCGGGAGCCTGTGAATCCTGTGAAGTACCAACTAGGTAATATTTCTGTTCCATTCCATATACTGTTTTTTAACGTGCCCTTCCCTTGCCCTGAACGTTATTTGAATTTGTATGTCCGTTGCACGCAGCAGTATCGGCTGCAGCAGCAACGGCTCTCAGTTGAATCACAAATGTTAGTTTGATAGGCTGAAAGCTCCTGTATAAAACAAACTCGGGAGTTTGCTAACGTTACTAACATTACTGCTCCCGGATATGAGGGCTGTGTGTAAGTGCGTGTGTCCCTCTCCGTCTCTCGTGGTTCTCATCATAGCCTATACTTTACAAACCGACTATGGCTATGATGATGGCTGATATCATGGCTGTATAACTTGCGCAGTTTTAGCAAAATTAGACCCTTGGACACTTTTCTACAAAGTAGCCTATGAGTTTCACTGTGGTGTCCTCCACATTTGCAATACAAAGAAGCATCACTGTAGGTTCACTCTTCTTCAAAGGGTTATTTTTGGGATTTCAATTTTTAAAAAAAGGTATTAGAAATCATTATTTTACAAGGTACTGCAGCTTGAACTGCGGCAGCCAACTGCAAGCTTTTGTTTTAAATTCATTCACACAGCAACTTCATAGAAATGCACCTAATTGCTCTTTTACTTGTGGTATGCCAAAATGTTCACACGCATTTAGGAAATTTACTGCCTTTAAGTCTCATTCATACAGCGACCACAAGCAATATCAAAGGTCTATGAAAAGGTCTGCAGGATCACATCAGACCAATACAATGCTGAAAGCTGCTAAATGCATGGAGTGTTGAAGGTATTGTATTTTGTTCGAGGTGCTAAGTCTAATAAGTTCAAAAGAAACATTTCTCAGAATTGCTTAAAGATATACAACTAGGGTACTGTACAATTGAGAGGACATGTTACTTTATTTCTGAATGCAAGTTGAGTTGAGCAACTAGGCTAATTGAATATTTTACTTCCAGAACAAGCAGGGAGTGTCGCAGATAGTGCCACTGATACATTACTATTGGAGCCATCAAGCCCTTCCCCTTCACAGAAGTCATCCACATCCAGCACTCCCCGTTCAACCACTTCGAATAGTGGTAACAATAAACTTGAGAGCAGCAATCGCCACAGGCAAACGGCCCACCACGGCAAACCAAAAACAATGGTGAGAATAACTGGATGAGATGAGAGTCACTGAGCTTAATCCGACCAGAGCAGATTGCCGTACAATAGCACCCAAAAAACTTTGCTGACACCATGAAAGATGGCACTACAATTGAGAGTGGCTATGGATCCCTCCGTAATCAGTTGAAAACGCATGTTGAGCATCTGAATCGTGATAATCCTGTGGTACGGCGAAGGCAGGAAAAAACATTCTCAGGCTCTATTCACTGTAACCAGTGCAAGAGGGCCAACTGTGTGAGATGGCAGCCTGACTTTCCTCCAAAAGAAACAGAAGAAACGCTGGAGGCAAAGCCTAAGGAAATGGAGGAGCCCGAGAAGGGCCAGCAGGAGGTGACAGAGGACAACTCTCGCAGCTCATGCAAGCAACATTTTAGCCGAGCTGAGGAGTAAGTGGCCGTACTTTTTCACACAGAAGGAACTCTACAGCCGCTTTAGTGACTCAAGATATGTTGATACGTTCATCCAGCTCCTTTGTCAGCGAATAAACCCATATTACTATTTAAAAACTACAAAAAATACACGTGTTTTTCTTTCTATACACTCAAGAAATATGTACATTTTATCAAAAGATGGATATGGGACATGCTTACTGAAGGTCAGCTTTATATCTGGTATTTACATTTATCATTTCATCAATTTTTTTAATCAGTCCCACAATTCTGGATTATTTTAGTTCAGAAACACACGGCTAATGTTAGATTAAAAAACATTTTAGAAATGGATCATTAAAGTATCAGGGGACCATTATGTTTAATCATGTTTCTAAAACTTTGTCTGGATGTGATCTTTGTTTGTATGTTTTGTTGGAATCAACCCACTGGCTCATCAGGTAGGAGGTCATCAGCAGGAAGAGCGGAAAGGTAGTGCAGAAGAAGAGAAACACAATGAATGCACATGTATGTACTCTGCTCAGGACATACATAATGGACAATGGATAATGGACATTTGATTTATTTTTATTTTAGTTCATTCTGACCTGCTCAAGTAAATTAAGTTTGTTACTGGGATTGACCCTTTTTGTGTTTTACAACCTAGGGGTTTAAAATTATTGAATGTGCACTGAAATGGATCATTATTGAGGAAGTAATGCTTTTTCGATATTTGGAAATTTATCTAAAACTGGTATTGACGTCAAAACATGCCAATGCCATTTTTGGGTTATATGTGCCAAGGAAAGGTTATTTTCATTTCAATGGCTAAGACAGTTATTCTGTCCTGTTTTATGGTGGGAATGTTTATTTGTTTTCTACAGACATAAAACTTGCTGTTCCAACATTGCTGTCATATATTCAGCCTTTTCAAAATGTTTATTATTGAATTAGTGGTGTAGGTGCTAGGGGAAGGGTAGTTATGTACCCAGTGGTTTGTGATGGAGTCATAATCTTGACACTAGTGGCATTATTCCCCTGAAGCAATGGTGAATTTGTAGTATGGAAGCTTATTGAATGGGCTGTGCAGATGTGGATGGTTTTGTTACTGTTACTGCAATACAGAGGTTTTTATTAAACCATGTTTAAGAACATAGTCTTTGTTGTGTTTTACTTGTTTTGGTAATGTAAATGTTTCAGGAACACAACCCGCAAAGTGCTGCTTAGGGTATGGGTTATGGAAAGATTATTTTTCAAAGAATACAGTCAGTTATTGTCAAATCTTAGCTGTAAAAAATTACTGTAAAAACACCTGCAACAGATCACTGTAAGTTTACAGTAAAAGTACTTTAAAAACAATAACAGTACTTTACCGGCAATTCAAGTTGCCAAGTAAATCCTGTAAAGATATAAATATACAGGTGATGACTGTAAAATAGAATTACTATTATATATTGTAATTAGATAATTGTACTGTTTTTCTAAAGTAAAATTCCAATTGCTGTTATTTATTTACAGCAAGATATTGGAGTACATGTACAGTAAAATGTTGTAGGTCTAATTTACAGTAAACCAAAGCTATTTTTATTAATTTTATTGGCAACTTTATTTCCGTAACTTACTGTAAATTCTACAATACATTTTTTACAGTGCTGGGTTGACTTAACCTCAACACATACATTTGTTTCAATCATTTATTTACTACTTTGCAAGATCTCAATTTATCATCCATTGGTTCACACACATACCTGTAGTTTCATTTATTGTACTGTATGTCTGTAGGAACCAAAGCACAAAGCCTTTGGATGTCCTTCTACCCCACCTCCCTTTTAGAGCTTCAACACCAGAAATCGAGGTATTTCAGCATTAGACAACTTATCTTGAAATGATGAAGTATTGCTGGATGCATAGAGGACACTTGCACTGTCTTGTTAACAAAAACAGCTGGGCTAAATGTCATTTTAGCTAGGGAGCTCAACTCAGTCAGCAGATCAGATCCCAGTCAGCAGACCACAATGACCAAGACAAACCATTTGAGTGGATGATTAAAAGCTATTCAATCTAAAACTAGGCTTGTGTCTTTTTTCATACACCTCTGCTTCTTCTCTTCTCTTCTCTAAATCAGGCAAGTCACCATTTTGTGGGCAGCACTCTGCTTGGCTGGCAGTGGGAAGTTAGTTGGGGAGTTAACTTTCACAGTAAAGAAGCCAGACCAACCACTGCCTTGTCCTCTCACTACTTGTTTACCATCTTTATTTCCATTACCCTTTTGTTTCTTTCTTCACTTTATTCTTTCTATATTAAGCCTCTTTGCCGTTCTGAAGGCTCTCTCTCTTCCCTGTATCTGCCCTCCCATCCCACCACTGCTTCCAGTTTCACACACATTAGTGGGCTAGCTGTAAGCAACACTACAACACTGTTATAGTTACTTAAAGTAACTGCTACTACTACTACTACTACTACAGTTGCTTAATCCAAGAAATGCACCATTTAAATTTTATCCCTCAGCATTCCATTATCTATATTTATCTCTCCTTTGTTCTCCCCATCTTACCCTTACTCTCCCTTTTCCCATGGTGAAGCCACACTCTGCCCAAACCACAGCGGACCTTTACCAGGGGAAAGTCCAACCCTTAGGCATTGCGTCCAAATGTCCGAACTCTACCCCTAACCCTTTTCCTTAAAATGGCTCCTTTACAAGGAGGACAGCAAGTTACCAAACTCTTACTAGTCGTCACAAGTATACTTTGTTCAGACAGTGTTGTAAGCAGCCTGCAGTGGCGGGGCTGAGTGATTTAGCAATGATATATTTAGAGTAAATCCTCTAAGAGATTGAGTATAGACTGAAAACCTACTGTACTGTACGTGTCCCTAGCATTGTGCTTATTATGTACACTGTGTTAATTTGTCATACACCACACTTCTATTATAAATGGAAAGGAAATCAATCAGACTAATTCACAAAATTTCCCATGTTTCAATGTCCATGCCAGTTTCCATTGACAGCAGAACTAGTCCTACCTGGCTCCGCTGACATCCACTCCCACCATCAGTTGCCCATTAAGTGACAGCAGTTCATCTCGGAGTTTGATCCTTCCACAGTGGGCTGCCGGGCTCCTCTTCCTCACCTCTGTCACCCAGATGCAGCCCACATCCAGAATGGGCCCCTGGTCCCTCCTCCTCCTCCGGCCTCCCTTTTTCCTTCCCTCAGGGTCTCCAAAGATAGGGATGTTCCCAAAGCTGAGGCCAAATGTGGCAGCGTCTCCATCAGCCTTATTGAGGCAAACGGCACAAACTTCAGTGTCTAGCCCCTCTCTGGGGGAGGGGGGGTCGGCTTCTGGAGCTCTGTCACCTTCCATGAAGTTGAGCTGGATGTACTCCACCAGCTTCTGGATGGCGGCCAGGCACAGGGACATGTCACCCACATTAACATTGTTAGAAATGCTGCTACTGCAGACGCTGTCGCCCTCCCCATCCTGGTAGGAGTCCTGGTCCACATCCTGGTGGAGGCAGAGATAAAGTTAGATGATATTGTTTCATACACAGGCCTATAACAAATAATTAAACTTTAATTCTTAAACACAAAAATACCCTGCATAAATGCTGAACCTTCCAATTTTGTCCTTTATTGGAACGGACAGCTGACAACACTGTTATAGCCAAAACATTGAGATTTTACAAGCAATGTTTATATATAATTTTTCTACATTTCATGGGGTTTCTATCTGATTATTTGATCAAATATACACACTGACATTACTGTAAGCCACCACATTTGAAGAAAAAAAAAAATCTATCAAATATACTATTTTAAAGAGAAAGAAGTACCCTGTAGTGGTAGTTGTCATGACTCTGGCAGTGGTCTTGGTCTGGTCTTGTGGTCTGAGCCCCAACCCAGTCCTCCAGCAGTGGGAGGAGGCTGAGGGCGTTGTCCTGAGTGATGGGCATCCTGGCATCCTGGGCTGGGCGGGGGTGGGTTGGGAGGCTTAGCAACACCCAGGCCGATGTTGCCAACAATTATGAGCAGAGACAGTGGCAGCTCTGTGGGGTGAGGGGCCTGAATCCATCTCTGCAGGCTCTCAGAAGGAAGTCAGGCACAGAAACAACCCCGAATATCATGACGTTGTCTGTGTGTGTGTGTGTGTGTGTGTGTGTGTGTGTGTGTCTGTGTCTGTGTGAGTGAGTGAGATGGTGGTCTGGATGCACTGCAGAGTAATTGGAGACTGTGCTGAGAGATTTCCACAGACCAATCAGTGTGAAAAGTATCTGATAACTGCCAGGATATGGGAGCACTTCAGCCAGCCAAGTGTCAGGCCATCACCTAAACAGAAAGAAGAGACATGAGACTTCCAGTCGGTGATCATCATAAAATCAGGCAAAAAAACACAGAAAGAAAGAAAAATCAATTGCATTTTCAGAAAAGCACTGGTTTATGCATTTATCCCTTAAAGGATCCTCATATTTTACATCGGTGTTAGTGTTCTGGCCAAGATTATAGGCAACCTTGCATTTAATGTACAGTATTGTCTGAAATAAATGCAAATTGAAACAACTTTTGGTCTTCACACATTCATCACTTTTATTTAACAGCACATGATCGAATACGATTAATAATAATAAAAAAGAGATGGCTTCAAAAGTGGACAATTGCACAATTCAGGTCTCACAATACGTTCTCAATGGGATTGAGATCAGGACTCATCGCCACTTCAACAGTCCAACGTTTTCTCTTGAACAATTCCTGGGTGCTGTTGAATGTGTCAGCTTCAACTGACACCCAGTCTCCTAGTCAATACACACATCTAAAAAGACTGCGATATCTACTTTGAATAGGCGTATAAGTAGCATTAGTAGTAATGGTAGTAGTGGTAGTAGTTGAAGTAGCAGTAGTAGTAACAGTTGTAGCAGTGGTAGTAGTAGCAGAAGTAGTAGTAGTATTGCTTAGTCACAATCCCACTAATTCTAATTTGGCAAACTAGCTACCAGATCATGAGCTTTCGACCTCATGGCTGAGGGCTTGCAGTCTGTAAAACAGGTGGTGAGGAGATGCCAGCAGCCACAGAGCTAGCGTTCACATCATCTTCAAAATGGTCCACCTCGACATGTGGATCTGGCAAAAGCTTGTGTATGAATTTATTAATCTAAATTCGGCAGTTTTGCAACATCATTCCCTTTTTGTTTTTGGGTACCACCTTTGTGATGAGGACCCTTAGCTAACATTATTTTCTTAAAATGTCCAAGATAACACACACTAAGTAAGAATCATCAAGATTGAAATGATAAAATTAAGTATTGTACATTTATTAAAAGATAAATGTATTCATTGTAATTTGGGAATAAAGTTGGGTGATCAAAATTGTTTGTTATTGCAATGACGATAAAAAACCTTCCAGAGCATGTTCTTAACATCATACATATCTCACGCAAAGTTATGCACTCTTGATTCGTACTATAGCTACACATGGTCAGCTGTGTAATCTATCACTGTGCGTGCGACAAAATCAAATAAAACTACTTTTATTCAAGTTAGGGCAACTAAAACAACTTCAGTTGAGGTTAGACAACTAAAACAACCTTGGTTAAGGCTAGGCTTTGGTTAAGGTTAGGTTTAGGCAACTACAACTTTGGCTAAGGTTAAGCACCTAAACAGTTTGGTTATGGCTAGGGTATGGTTTTGGTCATGGTTAAATAATTAAGATTTTCACTGAAAACAAATACTTCACAGCGGAAAACTTCTTTGTATTGGTCAAAACTCAAACCGATGTTGGAGGGAAGTGTATACGCCCATCCACCACACCAACCTCCACACCCTTGTGTGGCTTACTTTTTGCAACTGCAACTACTACACTACACACTTGATATGAGAACAGGCTGCCATGATACATATTTTGAGATTGGCATATACAAAGACAGACAACTCTGCATGATAGTACAGACACTTTACAAACTACACTCATCAGTAATTCACATCTGATTGCTACAGGGCCCATCTTGTATTTCTAATTTGTGAACCACATTTCGACATCTACTTTGTAATTTTCTCTTGTCATTAGCCATATCAGTCATGTTGACTTATTTGTCTGTCTACAATGTCAGACTATAAAGTGACGAAAAGGTATAACTTTGTAATACTAACAGGCATAAAGAGTGACTGCTAACAATGCTAGCCACCATGCAGCAATTAGCTGCATGGTGTAGCTGTATGTGTCTCTACAATCAAGCCTATTGAATGTATGTCATTATACCTATTTAAATACAATCAAAACAATCTGTATACCACACTGCTATCAAGATTGCTATCTAGACTGAGGCATAGGCCTAAACAATCATTATGTCCTATGCCAAAAGGATGTACAGTAGTAATTAAGTGGGTAAAGTTTCCCAGATTAGTATAGAGCATTGCTCTCAAACATGCTAATTCAGCAAGCTAATGCCAACTTTAATCTGCTGATGAAGTAAAGACAGGTTTTCACTGAAAAAGGTCAATGAGAATGATAAATTCCAATGAAGGGAAGGGTTTATGGGCCTGATTCACAGAGAAAGACGCCCATCTGAAGTGAAGAATCTGGGTTGACCCTTCATTTCTGCACTTAGCTATGGACAGAGAGATCGCTGCAACCACGTCTCTGGCAGATGTAAACAACACGCAGGCCACCATGGGACCACAGTAAAATTACTATCTAGAGTTTGGGCTTCAAATAAGATGTTGGGCTTTGTGGTGCCATCTGTCTCTGCTATTCCTGTGTGCTTTAACTAGAGGCAAACAGTGCCTGGTCTGGCTTCTTGAAGAACTGGACCACAGCTTGGGGGTATAGGGGTGTAGGACTGGACCATGGCCTGGAGGGTATGGGGGTGTGGGACTGGACCATAGCCTGGAGGTATGGGTTTGTAGGGCAGCCAATGAAAGGAGTGTAAGGGAGGTTAACATAGGAGAATTTGAGGAGGTTCAAGATGAAATGGGCTGCAGGAAGTGTTTTCAGAGGCTCACTAGGAGGGAGTTGTAGTAGTTCAGTTAGGAGATGACAAAAGCTTGAATAAGGAGCTGGGTTAGGGTTAGCTCAGAGTGTGAATAGGCAGGATCAGGTTGCTGCAATTTTGCCTCATCTAGAGTCACACCAAGATTCTGGGTAGTAGTCACCACGGTCACCATGATCTGTTTGGGTCCAGGGGAATTACATTAATTTAAGTAGCCTGACATGGAAATGTAACTAGACATATTCCCCAAAGTTGCATTGCATTTACCATCACACAGGATTTGATGTTGATCCTTTGTGCCATAATCCAGGGTGAGCATTCATACAGAATCCCAATTCAGATGTCATAATGAATGATGCACTAACACACAAATAGAGACAATAGAGAACATCAGGCTACGCCATCATAAATCTACAGGACCATGAGACAGGCAGCACCATTCACTAGCCACCTAATTACAGGGTTGAGTGTGTGAGTATGGGTTTGTCACTTGGGTTATCAAATGGGCATCTCCCATAACGTTTCATTGAATTAGGCCTACAGTACCTCCAGAAGGTACCTCCAATCAGTATATCGCCATTGATTTCAACAACAACAAGTTAATGGGACGGATAACACAGCCGATTCAGAACAGCCCACTCAGGAACAATTGGTAATGTTCAATTTCTTCAGAACTCAAATGCTTACAAATTAAATTAAAATAAAATAGCCTGAGGCACCTTTATCTGAAAATAAATGCGTCAAACGGTCAGAAAAAAATGTAAAGAATCCCAAGACAGCAGAGTATAGGCCCCTGCCGCAGAGATAATAGGTGGTGATGAGTGATCCTTCCACTTGAGAATTTGTTTATTCTGTGTGTTTATTCTATGTGTCGTCGAGTACGATTTTCTGTTAATCGTGCAAGACTGAATCGGTCCTCAACCAAAACAGGAATAGGACTGCCCTACTTGTTTGTACACGAACAAATCCACAGAAAAGTACAGATATTGCCCAGTCCCACAACACCTAGATAGATCAGCATCAACTGTTGCTGTAGTTTCAGTTACTAAAGTCCTAATTGGGATAATCATCCACTCAACGTGTTGTCAAGAAAAATAGATCCACTCTACTATATTGCTATGCATCGGTAGGTTAGCTGTCTTTCAGTATCAAAACATTGTAGCCTGTTTACCAAAATGTTTTGTTATCTAATAAATTACACACCTGTTAATTTTTTTTTGCCACACATAGATTAAAAATTGTAGTAACAAAGCTTAACACATGAGTAACAATTTAACACTAGGCGAACAAACATCACCCGATAGGTAAGAGAGCGCCGTTTTCTGTTAAGGGTTAAATGGTAAATGGTAAATGGTCTGTACTTATATAGCGCTTTTCTAGTCATTTCCGACCACTCAAAGCGCTTTACACTACATCCACATTCACCCAATCACACACATTCATACACTGATGGCAAGGCGCTACCATGTAAGGTGCCAACCTGCACATCAGGGGAATCTAACCATTCATACACATTCATACACCGAAGGCGCAGCTTCGGGGGCAACTTGGGGTTCAGTGTCTTGCCCAAGGACACTTCGACATGCGGACCGGAGGAGCCTGGGATCGAACCGCCGATCTTCGGATTAGCGGACGACCTGCTCTACCTCCTGAGCCACAGCCACAGGTTAAGTGCCTGATGACTGACCTGAATTTGGCTCCTGATGCCCATGTCTTGAACCATTACAAAAACAGCTTAATTCCCATTCTTACACAAGTTTATACCTGTTCCAAGCAAGTGGCAAGTCGTCTTTGCGACATTGATGTAAAACATTACCACTCAGGAATTAAGGGGTTAACAAAGTCATCAAATCTCAAATTCTACTGGCAGCAGCTTTGAATTTGTATTTGCACATCTTCTGCTACAGACTTATCTTGGTTGTACGGAGTTGTACGGACATATCAAAACCAAGCTGTGATACCATATCTATATAATGCTTTCTGGTATGATGAAAGCATGAAAAAAAAAGCAGCACGTACTTTCTCTCTTCTCCAAAAACTCAGTCTACTTAAGAAATATAGTCTCTGCTGTAGCCTGGAGCACATCTGATTCTGATTGGTAATGTTCAATTTCCTCAGAACTCAAATGCTTACAAATTAAATTAAAATAAAATAGCCTGAGGTACTTTTATCTGAAAATAAATGCGTCAAACGGTCAGAAAAAATGTAAAGTCTCTGCTGTAGCCTGGAGAAGAGACTGTCAAATTCTCACACCTGTATTGTTCACACTTAGAGACCTGGGGCCTCATTTATAAAGGTTGCTACGTACAAAAAAGTGGCGTTAACGGGGGTGAAATGTGCGTACGCATGTTTTACCGCAAACGTCGGGATTTATAGAAAAATTCTATGCGGTAAAATGTGCGCAGTTCTACGCATCCTTTCACCCATGCGAAGTTTTTCAGACACGGGAATCAGCGACACCTGATGGGGAGATCACAAAGTAAAGCTCAGTCCTCTTAAAAACATAGTTTTATAAGTGTGCTTTCACAGGGTTTGTGGTCTGTTGTATCTGTTAAGTCACTACTTAAAACCTATTTTTATAAAAGGCATTCTCTTAACTCTTAGTTTATTGATTATTTTACCGGGCGGCGCCAGGATGAAGTGAAATAAAACTCATTGATTTAACCTGCAATAGCCTCAGAAAGGTTAAATAACAACAACATAATGCGACTGTTCAAAATCAAAGAATACATTTATTAATCAGAGACTCACAGAAGAACAGAGCACTGCAGAGAATTTATGAACGATAACGATTCTGTCAAAATCAGCAGGCGGAGGACTAGAAACCGCAGTTTGCGGCTTGCATCTCTCTCTCTCTCTCTCTCTCTACAACGGGGGAAATGGAATTAGGGCTGAAAGTTGTATTTACCACCACGAAAAGCAAGCAGGCTGAGAAACCGAAATAAGTGACGTGTCTGTCTATCGATCTCCGCTCCATTTCAGTGGGCTACTATGGACGCCCCAGCATACACCTATGGAAATATTTTTCTATAGATACATAAAGCTTAAACAGAGGGGGCAAAAATACAACTAAGAGGCTAAGCATATTTTACTCTTTCATATGTAGCTCCTAATGCTCAATGTTGTATAACTTTTAAACTGTTTTTTAATTGTTTTTATCATTTTGTTCATCATCAGTTTGTCTCCCATTTTTATTTTGTCTTCTAAATCACTTTGTAACCTTGTTTTGAAAAGTGCTATATAACAAAAGTTTATTTATATTATTATTAAGGTGTGCCGGATTATTAGAGCTTGTGCGGATCTCCCCAATGTGGCCCAGATCCTCTACTGACTCCCAGACAGTACACCTTTACGGCACTCAACCTCAGTGATGAGCACCTCGATCTCGCACTCTGCAAATTTCGGCTTTCTTGCAGCTGACGTCTCTCCGTCTTTCCCTCATTGATAGTCAACAAAGGCTCCTTAACAACGTCGGCATATTCATGAGCTATTTAGCATTGCCCATTTATGGATGATTGTGGGACGACACTGGGAGGAGTAGTGGGAGGATCCTCTGAATGCTTGCCGTATTCACAAAACATTTTATCTTACCAAATAGTCCCAAATAGCATGTAAAAAATTTTTTTCTTTTAAAACCAATTCACAAAGCTGCTGAGACCAACTTTTACTAAGGAATGGGGAGAGATCTTAAGTTTACTTCCTATGCCCACAGTGATTGGCTGATAGGGGATGGGTCTCTGTCAGTGATTTCATCATAGAAATACTATAGAAGGAGGTATCATGTTGCCATATTCAAATAAAGATTAAGTAAGTAAGTAAAAATGTAGGTGTAAGTGTCACTGATTAAACATGAAACCAAGAATAATATAGGCTACTGACTAGTCAAGTATATGTTCAGCTAATCGTCAGCCTCTTAAATGTCTGGCATCTAGTAAAAAATTAGCGGATATACATATAAGCAGCTTTTTACTGATCAGACTAGAATAACCATGGCTGGTAGGAAGACGTGTGATGCTACATTGTGCAAACCAAAACCAAAACCAAACTGGATGCAAGAACAGGTTTTACTTCTTGCCCAACTTGTACATGAAAGGAAGGACATTATTAAAGGGTAATTTGGAGTTGGGATAACTTCATAAACCAAAAAAGAAGCGTGGGAAAATACCAAAATGTCCAGAACCATCGATGACTGTGAAAAGCGCTGGTATTCTTTGCAGTCTCAGGCAAGGGCAGAGGTTGCAGAATTCAAGCGACAAACAACCGCCATAGGTAATAGGACATTAGGCCAATTATTTTACTACACTAGACCACAGTATTTTATTCTCTATCATTCAATGTATTTAGCCTATATAAAAATGAACCTAAATGTATTTATACATAAATGAACCTCGCTATACATGTCATCGCAGATTATATTAAAGGGGGGGTATTGTACTCATTTTGTGCTATTTAAACTGTTCCTGGGGGACTTTACAAGACGTTTGTGAAGTCTATATCAAAAAAAATCCTAAAACCAGCTTCTGTGGTGTGTGTTTCAGTCTCTCATTTTCTCCATTGTAAAGAACAGGCTGTTTTGAGGGCGTGGAGGTTGTATGTAATGAGCACTGCTCTGATTGGCCGCCTCACGCCTCACTCACGGCGTGAGGCGGCCAATCAGAGCAGTGCTCATTACATACAACCTACACGCAATGTGGATGTGTGAGCAACACTTTCTGCTGTAGCCGGTCTGTTTATGGCTCATGTCCATAAGCTTATTGAATACAACTTGCAGAAAAGCTAGGATTGACAATTTTGTTGCGCTAGTTAACCAATATATTATTGGATGCAATCTATTTGCAGCCAAGTAAAGTTTACCAAGCCTGACACGTTCGACAGACTTATAAAACAGACACTGGTCCCAACAAATAACTTTAAGGGCATTTTCACACCTGAAAGTCCGAACCAAGGTTCATGTTTTGTTACATTGTATACATTTGATCCGGTTAGTTTTGGTTTCACATTGCAATTTTGCAAGCGCACTAAGGACATTTGGATGACATACCTACGTCCTGTCGTCATCACCTACGTGGGCTGCGTCTCCCTATACTTGACATTGATTGGTTTATAGAGGGGTGTGCGTCTGACGTTGGCGTGTTGTCAATTTCGTTGGAGTTTTTCCGTTTGAACAGATTCATTTCGTTGCCACTATACAGTCCCTCCAGGATGTTGCGATCGCAATAATTAACGCAAATTGATTTGCGCTAATTGCGCTAATCATTTTATAAACTGTTCAAGTTGATTTGCTGCTAACAGGCCGGTGACTAGTTAGATGTGCGTTCTCCGCTCCGGACCTCTCTCTCCTTTTCTCTGTGTCAAACTGGCAGCACTGACAGAACTGACACATAAGAGCGAGACAGGAACGTGACTGGTCAACTAATGATGTGATGACAAGTTGTAGATATGCTGCATTGCAGCCTAAAGGGAAAAAACAAACAAAAATAATGTAAAGAAAACTATGATTAAAAAGGAATGAAATACAAAGAAAGGCACTAGACAGAGATCATGTGTAGTAAAACTAGTTTTCAGCCGGCGGCCCCGGGAGGTATTAATATGTAATGATTACTAGTGGGCAGTTTACAGTGTTTTGGGCAGGATGGGGGGCTCAAAATTTTCATCAATTCCTGCTGTTTTACCACAAAATAACACGAAAAATATCCCAAATTGCATCGCAATTTTTTGATAAAAGCCGCTGCAAATTCAATCATTTTGGGCCGCAATAATCAGACAAAAACTGTGAAATCCTGGTGGGACTGACTATAGTATTATTATTATGGCATTACTACCAGCAGCACCAACTTCAAGCGCAGTACTCAAGACTAGTTTGAATCCGCCAAATGAACGTCCTCGTCATGCAAAAATGATATCGCCGAGGATAGCCTGCCTCAACTTCCTGTAATTGGTCTGAAAGTTCGAATCATCCAAAAAGTGTTTTCACACTGCAAACGAACTGAACCATTGTTCAGTTTGATCCGGACCGAGACCACCTCTTTTGGTCGGACCAAATTCTGGTCCTTTGGACCATGGACTATGGTCCGAGGCACCTTTCACACCTGCCATTTTGGTTCGGACCAAACTGAAAAGTCCGAAGGTCCGGACCAAACAAGGTAGGTGTGAAAGCACCCTAAGATGAGTCCTGACTCCAACCAATAACTTTACTTTTACTTTACTTTACTTTTAATGACTCCAACTTTAGTTTTCTTACTTCTTCCACACCCAACAAGCCCGTGGCTAGCCCCGCTAGCTCGTTTAACCAGCAGTGAATATACTAACCAGACTAATTTGGTAAATTAAATCAAAACATGGTGACACTTACAGATTCCAATTTTGCAGATGGGTCATGTACCTTATGAATTGCTCCATCTTTAAGCTTCAATTTAGATGCTAATCCTGCCATTGCTCAAGCAGTCTGAGGACTAATCATCACACACAGAAAAAGCTGTAGCCGTTGCCATTAAAAATAAAATTAATCTACTCTGTCCTGGCATTTTCACGTGTTGGGAGACTGCAGGGATCTATGTTGCTGCCTGCATCCTAAAAAATAATAACTGGAGAGTTGATATATCTCCTAGATATATTGTTGTTTTAGCTTCACTCGTCGGAAAGTAATGGTGCATTCCAGTGTACTCGGAAAAAACGGCGTCCGAATGTGATATGCGCCGATTCTCTTCACTAATGGCCCTGTAGTAGTTGATGAGTTTAGATGCTTGTAACATTCTGAGACTTACCATACAAACATGAGTTTGCTGCGGGCGATTATGTTTTCCCGAGCAGATGCACTGGAACACATTTAGATTGGAAGTTAGGAATACCGACTCGGAATTACTGATTTCCGAGTACAATGGAATGCACCATAAGCAACGGCTTGCGGCACTGCCGCATTTTGCAATGACATAAATGGGATTGGTTGTTCACCTGGGCGTGGGCATGCTCTGAGAGGGGCTGGACTTGCACCTTATGACGTCCAAAGGAACCATTTTCTGAAACAGGCTGTTTTTCTCCTATCTTTGGCACCGTTTTGGGAAAAAGGAAAATACAGAAAAACGGGTTGACTTCCAGATTTCAAATTTTCTCAGCTGCTTAGGGAAGTAATTTCCTGTGGAACATGTATAAGCGCCAGGAATAAACCGTTTTCCATAATATGGGACCTTTAACATGTAATCTATAATTCTAAATATTTATTAGGGGGAGGCTCAGCACCGAAGGCTCTATCGCCTATTGCCTCAGCGGTGTACAGTGTCCTTGGGCACTCAGACACCAGCATAGGATTGTTTGTGATTTGTGTGATTCTTAGTGACTTAGGAGTCCTCTTGAGTACCCCTAACTTTGCACAGATTTAGGAGCTGGTTTTAGCGCTAAAACACTTTGTGAAATGCTCTTACACCAAAAATTTAGGAGTCCTAAAATAAGGCCCACACCCATTATTTTTTCTCCTCCTTTCTCCTAAATCAGCAAGTTGGGAGCTACTTTTAGCCTTAAGATTTTTTGTGAATACGGCCCCAAGTGTACAATGCTATTTATAGTGTAATCTGTGCTTCTTCAATTCTTGTAAGTAACTTGTTAAGGGTCTAATGAGATATTTACATCTACCCGACACCAACCACCTCCAAACACTAAATGAAAACATCTGAAATTATTTTTCTGACATCCACTTGACATTACACAATGTCATACAAGTCATACAAATGGTTACAACAAAAAACCAAAAAAATAAAAAAAGTTCATTGGCTTTCAGAAAATCATGTGTAACGCTAATATATTTCTTTTCAGAGTTGATGTTTGTTATTAATTTCACAGTATCCAAAAGTTTCTTAGAGTTCTTTTCCATCAACTCTTTG
Source organism: Hoplostethus mediterraneus (assembly GCA_034670385.1). Lineage (NCBI taxonomy): Eukaryota > Metazoa > Chordata > Actinopteri > Trachichthyiformes > Trachichthyidae > Hoplostethus > Hoplostethus mediterraneus. Next base: position 55,195 of record JAXDDW010000137.1, on the reverse strand, counting down.
TGTGCTTACCTAGCATTTCCGAGTCAACAGTTTTCATTGCAGTGACCCTCATTGTAAATGCCATATCCTGTGGGAATTATTAGGCATTGAGACATAATAGTCTAATCCCTAAAACCACAAGGCTTAGGGGTGGGATTTGGGTAGCACATTGAAAACCTCTGAGTTGATGCTGTAAGAGTATCAGTGTTTTTGGAAAGACAGATGTATATTTATATATATTCATATTTTGAACTGAATTACCTCAGTGTCTTCCTTAAAAAACTATTTATTCAGCATACTATGAAATCAAATATATGAACTATATTTGTTAGATATTTGTTCACTTTATACTTGTACTAACAAATTAAAGTAAAATTTCTTAGGTTCTTAGGATATAGCTCAATATGACTGTGTTGACCCTATAATGTACCTCCATAATTAAATAATTTAAGCTTTACATGCTTCATAGCCAATTTTGCACATAGTATGGAATGTATGCCTACCTAAACATGCAAAACCCAGCCCGTAAACCTCTACACAAAACAAAAGAGACCTGTGTCCAGAGATGGTGTAGTGCAGGCCTATTCAATTGGCGGCCCGCGGGCCGAATCCGGCCCTTTAACGACCTCAATCCGGCCCTTTGACAATTTATAAATATGAAAAAAAGCATAAATTAAATTATGAATAAAATTTAATTACATACAATTAAATTAAAATTAAATAAATAATTCCTTCCAATAAGAGTTTTTAAAAAAAAGGTATTCCCGTTCATTAACGTTACCACTCACACTATTGACGCAGCCATACAGAGATAACGTGAGTTTACGGCGTGCTACGTTGGCTGCGGCTGCAACCAACAATCCTACAGCAGTTTAGGCTAGCTAGCTACTCATTTCATGTTGTTAGCAGTATCAAATGCCATCGCAAAATGTCCCTCTCAACACTTAAAAAACGAAAAGTAGATCATGAAAACCAACACTTCAACAGTGAGTGGACAGGGAAATACCTATTTATCTTGCCGAATGCAAGAGGAAAGCCCATGTGTTTGATCTGCCACGAAAGCCTTTCAGTGGTAAAAGAATTTAATGTGAAGAGACATTTCCAGACGAAGCACTCGAACTTTGAAACAAACTTTCCAGCAGGTTCGGATGTTCGCCAACACGAGCAAATGCGAATCAACATCGTTCGATCTTGCTCAGATCAAGAGAGAGCTACCGCAGCATCCCTCCGTGTAGCATGGATGCTAACTAAAAAGAAGGTGAGTTCAAGAACACAATGGACTCTGTTATGGCTATCATTAATTTCATTAGATCTACATCCAGCCTGCAACACCGCCTGTTTCGCCAACTACTCTCAGACATTTCAGCAGAGCACAATGATCTGCTTTTGCATAATGATGTTAGGTGGCTAAGCAAAGGCAACGCAGTAAAACGTTTTTGTGCACTCAGGGAGGAAATTGTTGCTTTTCCCCGCGATTGTCGCCACAAGAAGGCCGAGACATTTCTGCATCAAATGCTGGATCAGGGGTTTGTGGCCGAGGTGTGCTTTCTGAGTGACGTATTCCATCACCTGAATGGACTCAATTTGGAACTGCAGGGGAGGGATAAAACGGTGCTCGACCTTGTGGAAACACTGCATGGATTTCAGAGGAAACTGTCTCTCTTCTCCGCTGATTTGTGCCTTGGCAAAATGTTACATTTCCCAACACTGCGTGATTTTATCGCGTCCTCATCAGCACAGATCACTATGACAATGACAGAATTTTTGTCCAAGTTGAAGGCTAATTTTGCCACACGATTTGAGGACTTCAAACTACCCACAGAGGTGTTGCAGTTTGCCAGGGACCCTTTCTCTACCGATGCAGAGGGAGACTTTCACACAAAAGCAAAAGCGGTACTGACATCACTCAACGAGGGTTCCCTACAACTAGAACTGATTGACATGCAAGCATCCTCTGCTCTGAGGCAGGCGCTTCAGTCTGTCGGCAGCGTTGCGTTCTGGACAGAGCACATTGCTGAAGAGAAATTCCCAAATGTGAGAAGGTTGGCAATTTTCCTGCTTACTATGTTTGGATCAACGTACACATGTGAGTCCAGTTTCTCACACATGAATGCCATCAAAACAAGCAATCGATCCTCTCTGACAAATGATCAGCTTCATCACTGCCTGTGGATTGCTCTGACCACATATGAACCAAACTTTTCAGCTCTTGCACAATCCAAGAAGTGTCATTTCTCACACTGAAATGTGTTTGATGTTGAACAAAGCCAAAAGGTGCAGTAGTGAGACTTTATTTACAAATTACTGCACATACTGAAACAAAGACAGGTAATGAGTCTAACTGAGTATACGGACTGTTAAAAGTAATATTGTGTTTTTATTTAAATAACCTGCTAACATTCTAAGTTTATTGGTGTTTACATTGTTTGATTATTAGATCATTATTTTATTAGTAGGCTAATTAGCCCATTCATTACTTATGTCTGTTGTTGCTGATGTCTGTTAAGCACAGAAATATGTATTATATATATTTGTTTTTTGTTAAAGTATTAACTCTGTTGTTGCAGAGGGAATTTAGGAGAGTCAAACTGAATTTAAAAAAAGTTGTTAAATGCAACATTGTGTTTATTAAAACAACCTGCTTTAAGATTAAAAAGGTGCATTGTTTTCACTCCTAGCTTTACATGTCAGACATAGGAAATGTAAATGTCCGGCCCCTTGGCTCTTCACTTTTTTTCAAATCTGGCCCTTCTAAACGAGTACTTGAATAGGCCTGGTGTAGTGGTTAAACCCCCCCCATCTCTGGGACTGCATGTATTCATCCTGGCTTTAGATTGAATCCCACCAGAACCTTCTCTCTCTCTGCCTTCCAACTGTCTCAATTAAGAAGGATACTCAGGGAACATTTCAAAATATGAAAAAGGGGTAGTGGCAGTGGAATGGGGTCACATAGGGGAAGGCTTCAGTTGCAGATAGCCTCAGAGTTTATTTGTCAATCATCGCTGACTTGTGGAAGCATGTGTTTACTCTGGGATTTTTGAAAGTGGTCTTAGCCCATGTCAGTAATGACAGACAAAGCCCTGCAAGTGCAGAACTCAGTGGAACCCATTTGCTGCCCACATGGTCTTTCCCATGAGCTAAGATCGTCACCACCACCAAACAAGGACACATCTACTTATTACAAGGGCGGATCAAAAGTGCATGGGTTTAAATTTTTGGAATTGAACATTCATATGTTTAGTTTTTAAAAAAAAGAAAAAAGGTTGTATGCCTTTGTGTTTGGCTTTCATGGCTTCTGACAACAAGCACAGTCATGCTTGAAAGTTTATTAAATTTTGATTATGCAATCCTTATTTAATCAAAATGTTCTGAAATAAAGGATCTATATTTACCGATTTCATGCTTTTTAGAGGAAATGATCTGCATAGTGAAATGCAAAAATAAGTGAACTTTCATTAGTTAAATCAAGTAGTTAAGTAGGTAAGTAGAGTAAAGTGAGAAGGTGAGAAAGGTGAGATGAGAAAAAAGGTGAGATGAGAAACCCTGTCAGTTTAGTGTTACCCGTGCAGGTGGGGAAAAAAACTCAATGGCCAATCTAAGGAGACCTCAGAGGACAACAGAAAATAAATAACTAAGTAACTAATATGAAAACTAGTAAAAAAAAAAAAGACATTTTTAAATAACATCCAGAGCTCTACAAGCCTCCATTGCAGAGTGTCATGGTCTGGGGCTGTTTTTCTTCCTCAGGATCTGGACATATTGACATCATTAAAGGAACCATAAATTCTGAGGAACACCAGTCGGAGAGCTAAAGCTGGGCTGAAAGTGGCTGTTCTAACAATACACTGATCCTAAGCATTCAAGGAAATCAACCAAAGAATGTCTCAGGAAGAAGTTTAGTGTGCTGCTCCAACTCCTGACCTAAATCGATTTACAATGCTGTACAGGACCTGAAGTGGGCTGTTCATACGAGACAGCCCTCAAACCTCACCGGGTGGCCAAGTTCTGTCAGGCAGAGTAGGTGAAAATCCCTCAAGGAAGACAGCAGACACTAAAGTGGCTAAAGAAAATGTTTACTCAAAGTCATTGCTGCCACAAGTTATTGATTGAAGGAGTTCACATATTTTTGCACACAGAGATATCTGAGTTTTTGTTAAAGGTTGGTGTCTCCATAATACACCTCTTCATTAAACTCTGCTCAAATATTCTATCACTGACATAATGTAATGCTAAACAGGATATGATTTTGCCTGTGAATGGAGCTAGACAAGCTACAAAACATCAGCATAGCAATGCAACCTTTACCTGATTAGAGCTTCCATGCAGTTTGTCAAATCGAGGCCAGCTTTTCCCCCTGACAATTAAAGCATGTCCCTTTTAATCCATTCATGTCATTACTCACAGAACGGAAAAGGGTTCACACTGTAGCACTACAACCCATTATAGTATTAGGAATTCATCAATGCCAGAAAGGATCATATGATAACAGTCCTCTCAACATAGTCCCAATATGATATGCGTCGGATCAAGGGTGGGGACATGCATTATAGCATACCGATCCAGATGGCCTTAGAAAGGAAGACAAGCTGTTCAGTGGACAGGGGACTTATAGCCCATACAGGGGAATGACAGGATGGCAATGTGGGGCATGATGAGAGGATTTAAAGTTGAAGACCTCCATGCACAGCAGGGGTAGCTCTGGAAGAGGAGGGGACAAACAAGGAGCAAGAAATAGGGGTAGTATACATTGACAGGAGCATATTTTACCCTGCAAGTATGAAAAATTGACTTAAAGGTCCCATATTATGGAAAACGGTTTATTCCTGGCGCTTATACATGTTCCACAGGAAATTACTTCCCTAAGCAGCTGAGAAAATTTGAAATCTGGAAGTCAACCCGTTTTTCTGTATTTTCCTTTTTCCCAAAATGGTGCCAAAGATAGGAGAAAAACAGAGAAAATGTTTCAGAAAATGGTTCCTTTGGACGTCATGAGGTGCAAATCCAGCCCCTCTCAGAGCATGCCCATGCCCAGGTGAACAACCAATCCCATTTACGTCGTCACAAAATGCAGCTCACGGCAGTGCCGCAAGCCGTTGCTTATGGTGCAGACCATTGTACTCGGAAATCGATAATTCCAAGTCGGTATTCCTAACTTCCAATCTAAATGTGTTCCAGTGCATCTGCTCGGGAAAACATAATCGCCCGCAGCAAACTCATGTTTGCATGGTAAGTCTCAGAATGTTACATCTTACAAGCATCTAAATCTAAACATCAACTACTACAGCGCCATTAGTGAATAGAATCGGCGCATATCACATTCGGACGCCATTTTTTCCGAGTACACTAGAATGCACCATTACTTTGCGACGAGTGAAGCTAAAACAACATATCAGGAGACATATCAACTCTCCAGTTATTATTTTGTAGGATGCAGGCAGCAACATAGATCCCTGCACAGTCTCCCAACACAGAGTGCCAGGACAGAGTGGATACATTTCATTTTTAATGGCAATGGCTAGTTTTTTCTGTGTGTGATGATCAGTCCTCAGGCTGCTTGAGCAACGGCAGGATTAGCATCTAAATTGAAGCTTAAAGATGGAGCAATTTTTAATTTAATTTACCAAATTAGTCTGGTTAGTATAGTCACTGCTGGTTAGCTAACGAGCTAGCAGGGCTAGCCACGGGCTTGTTCGGCGTGGAAGAAGTAAGAAAACTAAAGCCGGAGTCATTAAAAGTGAAGTAAAGTAGAAGTAAAGTTATTGGCTGGAGTCAGGATTCTTCTTAAAGTTATTTGTTGGGACCAATGTCTGTTTTATAAGTCTGTCGAACGTGTCAGACTCGGTAAACTTTAGCCACCATTAGTACAATCGTGTTTGGTTGTTTGGCTGCACTGTTTGGATGCAAATAGATTGCATCCAATAATATATTGGCTAACTAACTCAACAAAATTGTCAATCTTAGCTTGTCTGCAAGTTGTATTCAATAAGCTTATGGACATGAGCCATAAATAGACCGGCTACAGTAGAGAGTGTCGCTCACACATCCACATCCACAAACACAAGGCAGGAAAGTACAATATTACACAAAATTGTTATCAGTGAGAAACTAAGTGGAACCGCCTCAGCTGCCTCTTCCCATTCTGGGTCAGACTCCGGCTCAAACATGTCTGGTCTCAGTGTTGGTTCTGGAGCGGCCGCCATGGTTATGGTAGATTTCTGCATCAAGCTTATTTGTTTACCTTGAGCAGCATGGGCGCTCGACTCCAGTTTGTCTCCCACCTCACTCCGACCACACAATCACCAAACACAACGCAGAGGGAGCCAGGTGGAGAGTAAACAGACCACCCTAGGGAGCCGGCCCTACAACTAAGGGTTACATAGACTTCACAAACGTCTTGTAAAGACCCCCAGGAACAGTTTAAATAGCCCAAGATGAGTACAATACCCCCCCCTTTAACAACTTGACATGGACACCAAGACCTCTTCTGTTGCATATTGGCTGTATTGTAAATCTACTATTTTTTTAATTAATCTTACTGAAATCTCTCTAATTTCAGGTATAAAACTAGAGACCCCCACTATGGTAGTGTAGTGTGTGCAGGAGACATCATCTTCCTCACTCTTCCTCTCTCACGAGACAGGATGCACAACGACAAGACAAAGACTAACACATTCCCCTCCCAAGGCCTCAGGCCAGGTCAGGACCCCTGCCGAACTCGTGACAGTCCCAAGGAACCCCCCCCCCCCTCTCATCCAAGGGGGGCTCTCTCCATAAAACCGCTAAAAGTAGCACTTTCCAGGGCCGGTTAAACCACGTGGCACCGGGGGTCACTGATAAGTGCCGAGTAAGTTGCACTCAACCTTATCACCAAGTGAATCACACTAAGAGAACAAAGAAACTCTGGAATGTGCATCAAAAATGGACTTTCTTTATATGTCTTATTAGATTTGAATAACACATCCTGTGGCAGATGATGTACCCTACTTCCCAATGTATTATCTTGCTTAGTCAAAGCACACAGCATGCGTTATTAAGATGTTTGTTTGTACGCACCAGTGTTTTGTGGTAAGACGGTCATGTTTGGTATCATACTGACACATTTGTGGTAAGGTGATTAAATATGTCACTTGTATCCCAAAAGGGACAAGAAAAACAATGTTTTCAAACCTAGGTGGAAAAGCAGTTTTGGCGAATGTTAATCACTGAGCCCCAGGCCATAAGTCTGAATGCATGCAAATAGGGGAAACACCCATTTGCCTGATTTACTATAAAGTCCCCTGAGCCCTTGGCTCTTGGGCTCACTCTCTCTCGAAATCTCACCAACGAAGAAAGCAGGACAACTCCTGCAACGGGCGGACGGGCAAAAGCTCAGGCAGAAGGACATCAAGAAACATCAAGAAACAGAACTCCACCGTCCGGCAGCCCGTCCCGCAGCCCGTCCTGAAACTAAGTTTGAACCTGGCTCCAAGCTCTTCTCCAAGCTCAACTACCAGATCAGCTCTACGGTGAATATCGACAAGGCGCCCGCTCGAATTCACTCAACCTGATCCAGAAGACTACGTAACCACGTCAGAAGCCAGCCGCTCCGCTACTCTGCTACCTGAACGACGTGTGCCAACACATCGACCCTTCCCTCTATCTTCACTGAGGTGAATTGTTGGCACGACTACCCTGACGAACCCCGGCCCCGGGCCGATCTCCACATCGGCCCTCCTGAAATCGACCGGCCCAGCCCAACACGTGCGTGTGTTTACCTGGCTACTGCGACTGCGCAACGGTTATCACAGGGACGAGGACGCCGCTGACACCCTGCAAACCAGACGGTAACCAACTTTCTTGTTGATGCACGGGTGATGCCAAGGCAGTGTTGAACTGTGAAAGTGAGGTTAGAATACTCTCTCTCTCTCTCTCCACTATTCTCTGTCCTTCTGTCCCAAGTCTCCCGGAAACTGTCAGCTGTCCTCCAAGCCATCTTTCGCTGTGGCCACATGGTCGCAATTAGACGTATTACAGCTCAGGTCGTTTTGTCGGTGCCAATTTCCTTGCCATCTTTGATCCCAATATCATTTGCCACTCTTATTTAATATATCCTTTGCCACTGTTTTACTTCCTACTTTATTTGTCCGTTTTACTGCCATTATCTGTTTTAGTTTAGTATACATTTATTCATTTTATTGGTGTTTTATTTACATAATTAATAAAATCTTTGCATTTATAAAGAACTGGTTTTTGTGTGTCATTGATATATCCTGGACATGAAGGTAGAAAATCACTGTAATCTAGAGCTCACTTCTTTTGATTATTAGACTGATATCCTTATAAAGAGACTATTCCAGTGTAAACTGGTGGTGCCCCAAGAGTGTTAATTGATAAGATATTAATTACGAAGAATAACTTCAATAGTTGTCAATTGTTAGAATTGACTAAATAGTCTCATCGTTCATAACGAAGCTCAACACGCTACAGTAGCAAGGCTGCAACAGGTTGTCTGTGCCTCTGTGGGTCTTAGCACCAATTTATCAGGCTGGCCCTAACCCAAAAAACATAAAATCACATATCACAAAAATCAAATATGATTTCTATAATGGAAAGAATCACTGCCTTCAAGAAAATGGTCATACAAAAACCCGAGGGACAGTGAGGGAAGAATCCACAGATAAACCCTGCATCTGGGTCAACTTGCCAGCTACATAGTTGCCCTAGCTGCCCCTCATACACGGAAGGATCAGAAACAACTTTTTCAAGATTTTCAAATTATTGCATGAATTTTATGTTCATCTGATGTCAAACAAGAGACATCAGTAAATAGAAGACAATTATTTTGGCCCTTTTCATACAATGTAGTATGAGGACTTATTCTAGATTGTTGCAATTATTCACAGATCATTCACCTCGTTAGAACAAAGAGAATTTTCACACCATGCAGTAATGGCTTTCAATTTCATTGGAAGACCAGCTAAGACTGATGACATTAAATGGGATTTTACTGGCCATTCATAGGACAAGTTTCATTGGTTCTGTGCCTAGTTTAACTCCTCCCAATATATGCCCATATATTAGGCTACAGATTAATTTTATAATAATTTAGCCTATTCATAAATAGCCATTTCAAAATAAGATGATTAGTTGTTTATTACATTAACTCTTGTCAGCGCATAATTAGTGTACTCCCAACCCCAAAAAAGCAGTAGACAAATATTCTGTCTATAAAAGTGGTTTATTGCATTTACAAAAAAGCAAAATAAAAATGAATGAAAAAAATGAAATGCAAACCGGTGAAAGTAAGTGGGTAAACACACACACACACAGCAATGCAAATATAAAAAAATGAAAAAAATGAACAAAATAATAAAAGAATGGCTTAAAAGGTGGGATCTAAATCAGGTGAGCGGGTCTGGGCTGAGGGTCTGAAAAGGTGGCAGACTGCTGCCTGGGGTGATGGCTGTGTAGGTAACCGTGGTTTTCCTCCAGCTTGCCCTGAAGAACCTGGCAGAGCTCCTACAGTTGTGCTGTACTGAAGGAAGGCGCCTTCACAAGCCACACAGCCATGCCGTCAGCAATAGTGTCTTCCTCATCAGACATGTGTTCAGCTGTTGCTGTGCACCACAGTTCTCGCTCATCTGGCCGAACAACCTTCCCCCTGACCTCCAACAACTGAAGGAAAACAAAAACATACAATTAGTGGGCTGTGATGATTAACAATAATAATAATAATAATAATAATAGCTTTCATTTCTAGAGCGCCTTTCAAGGTACCCAAGGTACTTAACAGTAGAAGGAGAGAGTAGGAGGAGATAAGGAGAAAACAAAAACAACCAGGCGGAAGACAATACGACAAACAAAGGACACTGGACAAAAAGGCAAAAAAGCAGAGGGCCACAATTCAGCAGCTGGGTCCAAAGGCCTGGCTGAAGAGGAAGGTCTTTAGCCGCTGTTTAAAAACTTCAATGGACCCAGCATTGTGGATCTCCACAGGGAGTGAGTTCCAGACGGGAGGTGATGAAGGTGTGAGTGAAGGCCAGAGTCTGGAGATGTTCTTGAGGTGGTAGAAGGCAGAATTTGGTACAGATTTGATGTGTGCCTCAAAGTGGAATCGAAAATAACACCCAGGTTGCGGACTTCTGAGGAAGGGCAGATGGAGCAGCCGTCGATGGTCAGGAGGCCACAACCATGAGCTTTGTGTTTGTGTATTTGTGTTGAGTTTAAGGAGGTTGGATGACATCCAGACTTTTAAATCATGCAGGCAGTTGACAAGGGACTGGGGAGGGAGCTGGGTGGAGGGTTTGGTGCTGAGGTAGAGCTGGGTGTCGTCGGCGTAGCAGTGAAAGCCTAGGCTGTGCTGGCGGATGAGCATGCATGGCCAAGGGCGAGCATGTGAATGCTGAATAAAAGTGGTCCGAGCACAGAGTCTTGGGGCACGCCCTGATTGATTGGGGTCAGGGGGGATCTGAAGCTGCCGATGGTGACAAAGAGTTTCACATCCAAGAGATATGACCGGAACCAAGAGAAAGCAGTATCAGTGAGGCCAAGATAATGCGCTCCAGTAGGATGGTGTGGCAGACTGTGTTGAATGCAGCAGAGAGGTCGAGGACAATGAAGATATTGATATGGCCGGAGTCAGCAGTGGTGAGGAGGTCATTGGTGATCTTGATGAGGGCGGTTTCTGTGCTAAAACCAGATTGAAGGGTTTCAAAGAGCTCATGGTTGGACATGCGTTGCTGGATTTTGCTGATGAATGGAAGGTTGGAGATCGGCCAGTAGTTCCGCACGGAAGGACAATTAAGTGAAAGCCAACTGTTCAAAAGATATGCATTAATAAATCATTCTAGACATGAAAACACCCTTTCACAGATTTTCTGAAACCGTGTTCATTTTCCCATAAGGACTTCCTGAACAAAACGGAATGATGGAAACAAACTGCATACATTATTCAGGCACTCAAAACAACACAACAGCACAATGATAGGTAAAGCGGTGCCTTCCCTTTTATGTGATTATGTGCCATAATCTTAGCATGGCACCTTCCGATGTTGTCATTCAGGCTGCGACCATATATATGTCCACCACACAGTCTCATAATAATTGTACCATGGCAGAACCTAAAAATGCCCTGAAAAGGCAAGTTAGATAGGACTGATGTGGTTCTAACATTATGACTCAATATCAGCCTTTAACACCAGGCTAATTTTGAAAGGTTTTACTTACCTGTGATATCATCCACATCAATATCAGGAAAATTGGTGACGACCTCGACTGCCTCGTTGTGTAGAGAGATCATGCTGTTGAAACAGAAACAGATTGTTCAGTGTTAGTTGTTTCCCAATTAGGCTGTACACTTCGATCTAGCTCCAACAAGCATCAGTCACCACAAGCATTCATACCCTTCTTGTGGATCATATCATTGGATGCTGTTCTCATTGTTGTGCAGCCTGTTCTGCTTCCTGTAACACATTAGAAATTACAAATCAGTAAGCAACATATCTTACATATTAGTTAGTGAGAAAACTTCCCACTGAGGCTATGGTCTAACTGGGTTAGCTATAGCTAGCTAGCTAGCCAAGTTTAAAACTCACCGCAATGTTTGGACAGTGTGTCCGTCTAGTCGATGGCGCCGGCCTTTTGGAGGGGGGAGAGATTATACCAATGTCATTGCGGCACTTGTTACTCTTCTCAATTGCATGCATCGTGTATCCATTGCATTAAGTCGTCCGTTGATTTTCCCTACTTGGTTGCCATTGGCTGGTTGTTTGGTATTACGTCACGTCCAGCCATCAATAGTGACGTTCAATAAATGTTTATAACGTTGCCGTGGAATATCGTGAAATACAGTTGAACTAATTTGAGTTTTCTCAAGTCCAGAACAGAGATCTCCTTCCAATAAAATATTATTTTTAAAAAATGATTAGGCCTACGTGTGTCCATCTCAGCATGTGAATATACACAGATCAGCCATAACATTAAAACCACTGACAGGTGAAGTGAGGGGTGGGATATATTGGGAAGCAAGTCAGTCAGTCAGTTCTTGAAGTTGATGTGTTGGAAGCAGGAAAAATGGGCAAGCATAAGGATCTGAGCGACTTTGACAAGGGCCAAAGTCTTGTGGGGTGTCCCTGGTATGCAGTGGTTAGTACCTACCAAAAGTGGTCCAAGGAAGCCAGCCGGTGAGCTCAACCGGTGAGCCAGCAACAGGGTCATGGGCGCCCAAGGCTCATTGATGCACGTGGGGAGCGAAGGCTAGCCTGTCTGGTCCGACCCCACAGAAGAGCTACTGCAGCACAAATTGCTGAAAAGGTGAATGCTGGCTATGATAGAAAGGTGTCAGAACACACAGTGCATCTAGCTGCAGACCGGTCAGCGTGCCCATGCTGACCCGTCCACCGCCGAAAGCGCCTACAATGGGCATGTGAGTGTCAGAACTGGACCATGGAGCAATGAAAGAAGGTGGCCTGGTCTGATGAATCACGTTCTTTAAAATGTGGACGGATGCATGTCATTTACCTGGGGAAGCGATTGCACCAGGATGCACTATGTGAAGAAGGCAAGCCGGTGGAGGCAGTGTGATGCTCTGGGCAATGTTCTGCTGGGAAACCTTGGGTCCTGGCATTCATGTGGATGTTACTTTGACACGTGCCATCTACCTAAACATTGTTGCAGATCAAGTACACCCCTTCATGGTAACGGTATTCCCTGATGGCAGTGGCCTCTTTCAGCAGGATAATGTGACCTGCCACACTGCAAAAACTGTTCAGGATTGAGGAGGTTCATGGTTTGAGGAACATGACAAAGAGTTCAAGGTTGGCCTCCAAATTCCCCAGATCTCAACCCAATCGAGCATCTGTGGGATGTGCTGGAAAAACAAGTCCAATCCATGGAGGCCCCACCTCGCAATTTACAGGATCTGCTGTCTTGGTGCCAAATACCACAGGACACCTTTAGAGGTCTTGTGGTGTCCATGCCTCAACGGGTCAGAGCTGTTTTGGTGGCAGGAGGGGGACCTACACAATATTAGGCAGGTGGTTTTCATGTTATGGCTGATCGGTGTATAGCCTTATGTAGTCTCCCCCATTTAGCGTAACAAACGGTCATTGACACAATGTTACAATCACATTTGCAACATTGTTGCAGAACGAGGGTGTTTGCACCTTGAAGCATGCAAAGAAAACCATTTTGATATATTAACCTAGGCTGCTCTTATTTTATAGCCTAGGTTACTTTGTTCTGTGCGGCATCTGACTGCCTGGCTATTAGGCTATGTGAGGTTGTGACTATTAGCCTAATGTAGCACGTGTCAGCGGCATTTAAATGGGGAGAGAAAGACACACAACCTCCAGTAGCCTAATATATTTTTATAGCATTATAACCAGGCTATTCATGCCCTATTTTATATTCAGTGCATGCATCAGGTCTACTCCGTATAGTCCAGTGTCAACCAGTCCAGTGTTTAATCAGGTAGAATGTAACAACAATCTCGTGGCGTAGCCTAACCTACCAATTATTTTTTCTTGTTGTGACATAACTTTACCTTGGACACCTCACCTGGCTGGTAGAAAACGTATGGATGTGGTCAATGTTGTCACGTGACTCGCACAAGAGTAAATTCACTGTCACTATCGCTGCTTCAAACTAACTGCAATAGGCTTTTGAATAATATAATTATCCAAGAGATTTGAAACAAACAGGCAATAGTTTGGCATACTAGACTGCAAGGCTCGTATAGCCTGTTATGCAGCATGATATGGCTGCGTGTGCAGTTTTGCTGACCACCAAATAGGCTATGTTATCAATTCTGCAAGAGAGAAAAGTAAGTTAAGTAAGTAAGTAAAATGTCAGCGGGACAAATGTGTACGTCTTGATTGCTGATTGCTTTCACCCTGTCCCTATTTGTCTTGTTTGAATTTGAATACCCAACCAGTGTTTCATTGACATATGAAAGGCTACTCTAGGACTCGACGTGTTGGAAGGGGAGGGGGAGAGTTATTTAGTTAAGTGACACAAAATCTGATGTTCCACGCTGTCACGTGTCACCGTTCTCATGACTGGCAATTCCAACTGGCATTGATTTATTGTTTACATGAATAACAAAATTTGAAGGAACAAGGGCTCTTCTATCAAATATTTTAGGTGACTATACTCCCAAGTCTAAACTGGGATTTCATTAATCAATATTATCCACTATAAACCAGAGAAGATACTGGACAAAAATGCTTTGAAAAGCATTGCAAATTAATATACCATTACATTATCTAAATAGTTCATAGCCCACAAAACAGCTTTAGAGAAGGTGAAAATTTCACTTTAAAATCTGGTACAAGGTGCTGTAATAGTTACTGTAGTCATGTCGTCCATATACGCCCTGATAGGTGGGAGGCACAGCCCTCCCTGCAGTCTTTCCCCACCTACTACCCATTCTGATGACCTAATGATTACCCCCATTGCCATGGTAAAAGCAAAAGGGGAAATTGTGCCCATTTCCAGACACTGCCATGCTGTAGTAAATGCCACTGTTGTGGAGCACATATGAATATCGTGAAATTATGACCTGACCAGATTTAATGATGGTGGGAACTGGATGGGGAGCAGCCTTGAACAGCTATGTTCAAGTAATTCAGCAGATTTTCAATGGGATTCAACTCTGGGCTTTGGCTGGGCCCCTCAAAGTCTTGTTATGAAGCCATTCAAGTACTGATTTGGCTGTATGCTTGGGGTCATTGTCTTGGTGGAACATAAACTGTCACCCAACAGCATGATGCTGCAACCTCCATGCTACACAGTAGGGACTTTGTATTATGGCTTAAGCATTCAGGTTTGGTTTCATAAGACCACAAAAGCTTTTTGCTCATGCTCTGCCTTTTTACAAACTCCAGGCTGCTGTCATGTGCCTTTTTTCAGGGGTGCCTTCCTTCTGGCCACTCTGCCATACAGCTCCGGTTCGTGAAGTGTTGCACTGACTGCTGTCCTTCCGGCAAGATCTCCCATTGCAGCCAAACTCTGTAGTCTTGTCAGAGGAGACCTTGGCTTCTGGGTCTCTTGATGACAATGGTCCTTCTTGCCCGGGTGCTCAGTTTGGTCAGCTCGTTCCTAATTTTTTCCATTTCCTAATGTTAGAGACTTGTGAACAACAAGAAATTGTTTTATACCTTTCCCATATCAATGCCTCCTCTAAATTCTACCTATGAATCCTAGAGACAGTTCCTTGGACTTCATGGTAGAGTTCTGCTCTGACATGGACTGTCTGTGGGACCTTTTACATACGCTTCCGTTCTTTAATTCAATCAATTGAATTGACTGGACCGAAAAAACATTTTCATTATGGGTTATTGTGTGTAGAGTGACAAAAATGCTAATTTAACCCATTTTGAACATACATACATAGGCTGTACCCATTGACCTCTGCCATAATGGTGACATTCTTGCTATGAGAATATTCAGTATGTGCTTTCTTTGAGATTTGCATGGTGATCATGTGTTGGTTGTTTCTCAATGAACCCGATTGGCCTCTTTGAACAGTCAAAACAGCCAGTCAAAACAGTAGAACTGCATGTTAGAGGTATCAGTTTTGAATAAATAGAGCTCCTCATGCCTAAAGAAAAGTCTGTGTCTGTGCCTTGTTTAATTTGGCAGTTGGAGCTGGGAGCAATTTTCATTCAAAAGCAAGTACACAGCTTCATGGGCTGTCTTCCAACTGAAACATTTTTAGGCTAGAATGATGTGACATTTGTTAGCATTTTGTTTTCATTTGGCGTTTTTTTTTGTTACAAAAAAGTTAAATTCCAACTCCAACTTGTGTTATGAGACATTCACCATTCAGAGAAGCTTCATGTAGGCATACATTTTACAGATCTTTCTAAACATATAGCCATTTTTACATAGCCGAATTCAACCTGAACAGGTAACCCTATTTTTGTGGCACAGTGGTGCAGTACTTGCACTGTTGCCTCACAGCAAGAAGGTCCTAGGTTTGATTGCCGGTGCTATTGATTCTAGGGTGCCCAGGTGGGTTATCTTCCGGGCCTTTCGGTGTGGAGTTTGCATGTTCTCCCCATGCTCACATGTGGTCCTCTTCCACAAAAAGAACCCCACTTGAAAAACATGCATGAAGATTGTAGGGCCCTATGAAATCCGTTTTATCTTTTCCTGTTTTCGGATTTCTCGGATTTGAATTTTCCTGTTTTCGGATTTCTCGGATTTAATGTTTTTTTCCTTCAGATTTAACACCAAAAAAAACAATTAAAAAATTATGTTTTTAACTAACTTTAATAACAGTACATCTGCAAACAGTGCCAGTGCAGTTCAATGCAGTTTTTTTTAAATTTGTTTTTATTTTTTTATTTTTTTTTATTTGTTCAATTCAGTTCAGTTCAATGCAATTCAACTGCCAGTGCAGTGCAGTGCAATAACGAAATAATAATTCAATAGTTAAATAATGAAAAATAATTTGTTGAAAATTAATCAGAAAAACTGTAAAATGTAATTTCTTTCAAAGGGATGTCCTTTAAAAGTTCATGCTTCTCCCCATCTCTGGCTGACATCACCATTGTGATACATGATGCTTAGGCGCTTTGTGTTTTGTGGATTCTCTTTTGTCGGTCAGCAGCGTTTTGTACTTGCTGAAGCCTCTCTCTGTATCGCTGTATGGCTTGCGTGGCCGCGGCAGCCGCTGCTCCCGCTGCCCCGTCTAAACCCTCAGGTACAGTAACCGGCTGAGGCTTTACTTTTGCGACTATACCCCTCTCCACCAGCTGCTCTGCCACACAAGTTTTAGTCTCTACCTTACGTGCGTTTAAAGGAATAGAGATGTCAAACAAACTAGCGATCAACAACAGATCCACCTTTGTGCATCTATCTAATTTATCAAGGGCGGGATTTTGTGCAAACACATCCATATTAAATGACATCTTATACTACCACACAAAGAAAAACTGCCAACCAAAGACAAAAAATAACCAAACCTTCCCAGCATCGCAGACGAACCCCCAATTTATGTTACGTCCCCGGTCCAGGAGTCGGGGAGCGCAACATAAAGTAGAAACCAATAACGTAAATAAGTGCAAAAATGAGCAGTTCATTTATATACAATGAAAATACGGCTGGCCGTAACCATTTCCTCTCCTGTCCCTGACCACGAGGTTATAAATTAGATAAATAATTCAACAAATAAAGACAATAACTTTTTCCAATAAATAGTTTACTACATACTACATAATTACATATTTCTTTCCAAGAAACTTGCTAAGAAATTAACAGTTACTTGAATGAATGCAGGCTATAAACAATGGTGTGACCCTTTCACAATGCATTTCCTGTTAAAAAATGATGAAAGCTCTGAAATCTCTCCATGTTTCACATTGTAAAGCCTGTTGCTGTCTTTATGGAACAAACTATTGCTAAAACTATTGTTTAATTTCTGTATTTTCCAGTTATTCCATCAGAACAAACTCCCACACTAGACTCAGACAGCTCTGGTTCAAAACTATACCGGGAACTTCTATTTTCAACCCAAATTATACCTTAGCCAAGTACTCCCTGAAGTAGGAAACACTCCAAACAAAGTACTATAGGGTTGCAGCTCTCCTGATGCAAGCCAGCTGTTGTTCAATGGACATTTGTGAGTAGTGTTTCGCTGGGTTGTTTCTATCCCAAGTGGCATGGAAGCTTCACACCCACTGAGCAAAAATAAATCCCAGGTGGTCTTAGAGGTGAAGAGGGTGTTTTACTGCTGGCTCAACACATTTTTTTTTACCTTGCGATTCAGGCAACAAGGATTTGTTTCACACTCTTTGTTCTGTATTTCAGGCCGACCTACCAACCCCTCCCCCCTCTGATCCCCTCCTAGGGGCCATATGGCCAAAGATTAGTAAAGCCCCCATTTCAGATGCCACATGGCTAGGGGGAAAAAAAGATAACATCATTGTGGCATTGTGTAGTCCGGATGCTGTTCAATGGGCCTGTGACACTGGCTGTCAAAACATAACATGTTTGGAGCCATTTAAAATCATTTGAAGGGAAGGAGAGGACCTTTTCTGTAATAGGTCAAATAAAACTGATGACTGGGAGACGCTTCAAAATACTTCAGACAATTTGGACAATGAAAGCATGAGTTTGTAAAAGGCTGATTCCTAAAACTGCAGAACTAAGTGCCAAACAGAGGGCTTGCAATCATCAGGTCAAAGGCTTTTTGACCTGATGATTGCTGACTTTGGTATTCTCTTCAATATAGAATTTGTCCCACAGGATTCATTTAAATGTTTCACCAATCATTGTAGTGGGAGGTACTGTTCCTACAGAAAAAAATCTGTTAAAGCAAATCTGTTAAAGCACCTGTGAAAAAGTGAATTCACACTGATGAGAGAAAGTGAAGAGAAGGCCATATATGCTACCCATCATTAATTAATTAACAGACTGCAAGTAAACAAAGAGAAAGGAGTGGCTGATAAGGTGGGAGTTGATGTATGTTAAAATGGGTCTTTAGTCTGGAGTCAAATCCTGAGACACTGGCTGGGTAGTTCCAACACAGAATTGAATCTAAGATGAATGATAATCAGAGCTTAATTAAACTGTTAAAAATAAGTAAACCTAGATTTTTATATTACCTGGAGCTGTATTGCACAATTTAAATTTAACCCTAGTTTAGTTTATAATTGTAAGATTATTGATTTAATAATCAAAAATTTTAATTAAATTAAATAGAAAACAAATGCCCATTAGATCTTCGAGACAAACATTGTTGACCTGTGTTAGCTTAATAATTATGCTAGTAAACTAACATCAGCTTTGACAAAAGTTGTCATGACCCTGCAGAGAAGCTACAATTTCTCTTCCATTGACAAAAATCTTGTGGTCGAGTTAATGGAGCATTACGGTTCAGTTTTGGAGGACAAGAATACACCAACACCATTGTCGATGAAAAGGACAGATGGCAGAATTCTTTAATAGATCAGTCATGGAGTGATGGAAAGGAGAGACAAAGGCTCAAAGGCTCCAATTCCTCAAAGTCTGAACATGAAAACAAAGCCATTATTGTAAAACTTAACTGGGTTGACGTAACTGTTCTTTTGTCTTTCTTCAAGGAACTCAGTAATTTTCCTCCTTCCACCCATTATGAAACTTAAACCACCAGTTTAACCTGTCACCTGTTAACCTGTAGTTTAAAGTGGATTTTTAAGTTTTGCAGTCTAAAATCAGGTTAAAAGTTTGGTGCGATATAATTTATTGATAAACTATAATTTTATCTGGTTTAAAAGTTACTCCTTGTTTGTGCAACCATTGTGTGATTCCCTGACAATGGCAGGAAGTTGTAAAGCAGTAGGTCTCAACTCTGGTTCAACTCAACTCTGAGCCTAGAGTGCTGCTGGTTTTCTATTCTGCCAGGTAGTTAAGTGCATTCACCTAAACAGATCTAAACAGTCCCTGATTAGACAGCTACAATGAAACCACCTGTCAAAATAGAAAACCAGCAGCACTCTGGGCCCCAAGGACTGGAGCTGAGAACCACTGTTCTAGAGGAAGGGGGTGCTATAGTAGGGGTGGGCGATAATCATGTTTATAATCGCAATCGCAATTTTAATTATGTAATCGTGGCAAATTTTCAAAATCGTTGATTTCGATTGTTATTTAGGCTACAAGAACAAGGAACGCCTAGAAGCGCCAGTTACCAAAGCAACCAGTGTGAGTGTGTGTGTGTGCACGTGCATCAGACGTAACATCACTTTCCCGTGAATGAATGGGCCAAATACTTTCCCCAATGCTGCGTTCATGAACTGAAAAATACATGGTATCCTTACTTAAACATAAAGTTAAGTGCATATTAACTTTATTAACATATAGCAAGTTTTCCCTAAAAGGTTTTTTGGGAGTTTTTCCTTGTCCTCTGTCTGCTGGGGGATGTCGTGTACTAACCATTTACTGTTTCACATGTTGGGCACTGTGAAGCCCTTAGAGACTATAACGGTGATTAAGGGCTATACAAATGTGATTTGAAATGTGATTTGATATATTTGTTTGTGGAATTTATCTTCTTCTGTCACTCTGCATGCAATTTGCAGTAACATAAATCATTACTTATTCAGTGTGTTCTCAGCATAACATTGGTAGAGTAATGAATGGATATACAGTAAGTCATAATGGAAACAATGTAATTGGATGGATGTTGTGGCAGTGTAAAATTTGCTCTTAGTGTCACAACCTAATCTTTGAAAATTGCTATATTGTCATTTGCCTTTCATATTTATCATTGCTGATGAATTGCACACACAATCGAGAGGTTAATTTTGTCACGATGGACAATATGGAGACCAGTATTGACTGGTAATTGTGACAGTAATAATATTACTTTTTCCCGTAGCAAATAGTAAAACAAATTACTATTTCAATTCCAGTAATAATATTACAGTGACCCATCACAAAGTTACAACCTTACTTTCGTTGTCACCACTTGCATATCACACTGAATTCAAATTGAAATTAAATGTTAAATGACAAATCAGTAGGCTTTTTAAACAAATGGAACTGTTCCTTTAAGGAATAGACCGTAAATCACTTTTAATATTTATTGTTCTTTCTCTTCTGTTGATCTATTTTTTCATTTTCCAATGATTATTGTGTCTATAACATTTCCCCATTCAATAAGGTTTAATGAATGGAATGATGTTTGGTCAATGAAGGAGGTATAGCCATTGGTCAGAAAAACATCACTTCCTCTGTGAGAACCGGTTTTAGATGAGAAGAAGCATTCAGTCTTTTCTAACCGAAAGTAAATCATCAAATATTAGAAAAGAGGAGAGTGGACAGAGAGGAATAATAACATTGGGTATTAGGGTCATTCCGTGTCAAATCACCCAAAATAACAGACATTTTAAACCCGACCATCTCAGAATTTGATGAAACGTGGTGTACTTGTTGGTTGGGATCCCACAACACCAAATCTCAAATTTCAGGTCAGTCGGACCAGTGGTTTGGGAGATATGGATCCTCAAAGTTTGAGATTTTGTGCAAAAAGGGGCATGGTCGCCAACCTTTGAACCCTCATATCTCAGGAACTACTGGGCCAATCTTCAAAAAAATAACTGGGCCAATCATTCATTCATTCTCTTTCAGATTCGAGTATGGTAAATTGACCTCTTGACCTTTGCTATGACCTTGAAATTGACCTTGTGGATCATGACCTTGAGATTACCTTTCCTGGAATTGAATCACCCACATGTTAACTAAAATATACAGAAGTTTCAGAGGTGTAATATTTTTTCTTTAGCAGCAATACAGATTCAAAAAATGCATACCCACAGAGATGATTGATAAAATGCATTATAATGTGTATTTTCTACATGCATAGATTCCTCTCATGATCAAAACCCATCTTGGCTTTCCTGAAATTTAATCTCCCACGTTAACTAAAACATATAAAAGTTTCAGAGCAATAATTGGTAATTGGTCGTTTCAAATTCATTCATAGTCCTTTCAATGGTAAAGGGTGACAAAGTCAATATTGCACACGCTCTTGGTAGGATTCTGACCGTTGAATTTCTCTTTTAGCTCCTCCAACACTTTCTTGAATAACTGAAGGTCCGGTTTTTCTGATGAGTCAAGGTTACTTTCAGGAGAATTAAGTGGGACATCATAGACTTGTCAATTCCACCTCCGGGGCCTTTCTGTGTGGAGTTTGCATGTTCTCCCTGTGCCTGCGTGGGTTCCCTCCGGGTTCTCCAGCTTCCTCCCACAGTCCAAAAACATGCAGCTTAGGATAATTGGTGACGCTAAAATTGGCCGTAGGTATGAATGTGAGTATGAACGGTTGTTTGTCTCTATGTGTTGGCCCTGTGATGGACTGGCGACCTGTCCAGGGTGTACCCCGCCTTTCGCCCAATGTCGGCTGGGATAGGCTCCAGCCCCACCGCGACCCTGAACAGGATAAGCGGTGATAGATAATGATGATGATGATCATAGACTTGTTCAAGCTTATACACCAGGACGTGCAGAACCAGAGCCTGCAGGATCATGAAGGATCCTCACCACCCCAACAACGGACTGTTTCAGCTGCTGCGGTCAGGCAAGCGCCTCCGCAGTCATGCTGCCAAAACAGAGAGACAGACAGAGTTTCTTTCCTCAGGCTATCAGGACTGTGAACTCTGACCTCACCAGGGCCCCCACCAAGACCCACACACTGCCCCTCTTATACACACACACACACACACACATACACACACACACACACACTCACTCAGGTTAAGACTACACCTAATTTATATTATATTACATACATACAATTTCCCCTTTTTTTTTTTTTTTACTATATTCTTATTTCCAAGTGCTCTTACTGTAAATATTGTCTTGTTTTTTATAGAGCTCTTACTGTGACATTGTAAATATTGTGTTGTTTTTTGTTTTTTTTATTGTAAATAGTGTGAACCTTTTATTTTGCCATTTGCACATTCCTGCTGAGCATTGCCACTTTTGCAGTTCACTGCACACCTCGTGTGTGTATGTGACAAATAAACTTCTTGAAACTTGAGCTGTCGTTTCAATGTTACTGTAGCTGATGCTAGTTTCTGCTGTCCTTTCATTCATTTACTGGAAAATGCTAGTGAATGGAGTTTAACAGGAGTTTCACCTAAACTTTATAGGGTAGAATTCAAATCGAAGTCCTTTGCTGGGGAAACAACAACCGGAGGTTCGACTGGGATGTCATCATCAACCTCTCCCATACTCCCACCCATACTACAGCTCTCCTCTGCAGGAGCTTTGACCTTTGATTTCTGAAGGCTAATCAGACAGTCACAGCACATTTTTTCTTCAAGATTCAAGAACTTTATTTGTCACATACACATGTAATGAAATGAAAACCGCGGAGCTACCACGACGGCGTCTAGACACGGCCGTGCCATCTCCCACCATCCTCCATTTCCATCCATCCATTTCTCCTGGCACTAGTGTCTTTGGAGGATTCACTAAGCCTTTGTAAGTGTCCATGCTAACAATTCGCATGCTAACAAGTGCATGCTTTCTTGGGATGATGGTTAAAGGGATCACAACACTTTTTCTGCAATGTTGAAAACTTGGTTAAAAGTTCTTGTTCATGATAGGAACAATATTTTTAAGTATCAACCACTTCATTTAAACCCATTGGCAAGGCTATATGACATGATATAATGACCTAATATGAATTATGAGGAAAACATTGATACTTACATATCAACATTTGCCATTGTGTCCAACTTCAAAGCTTCAGATTTTCAAAGAAATGCAGATCAAGAAACTTCTTTGTCTTAAATTTTTAAATGCCATGTGCTCAATGGGGATGGGGATTTCCCAGGGCTGCTTGAACTGAATACTGAAACGTGATTGGTCAGTTCTTTATAATATATATATATAATATAAGCCCATTATGACGTAAGAATAGGCCTACAGAGTCTTTGTCTATGATGTAACAATTGGTGCCCCGTTTTTCTATGACGTGACAATCGGCACCCAGCGTTTGTCTCTGACATGACAATCAACACATTCCCATGTACAACGTTATAAGATATATGTACACATGCCTGTGTAAAAATATGTGATGCCATTTGGTTTCTTTTTTTTCTTATTAATCTTTTATTTAAACTGAAAGGATACAATAGGCAATATTTTACCTGTTTTCATTGTCTTTCAGTAGCTTGAAATAGTTCATATTACACTGAACATCGTTAGTATGTAACAGCGAACATATGTACAATACATGTCATGTCAGGTGGATTTTGACTCCCAAGATGGGCTTTGGTCATGAGAGGAATCTATGCATGTAGAAAATATACATTATAATGCATTTTATCAATCATCTCTGTGGGTATGCATTTTTTGATTCTGTATTGCTGCTAAACAAAAAATATTACACCTCTGAAACTTCTGTATATTTCAGTTAACATGTGGGAGGTTAAATTCCAGGAAAGGTAATCACAAGGTCACGTGATCCACAAGGTCAATGTACCCCAATATACTCGAATCTGAAAAAGAATGAATGAATGAATGAATGAATTATTGATTTTGAATCTCTGTCAAGTTCCCTTTCCAACACTACCAATTTTTTTTGAAGATTGGCCCAGTAGTTCCTGAGATATGAGGGTTCAAAGGTTGGCGACCATGCCCCTTTTTGCACAAAATCTCAAACTTTGGGGGTCCGTATCTCCCAAACCACTGGTCGGATTGGCCTAAAATTTGAGATTTGGTGTTGTGGGATCCAAATCAACAACAATACATACATTTCATCAAAATCTGAGGTGGTCGGGTTTAACTCTGGGTGATTTGACCCGGAATAACCAATTAGAAGAGCTACTACAATTATCTAAATATTTATACAGATGGATCAAAACAAACAACAAACATGTAGGACTGGGCATATACGTTCCAGAATTTGACTTGTTGGAAGTTCAGATTCTGCTGCTGCAATACAAAGTATAAAAACCACTATACTTACACTGGTCAAATCTGGACTAGATTATCCCAGAGAGGCTAAAGATTCTTTAAAACAGTTACAGATTTGTTAAACCGCAAAAGGGTGTGAGCCCGCAAATTGCCGTTTGCATCGATATTGTTTTTTTGAGGTTTATTTGAGTGAGAGAAGGTGCTGTAACCTGGTGCAGTTTTGGAGAAAATAGTTATTTAATAGTCAATATTTTATTATGAACATCATGAATGAGGCACAATGACTCATGTTCATAATGCAGTCTAGCTTTTTTTGCTGAGTGAATAAGTCTAAAAGTTTTTGGGTTTTTTTAAACACAGTAAAAGCAGATTTGAAGGTTAGTGATCCAAATATATGTTAGTTCTTATTAATTCCAAAGGTTTTTATATGGTTGTCATTCTTACAAATCAACAAATTATGTCATGAAAGACATTCAACTGTTCACTGCAAATGAGTTACCTAGACCAGACCAACAAATATGCATTGTGTAATGCAAGCCAGCTTCTTGGGTTAAAACATCCCATTTAAAGCATCCACTCAAAACACTGCAGATTGTATTATCTGGTACCATGTATTATCTACCATAATGCACAATTAAACCTCTTAGATTACCTCAATCCTACAAAAGTACCCAGCAACATTTCTCATTCCTACCATGGTGAAACATGGGAACAACCTGGTCTGACATCATAACCTACAATATTAGTGTTGAAACGTTGAAGTAAAAAAACATCCTTGGATACTCTCACACTGTTAGATATCAATCTGTAATGTTGAATGAAGAGGTGCACTGATAGTATCTGGAATATCAGAATCAGTGCCAATCCAGTTTGCAAGTACTTGGATTGGAAAACAAATTGTCCCAATACTAATACTTTTCCAGTGAGACATGAAGAAATACAGATGTAGCGGGAATCTATAGTGTTTCGAGACTACCAGGTCAAAAATAATACAGTGGGAAAAAAAGATCTTTACAAGCAGCTTTAATGTAAAGTAAATTCCTCTCTCTGGAGCGAGAACTGCCCCCCTCCTTTCCAACCACTAACATCTTTTTTTCCCGGCAAAAAAATTATGAGAAGTCAGCTTTTCCCCCGTTGCTGTAATACGGCATTTCAGGAGGACTGTTGTGTGGATGGTATAGTGGAAAAAAAGCTATTGGATAATTTCATAGTGATGTCATTTTTAAGCTGTAGCCAAAGGACCATGAGAACAGCACTGATAGGAATTGCAGAGAGCAGAGATTTAAGCAATGAAGCAGGGATGTAGGAGGGTAAACCCATCTCCAACTCACCTCACCCACCTTTTTTATTTATCACTTGATAGAGATAGATGCGGTGGAGGGTAAAAAAAAAAAAAAAAGCCACCTAAAATCACATTACCCACCTTTTTAGATTGAATGCATAGTATTCATCAAATTAAAAATATAGGGCATTTAAGGGAAAAAAGGACAAATTAATGACTATCACTGATATGAACTGATTTTTAGTAATATAGCTGTTTGCCTTATGATGGTCATAGTTTACCCTACTTTGACACCATAGCCCCCCTCCCCCCCACCCTCTATTCCTGTCTCCCGTTGAAAAAACAGTGCCCTCTCTACTCTATATAACACGTACTTTAACGGAGAAACGTCCACACAAAATCATATTGTTATATGAACGTGTCAGACTGTACAGTCTTATTTAAGACAGAGCGGACTGACCTTTATGTGGAATTGCAGTTCCCCCCCGAAGTTTCGCACAGCATCCAGTTCAAAGCGTGAGCAAAAAGAAATCCTCGTTTTCTGGCGTTTATTCAAGCTCTGAACTTGAAACCCGACATCGGATTTGTCCGCTAAAAGATACAATACACATCCTAGAGGAAAGCCGTTACTGGACAATAAACTGGAATACAACTTGCGTTCAGGCATGAAAACAAAAAAGTGGCTTCAGACTAGAAAAGCTCCATTCAACAGTGTTATGTTGATCCACCGGAGGCAAAAAGGTGATGTACGAAGATGTCAGAAAAACAAAACACTTAAACGCTAGCCATGGAGGTACTGTGATTTGTATTTTTTCACTATCTACAGGTATGTAGATATAGTGTTAAGCATCGTTGTATTGTAAAGCGTGTTAGGAGCTTCCGTCCGCTACTCCGCTCCCAGTGGCGTCTCAAGCGAAGTCACAGGGCTCGGTTCAATCAGACCGCTGCGCATGCGTGGCCATGATGTGTAGTTCTCTCGAAATACCGGAGAGGATTATGGGAGTTGTGTCAAAACCCGCAGCTAAAATGTCAAGATTTATAGTTAAAAGGTTGGATAATATTTTAAATGCATAAATCCATTTTGCATTCAGCATCTTAATCATAGAGCTTACATAGAATGGACATTATCAGAAATACTAATAAAACAGCCGAAGAACAACATTACAACAGAATTTGTGGGCAAAAGCCATCTGCTTTTATACTAGGACCACAACTGAAAACGTGTCATGTCAGGATAAATGCTGCCTCAAAGGCAACATTAAAAAGATTGAGAGGCATAACCATCACAGTATTGTTCTAATCACTTGTAGTGCTTTTGTTGGTTGATAATTCATTAAAGTGAGATTTCTGAATTTCCAATGTTCTTTTTATTTCCGGAGTATAATACAACATTCTTTTGTTTGATATATTTTTTTAATATTTTTCTAAAGTTCGTTAAGCTGTAGTCTGAATTTGTTAGATTTATTGTTAGTGTAACCAATTATTTGTCCCCCTGATTTTAAATTGATTGTTGATGAGGGGTTAATTGGCGCTACAAGAATACTCAAGGTCAAGGTAATAAAAGGTCACGCACCTAGGCTATTAGAAAAGCAGTCTACCTTTCGACCACTGGCGGCAGCAATGTGCATATTGCTCGCAAACAGAGTACAGACGAGGAATTTGAGGCGTCTGTTTAGAATAGGTTTTCAGAGAAATAATTTAGAACTCACAGCAGTGACTATCCAGATAACCCTTTCAGGAACACCCTGGCGAGCGAAATTCAAAACAGTACTGTAATAAATACCTGTTACATTAGTGGATAAGGGAATACTACTGTATATGCTGTTTTGGTCAAAAACCTGACCTTTGAAATGTCACACTGACAAAACATGTAAGGAAGAGTCCATGCACAGTAAAATACCCAATTCCCCCCCCCCCCCTTTATTTCCAAATGCACAGGTTACTCAGCGTTCTCATCATCTCAGGCCATGATATTTCATCAACGTCACGTTGCCAGGCAGCATGGGAAAAATGCCCTTGTGTGCCTTAGAAAACCCTGGATAGAACACACACACACACACGGTTTTGCTGTGCATAGGGGTTGTGGTCATACACTCTCCACCACCATGTTGAGAAAAATTCTTCAATCGGATTCAGAAATGGGGAATATGCTGGCAAAAAAAGAACGGTGAACCAGGCACGAACCAGAGAAGCCGGTTGGAAACTCATGTTATCCCAAATGACAACATATTGGGCTTGCTCTGGTTGCCCTGGCTCCCCTTCCTGTTGAAGATGTTATGCAAAATGTTATTGTGCAGCTGATCTAGAAATTGAAGGAGTTGTGCCATGTTGTATAGACCCACTTTGACATGGCGGTGGAGGACGCCACGATTGCTGATGGCTGCACAGAGGGTGACGTTGCCTCCCCTCTGGCCAGGAACTTGTATGACACGCAGACAGACGCCAATGTAACGTAACCATTCTATGAATGGCGGAGTTTCTCATTGTCTAATGGCGGGTCCAGACTGCACCAATATCAGACCGATTATAGGCCGATTCGGCAGACGTAGGGCGTCGGGTCGAGTCGGGAATGACAGGGTGCAACAATCGATCGTTTTATGTTGTGTAGTGTAACATAGTGGACGACAACCAACGCCGCATCTGGGACGCCTCACAACGTCCCGACAAAAGACTAGCATGTTAGAATGTTTTTTTTGCCGTCCACGACATGTTCCGTCTCATCCGTGACGTATACCAATATAGTGCGGTGGCTGTGAACGCGCCGGACAAAAGCACCACATTTTTTTTATGTGCTCTACATCACCATAGCTTTCAATTTTTGGTGGGAGCCACTTCATGGGATTTCCAAGATGAGCCGCCATGTAAAATCTATAAGTGCTAATATCTCGGCTTCCAAGCCACTTAGAAGGTCAATCTTGGTGTCAAAGTATACATTCTCTGTGTCAGGGAATGCATTAAAGCTATTGAGAATATCACTAGATGATTATTTTTGCCGAGATCAAATAAATATGTTCATTCTGGCAATGTACGCATCATTTTCAACTCGGTTCCTAAGCAGCTGGACATACATGGATAACATGCATGAATTGAATTGATAAAAAAGCATTATTACATGTATAATCAAATAATCTGTTAGACCTTGCTTGTTTTCAGACCCAAATGCATGACACAGGAGGCAGTGGAACAGTTCAAAACCTGGAGGGGATGTTGTGCCAAGCGGAAAGGACCCAGAAAGGAGGCTCGTTGGTCGGGTGCGAAAAGCCCGTGGGCTACGTTTATTGAACAACAGGGAGGGGATGTGCGGGATAATGTATGGTGTGTTTCCTGGTTGTGGGATGTGTGTAGGCTATGTGTCGGTGCGTGTGTGTATGTTGGCGGGTATGTTGTATGTGTGTGTAGCTAAAGGTCCGCGGCAGAGAATGGTCGGGGCAAACGAAGGTCGTAACTGGGGGTTCGGGAAGCCGGGGCGAGGTACAGTCCAACGGGCTGGAGAATGGTTCAGGGATAGCAGAGGGTCGTAGCCAGGAAGTCGGATCAGAGGGGCGAGGGGTTGAGTCGGCGAGCTGAGGGATGGTCAGGGTGGTAGCGGTGGGGTCGTAGCCAGGTAGACAAGTTGAGGCGAGGTACCGAGTCGGCAGACTGAGGGGTGGTCCAGGGTTTGCAAGGGGTCGTAGCCAGGTAGACAAATTGAGGCGAGGTACCGAGTCGGCAGACTGAGGGGTGGTCCAGGGTTTGCAAGGGGTCGTAGCCAGGTAGACAAATTGAGGCGAGGTACCGAGTCGGCAGTCTGAGGGGTGGTCCAGATTTTGCAAGGGGTCATAGCCAGGTAGCGGGCTGAGGGGATGGTCCAGGGGGTTGCGAGGGTCATAGCCCGTGGAGCCGTAACATTATCAGTCACATTTGCAACTGCAAAGCTCTGTGCATTTCCAGTGTGCCTTCTTGCATGAGCACCTTGCACCACAGCCACTTGTACTTTTGCAACCACACTTGACGAGTTCAGTGCAGGCTTTCGAAGCCATTGGTAGATTGCTCCACACAGGAAGCCAGACCTGGCTGTCTTCATCCAATGTCCATCCACATCCTTCTGGATTGGGTGTGGGCTGCTGGGCCAGTTCAGATGTTGCCCAGATCCCAGACTGGTAGGCAACACGCTTCAAGTGCTGCAGCAGGGAATCCTGTGTTGGTGGAATGTGTTCCATCGTTCTGTTCTTCTGGCAGAACAACTCTCTCCGTGCTTTATTGACAGATTCCCAATCACTTGTCTTGTCATAAAGGACGACTGTGTAGCGCTCCAGAACTCGAAAGTGTTGGTCAGCTATGGTCATGGGAGTGTGCGGATTCGCTGCCATGTAGTTGAAGGCCTGGGTGACCTCAGGGTAGGAATTCCAAGCTTACCATGCTGACTTCTTCCCCTTCCCGCAGAATGCTCAGGTTGTGTCACAGCCTGTGAAACAGTGGAAGACGGGAAGTGCTGTGGACTTGTCTTTGCCCAGAGTATGGCAGATGGAATTGATATGAAGATATCTGTAGTTCTCGCCAGTGCCAAAAGCGACCCAGATGTCTGCAGCTGGATACTTTGTGAGCAGGGCATGGAACTTGCCGATGAGGATAACAACAACATCCGTATCCACAGTGCGTACCAAGCAGGTAGAAGAGCCATGCTCCAGGGCATCAAGCAGATGAATAAGTATCCTGGTGTCGGCCTCTTTATGGTTACATGGCAGCATGAAGTGGCTGGTGTCTGTGCCGTCCACTCTGGTGCCAGATGTAATGAAGACCTGTTTGCCAGCTGGCCAGGCAGTGGATGTAATCTTTATGGAGAGGAAGGTGAAGAGTTCCTGCTTGTTCATCGGGTCATGCAGGAAATCTGGCCAATTCCCTGGCAGCTTCTTCTGACCAGCCACCTTCCGTCGTATCCTTTTGCCTCGCTTCTCCCTTGTTGACTCTTTTATGCTGCTGGTGATGTAGGTATCCCAGACCACATCAACTCTTTTGGAGGTCTCCAACTGCTTCATGATGTGGGGAACAAAGACACAACTGGCATACTCGTCAAATGTGGTAATGTTGGCAGTGGACAGGATGTGCACAACAGCAGCATCATCAAGTACTTTGACATCCAAAGTACCTGGAGGTTCCGGTTGTGTCTTATGTGTCAGAACATTTAGCAGATCTGACTTCTTTCCCAGCCGTAGTTTCCCTCTGTCAGATAGAGAGGGAGGGTATGGATGGTTTTCATGCGCAAATAAGGTGCTCATGTCCCCCTCTCTGTGTTGCATGGCTATATATAATTGAGAGAAGAGTGCCACATCATCCTTCAACATTGAGATCTGCCCTGCCTGCTTGGTCTTGGGTGTTGGGCATCTGAAGAGAGGCAGCGAGTTCTTTTTGATGGGTTCGTGAATGGAGTGTTTGCGGTCCCTGATCACGGTCTCATAGTACTTGTACTGATCTCTGCCAACTGATTCCACAGTGCGGACTGTGTTAATCACAGACTCGTCAATCATATTCCACGTGTCCAACGTTAGAAGCTCGGGTGTATCATCTAAGAACGGATTGCTCATCCCACTGATGGTGTGCACCAGAGCTAGTGCTTGCTTTTTGAATGTTTTCTGTGTAGACATCCCTTCTTCATGGTGTTGTTTATTGCCTTCTTCTGCAATATACTCCTGCTCAAACTCTTTTAGGAGTCGTGCTTGTTCAGGCCCTGCCATCATCCACTTCTTGAATGCTGAGGGATTCTCAGTGAGTCCCACTGCACCACCAGAACCCTTCACCAGATCATTATTCTGCTCATGAGCCTGGTCTATCGGTATACTTGAGAATCTGTTTGTGGTCTTGGGAACAACCCAGTGACCATGTTCTTCAAATTCCTTATGAATGGACGTGGGCAAGCTTTCCAAGCTTGACTCAGGCTCAGGCTTGACTCAGGCTGATCCATCAGAGAGCTCTCTACGTAAACTCACTTAACTCTCATTCCAGACCTGTTTGTTACATCTCAAATTGTATGATATTGTGAGAAAAAACGTGACACAGGAGGCGGAGCTTAAGTGACACAGGAGGCGGAGCTTAAGTGACAGGCAGTCCTCAGTCACATACAGTGACTTACCTGGTTATCTGTGACTAATTCCCCATGATACCGTTTAATTCTTGCTACTATTACTTACCGATATTCGCCATATGACTCATCGGTCAGTTTATCTCATCTCATCGTCCTCCACTTATCCAGGGTTGGGTCGCGGAGGCAGCAGTTCCAGCAGAGAGCCCCAGACTTCCCTTTCCCTGGCCACATCCGCCAGCTCTGCCCTGGGGATCCCAAGATGTTCCAAGGCCAATGCGTAGATGTAATCACGCCACCTGGTCCTTGGTCTGCCCCGGGGGCCTCCTCCCCGTTGGACATGCCTGGAACACCTCTCTAGGGAGGCGCCCAGCAGGCATCCTTACCAGATGCCCGAACCACCTCAACTGACTCCTTTCGACGCAAAGGAGCAGCGGCTCTACTCCGAGTCTCTCCCGGATGACTGAACTTCTCACCTTATCTCTAAGGGAGACGCCAGCCACCCTCCTGAGGAAACTCATTTCAGCCGCTTGTATCCTGGATCTCGTTCTTTCGGTCATGACCCATCCCTCATGACCATAGGTTAGGGTCGGGACAAAGATTGACCGGTAGATCGAGAGCTTCATCTTCTGGCTCAGCTCTCTTTTCGTCACAACAGTGCGGTAGAGTGACCTCAAAACCACTCCTGCCGCTCCAATTCTCTGGCCAATCTCCCGCTCTATAGTCCCCTCACTCATTAGCAAGACCCCCAGATACTTAAACTCCTTCAATTGGGGTAAGGACTCATTCCCTACCCGGAGTGGGCAGTCCACCGGTTTCCTGCTGAGAACCATGGCCTCAGACTTGGAGGTGCTGATCCTCATCCCAGCCGCTTCGCACTCAGCTGCGAACCGGTCACAGACCGATGGTGCCATCAGGACCACATCGTCTGCAAAAAGCAGTGATGTGATCCCCAGCTCACTGTACTGCAACCCTCTCCCCACATGGCTACGCCTCGATATCCTGTCCATGAAGATCACAAACAGGATTGGTGATAAGGCGCAGCCCTGGCGGAGGCCAACCCCCACTGGAAAAGAGTCCGACTTACTCCCGAGAACCCGAACATAGCTCTCACCCTGGGTGTACAGAGACTGGATGGCCCTGAGTAGTGGCCCCCTCACCTCATACTCTCTCAGGACCTCCCACAGGATCTCCCGTGGGACCCGGTCGTAAGCCTTCTCCAGGTCCACAAAACACATGTACACTGGTTGGGCAAACTCCCAGGCCCCTTCCAGGATCCTTGCGAGAGTGAAGAGCTGATCGGTTGTTCCACGCCTGGGACGAAATCCGCATTGTTCCTCCTCGATATGAGGTTCGACTATCCAGCACCTTAGAGTAAACTTTCCCAGGGAGGCTGAGTAATGTGATGCCTCTATAGTTTGCACACACTCTCTGGTCCCCTTTTTTGAAGAGTGGGACCACCACCCCAGTCTGCCACTCCTTTGGCACTGCCCCCGACTTCCATGCTATGTTGAAGAGACGTGTCAGCCACAACAGTCCCTCAACCCCCAGGGCCTTCAGCATTTCCGGACGGATCTCATCCATTCCTGGAGCTTTGCCACTGCGGAGTTGTTTAACTACCTCAGTGACTTCCTCCAGGGACATTGATGTTCATCCGCCATCATCCTCCAGCCCTGCCTCGATCGTAGAGGATGGAACTGTCGGGTTCAGTTCCTCAAAGTGCTCCTTCCAATGGCCGATGACCTCCTCAGTAGAGGTCAACAGTGTACCATCCCTGCTGTAAACAGCCTGGATGTTCCCCTGTTTCCATCTCCTCAGGTGCCAGATGGTTTTCCAGAAACACTTTGGTGCTGACCGAAAGTCCTTCTCCATGTCTTCTCCGAACCTCTCCCACACCCGCTGCTTTGCTTCAGTCACGGCTGCTGCTGCCGATCCCCGAGCCCGTCGGTACCTTGCAACTGTTTCCAGAGTCCTCCGGAATAACATATCCCGGTAAGCCTCCTTCAGTCGGACGGCTTCCCTGACCACCTGTGTCCACCACGATGTTCGAGGGTTGCCGCCCCTTGAGGCACCTATGACCCGAAGGCCGCAGCTCGCAGCCGCAGCTTCGGCAATAGAGGCTTTGAACACCGACCACTCATGCTTGATGTCCCCAACCTCCACAGGGATGTCCAAGAAGCTCTGCCGGAGGTGGTGGTTAAATTCGGAGGTGGTGGTTGGATCTTCCTCCAGACGTTCCCAGTTCACCCTCACTACACGCTTGGGTTTGCCAGGTCTGTCTAAAGGCTTCACCCTCCTCCTAATCCAGCTCACCACCAGATGGTGATCGATGGACAGCTCTGCCCCTCTTTTCACCCAAGTGTCCAGAACACACGGCCTCAGATCGGATGACACGATAACAAAACCGATCATCGGCCTAAGGTGTTCTGGTGCCAGGTGTATGTAGCGCGGTGCAGAGTGAAGCTGCCCTCCACTACACATTTAATTTAAAGTCTTTTATTTTGTTCTGCAAAGAGCAAAAATATGTCATCTTAATCATCACAGTTTGCCACACTCACAGTAACTTTACACTCGTGTGTGCTCTTGTTCTCTGAACGTATTCGATATTCTAAACAGAAAAATTATGAACATCTGCACCCAAATCAAAACAATAAATCATGTATGTTACATCTCTATTCCAGACCAGTTCCATCATGTACATTCAATATCAACTTATTTATTTATTTATCTATGAACTGCGCGCGGGCTCTTAAGACCGGCTCACTGTTCTACTCTCCAGCCTCGCGCTTGCTCGAGGTAACTAGGCAACCAGTGCTAACTACTGGCTAGCCATTTTCAGTACGTTACGTTCGCTGAACAAGTAACGTTCATAACCATTTTTACCCTTAAAGTCCAACCGGGATCATAAACTACCCCATAACTTATTCATCCATCAATTATACACTTCTAACTCTCCCTTCTTACCTGCAAAGAGCAAAAATATGTCATCTTAATCATCACAGTTTACCACACTCACAGTAACTTTACACTCGTGTGTGCTCTCGTTCTCTGAACGTATTCATGCGAGACTTCCCTTGTCTCTGCACACACAGTGTAGCGAACGCGCCCTCTGCTGGTCGGAGTTAGACAATGCATACCGCTAGATAACACTACATTTTTCAACCAATAAACCAACCGTTACCTTATCCGAAACCACCCAGAAAATTATCACCACACTCTGAACATGAGCTGTACTAAATGAAATGTAAGTTAAACATGTAAATAATAATAATGTAGGTATATCAACCCACTGATGGCTCTGTATGCCACATGTACTTATGGGCAACCTTGTGTTCGAACATGGTGTTCGTTATGGACAATCCATGACTAGCACAGAAGTCCAGTAACATAACACCACTCGGGTTTAGATCGGGTGGGCCGTTCCTCCCAATCACGCCCTTCCAAGTATCTCCGTCATTGCCCACATGCGCGTTGAAGTCCCCCAGTAGGACAATGGAGTCCCCCGCAGGAGCCCCGTACAGGACTCCATTTAGGGTCTGCAAGAAGGTTGCATACTCCGAGCTGCTGTTCGGTGCATATGCACAAACAACAGTCAGAGTTCTTCCTCCCATTGCCTTAAGGCGCAGGGAGGCGACCCTCTCGTCCACCGGGGTAAACTCCAGCGTAGCGGCGCTCAGTCGGGGGCTTGTTAGTATGCCCACACCCGCCCGGCGCCTCACACCTTGGGCAACTCCGGAGAAGGATAGAGTCCAACCCCTATCCAGGAGTTTGGTTCCAGAACCGACGCTATGCGTGGAGGTGAGCCCCACCAGATCTAATCGGTATCGCTCCATCTCCTGCACTAGCTCCGGCTCCTTCCCCGCCAGTGAGGTCACGTTCCATGTCCCTAGAGCCAGCCTCTGCTGCCTGGGTCCGGTCCATCGGCGCTCTCCGCCTTCACTGCCACCTTGTTGGTAGCGCACCCGACCCCTACGGTTCCTCCCGCAGGTGGCGGGCGCACAGGATCCAGAGATGGAAGATGATGGTAGTGCCACGTTGTTTCTTCGGGCTGTGCCCGGCCAGCCACCAGGCACTCGCTGGCGGGCCCTCTGTCTGGGCCTGGCTCCAGACAGGGGCCCCGGACCGGGTCTCTTCCCTTCTTCTTAGATTTTTCATAAGGGTACCTGTTTCCCTAGGTTGGGGGGGCTTAGGGGGTGCTACCACTTGCCCAAGGTGGACCCCCAGACTAGTGGAGGAAAGGAGTCATCTTACTTCTCCATTCTAATTCAGCGTACACCAACTAGCCACTGCCCAGAAAAGAAAAAAAAAGGTAAAGATCTGCTTTTGAATATCGAAAAACCACAGAAAAAGGAAAATGTTGCCATGGATTAGCAAATATCATTGGCTAGCTGGCGGTAACATTATATCAACACTAAATCATAATAGTAGTAGTAGACTGTGTGCTGTATTTTATGATACTTATCAGGGAAACATCAAGAATTTAACAGCTAAATCTCTGATCAATTCAACCAGTAACATCTTTTGTTTCTATTAATGTTAGCATTAGCATTCAGCATTAGCGCTTCCCTGCACAGCCCTATCCAACTGGTAGCCTTGCCTATTGCTGAAGTGAGGAGACAAATCATACATGACGCATAGGTTTTACATCTCACTTATAAAGAATAGAGACATGACAGACATTAATGTTCATGTACACTCCAAGGCTTAAAGCGACAGTTTGCCACTTTTTATGTGGATGTCCAATCAGTGTTGATGGTAAATGTAGTCCATTGAAGCAATAAATACCTCAGTGCGTGCTATATTGACCGAGAAAACTCAGTTCTCCTGCTGCAAAATGTGTTCTGTAGTTCTTCCTGCTACCATCTATGTCATTACATAGAAGCTGTTAGTCTTGTTCTCTGTGGCCGATGCCAACCCTGAGAGAGCAGAGCGGAGAGGATTTGGGGGTTGGGAGTCAGAAACTTGCACGCAATGCATCATGGTAAATGTAGGTACTGCCGGCACTTTCCGCGAGCAGGAAAACTCAGCTTTCTATATAGCACAAACTGAGGTATTTATTGCTTCAATGGACTACATTTTGTGTGTCAATAAAGCAGAAACACTTTTAGTAGTCTTCTTAAATGAAGTGTCCCATAGACACTGTGGTCACTAACACCAGCTAAAACTAAAGCCCTGTATGTTGTATCCTATTTGGTATAGTATGAAAAATATCCCATTATTTAATGTATCCTATGGAGAAACTAGGTCAATCTTAAAAGTAGGAATGATAAATAGTAGGCTAAATGTCATCTTTACATCACTGATTTGAATGGAAAAACAACATTAGGCTATAATACGGAGGACCCCAGTGTAGTTCTATACTGTATATAAATTAATAATTCATGATTAAATTATGATTAATGCGCCTATTTGATTTTTTCAATTCATTCAGTCAAATTTTTCAGTGAAATCATTTGGGAAATATTGTCATGCAGCCTGTTGGCTCATATTAACATCATACAGTATATTGTTAGTGTTATTCAGAGGAACCTTAAAATATATAGAAAGAATGTGTATTTAAAAAGATAGAGAAATGTCTATTGAACCTGTTTGCATTAAATGTATAGTTTTTTGGCTTAATCTATTGTTTGTGTCCTTGTCTTTACACATTTACACCAATAGGGCCCCATTGTATGTGTCTGTTTGAAGTGCTGGCTGCACTAGTTACCTGTTAGGGGCTGGTGACATCAGAGGATGAAGGTAAGAGTCAAATAACCTACTTTTATGATAAGATAACAGTCTTTGGTACATATAAATGACATTTTTTGGCGATTGGTCTCCTTACTTTAATAATGACAGACATATATATATGTAGCGTGTTGAGCTTCGTTATGAACGATGAGACTATTTAGTCAATTCTAACAATTGACAACTATTGAAGTTATTCTTCGTAATTAATATCTTATCAATTAACACTCTTGGGGCACCACCAGTTTACACTGGAATAGTCTCTTTATAAGGATATCAGTCTAATAATCAAAAGAAGTGAGCTCTAGATTACAGTGATTCTCTACCTTCATGTCCAGGATATATCAATGACACACAAAAAAACAGTTCTTTATAAATGCAAAGATTTTATTAATTATGTAAATAAAACACCAATAAAATGAATAAATGTATACTAAACTAAAACAGATAATGGCAGTAAAACGGCAATATAAGAATGGCAAATGATATTGGGATCAAAGATGGCAAGGAAATTGGCACCGACAAAACGACCTGAGCTGTAATACGTCTAATTGCGACCATGTGGCCACAGCGAAAGATGGCTTGGAGGACAGCTGACAGTTTCTGGGAGACTTGGGACAGAAGGACAGAGAATAGTGGAGAGAGAGAGAGAGTATTCTAACCTCACTTTCACAGTTCAACACTGCCTTGGCATCACCGTGCATCAACAAGAAAGTTGGTTACCGTCTGGTTTGCAGGGTGTCAGCGGCGTCCTCGTCTCCGTGGTAACTGTTGCGCAGTCGCAGTAGCCAGGTAAACACGCGCACGTGTTGGGCTGGGCCGGTCGATGTCCGGAGGGCCGATGTGGAGAGCGGTCCGGGGCCGTGGTTCCTCAGG
This sequence comes from Hoplostethus mediterraneus, assembly GCA_034670385.1. Lineage (NCBI taxonomy): Eukaryota > Metazoa > Chordata > Actinopteri > Trachichthyiformes > Trachichthyidae > Hoplostethus > Hoplostethus mediterraneus. The sequence continues at coordinate 16,886 of JAXDDW010000137.1, read as the reverse complement.
GTAGTCGTGCCAACAGTTCACCTCAGTGAAGATAGAGGGAAGGGTCGATGTGTTGGCACACGTCATTCAGGTAGCAGAGTAGCGGAGCGGCTGGCTTCTGACGTGGTTACGTAGTTTTCTGGATCAGGTTGAGTGAATTCGAGCGGGCACCTTGTCGATATTCACCGTAGAGCTGATCTGGTCGTTGAGCTTGGAGAAGAGCTTGGAGCCAGGTTCAAACTTAGTTTCAGGACGGGCTGCGGGACGGGCTGCAGGACGGTGGAGTTCTGTTTCTTGATGTTTCTTGATGTCCTTCCGCCTGAGTTTTTGCCCGTCCGCCCGTTGCAGGAGTTGTCCTGCTTTCTTCGTTGGTGAGATTTCGAGAGAGTGAGAGAGAGAGCCAAGGGCTCAGCGGGCTTTATAGCAAGTCGGGAACGTAGGTGTTTCCCTCATTTGCATGCATTCAGATTTATGGCCTGATGCTCAGTGATTAACATTCGCCAAAAACTGCATTTCCACCTAGGTTTGGAAACATTGTTTTTCTTGATCCTTTTGGGATGCAAGTGACATATTTAATCACCTTACCACAAATGTGTCAGTATGATACCAAACATTACCGTCTTACCACAAAACCCTGATGAGTAAAACAAACATCTTAATAACACATGCTGTGTGCTTTGAATAAGCAAGATAATACATTGGGACCTAGGGTATATCATCTGCCACAGGATGTGTTATTCAAATCTAATAAAACATATAAGGAAAGTCCATTTTTGCTACACATCCCAGAGTTTCTTTGTTCTCTTAGTGTGTCCCCCACTTTGGGATGCAGGTTAAGTCCACTTCCCCGGCCCTTATCTTCCAAATGGCACCAGAGCGGCTACTCGGCCCTGCCAGGTGTTACTTTTGGCGGTTTCATGGGGAGAGCCACCCTTTTGTTGAGAGAGGGGGGTTCCTTGGGTCCCTAGGAGCCCGGCGGGGGTCCTGACCTGATCAAAAGGCCTTGGGGGAAGGAATGTGTTAGTCTTTGGGGTGTCGCTAGGTATCCTGTCTGGTCCAGAGAGGAAGAGTGAGGAAGATGATGTCTCCTGCACACACTACATATACATACCTTTTGGATTTTTCATTTCCTATTCAATTTCCGCCTATAATTTATGCGTGTTTAAGTGTACAAATTTCAAAGATGGACAAAGGTACTGATGTAGGTCTTTGTTTCATTGAATGCAATAACTGTCTGTGAACATCCAGTCCAAATTTGGTGACATTCTGATAATTATTTCCAGAGATACATGTGATAAGGCAGATGCTGTCCCTTTTGGAGAAACCTAAATTTTCATGAATTTCGGTTTTGGGGAGGATCCAAACATCAACCCAAAAAAATAATTTTGCAGTACATTTTTATATTACCATCTATTTCAGAAACTAGACATATTAAAGTTATGAAAAAACATGGTTGTGCTTTGTTCTACCTTGGGTAGGGGTATCTCAACTTTTGGGGGCCTTAGTTCCTCTACTAAGACTCCAGGGGCATGGATGAGGGTCCGGGGGCACAGGAGCTACCAGCCCTCTATGTACTAGTGGCTAGACTAAAGCTGGCTACAGACTACATGACTTTTTGGCCCGATTACATCGTTGAATATCTCACATTAAACGACCGTCATGCCTGTAGTTTTTGGTCTCATCGTCGCAGTGATCGGTAGCAAAGCGCATACTACGCGATGTGGCAACGAGCAAGGCTCTCACACTACGAGATTATTTGCTTGGTTGTGACTGTCCTGGTTTCCTCGACCTCTCATTGGCTATTGCGGTCACACTACTCGTTGACCCTTCCGATAAAATGAAACATGTTTGAAAAAATTGGGAAGCCTATGATGGCCCAAAGACGGAATCGGTAGCCTGTCGGTAGCCCTCCGATTGCGTCGCTCAGGCCGTCACTTTAAATGAGCGTCAGCAACGAGTGCGCGCCCCTAGTTTTGCTACGATTGGAAGACTTTGTCTCCGATCGCAAAAAACTGGTCGGGGAGACAAAATCGGGGCTAAAATTGTGTTATGTAGTCTGTAGCCGCCTTAACAGTCATCTATGTACTAGTGACTGGACTACTAGTCATCTAGTGGAGCACACAGGCAATTAAGGCCATTTTATTAGGTGCAGGTATAGACTATCGTTTCGATGTTGTTCACATCTTCATCAGAGTCATAATATTATTATGATTATGACTTTGATGAAGATGTGAACATCGAAACGATAGTCTGTGTGCTCCAGTGACTCCTCTCTCACAATAGCCATGTGTTCTTTTAACACTGATCTCTCCTCACATTGACTCTCCTGTGGAGAAAATACATTGGCTCTGCATTAATATAGATAGATCTGCATGGATAACATGAGATGTACATCTCATTCCAGCAGTGTGAAGCCACTCTTGCGTGTGTCTTCACGTGTGTGTGTGTGTGTGTGTGTGTGTGTGTGTGTGAGAGAGAGAAATGATACCTATGTTTTCTCAGATTTGAGGTACTGTATATGAAGATTTCAGCCATCTTTAGATAGAAAGGTCATCTTGGGGGCTCAATTTGAAGCTTATGAACTAGGGATGTTTTCTATACACAAGTGAGGCACATATATCACAATAAAGTGCTGAAAAATCATTTTGATGAGCATTTGTCAGGCAGACAATTGTAATACCTTAAATTTCCATTTACATAATGTCCCAAAACACTGTCACACTAGCTGTCACTGTCACTAGCTGCATCTGAATTCAATATTTAAATACTCTATTTCTCTCTTTCAGGCCTTTTTGTATTTGTAGCCTTTCACGATGGCTACAGAGCCAGGATTTTCAAGACCTGTGGTGTTATAAAAGCAGATGATGCACTGATTGCCAGCTTCAGAGAGCTGAAGCCTGGAGAAGAAGTTCTGGCTAGATGGCATGACAGGAAATTCTACTCAGCCACAGTGCAATTCATCAGCTCGGCTCAAAAGAAGAATGATGCAAGGAAGCCGGGCACAATGCAGGATGTGGCTGCACAAAGATACTACAACGCCTCACCAGAAATTCAGCTACCGTTTCACAACAAGTCTCCATGTGCACAACTGCCCATTCAACCTCTGTTTCCATTGGCACATAAGCCTCCATTTCCTCAGCGAGACGCCGAGACGCTGTGGAATGTCTACATTGACTCCTGTGGAGAAAATTACAGAAACATAAATAAATGCCCATAATCTCACAATACAGCAAAGAATTAGGATTCATTCTGATCATTCTACTAGCAGAATCCCTAAGAAGGACTGTCTCCGCCTCTTTCACCTTCTTTTTGACCAGTTCTTCTCACCAGAAGAGTGCGACAACTCTGTTGCTTTTGGGAAGCATGGGAAAATTCCAGAGGGAAAGAAAATGTTGGACCGTTCTAAAGTCAATGGGATACTAAGTATGTTTTGGTGTATTGTTCCATTAATTTCTAGTATCCACAGACCATGAATCTAATTACCTCCACCACAAATATCTTTGCACATAACTAAGCTAGTTCATGTAACTGATTGTTTTGCCTTTCATCTGCAGCCTACGTCATGCGCTGCGCTACTTTGGAGGGATGGACACCGGTGGAATCTTCCAAAGTAAAGAAGGCTTTTGTTAACAAATGTCGCATGAGGGCCGCAAGTGTAAAGACCACCTGAAGAAATTCCAGGAATCTGAGTTGAGTTGCCACCTATTGGACCCATCGGGGTAATTTTTTACTTTTGTTTTAAATATTTGAATGCACACTTCTAATTTTGGTGGCCTTTTTGTTTTGGTGGGCATTTTTCATCAGCATTATTTTTTTCCCCAGGGGTGTTTTTGTTCATTTTGTGTTTTGTTAAAAATAATAAAATCTGATAAAGATGCTATGGAACTTTGTTGTATTTATTTCCTGCATCTCAAACTAATATCTCAATTGTGACTCCTCCTTCTCAACAGTGTCTCATTGTCATGAAAGAGATCAAATCCAAACAAATAAGAGATCTCCCCTATTTCTCCTGCTTCTCAAATGATTGTCTCAATTGTGACTCCTCCTTCTCAACTGTGTCTCATTGCAATGTCTCTTCTTTTGCTCTTCTTATTTCTCCTAAGGGGTTTTAGGAGAAACAACTGACAAAATTAAGACTTAAATGATCCTCAAATGAGAATCACCATTTTGTCTCCTGAGCAATAGAAGGTATAACACGGAGCAACAAAATTTTCCTCTGGGCAGTTCTGGTGATCAAGGGCGAAGAACCATGGGACGAGAGCCTTCAGTGACTCCACAGAGGGGGAAATCCTGTTCTCTGTGGGCCCACACAAATATCAGACCCAGAATTTCCATGTTGATGATGGAATCCCAGTACTGGAATGTTGGACTCTTGGTGATCATATCTTGTCTCCAAGCTTCTTTGGTCCCTCAGTCACCATATTCAAGAAGGCGTCCTGCTGCAGCTTCGCCAATGCCAGAGCGCTTACTTGGTGAGCATGTCTTGTCCTAGTGAGGTGGGACGCTTTGAGAAAAGAGTCGGCTGTGCCAGAGGATGCAATACCAGCCTCAGTCAGTGCAGTGGTCCATCCCGAGGCCTCCAAGTAGTCCCCATATGTCTTCCACATTGCCATTTCAATATGGCGACCACCAAACATGATTACACACTTGTCCTCACCATGTGTTTGAGGCCAGTTCCACTGGACATATTTGGCCAGTGCGTACAGTGGTGCATCCACAGCCATTACTGGGATCTGTCCAGGATTCAGAAACTGTGTGGCTTTGCGCTGTACATCCATTCCGTGCTTGATCATCGAAGCTGTAGCAGCTTTCTCATAGAACAGTGGCAGGAGCTGTGTGAGAGCAGGCAGTAAATCATCTGATACATCTTGTAGAGATGCGTGGTAGGCTGACCAGGCCACAATGTCCCCACAATGTCTAGCTCCTCCTTTTCGATCAGCTTGAGTGAATGCTCAAGCCAACATCTCTCTTTCATACGTGCTCGACCCAGGTGTCCCTTGAAAGCTTTAATTGGATTGGGTGTCTGGGGAACAGCCACATTGGCCTTCTGGAGTGCAACTGCCGGCACAGTGGTGAAGTTATCAGGCAACCGATGATTCTTCTTTGTTTCTGGCGAAGGCATGCCTATCGTATCTTGGAAGTGTCCCACATTGGACTTGGAGGGGAACTGAAAGAGACTGATGCCTGTGCCATGGAAGGACCCTTTAGCTGTGGTACTTGATGGGTTATGATCCAGGTTGTCTAGGGCACTCACGGTGAAGAGACCTTTACGTAGCTGAGAAGGACACACACACACACACCATTCTTCGTAATGTTCTCACAGGTGGCAGTAGCCAGCTGATTCTCCACTTCCACAACCCGATCATAGCTTACACTGAGGCCCAACCCATACAGCTGTGTAATCAATTTCTTTGACCTGGTCTGCATGTGCACACTTAGTCCCATGTAAAGGGGCAAGGGTGGTTCGTACTCCAATGAATGTCTAAATTTGCCAGTTGGGGCCCTCTTCTTACAGTTAAACAGGACGGTCTGTGAGACAGTGAGGCAAACCTGGGAGTCAGCAGAGCTCTGATCCTTCAAATCGGTTCCGACCAGTATCATGGTCACCAGGGACTTGAGATTGGTGGGGATGGAGTTCTGTTGGCATTCAGAGGGAAATGAGGCATTAAATTTGAATCCATTGCAGTTGAATATATCACCCCGCACAATTTTGGCAGCCTTGGCCAGAATCAGTGCATCCTCTTGATAGTCACACTTCAAAGCCTTCTTCAGCATTTCCTGCATTCCCTGTTCGAAAACAAGTATCACATTCTTCTCATCACTCTGCTCCTGGGCATGGGGAAAGTACTTAAGGACTTGTTCCTTGAAGCGAACCCTGTTGATTTCCTTGCGGATACCAAGATCGAGCAGGCGGTTTTCATACAGTTCACGCAGGAATGAAAACTTGTAGTAGAATTGACCACCTTCCACACAATTTTCCACATGTGTGAGGAGCTCTACAAAGGCTCTGGCTTGGATTTTCTGCTCTTCTTTCTGACTGTCAGAGGAGTCTTGGCATTGCCTCATTAGTGAACGATGTCGATTTCGGAGTCCAGTCAAGCAAGCCATGTGATATTTTGCATCTAGTGCAATAAGGTCACCACCCACAATCCTGGTCAATAATTCCGTTTCTTCCAGGTCAGTGGCCATAACCCTAACACTGTCATCTACCTTAAGAGTCATGAACTCGTGAAGATGTCCATCAGACTTTCTGCAAAATATACATGTGCTATTGTCTAGGGGCTCACGTTGTCGAGGTCGTTTCTCATCTGCAGCAGGGGTCTCAGAAGATCCAGCTCTCTCCCTCTTCCGTGCTCTTTCCAGTTTGTTCAGATTTAATTTTGTGTGACAAGATTTATGCCACTGTGCTCGATGCCTGATGAACTGGTCCACAGTAATGTCCTCTTCAAGTGAGTGGTACTGGCAGTTGATTCAACTCCCTGAAAGCTTTCACATTGTCCAGGAAGGATTTGTATGGCTCAGATAGGTCTTCAGGCCCCAATGCATTTAAAGGGCATCGGAGTGCTTCAGCGGTAGGCTGCTGGCATACAATACACAATGCCCAATCCATTATGTGCACGAGACTTACGCCAAAGACTGCAGCCACTGCAACATACAAACAAATATAATATACACAGAAGTGGTCTTAAACAAATGTTTCTAATTTCATTACGCATTTCACCATTTCGTAGATCATACTCATCACCATTATCAACGCAAAATAAATTAATGCTTGATAATATACTGTAAGATTAGCTAGCAAGCAGGCTAAACTAGCGCTAGCTAAACAAACGCTAGCTAAACTAACACTAGCTACCTCTAAATATGAATCTGTCTGGGGATAACTTAATTTACTTGAGGCAGTAACCACAGTCTGGTTACGTTTCTAAACCTTTTATGGGTAGACTTTATCTTTGTTGAAGTACTTCGAACAAAATTACTTACAGCAAGGAATCTGTAGCATCAGCAGTCTTGCCACTTTCTCCAGTGCGATAAAGTTGTGAGAGGCTGGAGATCGGCGAGATAGTACCCGCCCACAACTCATAATGTGAGTTGCGTCGGGGTGGCGGTGAGAATTCAGAAAATATATTTGTTCAATTTTAATTTATTTATTTATTGATATTGGGCCCTAATTGAGGTGTCTGGAATGAGCCAAATGGAAAATCACCCGAATTGACCAAAAGATTTAATATTGGCAAAACATAGTCGCATAATGATATTCTCAATAGCTTTAATGCATTCCCTGACCCAGAAAATGTATACTTTGACACCAAGATTGACCTAAGTGGCTTGGAAGCCGAGATATTGGCACTTATAGATTTTACATGGCTGCTCATCTTAGAAATCCAAGATGGCCGCCATCCGCCATCTTGATGAGGTGGCTCCCACCAAAAATTGAAAGCTATATTGATGGAGAGCATGTGGAAAAAATGTGGTACTTGATGTGATGTGGCGCGTCCACATCATTTTGCTAAGCCGCCGCACTAATAGGAGCACGGAGCGCTATAAACAAACATGGTGAAGCGAAAGAGAAATTAAGTTGTTGGTGCCACTAGGTGGAACTATGAAACAGAGGAAAGGTTTGTCGAGCTGTGGAGGCTAGCCAGCTAGCTATATTTAGGTTTCACTACAGGCAAAAACATGGTTATTTTTCAAGTTCAAGTTCTCTTTGAAGGATTGACAACCCATACTGTTCTCTTCATGCGACCCAAGAACGGATCCACAGTCGTTTTCTTTTTTTTGCCATTTCGGAACACAAAACAGCTAATCTCATGCACACCACTTCGGACACCATTGTTTGTTTACATTCTCGTTGCCTATCACCTGCTTTCCGACGACATCACGCACGTCAGCAAGCGATTATTGGTCGGTGCCCAACATGTAGTCTGTCATGTCTGTCGGCCAAGACACGGCACTAATTTATCACTCTATATCGCCTAATCTGACAGTGCCCATCGTAACAGACACAAATATTGTGTAATCTGATCCCGGCATAATACGATGTTATTTACACAAATACACACGCTATTGGACATTTTACGGTAGGTTACTGTGCATGACAAATGTTCCATTAGCCTTAAACGTACCCGTTGCAAATTTAATACCTACAGCAAATTTAAGACAATTTATGACCTTAATTTCCATTTTAAGACTCTAAGGAGCTGCAGGGACCCTACTTGCAGCAGTGACAGCATGACCATAGTTTTGAGTTTTTTGATAGTCTTCACAGGTGTAACTTTTTTTGCTGGCAGTACCAGCCTGCCAAGCTTTTGCAACATCAACCTTATTGTTGTTTACGTGACAAATGTCTTGACATTTTCTGAACTAATTGTCCACAATACAAGCATTGATGTTTATTGTTATATCTTCTTGAACCATCCTCCTTCAAAACAGAATCGACAGACAGATGCCCCTTTTTCAATTGGCATTGAAACACTCGCCTCGGCCATTTTCTCTTCATTCACATCAGCTCCGCTGTCAGGAAATCTTTGTGTGACTTGTTTCAAAGCTTCTGCTCTGACTGGACTTGAATTGGCTCTGAGTGGAAGACTCTAAGCTGTCCTGACTGGAAGACTCAAATTGGCTGTGACCCGAGGACTGGAAGACTTGCATCTGCTCTGAGTAGTAGATGAAACTTTGTTCTCATTTTCCATCTTCCAAGCTGCAGTCACTGTCTGTGCTTTCCTCCTTGGGATTTGGAATATACTCCTCTTTGCCATCTACACTTGAGCCATCTGATCCTACAAGACTCATTTGAATCTTTAGAAGAAAAGACCTAAGTTTATAACGCAACATCCAAATTATTATGTTAAGTATGACTAAAACTGACTACACTCTAACACCAACTGTCTACTGCATGTTGGGATGATGTACATTCTATAATTCAGAGTAACAAGAGCACCAGACATGCGCATTGATGATCGTCTATATGCATGTCTGGCACTCTAGTTAGTGAATGTGGTGTTGATTTTGGGTGCCGCTACCTTTTAAGTGATAACATGGAGTAAAAAGAGGCTTACAGGACGACAACAGCTTCTCCTCGGCCTTTGTGAAGCCATTTCAGACTTAGAAGTGGAAGGGCCCTCTACTGTCATCAATTTGTTTCAATCGTAGAGAGCGTCAGAAAAATCTGGTTCTCTATCAATCTGCAAAAAGGGAGTAATGTCAAGGTATAGTTATCCATTTTTGTTCAGATTCTATTAAAATCAATTACAGGGGAATGATTTTGGTGGAAATGGCCTATCAACTAGTTATTAGTGATGGGCAGACCGAATCTTTTCAAAGAATCGATTCATTCGAGTTGATACATGTAAATGAATCGAATCTTTCGAGTTTTGATTCTTTTTTTCCCCCGTTCATTTTTAGTTTCGGTTTCAGTGTCTCTCGAGTCCCGTCACAAACGATTTACAGGATTTCTATCGGTCCTCGCTCGTCGCTCCTCTATTAATTAATTGCCGTTGCTACCGTTACTGGATAAAAACAAAACAAAATGAGCAGCAGGAAGAGGAGTGCAATTTGGAACCATTTTCAATCAGTTTCATCCACGAAAGCAAAATGCAACATTTGCAAAAACGTGTTTTCTGTTCTGTTCTGAGCCGAGAGGTCATCGTTCAATTGAACGATGAACGAGAGAGCCGATGACCGAGATGAACGAGAGAGACTGAACGGTTCATCAGCTCTTCATCGTTCATCGAACGATGAACGACGCGGACTACTTCCGCGTACCTGTCGGATCAAGGAGCCATATTGGATCGTGAAAAAGGCCAATGTAATAATGTAGCGATCTATTCTGCACACATTAGAACAGTTTTTGTTGTTTAAGATGTTTAATAAAGTAACTGGTAATTGGGTAAACTATAAGCCATTTAACATTGGTCAACAAAACTGTCTCTATTAGAAAAAGAAAGTCAAGAGCACACAAAATAAAATGAAATCAATACTCTGTAAATACTAAAAATATTATTAACCTGTGATTTAGTTTTACGTTTTACTGTCCCGAGATGTCCGATAGAGACTCAACGGTTCGAGAACGAGAGAGCAGATGAACGAGAGAGCTGATTAACCGTTCAGTCTCTATCGGACTTCTCGGACATCTCGCGAACCTAGAGAGAGCAGATGTCTGAGAAGTCCGATAGAGACTGAACGGTTCGCGAGCAGCCGCTCAGTCTCTCATAGCAGGCAACGTGAGTGGGCGTGGGCAGTGTGAGTAGGGATTCATGAGGAGTCGGTCCGTTCGATTTGATAACCCGGTACGTACCGGACACTAAAAAGATTCGTTCGTTCTTTTTTGCCCATCACTACTAGTTATTGGTATTCAAAGTGTCAGAGGCATACCAGAATGCTTTTTATCCTCCTCAGCTTTGGAACAACTTCATCCGATTTCATGCTGGTATGGTCTTTTATAGAATTCTTATCGGTTTCATCTGCTATACTCATTTGAATCATAGAGAGCATCAGAAAAATCTGGTACTCTATCAATCTGCAAAAAGGGAGTCATGTCAAGGTGTGGTTACCCATTTTTGTTCAGATTCTATTAAAATCAATTACAGGGGAAAGATGTCTGTCAGGTTAACTCTGTTCCCGCAATTAGAAGTCTACCACATCACCCAATGAGTAACCCGGACTGAAAATCTGTACCAGAAAAGCAACGTGAACACCTTCCTATCTGTGTAATGGAACTATATAGTGTACAGGTCAACATAAATAGTTTGTGACAACAGTGTCTACATTATTCCATTACCTGTGTGCTAACATCATCTCTTTTTGAATCTTCATGCAAAGTCAGATCCATAGGGATCGTCCCAATCTCTACTGCCACAGCAGGAGCTTGCTTGTCACCTTTTTTTAAAACAAAAAAAAAACAAAACACACGGATAGCCATAGATAGATAGGCTGATACATGATAGGCTAAATACAAAATTAGCTGAACTAGTTGGCACATTTTTACACACTTTAAATTCTCAAAAAAACAAACAAACAAACAAAAAAAAAAACACAGCATCAGTATGCCCAATCTAACCTTTTTACGCCATGGCCAGTTTGAGTCACCATAGGTGTAATTGATTTCAGTTCCTGCTTCCATGTTCCTAACCACAAATAGGCATAAATGTGGCCTGTCGTTTACTATGACTTTTTGCAGTTTAGCGATTTGTGGTTGTCATTCCCTTCCAAGGGATCCACCTTCTATGGATGCAGCAACACTAAAAGAAACACTAGAACTACCCATTAAACTTTGTACTACTTAAATATCAAATTTCATAAAGTGCATATGTAACCAGGCTTACTAGTGACCAACAACGCCACGTGGGGAATTGCACCCCAGGAAATAATATTGTACAAGTTCACTTCTCTACTGTACAATGCACAGGTACCGTAATAAAGTAACAAAGGCGTGGTTTCAAGCTCAAAAAATGTTTATTTGTAAAATTAACCAGTGAAGTTTAATAGCACAAAGAGCATGCAAGTGATTCAGAAGAGGACCTGCTAGCTCGCCAATCCCTGTCAACGACCCCACTACCCTCAGGCACCACAAGAGGCAGACTACCTATGGCTGGTTTGTCATAAGATAAAATAAACTACAAAGCAAGGAAAACAAAAGTAAAGTAACTAAACACAAGAAGCATAATCAAATCAAATATATCTAAGGCAAAACAGCAGGGGCAGTAACCTAGACAAATGTACAAAACAAAGTTACCAGGATGGAAATATACAATGAGAATAATCAAAAGAAATTTACAAAATACAAATAAGCAAAATCACTAAAACAAGGGAATACCTTATTACCTAACAGACACCTCATACAGGAGTCACGTCAGGAGATTCCATGAAAGGCTTGGATTCGCTGGATAATCCTCTGGAGGTTAAAGAACAGTTCACACAGAAGTCAAGTCAGGGGGATCTCTAGACAGGTAACCTGAGGCTGGGTAATCTCCATTTCAAGATGACTAAAATACAAAAACCATTAAAGATCTAGGCAAGGTAGACAAACAAATAATTACCTTGGTCCCAAACATGCAGCGAACAGCACAGCAAAACTCAGACACTCATGTCACACTAATCTCCAGTTTATATAGCACTCCCTATGAAGAGACACACAGGTGTGTCCAATGCTACCAATTAGCTCCCATTACCTACCCTAACTATCCTGCTAGGGGCATGTCCTACCCAAAGCCCTTATGCTCTCTACCTGTCACACATACACTATATTGCCAAAAGTATTGGCTCACCTGCCTTGACTCGCATATGAATTTAAGTGACATCCCATTCTTAATCCATAGGGTTTAATATGATGTCGGTCCACCCTTTGCAGCTATAACAGCTTCAACTCTTCTGGGAAGGCTTTCCACAAGGTTTAGGAGTGTGTTTATGGGAATTTTTGACCATTCTTCCAGAAGCGCATTTGTGAGGTCACACACTGATGTTGGACGAGAAGGCCTGGCTCTCAGTCTCCGCTCTAATTCATCCCAAAGGTGTTCTATCGAGTTGAGGTCAGGACTCTGTGCAGGCCAGTCAAGTTCATCCACACCAAACTCTCTCATCCATGTCTTTATGGACCTTGCTTTGTGCACTGGTGCACAGTCATGTTGGAACAGGAAGGGGCCATCCCCAAACTGTTCCCACAAAGTTGGGAGCATGGAATTGTCTAAAATCACTTGGTATGCTGAAGCATTCAGAGTTCCTTTCACTGGAACTAAGGGGCCAAGCCCAGCTCCTGAAAAACAACCCCACACCATAATCCCCCCTCCACCAAACTTTACACTTGGCACAATGCAGTCAGACAAGTACCGTTCTCCTGGCAACCGCCAAACCCAGACTCGTCCATCAGATCGCCAGATGGTGAAGCGCGATTCGTCACTCCAGAGAACGCGTCTCCACTGCTCTAGAGTCCAGTGGCGGCGTGCTTTACACCACTGCATCCGACGCTTTGCATTGCACTTGGTGATGTATGGCTTGGATGCAGCTGCTTGGCCATGGAAACCCATTCCATGAAGCTCTCTACGCACTGTTCTTGAGCTAATCTGAAGGCCACATGAAGTTTGGAGGTCTGTAGCGATTGACTGCAGAAAGTTGGCGACCTCTGCGCACTATGCGCCTCAGCATCCGCTGACCCCGCTCCGTCATTTTACGTGGCCTACCACTTCGTGGCTGAGTTGCTGTCGTTCCCAATCGCTTCCACTTTGTTATAATACCACTGACAGTTGACTGTGGAATATTTAGGAGCAAGGAAATTTCACGACTGGACTTGTTGCACAGGTGGCATCCTATCACAGTACCACGCTGGAATTCACTGAGCTCCTGAGAGCGACCCATTCTTTCACAAATGTTTGTAGAAACAGTCTGCATGCCTTGGTGCTTGATTTTATACACCCGTGGCCATGGAAGTGATTGGAACACCTGATTTCAATTATTTGGATGGGTGAGTGAATACTTTTGGCAATATAGTGTACATCTTAAGTTTTATTTTAAGAGCCATTCAATTCAAATACATAGCACATCAACTCTGAGTCAAATCTGAGTCACTGGAATTAACTGTTGCAATCCACCTAGCATGTGTGATTAAAGGATTGTTCTTTCTTTGTGCTTTCATTCATTAACTATTCAAACCTTTGTTTCAAGTCTTAATTAGAATTTCCCTGATCTCTACAAAACATGCATCTTTACATGCTTACCACCAGTGACGTTTCTGCCATTCAAACAGAAATGTACTCTGTCTCTGAGTAGTGTCTTGACCGGCATTCTTCCACTGATGAGTTCACCCCTGTACTCCAAGACAAAAGCACCTGCTTCTATGAGCTGGGTAGCAAACTACATACATACAGACGAAACATTGAGTCGTCTTAACTTTCCACATACAGTATCCAGTGTAAAACGTGGCTGCTTTCATAGCCCCTTTGGAAATGCCAATACAGCCTTATCATTTCCAACTACAAAGAGGCATTTAAAATAGTGATGGGAATTCCGGCTCTTTTTAGAGAGCCGGTTCTTTTGGCTCGGCTCACTAAAAAGAGCCGGCTCTTTCGGCTCCCAAGTGGCTCCTCAGATTTTTTGTTGCTTAATTTAAATTTATTACCAAAAATAATGTAAGATTATGTGTAAAATGAATTACTAATTTTAAAAAAAAAGACATACATTATATCAAATGTTTATTATTTATATGGCTTTATTTATATACTCAACATGGAGCAGAGTGCTACAAAAAATAAATTATTAAGTACAAAAACAAAGACCCATCTCAATTAGACAAAAAGGTCCAATCTCTGATTGTATGTATATTATTTATAAACTTTTAACTATTTACAGTGAAACAACATAGACAAGCTTAGCGAATCACACAACAAAATACAAATTAAAATGTGTAAACCAAAAAGAAAAAAGCAGCATCCTGGTAACAGTTTTAGCTAGTCTTTAGCGAAGATTGGCATTGAGAAAAATAGGTCTAGGTGGTTGTGTACTGGATGATGCTGTAGACATTGCAGCAGCAGCAACAGTTGCAGTAGACACACTGGCAACTTCATTAATAGCAGGTTCCCTTGCTTGTCTTTTTTCTTCCAATTGCACTGATGGATGAACAGTTCTAATGTGCAGGTTTGTGGAGCCTGCTCGATATTTTTTTTTTCTCTCTCTCTCTCTCTCTCTCTCTCTCTCTCTCTCTCTCTCTCTCTCTCTCTCTCTCTCTCTCTCTCTCTCTCTCTCTCTCTCTCTCTCTCTCTCTCTCTCTCTCTCTCTCTCTCTCTCTCTCTCTCTCTCTCTCTCTCTCTCTCTCTCTCTCTCTCTCTCTCTCTCTCTCTCTCTCTCTCTCAAAATTGTTGTGCTACAGTTGCAAGAGACAAGAAACAATATCTAATTAAGTCAAATAAAATAAACCTACCTATTTTCTCATAGCAAGAAGGTATATTGATCTTCGTTTTTGTCTTCTTTGGTGGTATATTAATTAGTGGCGCGCCAACACACTCTGGAGTACTTTCCCCTGTCACAAATTTAGCGCATCTAATGACAGATATTGTTTTTACGACGCAAGGATTTAGTAATTGGAAAACTGCATTGAGAAAGACAAGTGCTAGAGTGCTTTAGCCTGGTCTCAAATGAAACAACGGGAGGTAACTGGGGAAACCATTGCAAACCTCCTGGGGCACACCCAGGTAGAAAAGAACAGGTACTACATTAAAAGCATTGGAGAAGTAGTTAAGTTCCTTGTGGTTAATGAGCTTCCACTTTGTGGTAGCCTGGAAAGGGCACATGGTGATGTTGAGCAGGATTTCTCTGCTGGCCTCTTCCTAAAACTTTGAATACACTCTAGCAAAGGACCCCAAACTTAATTAAATTACAAAAAGTATTCCTCAAAATGCAAAATACACATCCAAAAACATGCAAAATGACATAATTGACACATTAGCTAATTTAGTACTAAATGAGGTCAAAAATAAATATAATGCAGATCATGCAGAGTTTAGCATTAAAAAAGTGATGGAACTAGACAGATGCAATGTGGAAAATCTTTCAATTATGATTAGGTTTATGTGGAATGGCATTCCCGAGGAACACTTGATTGGTCTGCTTGCTCTTACCCAGTTGGATACAGAATTTATGACCACCCAAATTCTAACATCTTTCTGACTCAGGCTACAGTGCAGACCAAGTCATCAGTCAATGCCACAATGGAGCTGCAGTTATGAGTAGCATCAGGGGTGGGGTCCAGGCCTTGTTGCAAAAAAAGATGGGGAAGGATGTGCCATATATCCACTGCTACAATCACCAGCTGCACTTAGCAGTGGTCCATGCAATGCAGGCAGAGCCGTGAGCTAAAACATTTTTTGATCCAGCAGGATCACTGCACTCTTTTTCATCATCATGAGTCACAAAATTACGATGTCCCCTCCCTTAAACGCCTGTTGGAGATACGGTGGACAAGTCACCATGATGTGACCAAGTGCTTCATGGATAATCAGGATGCTATCCTCAGTATCCTTTCAGAGGTTTCAGAGGACAGCATCATTTCTTTCATATAAGATTACTGCGCAAAGTGCTTGGTGCCTTGAAGCCTGCAAATGCCAGTCTACAGGCTCATTCTGTTGACCTGTGCCATGCTGGGGAAGTAGTCAGTGCATCTCTGCAGGCTCTGAGGGAGAGGACTCATTGGCTAATTTTCAGGTAGACAGCCCTGCTCCAGCAGCAAAAAGGAGGACAATGAGCTCACAGGTAGTGTTGTTCTGTCAACTGTAGGCCACACCGAAGACACTATGACTCCTAGCCAGTCTCTGAAGAGAGCCCTTCTTAATATTCTGGACAGAGCCATTGTGGAGATGGAGACCAGGTGGACGAACAGGTAGTCATTTTGGCAGACGGGGAGTGTGCAGAATGGCTGGTGACGATTGAGATCCTGGGCAGAGGGAGAGCAGGGTTAACAAGGCGAGCAAACAAACTGATAAGCTTGAAGCACACACACACACGAAAAGAAAAAAGCACTGTTCATAGACTGGAAACCTGTACTGGATGAAGGCAGGTAGCTAATCTTTAATCTACCCTTTGACCCTTCCTCCTAACCATGACTACTTGTCGTCACTTATGTGCCTGAGCTCTTGTTTACTGGCTCTTGGATACACTTGGATATACTTATTTGTCTTAGCTCTTGTTTTATTTGATTCTCTATTTGTCTCATTTGTTAAGATAAGTAGGTTGCTAACTTATTGCACTCTTACATTAACACTAGTTATGCTCTTAGTTGCTTGTTTACAGTTTTTGCCCGTTGCTTGAACACATTTTGCAAAACTTGGCTCATTGTGTCAAATTCCCAAAAAAAAAATCATTCACATCATGCAAGCTCAAATAAAGTCAACACCCGGAAAAAAAACCATTCCCCCAACATCAAT